>CM050429.1:12811839-13411839 GCA_027564155.1 Gymnocypris eckloni scoliostomus
TGGAACGGGGCTTGATGACATGAGGGGACCGTGGCCTGACAGGCTAGCTTGGCCCGGGGTTCTCGATCGCCATTTGAGCATGTTTCAGCCCAAGACATGCAGAGCAGACCTGATGTATGTCCTTGCATGAAATTTTGTTCCCGCATGAACAGAGTCGCACAGCATCTCCCTCACTAGCCAGTACAGTCTGCATTGCTGCAGTCATCGTAGTATCGAACAATCCTTGCAATCGGCTGGAATGCGAAATTGAAGGAGTCTGGCGAAAACGGTGTGGTGGCCAGTTGTTCGGCAAAGAGTTCGTTAAAGGCTTCTGGTGTGAAGCGAGAAGAGGTTTTTGAATGTCGTAGTGATGTTGTGTCGCTCCCTTTATACTGAGGGGTGGGGAAGCCACGCCCAGACACAATGTCACGTCTGCCAGCCAATTTGGGCTGGCGTAATGTAATAGGACTTCTGAGGACTACGCAGAAGGGGCGTATCCCATAGTGAGACACCGAAACGTATGCTTGAAAGAGAACCTATCTGCAGCTGACTTGAAGCAGTGCATGCCGGTTAGAAAATTTGTCCGACTTGAACTGGCGTCAACGCCACGTCACTGTCACGTGTGGCGTCAAAGAACCGCAATAGCGTTTAGAGAGCAGACAGCTCACTAAGCTGGCAGAGCGCTGATGACTACACAGCTGTTTCATGATTGGCCAAATTCACCACATGACAACAATGACGTGTGTTTCTAACATCTTTAATTCCAATACTGCTGACAAAACTTATTTTACTTGGAAAAATCACATTCATGCGAAAAAATGGACTAAAGCTAAGCCAAACTTTGAACATTTTATAAAAGAGATTAAACAATATAGTACCACATTAGATAAAATTAAGGACAAAAAAAGCAAGACGCTTTTTGTTGTAATTTTACCCAGAGCCGATCCTCCCTATATACAGAATACGCAAGCTGCGTAGGGCCCCCGAAACACCAGAGAGCCCCCTTGATCTCAAAGATGATTTCATTTTAGTTTCATTTTAGAATCTGACTGACGGCTATAAAACATTTCTGAAACATCTGTGCATTTGACAAATATTGCATGTTATTCACTTCATCTGTTATTCACTGTAGCAATGTTTTTCAGATAAACAAGTATGTTAACTTAGCATGTTTTTTTAAATACCTGCAAACATATTATGGTATTTTTATGCTTTAGTAGAGTCAAAATCCTACATACAGCACCTTTAAGGATCATGTGACAATGAAGACTGGATTAATGATGCTAAAAACTTAGCCAGCCATGACATGAATAAATTATTATTATGTCTTTAAATTGTAATATTTCACAATATTGCTGTTTTTACTGTATTTTTATTGAATAAATGCATAATGAACATACAATACATCTTTGAAAAACATTAACAAAATAATAAAAATAAAAAATGAAAAAGTTAAATAAATTCTGTTGTGGTGTGTTATGCTTTATTGCATTGACATGGTTGTATGTTTGCTCTTAGTTCCATGAAAAACGTTTAATACCCATGGAATCTTTCAAATGCACAAATGTTTTATATACTGAAAAATGATTCTTCAGATTATTAACATGTTATTCATACTAAGACAATTTTTTTTTTGTTCACTGAAAGTTTATTCTATAGAAATGTGACGTGAAAAGAGAAGCTGGATGCTCAAGAGTCAGTGACCATGAAGATTCCAGGAAACTTGTACATTATTTTGACAGTATCAACAAGTATATCTCATTGTAGAAGAGGGTTGAGAAATAAGGGTACTGCTCACTTCTGATTGATACGGGCAGTGCATATGTGGGTGATCCAAAAACATGTGAAAATCATTATTACCAATTTTCTTTCATTTTCACTATTTACAAACATTTATTTTCGTGCCTTTACTTAGAATATACATGATTATGGGAAAGGAAACATTTAGAGGAATGGAAAAGTGAAACAGATGTAGAGATGTGAAGGAAAATAAGAAGGAGGGGAAGATTTATGGCATATTCCTGTTTTCTATCTTGTGGTGTGGGGTTGGGAAAAGAATGCAAAGAGAACAACACCCACACACACCCTCTGTCTCTCTCTCCCGTTTGGATATTATATAAAGCTCAGCCCTGGTCTTCAGTCTCAGAATTATACAGACAAAGATTGTTCACTATGATGAATAGACTGATATTTGCCACTTTGCTGCTTTATGCAGCATCTCAGATTGGTGAGTAATATTCATTATCAGTACTTAAAATCTATTTATGCTACACAATATGCATTTCTGTTGAGCATTTCTACATTTAAACACTGAACAGTTGTATGTTGTCTGATTAATGAGGTCAAGTTATCAAGTCAAATCAAGTTATTACACATTATTGTGTTATTTGCAGGTGAATGCATCACAGGAGGAAAAGATGCTGTTGCACACTCTCGTCCATACATGGCTTCAGTTCAGTGGAATGGAAAACATGAGTGCGGTGGCTTTCTGATCTCCAGTCAGTGGGTCATGAGTGCAGCGCACTGCTTTCAGAACGGGTATGTAACATGTCGACACTAGTGATCTGTCCGACAGCATTGCAATGCAAAGTTGAAATGATTTCAGCAGCAAATATTTCACAATTGTAGTCCTTACAATCTCAGAAATAAAGGTACAAAATCTGTCACCGAGGTTGTATCTTTTCAAAAGGTAGATATGTTGTTGTTTATTTTATGCATTTGTATCAGAAAAACTGTAAAAAATAAATTTTTAAATAAAAAAATGATCTATGCAAAATGATAAATGTTGTGTTTGTGTTGTAGGAGGACATCTGGAGTTAAGGTTTTGTTGGGTGCTAACTCGCTGTCTCATGCCGAAGACACTAAACAAACCTTTGAAGCCACTGCAGTATACAACCATCCTGATTTCAGTATAAGCAACTATGACAATGATATTGCCCTGCTCAAGGTATACGCTGTGATCCAATCATGTAGCTGAAAATCAGTCTGTGCATGCGTATATAAATAGAACATTTTTCATCAGCAGACCGTCAGATTCATATGCTTTTGTTTTTGACAGCTGGATAAGCCAATCACTGAGAGCGATGCAGTGAATCCAGTGACATTCCAGCGTGAAAGTTCATCTGACCCCCAAGAGGCTGATGTTGTTGAAACGGCTGGGTGGGGTTCCTTGAACAACCTGGGAGGACGAGCGGACAAACTGCAAGACCTCAGCATCAAAGTCATGCAACGATGGCTCTGTAGCAGCGGTGGCTACTATGGAACAAAGTTCACAAACAACATGCTCTGTGCTGCAGAAAAACGAAAGGACACCTGTGATGTAAGTTCACTGCAATGATTCATAAAGCACTACAAAATGAACATGACCACTGTAAAGACAACGTCTAATACATGGCCTCTCTTATTTCTGCTGTCTTTTGGTCTAATAGGGTGACTCCGGAGGTCCTCTCTTATTCAAGGGCATTGCGGTGGGGATAACCTCTAATGGAGGGAAGAAATGTGGCTCCAGCAAAAAGCCTGGACTCTACACGATCATCTCCCACTACACAGAGTGGATTGACAGTACAATGGCCCAGTAAAAAAATAAAATACAAAAATAACCTGTTAATCATAGAAAGCTTTTTCAAGCTACAGCTTAAATCCTTTGCATAACATTTTTCTTTTTCATTGGCAATGTACATGTATTGCTATTTTCTACATTAATAAAACTTTTATATATATACACCTAAATCTACTCACTATTGTGTTGCTTGTTTATTTGTTCATTCATTCATCAACACCACTATTAAATGATTAATTGTGACAAGACACAATAGCATATGATAGACAATAGAAATATACAACCCAATGAGGTCAAGTTCATTCTTCCAGGCCAAATATACTTTTTATGCACACACATTATATGCTTACATGTATTATATTATATTATTTTAAAATGACATTAATACACAATATTAGCATCATAAAAAACTGAAGTTGACCACAGTGCTTTAGTTTACACATAAACCAGTATTACAAACAACATCCAGATAACACAACATTACAAATGTTTAAACACTCAAATTATTAAAAGCAGCCATTCCACAATTTTGGACCAATTATTATTTTAAAAGCTTGATCACCTTTTTTGTTTGCTTCTCATTCTGTGCATGACAAGTAATTTTAGATTTTCTGATCTTAAAATTTCTTATGGGTTTAACATAACTCATCAAGTTTTAAAGAGGAGCCACATTATTCAAAAATCTAAAACCAAAAATGTATTTTTGAAATAATTTTGAAAGCAACCAATGTAATGAAGACCGTTCGTTTGTGGTTGTGTTAATGATCACAAGTTCATGCCATAGTAGAAATAATTAGAAAAATAGAAATGAAAAAGATACAAGCCATGACTCGTTCACAGTCTGTGGCTTTAAAAGGCTTTTTCTAAAATTGTGATATATTATATTACATTATTTCTACGTCCTTTCATTGGGCTAATAGACAGGAGCAATATCAAAACAATTTTTGTCACTATTTGCCAATTTTAAAAAGCATTTAAATCCTGCCATTTACTCAGATGCATATCAAAACTGCTATGCACCAATATTTTTAAGAAATCATTTTAAGAGGAAGTAGAAGACCTATTTGCAGTGAGACTCACTGTGAGCTGTGATCTGTGTGACTGATAGATAAATAAAATATTTCTACATGTTCTGACAGTTTAACGGCATGATGTTATGCTTTTGTGGATTTGAGTCTATGTTGCAATGATAAACTACTTACTGTGTTATGCAAGACTTTTTAAGTGCTTCATTAAATCGGAGTTATGAAACAATGTTGTTCCTACATGCCTAACGGCAATCTAACGGCTGGTGCTCATGGAATAGCCACAAAACAGTACGTTAAACAGGCCTCTCAACACACATCGATGTTGCAATGTCTGCTATCACTAATTTAAATAGCCCATGTCAGGTCTTTTGAAGAGAGTATTTTTCAGTTTTCAGTGTTGCAAAACCCCATATACTGTATGAGGCTGCAAGAAATTTGGATGCCAGATAATAACTCCTCAACCTGATTATAATAAGTGTTCAACAAATGTCCATTGTTTCCAGCAGGCCATGGCTGTTGGCCACATATATTCTTTAGATTCAATAGATTTCCATTGTGGTTACAATGGATAAAAAGGAAAACATTCTCTGTAAAACATCTGGCCAAATGCCCACCCAACATGTTCCAGTTCTTCCCTTTCAGGAAGACGTCTTGATACATTCTTGATAACCAGCTTTTATTGACAGGATGACAAGGAATATTCCTCTCCAAAGCTCTTCAGTAGGCAGACAGGCAACTGTTGTGCAGTTAACATAACACACAAACGACGAAAGACAACGGATAAACACAGGACTACAGACACCAGGAGGATAAAATATTGAGACAAACGAGGCTAATGAGGGAGACACAGGTGGAGCAACTGAAACAATGATTGGGTAACAAGATGGGAGGGGACAGACAATAGACATGGGAGCACATGGCACCAACAACAAACAACAAACCATGTGCTCAACATACAGGGACATTTGGTGGCCAGGGCACACCAGCAGGACTGTGACACACACTGTCGATGTCATGGAAAAACAATGGTCTTCTCACATTTGTCAATAAAGCTCAAAGAGTCCAAGATGCCAAAATAAGACTTTATTGATCACAGCAACAAAGCCGAGATGACGCCCACCGCATCTAAGTCTTTGTCTGTCCGGGCAGCCATTTTTATACCTTGTTCTAATCAGTCTTTTCAACCAAAAATTGACAACTGAGCCTCTGATTGGTCTTACCTCATTAGTTTTGCTCCAAAGGAATTCTTACTTCCTTTAGGTTGCTTTCCAACTCTAGACTCATTCTGGTTTGAACCATTTTTCCAGATTACTTTAGTCTCATACTCCTCGTGGATGCAGGTGTCCTCGTGGACCATTCATCATACTTGTTTGTACCATCCTTGACATATTCTTGGAAGTAACCCAAAGTTGACTAGTTCACTCTAGTTCATTGGTATTGCCCAATGAAATGTACATACTTGCCTATTAGGGGGCAAAATCACTATATTGAAATAATCACTATATTGATTAGTATATGTATTATGGTAATAGCCATAACTCATATTGTTTTTTATAAAATATCACAACATTGGCTGCACACCCATGATACGAATCTCCCATCCCACCACATCCCAAAGGTGCTCTATTGGATCGAGATCTGGTGACTGTGAACTGTGGGTCATAAAGTATGGCCATGGTCAGTAATAATACTCAGGTATGCTGTGGCATTTAAACAGTGCTCATTGTGTGTGTGTGTGTGTGTGTGTGTGTGTGTGTGTGTGTGCATGCTAGAAAACCTGCTAGAAAATATTGCAAATAGATATGATGCAGTATATAATACAATATATATATAATGAAGTGGCCGGTAAGTGCATATTTCAGAACCCATAACAAATTATACAGGATCTAGAGGCATTTCAAGAGGCATACTGTACTTTTTTCAACAGAAGACCTGCCATCCAAATGTAAATATTTTCTTTTAACGGTACATCATGCTTTTCACAAAGAATGGGATTGTCAGATGAGGGAAGCAATTGCTTTCAGCAAGTTAGAGGTTTTGAACATGCACAGCTGCCATGGTTGGCATTTGATTTTGATTAACTATGTTAGCTGTGATGCTTAGCTGCCAACAGTCTAAATCAGACAGTGAAAAGTAACAGACTTCAAAAAAGGAAGTCAGTTCATCAGGGTCCAGTGCAGGAATGCTGTCCAATGGCTGTGTTCCTGTTTTCTGGAGTAGTCAGGTTCACTAAACATGTCAAATAAAATGTTGTGGAGGAGCTCAGTAAAGATGTTTTCTTTCTAGTCAATTGGTAGAAGCAAAGGTGAACTTGAGTCTGCTCAGCGACTTAACCCAGCCATCTAAGCAGGGCATTTCCTTTACCAGGATCCCGATACGGTCTCAAGGGAGATTTAGATGACCTAAAGTACATGTGTTTGCCAAGTAAACGTACTGTAATAATAAACTGGACAATACAATTTGGCCTCAAGGCTTGTGTTTGTCCGAGTGTGTCTTTGTTTTGGTCTTTGGCAAGGAATAATAAGGGAAGTTCAACAAACTGCCTGGCAGGTCTTTATCTTCATGTTATCACACACAAAGCCATCTACCATATTTCCTGTTTTTCTATTTTTGCTGGTCTCAGACCTACACAAATAAGTAGGTTTGATAATTTTACACTGACATGCTGCCTGTGATTCTTCATCTCCCAGCCCCACAAACGATCCATATAACATTAAAGGATCAAGACATTTCTTTCAACTTTCTCACAGGACAGATTACAGAAAAAAAGGAAAGAAAAATACATATGGCAAGAATCCCTATGATAAGACCAATGGGATGCATAGCCTTTTCCAACAGCTAATGTCACACAACACAAAACGTGGCATTACAAATTGAAGAGCATGACAATTAAAACAAACAAAAACTATTACAAATAGCATGTAGAAAATACAACAGAACGCATGAAGCAGTATTTTCCCTAAATAATTGCATGTGCTTAATTCAAACATATTTCACCCTTGTGCTCAGGAGTTTAATGGATACTGGTTAGCTTACCAGAAGTTTATGAAACCTAGTGTCTGACCAACAGCAAACACAGTATTAAATGAGCTATACAATTACATTTTAAACAGAAACGTGTTGAGTGAATTGGTAAAATAAACAGTCAAAAAACAATTGCAAGTGGGATTTGCATTATTTATATGTTATTTTATAACCTAATTTATATACACATATTACATGTGGATCAGTCTTAAGAAATGCAACCACTCTTAACTTAAACAATTATTGCTGTGTAAAAACTTTTTATTCGCATTAAAATAATTGAACAGAGAACATTGCTCGAGGATTGCACGAGACACCGGTCATATTTCTTCGACCTCAGCAGCGGAGGAGGAGGAGGAGGCAAACGTATCATTCTTTTGTTTTGATGTTTCATTAAATGTGTTCATAAACATTTCTTATGACAAACTGGTAAATAACTGTAACACAAAAAATAACATTTCCATCAGGGGATGGCACACTGTCTGTCCTTTAACGCGATGCAAAGCTGAAAATAACTACTCCCCCGCCTTGAGAAGATGGTATGCGCGGTTCCTATGCGCTCTAGTCTGTTGTTCTCTCCTACAGTGAAATCGTTTGCTGCTTACTATGGAGACTAACAGCAATAGAAATAGTCACAGATCTCTAAATGCTTTCTAAATACCAAACAACGACCATGGCTGCTATAAGGAAAAACAAATCTCCCATAATGACCGCTGCCGTAAGGTAATTATTATTTTCCGTCGTTTATTTTCGTGCCGGTTGGATGGATTGTAGGCACGATGTTTTTATTTCAAGCAGAAATGACCGTTGCTGAGGCTCGCGGGCCAACCGTCCGCGCGCACCTCCTCCATCTAAAGACATCGTGTCAAAATAAGAGATGTCCGTGTAATAAGATGCTAACATTACCAGTTATTCTATAAAAATGTAATTAGCTAGCAGATAATTGCTGTTAATCGAATTGTCGAGAGCCCCCGCCCACCCCTCAGCGTGAAACCATTATCCTCGCTTGATCCCCTGACACTTCTCCCGTTTCCAAGATGGTGACAGCACGGGAAGACTGTAAACATCCGTTCGCCTGGGTTTTAGTGCAATGTGAACTTAAAGACCTAGATTTAGCTATGCCTTGAATATAAAACGTCACATCAATCGTTTCTTCATCCGGTAATTCAATGGTAAATTCAGTTTGACCAGTGATATTTGAATTAATTGTCAAGACATATCTAGTTTCACGCAAAATAATGTGTGTTTGTACATCAACTTTAGTTACACGTATGCCTATATGAAAATAAATAGTACAGTAATAAAAATCTTGATCTTGACGTTGTATAGCTGTAGTCTACGTAAGCGTCGGCATTATATGAGATCATGGCCAATGATGAATATGGTGGATTTGGGGGATGGAGGTTGGGCCATAATGTGTTTCACAAACATTATAAAAAAAGCCTTCTTGTGGTCTCTTTTCAAGAAAATTATGCCTGTGGACTCTTTGCACATTATTTGATAATATTACATTTATAATTCACCCAAATATGAAAATTCTGTCATTCTTCACTTTATTTAATCCACACTCCTACACTTTTGGTTTGTCTGTGGAACAGAAAATGAAATATTTTGAAGAATTTTGATTCTTCCAAACAAAAGTTTATAGTAACTACAAAGTTTCACAAATTAATTGCAAATATTTTTTATGAAAGTATAAACTAAATATGAAATATAATCTACAAATATTAAATACCATTAAATATAAAGGTCCTGTATGATCTGTGTTCTTGTGCTTGTTTGTGTGTCCTTAGGCAGGCCTTGGCAAACTAGGCCAATTAAAATAACTATCATCCTCCTTTTTGTATTATCCATGCATAAGAATTAACATTTATTTAATTGTAAATGTTTTTGAATTTTAATGAATCTGTGTTTCAAAAGCACCCATCATCACTAGTTACAGTTCAAACAAGAACCAGTAGCATTTTGCCTTTTTTTTAATCTGTGCATGATTGCAAATTATATTTCAGTACTCTGGTATAGAAGATTATTAGTTACGACTTAAATTTAAATCTCTTCCTTACACAAATATACCACATGACTCCAGAACACTTGGGATCTAGGTCATGTAAAATACTTTTATATTGTTTTATGGTGTCCTTGGTGCTTGACAGCCCTGAATCATTATTAAGAGTCCTTGTATGTAAAATAGCTGCATAAAGAGTTGGACAGACATGATGGTGAATAAATAATGACAGAAGTTTCATTTTTGTGAACCGTTTCTCTGCACGAGTCCTATAAGGAGTCCTTCCTTCCTATTTCATGTAATGCAGGGTTGTATTGTATTGTATTGTTTCCTGAGCCATGTTCAGTGAATGTAATGCAATGCTGTTCTTGCAGCTGTTCCCGCTTACGGCAGGTCCAGGCTCTGCTAAGGGATGACGTTAATACAGCTCCAGATGGCATCCTTTGCTCCCTGGGTGAGTTAATTAATCAATATCACCTGTGCTCTTTCACTCATATGATCATTACTCCAAAGAGACAGGCGGAGATGACTTGCTCCAGTGAGCCACCTGTAAGTAATATGCTATGTTTGATTTTTCAGGTATTGACAGCCGCTACAATGAAGGCTGCAGCGAGCTGGCCAGCTACCTTTTCTACGGCTTGTATAAACACAACAATTTTGACATGGAGCAGATCCCAGAGGACCTTCCAGAGGAAGTGCTAGATGGTACAACAATAACATATGCATTCATATTCACTAATGCACACTAGTGGGAAGTCGTGGCCTAATGATAGAGAGTCGGACTCATAATCGAAAGGTTGCGAGTTCAAGTCTCGGTCCGGCAGGTATTGTAGGTGGGGGGAGTGAATGTACAGCGCTCTCTCCACCCTCAGTATCACAACTGAGGTGCCCTTGAGCAAGGCACCGAACCCACAACTGCTCCCCAGGCACCACAGCAAAAATGGCTGCCCACTGCTCCAGGTGTGTGTTCACGGTTTGTGTGTGTTCACTGCTGTGTGTGTGCACTTGGATGGGTAAATGCAGAGCACAAATTTTGAGTATGGGTCACCATATTTGGCTGTATGTCACATCACTTTCACTAATAGGGTTAAAAAGCTCTTTCATTGCAATTAGTTATTCTTGGCTGGAATAAGCGTATTTGTGGTACATATATTTGATTGTATCTTTGCTTATTCCTAGATGTGATCATCCTTATTAAGGTGGAGTGTGTACATCTGTACTGCAACCCAGTGAATTATGGGTACCTGCTTCCCTATGTATCTCACTGGAGGAATCTGCAGCTTCATTGTCTGACCGAGACAGAAGTAATGATCTACAGCACTGCTTTTCATGATATCTCTACTTTGGATGCACCAATATTAAAATTCAAGCTGATAGAATAGGCTGATAATAATTTTCATGTGATGGCAGATATTAAAATTTGATACTGTTTTGACTATATATAATGTAAACAATTGTTGTCTATATGTCTAATAATGTAATAAGCTAGAGATTACATTTAAGTGTTGTCAAATTATTCGTTCTCTTACATAATAACTTTAAGTGAGTGTTAGATGATGGCAGAGATGATCTAAATGTAAAAAACCACACTCATATTCATGTGAAAACTATTTTTGTTGTTTTCTTCTCATTTTCTGTCTCAGTATGAGGATGAAGAGGTTGCGGAGGAATTTAAAATCGCAAGTTTTGTGTCCATGGTTCAAGACTGCCGATACATCGGAATTCCTCACAGTTCACATGGTAAGCATGTGATACACTGATCAAGGCATTGCAAAAGCATTGTACTTTTAACCATAATGTTTATGGTTGATTCATATTGTCCATAGGCCATGTTCAGAAGTTTGACATGTTCATGTTGGAGAAATGGCCCATCATTCAGGCATTTGCCTTGGAAGGAATTGGGGCTGGAGTGTTTTTCACCATGAAATATAAGGTATTGTATTTATATTCTATGACCTTTACATGATTTATGGGTAATATATACATTTTATAATAATCATGAATGCTATATAATTTGACTGATACTAGTGTAAGTGCAAATGAAGTAACACTCCTGCTGTTATTGTATCCTTCATTTTTATTTCTTGCTTCTTCTAGCTCACAGATGTAAGTCAGAGACTTTGGCAAGTCTACAACAGATTGGACCCAGCGTCTCTGGACTGCCTTCTCAATGAGGTAAATCACTTGCATATTTTGAACTTGATTGTTTGTCAAATGCCCATGCACACATTTCTTTCTTATACAAGAGTGGATGTGATACTCTCTCTCAGGATCTTCAGCATTTTGAAAGGCAGTGGAGCTGTCTGTTCTCCAGTATGGAAATCGAGAGTGCACTTTCAGTGCAGGAGCTGTCAGAGGCCCAAGTTGCAGAGGTGCTGTTTGTAATATTATCACTACCATAATTTAAAGTCCAAATGAAATCAAAGGTGGTTTATTTACTTTCAGATGACATCACCTAGGTTGCATGAGAAATGTGAATTAATAGTTAAATAGCTATTTAGGCATTGTAATAGTTCTTCACAATTGATTACAACCTCGATTTGACTTTGTTCTTGTATGAAACAGCCACTTAAATGGTCCCGATGGATTAAATCCATTCCACATTAATCAAGTCACCTCCTGCATGTTTTTCTTTATTATTGTGGTTTCATGTTGGCTTTAACAGTCACTGAAAATAATATGTTGGCTATGATTCCTTGTGTGATGCTTAATCTCATTTTCTGTGTCTTTCAGCCTTTCAGAACATATTATTCGCATGGCCTTATTTCCAGCAATATCACAGACAAGAGGTATTTACATATTATACAGCAGCTCTTATTTCTAAGAAAGATATTCTACATGACCTATTTCTCTTTGTAAGGCATGTAATGAATTTTACACTGTTTGTATGCCAGTAAAAGCAGACAGCCGTTTGTGTTGTTTGGGAGCCACTCTACTAAGGAAGATCTGGAGAACTACTGTTTCACCTTCCCTTCTGAAGGCCACCAGGTTCGCAACACTGGCCCTGCTGGGGGTGTTGCCAAACACATGGTGAGAGCGCCACACAGCGGCATGATGACTGAAACCTCAACTTAGATTAAATCCTCTACTTCCTTTATGTATTTTTCTGCATAAACCAATTTAATATGTGTGTTTGTTATACCTCTCTCGTACAGCTGCTGCAATGTGTGGCTCCTAAAGGGCCCCTAGCCTGTGCTCGAACCTATTTCTTCGGAAGCACACATGTCCCATACTTGGGTAAGTGTATCTCTAGAAAATGTTTAAAAAAATACATTTTTATTTCTCTGTCATAAGTTTACTTTTTTTTTTTAATCCGACAGGAAATGACAACACCCAGCAGAAGGGCACAGATCTCCAGTAAGTATTCCAGTCGTGCTCTGTACTGTGTTTTGATGATTGGATTGGTATTAAAGGTAGACCTGTTGTTTTGCAGGCTGCTTTCACATATCTACTCCGCTGTGGTTCAGTCTGTTCTAGCAGGAATCAAATGTTTCTCCATCAACTCCAGTGCTAGTAAGGTAAGGATTACACCAACGGGGCCCTGTTTAGTAAAACTGATGAATGTAATGTAATATTAAAATAAAGCTTATTTACTAATGAAATAAAATGGCAACTTAAGATGGGAAAGGCAAAGGAAGGAAATGTGGGTAAAAAGTTTTATGGTGAAGTTTTATGGACAAAAAGGGGCCATTGTCACGTGTAATGAAACATTAAGCACAGTTCACACAGAAATCACTGGAAAACCAAGCCGCTTTCTGTTGATCAACATGGTGAATTTGTCTACTTGTGAAAACCCTCACAAATGATTAAGCTGCTTCTAACTGTTCCTAGGTCTAGATTAAAACTTAGGGGTGATCGGGCCTTTTCGGTAGTTGCACCTAGACTGTGGAATTCTTTACCCCTGTATGTTAGAGCAGCTCCAACTATATTTACATTTAAAACTCGGTTAAAAATGTATTTATTATCTCAGGCTTTTAATTCTACTGGGTATTGAGGGGTGTCATTGGATTTTTAGTGTTTACTTTGAATTTATCTTTGTATGTTCTTGGTTTTTATTTGTTTACTGTTTGTACAGCACCATGGGCAACAATCGTTGTATTAAAGTGCCCCTAATATTACTTTTCATGCAGTGTGTCATGTAGCAGTACGTGAATACAACATTTCTGCTAAGTTGTGAAGCCGACAGTGCGCTATAAATAAAGTTATTGTCTATCAAAAAAAGAGTTGGCTCCCAATCGCCTGAACGAGTCGTCAGAAATTTGAATCTTATTCTGTTACGGTTGTACGTCTTGAAGTAACACATTTGCACAATGTCCGCCCATGGCTGTCATTCACGCTGTAAGCGGTAGACCAATCACAAAGGACTGCGCCATCTGACCAATCACAGCAGTGAAAGGAGGGTTTAGATAGACTGATTCTTCGAACTGCCTCGCATGAGTCGTTTAGGAATCATTTAGAAATTAGGTAAAATTTAAGCTATTTTTTTTTAGAAAACTAAAGTGTTTTTTGTCCTTGGATGTATATAACCTGTTTTATGACACTTATAAAACAATATTAGCAACCTATTAAATTGATTGGATTTTGCCTGTGGAAATTTGGTGAACTAAAAGTAAATATGACAGCACCATTCCAGAACTAAAGCGATAATGACACAGAAGAATTATTTTGCTGAAATATCACTGGAATTACTGTAAGAAATATTTTTTCCAGCTGATGAATAATAAAAACCATTAACAGCCTATCAGAATTCTTCTTACTTAAATAATATAAACATAACTGAGATGCGCACTTGGAACACAAAATAAACTCCGTTACTGTCCATTCGCATGGACGCTAATAGAATGGTCATTATGGTTTTTCTCTTGGAGTGAATGAGCCTTTATACGGTATCACAGTAGTTTTATGATGCCATCATTATGGGCTTAGAAATAATTTTGCTCAGGTTATCAATATAGAAAATAATGCTCACTTTTTTTTCAAGGCAAAGGATGTAGCTGAGCAAACGTTTCAGCTGGCCTTGGACAACTTTGGGTTGGTTCAGTACAGGGGAGCTCTCAGGTATGCAACTCACACAGAACGCATATTTTTTCTATGACCTTTTCTGAGCTGATTTAGGGGTGAATTCTATGGAATGAATTTTAACAATGTCATAGGAAGGTGAAGTGTGATCAAACTATGCAAATATATTTATTAAACAAACATAGGGGGTACAGATGACAGATGTTCCAATTCTGTTGAAATCTGTGTAACTTTCTCTGGGGTTCTTAGCTTGCAGATTCCTTGTGGGCCTTGGCATTAGACAGTGGTTATTCAGAGTGAAGTTATTTAGGTCTCACTATAGGACAAATTTGGTACTTTCTTTGTGAATTGAGAATCTACTTTGTCTGTTAATTCAGATCCAAAGCTGTGTTTAGCATACAGGCTGTCAACAATGAGGGAACGTGAGTTTCTATGCACAGACACAGATATTGCCTTCACACATACTGCATTGTACATGTTCCACTTTCTGCATTTCATAACTTGAAACAATCTTCCTTTACACAGAATCATTCCCCTCAGCGATGAGGACAGTCGCTTTATGGTTAAAACTGTGAGTATAAAACTTTTCCATCCCAGCTGCAGCTTTTCATTTTACTGCAACTTGTATTGAATGGCTGACTCCTCCACAGGCGTCCATGATGGTGCACGATATCCCAGATCTCCAGTGTGGAGGAAACCTGGGATCAGTAGTTTTCTCTGAGTCCTTTCTAGAGTCCAGCGTTTACTTTCAGCAGAGAGGTAAAAATCCATTTTGTGACAGTATTCAGTTGGAGGTTAATTAAGTACTAATTAATAGTGAATAGTACATGTGAGATAGTAAGGCACCTCTTCTCCTGCAGATGGAGCTCTTTCCTCCGACAGCTGTTTCACTGTGCTCACCTCCTCAGTTCCTCGCCATGTCTGCTGGCTGGTATACTGCACTCATTTTCTTTCTGCACAGTTGTGCCACAATGTGCATTTCTTGTTAAAAACATGATCAATTATGGCAGAATAATATTTTAGCAGTACTATTATGATTGTTATTTTTGATCGAACGCTGAGTTAATTGATTCATTGTTTTCTTTGTTATAGGTAGATGAGGCTGATGTACGATTATCTGAACAGGCTCAACATCTGCTAAAGGTGAAGATTTACAATGCAGTAGTTTGTACAAACCATTGAACCTCATCCCTCACGCGGTATTAACTGTTATATATATGCTGTTTGTGAAAACAGGAAGAGGATGGTACATGTTTGGGCATTCCTCTAACGGTGAGGGACTCTGCCTACATGTTCTCCAACAGCCTGCTGTCTACACCTGAGGAAGGTCAGATTTCATCTCTGCTGGAAGGTCATGGTTTCAACTAGTCTTTGTGCATAAGCATTAATGTGTTTATTGTCCTGTAGGGAAGCTGGTGTTTTTCTCTAAGGGTATCCTGTTTGTGCATCCTCATCACGGCTCCATTACACTCTCTATGAGTCACATCAACACCGTTAAGTTATATGATGGGGTGAGCAATGCTCTCATTCATGGTATATTTTGGGTCAGAATGATAAAAGAAAGAAAATAATTAATACTTTTATTCAACGGGGATGTATTAAATTTATCAAAATTGTACAGTACATTTTTGTTTCAAATGAATGCTATCAAACAGAACAACTTATGAACATTGATTAAAAAATAAAATCTTGAGTACCAAATC
The DNA here is from genome assembly GCA_027564155.1 of Gymnocypris eckloni scoliostomus. NCBI lineage: Eukaryota > Metazoa > Chordata > Actinopteri > Cypriniformes > Cyprinidae > Gymnocypris > Gymnocypris eckloni. The sequence continues at coordinate 12,828,157 of CM050429.1, forward strand.
AGCATTTTAGAATGAATTCTGAAGGATCATGCGACACTCAAGACTGTAGTTGTAATTAATGGATGCTGAAAATTCAGCTTTGCATCACATGAATCAATTACATTAAACAAAATATTAAAACAGAAAACAGTTATTTTAAATTGTAAAAATATTTCACAATTGTATTATATGTTTTAATATAATTTGCGATAAATGCCTTGTTGAGTGTAAGAGACTAAGAGAAGATGTTTAAAAATATATATATATTTGACCTATCATCAATCTAGCTTTGTATGTAATGTTGTTTTCACAGGGCTCTCTGTCTGATGTTTCAATGCTGTTCATCAAGTATCAGACCTCTCTGCTTCCGCACCTTCCATTCCCTTTACACAGTGCTGATTTCTGTCTGGCTTTCGCTCTGCTTCCCAGAACCAAGAGCTACAAAAGCTTCTATTCACAGGTGCACTCACACACACACACACATATGCAGGCAGAACATTTAGGTTTCTGTTGTCCTGCAGAGTTGTTGTTTTCTGTTTAGTGTTTGGTTGTAAATGATTTGTGATATGATTTGCAGGTCCTGCCAGCTTGGCAAGTCAGACTCTGGAGTGAGAGTGCAACACGTCATCAACGATCAGCTGAGCCCTGAGCACAAGAGCATGTGAGTTCGCCCTTCATTCTGCATCAGCTCAGCCAACAGCATTCAGCCTGATTTGTTAAGATCTTATTGTGCTTGAGCCCCGAGGTATCATGATGTAGCACATAAATGTATCCATGACGTGTTTCCTCTCAGGTACTTCAGGCTGTTAAGCTTCATGAGATACACCAGCAACAAACAGCCACAGAGCTGTTCTGAAGACTGCTTATCCACTGCTGCCAGAGCAGGACAGGTAGCACACACGTACACACCTCCACCCCGTCCTAACTAGGATGATGTGGCAGAATGTCAAGCGATAAATCTGTCTCTGTCTTGTTAATCTGAGTCTTTGACCTAACCAGCTATGACAATGACAAGCAATTGACAAGATATTTTGCCAGTTGCTTGGTTTCTATCTGTCAGTAAGGTCCAAAGATCTGAGCCCACTATTGAAAAGGGTGCTATCATGCTGATAAATCAACTTATTGACGACAAACTGTCTTGTATATACAGCATATATTCTGATCGTTTTATTGGTTGCACTGCTTGTTGCTTTGCTCGTGTACGTTGATATCTGTCAAATTTTCTGCTCAGGTTCCTTCCGCATTTTGCCATCAGCAGCAGCGTGGGTGAAGAATCATGCATGTATAAATGTAACACAGGCATACATAATCTATCTGACAGTTCATGCTGGAGGAAATATAGCATATGAATAATAATAGATAAATGTGTTTGTGTGTGTAGGTGGTCCTCACTATCATTGCAGGCTTGCCAGGCAGTCATAAGGAGAATCTGTGTGATTTCTTGATGGAAGTGAATCAAAATAGCGCTAGGTGAGAGAATAATCAAAATGCCATGAACTATATCTATAATCATTACGACTGTAACTGCTCATTGAGTCCGATATTCTCGTCCGAAATTTCCTCACGTTGTCAATCACGTTTACACACTGCCTCCAAAACATTTGTCCGTCATAAAAATATTCGGATCAGGTTCAATTTTCTGTGTTTTCACATCCGTAGCAAGCATTTTGATAGAAAAGGATGACGAATACAAAACCCACCGAAAAAACTTGTACAAAATTTTCAGACTTGGTGTGCAAGGACCTTTAGATTTAATATTGGATGTGGCAGATTGCTAGTTGTCAGACTTTGTCTTCCTCTGCTTTGTTTCCTCACCCTTATATGGTCCTTCCTGTTCCCTATCATTAGTTAATTAGTCTCCGTCTGTGTCTTGATTATGTCCCAGGTGTTTCCAGTTATGTCTCCCTATATATAGTCTGTTTTGCCCCATGTTTCCTGTGGATTATTGTTAATGTCAACTGTGTTTATGTGTCCATGCTGTTTGGATGTCCTTCCCCGTGTTCCTGTATCTCCTCCGTTCGTCATCCATTAAATACCCTGTTTGTTATATCCTCGTTCCTGGATCCCCGTGTGTACCGTGACACTAGTGCATGATATTTCTGACTTCTGACCATAATGATTTTTGCTGTATGACTATTGGAAGAGCCTTAAAACCTAATGGTAATTTGGAAAATGTGTTCTGTTGCATTTATCCAAATAGAAGGTCAGAAATTCAGACTTTCTGAGTTCAATGAAAAGAATCTTGAATGCTTGTGCGCTCATTACTGTCTTTTTACCCTTACACTCCTAAACTGAGGACTGTATGATTGACAGGTGGCAGGTGTTTTGCCCTGCTCTGGAGGGCTCTGAGGAATTCAGTGCGTCACACCTGCAGCGGTTCCTGAGCAGCCTTCTGGCCAAACAGAGAGAGACTGATCTGAATTCAACCAGAGTTGTGCTGCTTATACCAGGGTAAGACAGACATGAACATTGAGTCTCAAAACCTTGAGGATCATGTTTATTTCAGCTGCTCACTACTGATGAATTTTACAGCATTGACACTTATTGAACATTGAATGGACTTGAGGCGAATAACAATTTGTTGCCTTCTTTCGAGCTGCTTATAGCTGAATTAAACTGTTTTCAGAATCGATGAGCTTTGCACAGTTTTTGAACTGAATCAACATTAAACTGACTGAGCTGAATACTGACACTATTGTCAAGTTAGAGCTGCTTTACAAGATACTGTTGTTGTTATGAAGCTGCTTGGAAACAATCAGTCTGTATTGTATAAAATAAAGGTGACAGGACTTGCCTGTTCTGAGACATCGCCATCATATACAAGAATCAATTAAATGAAGTTTTTATGCTTACTGTATGTGTTGTAGGTACACCGATGTGCTGGATGTAATCCAGGCAATCACGGCTCATCCAGACCCACAAGTTCACAGCCAAGTAACAGTGGGTGCCGTCTCAGCATGTGTCAACCCACTCACATCCTTCATCAAACACAGGCAAGAGTTTTTCCACATGACTTTTATCACACCTACTTTTCCAGACAAACACTTGTAATTCAGATTGTAAATGCGGTAATAAGAATTATATGTCATTATGTAATTATAATGTAAGGATCTCAAGGGCCTGTTAACACGCTGTAATTTCCCTTGTTTGATGTCGTCTCTGAAACTGCTCTTTACAGGCTTCTCTTCCCCAAACTCCTGGAGCAGTGCAGTCAGGGTGAGTTTCTATCGATATGGTGCCTGTGAGTGCATGTTGCAGAATAGATTAGCAGATCTGTCGCTGTCGTGGGGTCGTATTGTGTGAAATCAAATTGTTCTGGATCTTTGGAGAGAGAAAGTCCTTTGTACTATGAAACCTACCATAATTTACAGAATTTGAACTTCCCTTGCTTCGAAAAAGTGAATTTTTTAAATTGAAATTTGTCATAAACTAACCAAATTTACACATCAATAATGCTTAGTTGGTGTTCAGCAACTTTCTGTATCTGCACATCCCTCTGAAGAATCCCATGGTTAGAAACCAGCAGTATTTTTAACAACGTCCCTGATCATTTCCATCTGATATGAACAATATCAATCAAAGTGTACTGAGTATTTGAAGACAGTGAGACATCACCAGTGCGCTCTTAATTAAAGCTCCGTGCTCTAGGGGAATTGCCCCTGTAATAAGTGCACTGTAAGTGGCTGTGGATAAAATGAGTCCTTAGATTAGTTTCTCTTTCAGGCGTCGTCAGCAATGTTGTCTTCACGGGTTTGACTACCGAGCAGAAGCACCCACTTCTCAAACACATGCAGCTGTTGATCCGTGCAGCCAATCACAGCACTGCATTTATCTCAGCAGAGAAAGGGGCAGTTAGAAGGTTTGTACATTATTTGCTCTGACATACACACACACTTAATTTTAATATTACTTAGCAATAATTTTTTGTATCACAGGACTGAAGATATACGGCTTATCCTGAATGACAGCAGTTTCTCACAATCTCATATGATCAATGCACGATACCTGCTGTATCCTGGCTGGTAATGTTTACGTTCTCTACTCTTATCGGCATGTGTGTACACACAGGTGTATGTTTAACTATATTGGACTATACTGTGTATTGTTTCAGGTGGGAAGGCAGGTTTGTTTCTGGAAGTGGATCATTGTCTATGTCTCAGCATTGCATTGAGTTCAGTCGTCCATTGGAAAAAGCATTGTTTCTGCAGCGCTGCAAAGGTAAGCATTTATCATCATCCATAAGACTGTCAAAATCATAATGAAAATGACTGAAATGTTTAATTGCTAAATTATTAAAACTAAAGCTAAATTAAATTACTACTACTGAAACTAATTGCTAAAACAAAACATGCTAAATAGGAATCAAGCTAATTCAACATTATGAAATACTTTAATAGTATGTAAATAACACTTTATTTCCACATCATTATTTCCATTCTGAATTATTCACATGGCATTTTAAGGTGCTCTGGATTAAACCCTTAAACCTTCATGAAAACCACGAAAGAAGACCTTTATGGTTCTGTTAAAATATATATTTTAATTAAACATTAAGAAAGTAAATAGGGTCAGTTGTAATGAGATGAGAACACCTCCTAAGATGATTGAATTATCCATAATGCACTAATGCTTTAAAAAGGGGCACAAAATGATCATTTAATGGCATATTTACTAAAAAGGACTTTATTTTGATGCCAATATATGATTGTAATTTAACATGCAGAATGATTGTGGTATTTTTAAATCATAGCAATCTGATCAAATAATTGTGATCAGGTGATTATGTAATAACTTTGAGAGGGCTAATCATCTATAATAAATATTCAAGAGGGTTTAATTATAAAGTGATTGCTGACAGTATATGTAAGGATGCCGTATGATCATGTGCTAAAAATGGAACTGTCAAAAGTAAGTGATCAAAGTCAACACAACTCTCAAGTCGCTCTGTTTCCTTTCTTTTCTCAGCTCTGAAATCCTCTCTCAAACCCAGCTTTTTCACAGGAAACATCTATCACATCAGTGGCAAAGTGCTGTTCTCTGGTAGGGAAGTCGGTCTCCATAACCTAATTGAACCAGTCTTAATATGAATTTTTTTATGGTTTTATACATTGTGACATAGTAATAAATCAATTATGATTGTCTATAAATGTGTATTGTTTGATTCCAGGATGTCTCTTGCTCTGTTTTTGTCTGTAGTTAATGTATGATTTTTCTATGAAAAGTAGTAATCAGGGGGCCTGTGGGGTAACGCCACACGGTAGGACTCTCGCCTCTAGTTCCTCAAAGTGATGTGGCCTGCACACATCTGTTTTCACTCCTTTATTTCTCAGTCGTTTCCTCCTGTGGTCACATGATTTTGGAGGGTTTTTGACTGTTCCTTTGAATCTGTGGTGTAGTTGCATGGAGAGAGTGGGCAGACTGACAGAATGGAGAGAGCGGAGTGATTTAATAGTGCCTGAGTAACAGCACGCTAGATAGTGTAGTTCATTTAGGACCCATACGGTCCGAACACCATCTGTGATGCCCAGTTATCACCATGAATCATCTGTGTTTTGTTATGGAAATCTTTTGATTTTTGGTGCCTACGTTTGGTTTGGTGTGTGATTTGTTTTCAGATCCCTATAAGTTGATTTTTTTCGTAACATTCAGCATTGTGATCAGTTGTTTTCAAGTTTGACTCCTTGCTTGCTTGTAGAGTGCAGAGTCGTAGTCCACACTGCAGAGGAGTGATTGATGGGATGGATGGCTGTTGGCACGCCATGCTAGACATAACTCCGTTTGACGACATGTTTGATAAATTAGTGTGCAGCATGTTGGACTCAGTGAAATGTGTGTGTGTATCTGACTGCATGCGGTGTCTGTTTTCACAGTAGACAATGACAGACAGATGGTGGTAAACTGTAACCCTATCAGTGGGAATGTGACCATTGCCCCTGATCAGGGCACTCACCATTGCCCACGGACAACAAACAACTGTTATCTAATGTTTCACGGAGTGGGGCTCACCCAGGAGGGGCTGAAAGACTGGCTTCGGCATTGTGCCAAACAGGTAAATTCTCATAGGTTGGAGCAGGTGGACTTCTTCCATATTTTCTTCCCTAATTTTGTGGGAGGAATAAACATTGATTTAAGCATAGTAAAATGTGTGCTGAGAGCAACAACATATTGGTAGCTGAGAGCATTATTGTATAACCCAAAATACTTAATAAATCATTTTATGAAGTATGTGCTATTCTGCAGACTTCTGGGGTGCAGATTCCTGTATAAAAGAGAAGGAAATTTGAATCAAATCATAAATATTTGAGGGTTAGGGTTTAAACATGTCAGTGTTTTTGTGTTTTTCACAGAAAGTTCCCAAAAAAATCAAGAAGAATAAGAGGACGCTCACCACACATGAGATTAGATACATTCATGTGAGTACAGACACAGTTGCGCTCACACACATTTTCATTCATTTAGCACTAAAGCAAATATTTTCATCTTATGTGTCTCTAGGTGAAAAGACACCTTGATCCTCTCCCTCCCGGTTACTTCTACAATGGTCATCACTTCGTCAGTTTCTTTGGAGAAAAGCAAAACTTCCATCCTCGTATCTTTAAATTGAAGTTGAACTTTTTAACCAGATGTGGTGGTGAAGTTTACACTACTGTTCAAACGTTTGAGGTCAGTAAGATTGTGTTAGCAAGGAGGCATTAGAATTGATCAAAAGTGACATTAAAGATAGTTACGAAATATTTAGATTTTAAATTAATACTGTTTAAATCAGCATATTAAATTATTTCTGAAAGACCTTGTGACACTGAAAATTCAGGAATAAATTAAGTATTAAAATATAAAAAAAAAACCTATTTTTTAGATCAAATAAATGCAACCTTAGTGAGCATAAAATACTTCATTAAAAGCATGTAAAACTCTAACCAACCACAGACTTTTGAACAGTAGTGTACTTTTAACCTAATCTCTGCATACTGCTACAGTAGCATGTTGTTGATTACCACAGACAATAATGCTTTTATTAATCCGATAAGTAGGCTTAATGTTTGATCAGGAGTGTTGAAAAGCAGCACATTTGCACGGCTAAGCTTTCATTTAAAGTGTATTACTGTAAATGCATTTATACACACTGAGGCATCATTTAAAATTATGCTCAGTTGTAATCAACAGCATTCAAAATAATATTGAATATTACTATATTGTGCTGGTCAGAACTGATATGTTTGTGTGATCCGTTTGTTGTTGATTCCTTACATGTGTGTGTTCAGTGATGGATCAGTTCATTGATGAATATGCAGGAGACCAATAAGGAGATTGAGCACTTCAACAGAGAGGTGGACCTGCAGCCACACGTTGATCTCTTCGACCCCTAATCCTCTCATCTGACAAATTCACTTTCCGGGGAAAGGGAGGGGAGGGTCACTTTACAATCACTAACGTCCACTATCCAATTACCCGCTCAAAACCGTCCATTTCACATGTTAGAATGAGGGATTTGCTGTTGAGAGATGGGGAGGATTTAGCTCACAGCCAGGAAGAGCTATCACAGCCTAATGAGAGATCCTTTGCCCAACATACCATGACTGTAAATAGTACCAGCGCCTCGAGAAAGCTGAAACGCTGTTGTGTAAAACAGCAATGCTAAAGCCTCAGATGTGTCAAAACATTCCTGTAAAGAACAATACTTTATCTGTATTATACACTAGAAGGTAAACAGAAATCCAAAGCTTATATATATAGGCTACAAGGGATGCCCAGATCATTACTCTCTCCGTACATACTGTAGTGCTGAAGCTCCCTGCAGTGAAGGTTGTTCTACTGTAATTCCAGTGCCTGGCAGACATATTGAGCTGAATCGTAATGAAGTTTGTCAGTGAGGCTGAAAGTGATCAAACAGAAGGCTCATTTCCAGCCGTGTGCATCTGGAAAGGCAGGTGTACGGCACCTGCCCTCAGTCAGCCTCTGTCAATCTATCGACCCCCGCTGTGTGGATCAGGGCTGAGGATCTCTCATGTGCTGCAGTTCTCTTTTCAGTCATTCCAAAGTCACTAACTGACATGCTGGTGCTTCAAGTCACCCCATTTTTTGAGAGGGTTAGGGAATCAGCGTATGATGTAGGGTGTATTATTAGATGTTCTTAATCAGACTGACTTGTTGGTGTTGGGTTTGTTTGTAGCACCAGGGATCGGTTCGGTGTGTTAAACCCATGCTTGCCAAGCGTGTGTTGGTACAAAAGCATGGCAGAAGCAGAATTAGTGTGCTTATATCACCCCTGTACTGTATTAGATCCGTAACGTTCGATATTACGGTCATATTTTAACTCTATCTTGGGGTGTGTGTCATTCTATGCATATTTACTTGGACTAATCACACACAGCAGGAGAGCAGCAGTGTCTCGTGTAGATACACACTCATTTGAACCTTAGTCTACAAGTAAAGCCTTAAAAGTAATGTTTTGAAACTATTACAGCGCTACTAAAGGGATGCACTTCCAAAGAAACCTGGACACTGCTGGTCTCCTCTGTGCTGCAATATACTAGTATTAGCAGTTCTTTAACACCAAGCCATATTCACTCTTTACTGTGTAGATTTGTGAGCTACATAGTGTTAATGTTGCTATGGGCCTTTTTAGTGTTCCTTTAGAGATTTCTAATATGGTAACTTTGCCTTTATGTCTCTTGACACTTCTGTACCTTGTCAGTATGCAAGTGCAGTTTTACTCAAGGCCGCCCTGTTGTGAATAAACTCTGAAAGGACGTTGCTGAGATGTAGATCCGACAAGAGAAACCGACTACTCGCTAATAGGTGACAGAGCCTCAGAGGTAAGCAGTCACTTCACGAGTGCTGAAACACATTCACCAATGTACACACACACACACCGCTCATTTAGCTGGTGGTGTCGCTATTAGTCGGGTTCTACACAGCAGCTGTCCTTAATGGGTACAGGGCAACGTAACACTTATATAATGTGTGTAGTTCAAAGTAGCAGCCATTTTTAGCACATACTATCCGCATGTGTTAAGATGTCTTATCGAGTTCTATTTATGCTAACTGAAATGCCTTTCACCAAACTGGAACAACCAAGAAAGAAATCGCAAGAGTTCGATCTATTTTTCATATTGGAAAAAAGGTAATTTATCTTTGCAAATTCTATTTTTCTAATGCTGTGAAATCAATTAAATTGGAGCCAGATGATAGTATTGCTCAGGCGAAGCAGAATCTCTCCTGTGAGAGATGTTTGGCTGCCGCAGCAGAGTCTTGGCAGGGAGCAGGGGCATCCCCGGGCAAAGCCAAGCGCCAGTGTTGGTGAAAGGATATGAAGAGTTGTTTGTCTATTTAAGTGTACAGGGCCAGTAAGGGTCTGCCGAGTTACAGAAAGGCACTGGAGGGCCACGTGTAAAACTCAAGAAATGTGAGAGATGAGCACTGTGAATCTGGCTTTTGCTCCTCATCGCAGAGGACCCTAGTGAGGCCCTCCAGAGGCAGTTCCTGGTATTATGTGAACCCCCTCTGGCCCACTCAGCTGTGCTCGTGGAGCTGAGGTTAGAGGAATAAAACAGAGTTTGGTGGAAAGGTTTATGACATGAATAATCTTAAATTTGCGCTGCAATGCTATTCAGATAGGAGGGATAGATTTATGTTGTTTTGCTGAATGCAAACCGGCCTGGGTTTTCCAAAAGGTCAAACTTTTAAAGAAAATCACTATTTTTAGTCTTAACATTGCCTTTGGTGGCAGGCTCTTATTATTCTAGATAAATATTCAGACTTTCAGTGTTCACTGAAGGCTTGTTCCCGACCAAAACTTTTTACCTTGTCCAGACCCTAAATCTGATCGTTGTTTTAATAACCAACCAGAGGCTGAATATTCAGACAGCACGTGTCTTGTGTTCTCAGGTATGTAGGAGAGTTGGCAACACCAGCATTCAAGTTTTATTTCAAATGTCCATCACAACCGGCCAACATTTAGTGCATTGTGTGGATGAACGTGCTGTGCTTCGGGGCGACGGTAAAATTAGGACAAGTTAAAGGGCTAAATGATTTCCAATTGCTGCTGGCTGGCTGGGGACAAGCCTGAAATTTGAAATAGCTAAAAATAGATATTATTAGCTAGAAGTAATTTGCACAAAGCTAAACATGCACCCATAAGGTCTTATATTGGCGTTTTGGGGAAACATTGGACCTTTTTGACCAAAAGGGAAAATATGGGATTCATATAGATTCCCTAGTCTTTACCTCAGTTTCCAAATATCCAGTGCTCGGAGTTCATGATATCTTCTTATTTAACTGAACAAGATTTCAGATGGCTCTACTTGAAAAGTGCCAAAAGTTCTTAAATAACTTTAGGTTTTTTTGTTTGTTTAAAGGGGTTAAAAAAACTTTGTGAAAATCTAAATTTGAGTGTTGTTTGCACAAAACTACTGTAACTCGTGTTTTCTCCTGTGACTGATGCTTTTTTCTAATATTTATGTTGTATTTATGACAAAATAACACATTAAAATATTTATAAGCTACCTCTGTTGATGAGCTGTTTTTATTATCTGTCAATCGTAGTGGTCTGCTCAGTCAAACAATGTCTTCTAACAAAAACAGCCCGAAAGAGAAGTGTGTTTGTGTGTGTAAGGTTATCAACTCGGCAGTGGATTTGTCACATGGTGATAACATCTTTTAGGATGCCGAGCCCAGCTTAAACACTAATCTCAGGAACCTGCAAAAACCGAAGCTATTTATAACTTAGTATGTGTATCTGTAATATGTAATCGAGCACTGTTTTGTGTGTCAAATTGAAGCCTACCACACACATCCTTTTCCTGGCCTTTATTTTGGGTCCCTGCCCAGCCCACCTTCCAAAATACATGTATTAGATCCACCCAGACTCTACTGTAATGCATCCCAAGGATCTGCACACGTCCCAGCCCATCCTCGGCCGTTTATACAACCTGTGCTCCGCTCCAGAGCGGGTCTGAAAACAATGTGCTCACCCTCTTGCAGATACAATACCCACATTTCTTTCAACTTACATCAGGCTCCCTTCATCTCTCCCTGGAGACGGTACCCACCCTTTGCACACATAGCAGTCATTGTTTTTCACTGGCCAGTGGGACAAGTTCAAGGTTTCATTTCTGATGTTATGACTGTATCGTGTAAACCTTACTAAGGACATTTTGCCTCCCATGGCTCCTCGTATTCCAGCATTAATCATTTTTATTTATTACATTTATACAACAATTGAAATCCTAAAAATAGTTCTATAAGAATATATGAATTGCAGTTTAAGATTGAACATTTACATCTATGCATTTGGCAGATAGTTTTATCCAAAGTGACTTACAGTACATTGCATTCAAGCTAATGCATGCATTCCCTGGGAATCAAAACCATGACCTTGGTATTGCTAGCATAATACAGCACCATGTCTGGGCTCCATTGAATGTGGCAGTTTGGGCATATGTCTTTTGATCACTGCCAGGGACTGATGTATAGGATGGACAGTAATAGTCCTTTCTGTTGCATACACACTGAGACCGGAGAGCCCTTTTATCTGGCAGTCACTTTATGTCCCTGATACTTGCAGAGCCTAAGAGCAGTTGAGGATACAGACACTCGGTGTCATCATGCAAATATAACGTTCACACACACACACACACACACACATGCATGCAGTGACATAAATGTCATTAAGAAACAGCTTATTTCGAAAATATGTGTGGACATTATAACACTTTGACCTAGATGTCTTACATATGCTTTTGTCCTGTTCTTTCCTCTTTTTTTAGGCTACGCTTACACCACAAGACAAACTGCCCAATTTCACTTCAGATCAAACATGATACATGTGTTTTTGGCAAAAGTCTCTTATGCTCACCATGGGTGCATTTGCTCAAAATAACAGTAAAAACAGTAATATTGTGAATATATTAATATAAACCATTAATATTATTACAAAACTATGTTTGTATTTAAATATATTTTAAAATGAAATGTATTCCTGTGATGATACATTTTTTTTGTAAGATCTTTTAAATGACGGTCATAAACTACTCTAAAATGCCAGCTATAATAAGGCGTGTTGCAATAAATATTTGATAAAGTAAACTATAGATGCTCATATTTTTTTATTCATGCATTGAATTATTGTACGTTTATTCTTCATATTTCAATAAAGTTGTTTTCTTCTTTCTGGCATAAAACTAATTAAATTTAACAAAAAAATTATAAAAGATTTGTACTATTGTACAAAGTTTTTCTTCTCATGCTCATTTATTTTGTGGTAAATGTTTTCATATCTTTACCATTTTTTTCAGTTTTGGTAAACAACAGATTTATTTCTAAACATGAATGATCTTCCAGGTTCACACTATCATTAAAAAATGTGTTGCATTTGATGATTGAAAAAATCTGTTGGAGCACATTGATCTGCAGTGTGACCGTAGCCCTTTTGTCCTAGACAACAGTCTGTTCTGTTCACAGTTCATTCTTCGGGTTAAGGACATCAAAGGTCATGAGAACATGCATGTCATTGCTTTCTTTAGTGACAGCAGCAAGCTTGAGTTGTGTGGCATTTCCAGTGACAGCCTCACCTTCCCAAACTCTGCTCTTATTCATCTTCAGATCCGTTCGTTTCTCTCCCACCACACACACTCTTTGCGCACCTGGTACCCGCACGCGGAAACTGACTGAACTTTGTGGAGCCAGCACACCTGTGCGGGGCTCCAGCAGCACACACCCTCTTCCCCACGCTGAATACACACATGGAAACGGATCTCTGGGCTTTTCACACACACTCCTGATTACGAAGTCACACAGTGACATGTAGTCCTGCTGAGAGGGTTTGCGTCCATAAATACCAAGACGATAGACTCCCGCTCTGGGCGCGCACACACTAATGGTTACTTTAGTATCTGTAAATGTCAAGAGTACATATCGGGACAGAGGAAAATGAGCCTGCTCATGCAGCTCAGCACAGAGCACCGCATACATTTGCAGCTCTGGTGAAGCGCAGTGGAAGGTAATGTTGCACCGGCCCTGGGGTGCATTCACTATCGCCCCTGTGTGACTGAAATGGGACAGTCCGGCTTCTTGGGTACGCACCCCAGGACCACACCACAAGCCCAAGTCTGGAGGATACAGAGCATTTGGGTTCAACTCTGGGCTTTGAAAGTGCAGCAGGTAGTTCCCAGCGTTTTGAAAAGTCCCACTTCCGCTGTCATAATCCTTCACAAATATAGACAGCCGGTAAAATCCTTTGTATGGACACATGATGTTACACACCAGCTGCTCTGCTGTGATCTGTAACGCAAGGCAGCGCTTGGCTGTTGTGGCTTCGAGCTCGTGGTGCATGAGCTCGCACACCATCATCAGAGGTTGTGATGTGTGTAAGATCACCTTGCACTCGCCACCTTCATCCACCTCTATGGCCTCTTCTCCTGTGAAGTTGCAACCCTTGACACCTAGTGCCGATGCCCCTGCCACTAGGCCCCAGTTCATGTAAGGGTTATCAGGCAGGGCCTGCCTCTTCTGGATGCTCGGGCACTCCATTTCAAGAGAGCAAATCCACCGCAGAGCACCAGATTCACCCTCTCGCCGGGCGAACAGTTTCACCTCGTAGGCCCCAGGCTCTTGGGGCAGTAATCGCAACTTCATCCCTTGACGAGTCACTGACAGGAGACCACAGGAGCTGTCAACCTCCTCCTGCTTTAGAGTTCCTGTCTGGGGATCCCGCTGCCTCATCTCATACGAAAAGGTCAACGGTCTAGAGGAGCTCACGGACACAACTGCTTCCCCGTCGTCTGCAGAAAACAAATTTTGACAGATTAGCAAAATGTTACAATAATATTGTGCCTACGTTCACACTGGGAAATTATGGCAGTGACAACATGTAAATAAGGAAGCAAAATCCTTAAAGGGGACATGGGATGCCCTTTTTACACAAGTTGGTATGATTCTTTAGGCTCTTCATGAAATCTCTTAAAATTCCTTAATGGTTGAGTAAAACAACACCCTTTTACCCTGTCAAAAACAGCTCTGTTCACAGCGAGCCTTTTTGGTGCATGTCTCTTTAAATGATAATGAGCTCCTGCTCACCCTGCCCCTCTCTTGTTTTATGTGTATTTGGTGGCGTGTTACCATCACAAACAAAACTAATACTACGGAGTCTTCTGTGGCTCTGATTTTGGGAGAAAATAAAGACTATTATGTTCATTTTTACATCCAACCACAAAACACCTGTATTGCTTACGAGACATTGTTGACATCAAATGTGCTTGAGTGCGGAGAAAATGGCAGAGAGCATACATCTAACTAAGTGCCAGTGCTGCTAGATTATAAATGGCAAAAGTATCATACCAAAAGCTAAAATGTATCATATTTGGAAGAAAATTTGCATACACAAGTCAACCGTACAGAATACAGCTATTGTATGTATTAAGACCAAACACCATTTTCTATACTTTATTGCAAAACTATCAACCTCAGCTTGAACACAACTGACCTAAGCACAACAGGAATATTAACGTTAACTTGTGCTTGTGAGAGAGTCATTCTCCACAATGATTGGCAGAGAAGACGTAACGCGAGATGAGACGGAAGACATGCGTAACACATTCACGTTCTCCTCACAATCATGAGGAGGTAGATGTAGGATCCACAGCTAGATCAATGAGTATATAAGCCCTATGATTACAATGATTATCATTTGAAGTGTCACAAAATTCTGAAATTATCGTACATTATGGGATTTTTTTTCATTATTGATTGTACATCATACAGAGGTCAAAATTGTCATACGTCTGCTAACATTGCTGAGTGCGGAAATATGCTAATACGGGACAGTCCTTCAGTGGTTGTGGGCGGGGCTTCAGCAGTATGACATCATACTGCTCAGAAAATCTAAAATGGCTTTTAGATTTTTTTGGGATTTAAAAGAGGGAGATTTTTGTAGGATCTGTAGAATTGTAGGGTGGTTGTGTCCACACATTTTCAAGACACATTTATATGCAAACTCCATGTAAAAGTGAATTTTGCATCCGATGGTCCCTTTCAATATTTATACGCATGGAGAACCACTCCTGAAATTACAATGGTTGACATAGTAATAACAATCATAATTTTTTTAATTGCGGAATTGTGTTCTGGGGAGGAGGGCCCTTGGTAGAAATCGGTTTGGTAGGGAGGGAACAGGGACTGTTGGAGGTGGCTCGATCCTATTTGCTTTAAGGTATTACTGATATAACTGGGATATGTTGTCAATCTTTGTGACAGCATGACTCTCCATTAATGGTAAAATAAAACATAGCCATGGGCTGCTGTCAGATTCTTTGTTTAGCCAATCAGAATGTATTTGAGCGTGGGCAGGAATTAGGAGCGCTTTTGGAGGGTGCTATATCAATGTTCGCTCTTTCTCATCTGTCAACAGTGGATTTACACAGCCAAATGCCCTAAAAATCTGTACGGGAAAGGGGCCGGACGTGATCATGATTTAACCCAATGGGATGGGAAAGCAATTTGTACTGGCCCTCTCTAATAAACTTGTAGTGATGTCAAACGATTAATCACGATTAAAATAAAATAAAAAAAATTGTTTGCATAATATATGTGTGTGTTCTGTGTATATTTATTAAGCATATATAAATGCACACACATACAGTATATATATTTTGAAAATATTTACATGTCTATATTTATATTTATATAATTTATATTACAAATAAATATATTTAATATATAAACAAAACATATTTTTTAAATATATACATGCATGTGTGTGTGTTTATATATATATATATACATAATAAATATACACAGCACACATACACATAATATGTAAGCAAACACTTTTATTTTGGATGTGATTAATCGCGATTAATCGTTTGACAGCACTACTTTCCAGGGGGGCCAGAAACTATAGTGGGTTGTTACTGCATTGCACTGCATTATTTTTCATTAGTTTTCAATGTACGCATATTAGACCAAAGTGTTTGGGAGACGTTTTTGCTGCTTTATACAGCATCTCATGCATGAGTGCTTGTTTAAAAAAAAGTTTAGATATAAAAACTCATCTCAAGACCTTGCATTTTCCAGGACTGACACTGCATTTAGCTTCAGTGTGTGTGTGTATCTATTCAGTGCCCAAAGTGTACCAGTAGAGGCTTTGTCAAGCTTTCTTTGTGGTCCCACTAATGTTTACACTAACTTAATACTCTTGCCTTTATTTGCTGCAGTGCATGCTATAGACTGTATTCAGAAAGTTTTAGTTACAATAACTTTTTTCTCATGAGACAGTCTAATCTCTGCAGCAAACGGTCTAATCTGTTTTCTCAGAGCTTCTCACCACGAGCTGATGCCAGCAGCCGCCTATTATCTCATTACAGTGTGACAGACATTGTGTGTGCTTCACTAATCTTCCCTTTTGAGTTTGTGCATTATTCTATTTTGCATGTAGTTGTGTCGTTAGAGTATGTTTTGTGTGTGTATGTATACCTGTGATGGTTTTGTACTGTTTAGGTTGAGTCAGGGTTAATCCAAACTGATAAAATGCTGAGGTCTTCAAGGGTCTCGTTTCAAACTCTTCCATGGTGATGGGAGTGGTGAGTAATTGCCAGGTCTTGTCATCAGGGAAATGTGAGTTTATGAACTCACTAGGTTCAGTCAGGAAATAAAAGTCGTCATACCTGAAACACACAGACATCACTACTTTATTTTCCTTCTCTTTAGTGTGGAATATAACACTGTTTTTTTTTATTTCCAAAGACTGCAGCATGAGTTCCAATTTCCCTGAAGAATGTAAATTTGCATCCGCTAAACCAAACCAACCAGATCCAAGATGAATTGCATAACAAACGTTGATTTTGAATGAACTATAATCCCATGAAGCATTGCAAATGATGTAACCAAATGAAATGTGAAAGTACAATATAAATATGGATTTATAGTCATGATTTAGAAGTAACAATATATTTTTAGTTTACTGCAAAACATTCATAAATAAGAGTATAGGGAGACTGCGTTGACTCCACTTCAAATGTTGACTAGTGTATACTGTAGTCTGCAGTATGTGTGTACTGTATGATATGAATAACTGACACTCTGAGGAGCCTGACCTCTTCACAAATGTTTTGCTTTTCATATCCACAGTGCCAGCGCCCCAGCAAGCGTCAAGCAGCCACCACTGACCCCCCACGAAGACAGCATTCCACTCATGATCGGAACGCTTCTCAGCTAAACTGTGCCCGGCCTGGTATCCAACGCCTTTGCCGTACCCGCTCACCTCCACACACACAATGCCCACCTCCCTAGAGAAAGAGAGAAAGTTCAGAGCCGCATTCTACTGGCATGATGTGTGTATTTATATACTTGTGGCCATTTACCTGCACATTTCATCACATAGGCTCGAGTATCCACTACATACACCCTTTCCTGTCCTGATGACCTCATCAGAGGAGCAAATCTTCTGAGAAAGACCAAGGTATCCCTCCACATCATACTCTACGCACACAAACACATCAGACATTTTACTCGAGGAAGTAGATTCACTAAAATATTAAATTGTGCTTTTACAAAATTGTGTACAAAGAGTTTCACTCAAAAATAGTGTAGTCACAATTACAAAAAATCAACAAGGTGAATTGTGATATTTTCAGAAATAGGTAGTCCAATACTCCATTTTATTTACAACTTAGAAAAATATATTTTTTAACAGTGTATGCATTTTTGCATGTGCAATTACCAATATTTTGGCATAGCCAGATCCATATGGCCCTGAGTTTTTCCAGATCATTTCTGCCCCCCTCAGTGACTGCACGAGCAATCTTCTGAGCATCAAATACTTCCTGCTCCCTCAACTGAAAAACACATGTTCATGCCTGAATCTATTGTTTATAACAGGGCTGTCCAATCCTGCTCTTGGAGGGCCACTGTCCTGCAGAGTTTAGCTCCAATCCCAATTAAACACACCAGAACCAAGATAGTCAATGTCTAAAATCACTAGACTCTTCCAGGCAGGTATTTTGTGACAAGTAGGAGCCAAATTCTGCAGGACATTGATCCTCCAGGACAATGACTGGACACACCTGGTTTGTAAAAACATAAAACAAAGACTTGTGTGTTTGTGTGTTGTTACCTCTCTTCCTTTCTGGATTGAGAATGTGTCTACTTTGCTGAAAATATCTGTGCTGGAGAACATACATTTTCTGGGTTTCCTCTGAGAGGTGGAGACTGCAGGTAGATAAGGTCTCCCAGACTGCGTGCCAGGGCTGGCAACTGAGAAGGGTTTCACAATCTCTCCTTGGCTCTTTTTCACAGTGCTCCTCTTTCTTACACTCACTGACTTCGCCGCGCTCTCAGCAGACAGTTGGCGCTTTGTACTCGGCCGTTGTTCCTCACATAACTTCCCTTCATAGTTGTCTAACAATACCTTATGTGAAACCACATTTTCTTGAATCGGTACAATGGATAATGGCTTTGGGTCATTTTGCTCCACTGAAGATGAACCTCCTCGGTGGCTCTTAATAGTCACACAGACTTTAGTGCTGTTCTCATCCTTCATGCTGGTCTGTTGGCTTTCAGGTACATTCTGGAGTTTGTATTTGACCACACCATTTTCAACTTTCAAATGAAAGTTTTCTTTGTGCGTGTCACTGTTTGAGTCTGTGACTGTTTCTTCTGGTTGGCGGCCTCGGATGCTGTTTTCTGTCGTGATTGGTTGTTGATCAGTTTGAGCTTGATCAGTGCAGATGAGAGGAAAAGAGAACATCTGAACTAAAATGTACATCATCCTGCTTGTTATATCACTTTCAACTCAGAAACTAACATCTGACGACATAGTTCACACTTCATACTATCTCTTAGTTTCAAAACACTCCAAAATACATTTAAAATGCAATTAGATGGAAAATCTTACCTTTCGCAGTAGTGAAACTCATGCCTTCTGAAACTTCCTGTAGCGTTGGTAGTAGCAGATTTATAGGCTATAATGTTTTGATTTCTATTGCAGGGGTCTGTATATATCTATTTTCTCCCTGTGTCCACCCCTATGAAAGGATAGCATGCTAAAAATACACTTGAACTTATCATGACAGCCAATGAGCTCAAAGATACAAGAGAGGGGGGAGAAAGAAGGGCATTTGATGTTGGCACAGAGGGTGAAGAAGTTTATGGTTGGTAACTGATAAATTTATTAGCTAACAAACACGTGTAAATTTGTTTATCTTGACCTTGTTAAGGGTATTAAAGTCTTTGTGTGAATGTTTAGTCTGCTTAGGATAAAAAATAAACTTGGAGGAACACACAAATTCATAACAATAATTCATCACAACAATCATCATCCGCTTCAGTGCCAGTTCTGGACTCGTTAACCCTGCTCTCCAAATTACTATCCTTCAGTAAATAAAATCACTGATATGGAAATCGTAGCTGCCCTTAGTGGATACTGTTGCTATGTGCAGGAAAACAAAGTAGTTTTTATTTCCATACATAGAGACCCTTCCTCCAAAAACATCCTCATTGGCTCGGGGCTCCATGTCAGATAGTTTGCCGGGGGCCCTCAAGGGTCCTCTTACATACCCCCTCTAGCAGGCTGAATTACCCCTGACCAATTACCCATCGGCAGTGTGCCAGAATAGCAATGACTACAGTTGTGTGTTTATTTATGAAGTTCTCCCCTCCAGGCTTTGGAATAGAACTTGCATACGTTTTCCTGTTTCTGGTTTGCATCATGTTAACACAAAGTCTTTTCCATGTACATGCAGCCTTGTAGATAACACGAGGACATGAGGTGATGGTCTTTCTCCTTCTCAAGATGTGATAGTAAACAAGCCCGAAAGGTAGCCTTGAACAGTATGACAAACATTTATAAGGCACTGTCTCCTATACTCTTACAAATGAAGGCTCTTTAGTTTATTGGCTTCAGTGGTTCCATGATGCACCTTTTCCTTTCATGGAAACTTTCGATTCCACAAAAGGTTATTTGCAGTAAATTAAGGTTCTGTAGAGTATTAAAATAAGAATGAAGAGACAAGAACTTAACTAAAATAAAAATGGTTCATCGCTGTGAAAACCTCGTTTTGATATGTTATTTTAAAGAGTGTATCTAGCCTATATCTTCTGTAGGCAGAACATAAAGACCAGTGGTTCTCAATCATCGACCGGCACTGCACATTGAAGATGTCTCCCTTATCTACTACACCTGATTCAACTCATCAGCTCATTAGTAGAGGCCTCACGAGCTGAACCGGGTCAATCAGATAAGAGAGACACATGGACAATGCTGTGATACTCAGAGGTTCTGCCTAGTACTGAGTACTGTAACACAGTGTTCTCCACTAAGTTCTCAAAACCGAACCAAATAAAGAATCCTAAATTCACATTCACTCACAATTTATAGTTATACAGAAAGAATGAAAAAAATAAACTTTAATTAAACTGCTGCAGGGCTCTTCACACTTCACAGAAAGCACGTGTGTCGCGTTCTCTGCGCGCGCTCTTGTGGGGATCTTTTCACTCATACTAGTTTTAACATATAAATATCTGTTAATTTGATGTCACGTTTGGGATATTTTTAAACAGGACGATAAACTGTTTTTCCATCTAAAATCCACACAACAGTGATGTTGATGGTGCACCCGTGTCCAGTCGCACTGTTTTGCTGGAGCGTGATTGGTCCAGATTCACGAGCTTTTGTTCGTTTGCTGCACCTCTTGCGCTCGCGCTGTCATGCTCACCTGCGGAACACTCGCGCGCACCGCTAATATGCCAGTCTGTTTCACACTCAGGAGAAAAGAGAACAACTTGACCAGTTAGTCTGGATATAAAGATAAGCGAACTCTCAGAAAAGCTTTCTTTGGATGTGATTTCAGACGGTAAAAGGTGTACCAAACTGAAAGACATCATGAAGACGGATAAAGACGGTAAAGACATGAGGGGAGTGACTGTTAACCGCTTTGCTGAAGGTAAGAATATTTGTATCGAAACGAACAAGGTGAGAAACTTTATAAAAATACAGTATTTAAGGAAATATGCTTGTGATGGTAGTTGTAAGAGTTTCAATGTTAAAAATACAAGTTTATGTTTTTGTGGTAAACCTGAAAGTCCTGCTGAATGTCGCGTAATTTGAATATACTTCACTGCAAAATACAAATGTTTTTTCTTCCAATTCTAGTCTTAAACAGATACAATTTTTCAACAACAAAAAACTTAACACTTGTCAGTATTTAGGCATATATATATATATTGCTGATATTTAATCACACTTGTGTTGTCGTAGTCACAATAATTGTAACAATGGTATTATGGTATGGTTACTATAGTAATTATTTTAAGAGAGAGACCTATGGCGTTTTCCAGAAATCCAAACTCTTGCCTTCATTATCACTGCCATCTAGTCCTGTTATTCAAGACAAGCACAAGGCCAAAGACTGCAGAAGTGATAACTACTGTGCAAACTGACTAGCCATGATAAATATGGTTAATTTATAAATTATATTATAAATCTGTTAATATATTGCCTAATCCATGCAGTTATTTGGACAGGTACTGCAGTAGCACTTTCCCAAAAAGAAATGTCTGTAGAGCTCGGAAATCTAATATTATCGTCTGGTATTTTTTTGATGAACAGTTTAGTCATAAATAATTCTGGAGGTATTAACACATTTAAATGGAAAATGTGTATGAACAATGGTTTTGTATCAGCATAATTACCTTTTTTCTTCATGATTAAGCTGTGTTTTCTGTTCCCTATCAAGACTGACATAACAAAGAAATGATGAGTGTCCCAATAGTTTGCTATTCAATAGAGCTGCACATAAGCCGCCTGGGCTCATGCTTTTAGGGTAATGAGGGAAGGAAGGACTGCTGGATAAAGATTCATCTTTTTATTCTGCTGTCTTTCAGCTGTTAGTCTCATAAAGTCAAAAGCTATCACGCTGTCTGATCAAAGAGGAGACCCTGTTTATTAATCTATACAAAACAGCTAGAACGCCTCTTTTTAAAGCATCAATTGCACACCCATAAGAATCGGCATCCACCGATAATGCCGTTTCAGACTCTCATTTGCCTGACAAAAATTGGAAAGCTCCCTTATTAGCCCTGTAGACATAATATGCTTTCTCCACACATTCTCTTGTCCTTGGAGCTCACAAAGTACTGCAAGTGTGAGGTAACTCAGAATTTCTGTTGCACTCTTTGTTATTGAATCATCTTAGGTTGTGAATTCAATAGATTTTGTGATAGACTGTAGATTGCTTCATTCTAACATCTTTCATATTTGTTCTAGCATGTCAAGGTATTACGCTATAAATTCATTGGTTTCTTCATTCCAAATCTCACTGTGAATGCACGTGCACGCTCTCTCACAAGCACGTGCACATGGACTCGCACAGACACACATACTCTCACTGATACATTACTTATATTAGGTGAGGGTCCAGGGAGGAAGCTCCACCCTTTGTTGTTTACTCAGTTTGACTGTTGGCGCTTCCTGGAGATACAATACAACTCTGTGTTCTTGAATATGTGTGTCTGTGTCTGTAAAGCAAACCCAAAAAGACCTGGTGTTTGCACAGCTCGACCTTAATGCTTGTAGCAAACAAAGACCTTTGACAAATTAGACTTTGAATAAAGTTATTCAATCTGACAACTCAATTCGGCCTATAAAAATTCCAATTTTGACAGCAAGTTACTGCATTTGCAGGGGATAGTAATATTTCAGTAGGCTGGGTTTCAGTGTGAATGCAAAGTGGACTGAGACCCAGTAAGTATGAAAAGAGAACTCAGTCACTCAGTTCATATTTCAGTCAGCATGACATGAAAATTCACTTAATCACTTTTTTAAATGCAGCTTATTGATTTTATTGAGAACAATTCATCTACATCTTTATTTTTTTAATTGACTTAAAATCCGCCCCTTTCTTACAATTGACCTCAAGCTCGCATTCAAGATCTGCCTCCATCGAATCCGGAGAAAAAGATCCACACTGTTTAAAAAATATAGAGAAAGGACTCAGGTCTCAACAATAAAGTTTTTTTTTTTTTTTACTGAACAAAAAAACAACATTTGCCAAAAACTCATCTGTGTCTGGCTGCATGATAATAAGATGAATATCATAATAAACATAATTCGTAACAAAAATCTAGAATACGTCACAGAAAACCAAACATGCATGCTTGCAAGCCATACAATAGTTGTAGATTAATGCTTTTTTTCCCAGTTGTGACAGTTGTCTTGTTGACCTGTGCTGTAAAAATACCCTGTGTATAATTTTGGATCACTTATAGTTGACTACATATTTCTTATGTCTTTTGATAATAATGGGAATGAACAGAAACTGTTCTGGGAGTAAATTATAAGATCTATTTATCTGAAAACCAATTACTTGTGCTTGTGATGTGAATAGAAAGCTCAGGATTTATTCCAAAAGATGGTATGTGACATTTTGGGGTAGCACCTTTTGGCTTAAAGTGTTGCAGTCAGCAGTCGCTAGACTCAATACCCATAAATCTCCAAATCCCATTGTTTGTCCAGAGAGACTACAAAACATATCCTGTGAAGCTTATGATCTGACTATCACAGTCAAACACAGATAGGAAGTGAGGTCTAGGGCACACAAGTGACCGCACAAAGTATTCATTAAATGTGTGTGTGTGTGTGTGTGCTTAGGAGATGGCTCCAAAGGGTCATTGTATAAGGTAGTTGTTTAGACCTCTGACTGCCACACATGGCACTAGGGGGCAGTGTGTCACCCAGAACCCTCTTTGCTTTGCTGTAGGGATCTCTTTCTGTTGGCCAATGCACATTGCGTCCCTATTATCTAGCCCAAATATTTCACTGTACGGTATGTGTGTTTGTCTGGCACCTCCGGACAGCTCTCCTGAACTCAAGGACAATAGCAAGGTCAGAGATTGACCTCACTCTGTGTACCCACAGCATCCTGTGCCCACATCAGGATTTAACCCTTCACACTTCACATACACCACATCTCTTTTTAATCTGTCAGACTATGTTGACTGTGAGGTAGGATATTTCAGTAGTGTCGTTATGTTGAATGCTCGGACGCGTAGGTGGCTGAATCAAACGCTTTGCATGTCATATTGTGGGAGGTATTCGTTTTGACCATAACAGAATAGTTTTAAGAGCAGCGCATCACAATACAGGCTAGGGTTTACACAAGAGCTGTGTGAACATTACAGCCCCCCACACACACATATACGTACACACATGCCCTCTTTTACACACTGCCAGCAGGTGTGTTTTGTGGAAAGAGCCTTTGATGGCAACAAAATGGAGGGAGGAGAGAGGGGCTCTACACTTTTTATAAGACTTATTGTGAGGGCCGAAATAAAAAACAGATCCCCCCATACCCCCCACTCCACTCGACAGAGAAATAAAACCAACAGCCTTGGAATGATGAGTCATTACAGTGCTTGCTGGAAATTCCTCAAACATTTTGTTCTTCTTTTTCACCTTCTGTCATTTTCGTCGTCATTTTTTCATCTACTAATACTGCCTAGTCATCATGTTCTGCTGTTGCCGTTAGTATACTGTATCTGCTTCAATGTCTTCTTCCTCCATATCTCATTTGTTGTCATCTTCAGCCTCTTACTTCTTTTGTTTGACTTTTTGCTTTATCGTCACCCTGTTTATTTTTTGTCTTTTGTTGCTTTAGTTTTTTTTTCTTCATCGACATCTTCATTTTCTTCCTTGTCTTCTGATATTTATTAATCTTCTGTTCAAACGTGTGGATAATTTCTGTTGATCATTTTAGCATTTAAGGGATAATTCCTTCAAAAATGACTAATTCTGTCAACATTTATTTACCATCAAATTCCAAAACTGTATGAATTACTTTCCGTCTTCTGTGGAAGATAAAAATGATATATTTTGAAGAATGTTGGTAACCAAGCAGTTTTGTTTACCATTTACTTCCATTGTGTGGACATAAAACATGTTTCTCAAAATATCTTCTTTTATGTTCCACAGAAGAATGAAAGTCATACAGGTTTGATTAGTAAATGAGTACAAAACTGTTCCTTTAAGTGTCCTAAATATTTTTTGGGGTTGTAATCTTTATCATTTAAAATTCAAGTTGGACATTTTTGAAAGTCTTACATTGGCAAATATTATATAAAATTAAGCCATTCTAATTGACTACAGTAATGCCATTGTGCCATTAGCATATTGAGTACTTTTTACATCTGTTTTAATTGGTCTTTTCTCTCTTGCATTTATTTAACCATATAGCTGCCTTTTCACTGTGATGATGGTGCTACACTGTGTTGATTCTCATACACAGCGGACTAAAAAAGCAGGATGCTTGCAACATGTTTCAGCTAATGTACCCAATTTCATCAGCCATCTTTGCAGTGAATCTCTCTGAAGCATTGTTGTTTCAACATGTCTTCACCAAAAATAACAGCATCAAATAATCCAGAAGCACCACACCAAAAATAATAGCATCAAACAACCCAAAAGCACCACACCTCACAACAGGGTGTGTATTTCTATCATTTCTATGGTGTGATTTTCTAGATGCCATAATGACATTATTCCTTATTGTGAAAGAAACAAAGGACATTACAGTGACATCAGTATGTAAACTTACAGGCACACCACATGTCGCACATTGTAAAACATTTATCAGAACACACATTTTATTGACTACTCTATGACACAGACTCGCTTCTCCTCACACAAAAGTAATGCTAAATGCCAGGCGGTTTGTCGTGATGATTTATACACGCAAGCATCAAGTACGCAAAGTGAAATGGAGAGACGCAGGAAATGTAGGCTTTAGGACCCAGAGACACCGCTCAAAGGAGGCAGGGCAAGGCTGACTCACTAAATATGTCTGAGGAATGAGAGAGAGAGAAACATAGATACAGAGAGAGAGAGAGAGATAGAGGTAGAAGTAAAGAGAGGAGGGGAGAGAGAGGAGACCGGAGCAGAGGTGATCTTGCCCTCATTAGTGTCAGGACTACAGGATGATTATGGGTTGAGAAGGAAATGATGGAAGCAAACAAAGTTCTTCATTTTGTGCCATCCGGTAAGATCCACATGCACTCTCACACATACACACACGCACACACCGTCACGACTGAGTATCTGAGGATTCCCTGAAATTTGAGACTGTGTGCTAAACATGTGCAGCGGAGAGGGTGCATGCGTGTTTGTGTGTTGTAAGTTTTCTCTCTGTTGAATCCTGCAGGTCTGTGGATTGTTTTTCTCACACGCTGCCACTGCCGCAGCTGCTGGTGTTTTTTGGGGTGCGTTATGCTGGAATGCAGATGGGCTTTTTCGGGGCTGGTTTTCTGGAATGCATCGTAAATGCTTTTACGCTGTTAATCTTAGTCGCGTAAACAGGAAAAAAGAAAATAATTACATCACACACTTTCAGATACCCACACACGCATTGCAAAAGCACGCGCATGCAAATACAAATGAGGGAGAGGGAGACATGCAAAACACTGATCAAAATCAAGTATCTGTACGGTAGCGCTTGAAACAAAACCTATATGCCTGATCAGGCGGCACTCGAGTGTGTGCACGTGAAAACGAGCGGGTGTGTGTAGTTAGTAGTCATCTGGTAGAGTAAGTCTTATTTTTACGCAATGTTGCTGTTCAATTCGTCTCATTGTGAGAAGTCAGTCTAATACCGCATGCAAAACACATGCTCCGTCGTACAGCACAAGTCCACCTACATCTCTCACTTTCTGTCCTTTCCCTTCGCTCAAAGCCTCAGTGTAAACACAATAGGTAATAGAGGTGGGAAGACACTAAATCTTTGCCCGTCTTCCCGCCGATACACACACACACACACACACACACACATAATGAGACTGTGATTTGCATCCTTCGCCTGAGGGTTGAACTTCAAATCAGTTGATGTCTCAATTTTCTCTCCTCGCATGATTACGTGTGTGTTTCTCCATGTGTGTGGGACACAGCATCAAGTGCGCATTTGATCAGGCTGTTGTAATTGACACTTACTTTGTGCCTATCTCGGCTTGTGGATAATCGTTGTGGCACTCTGTCAATAACATAATTTCCACAGATGTCATTGTCAATGTCATTGGACCAGGTCACGGGCCATCGGCATGCTGTGGCAGCCTGAGAACTTTCACATAGGTGAGCAATCGCTGCAACAGGATTGAAGTTGCTCGAATGGATGAACAGATGCATGAAATAATAAAATTATCGATGGGACTAATGTAATAAGCAATGTCCTCTGTCATTTTATGACTGTCTTTCTCTCTAACGAGCATCGTGATTGCTCACCCGCCTCTCATTACACACACATGAAAGGTGGACATTTTGTTCTCAGATTCCTTTATTTACGATTTCCCATCGTGTTTGCGTATTGAGCGTCCTATTTGCCGTGCAGATGGCGAGATATGAATGGATGTCATTTTCTGGAGGGCCGATTGACTTTGTGTGGCTGTGCTTCCCTTTATTTATCTGTGTATGTGTGTACAGTCATTCGACGAGTCTCAGAGAGGTTGGTAATGCGGTTAGGCATCTCTGACTTTACTGTTGCCCATTTGTCTTCCACCTACTGTACATTACAGTCTGCAAGGGAAATTAGAATCACACATTCCTCTGTTTATCTCCTCTGTTTATGGTACGCTGTAAAACGGCCATATGGACATCCTCTCTCATACAAAGAGCGGCGTCTGTGGGCACGAATGGAGCTGCCTTCGCTGACGTTCACATGATGGAGAGCTTGACCTTTTTCTGATTTACAGGCACAGCCGTAATGTGGATATTTTTAGAGGCCCAAATATGTACGCGATTTGCCAAGTGCTGTGTGTTGTTTGTTTGAGCCTAATTAATTGGGCATCTCTTCCGTTAAAAGTCTGATCCCAGATAGACATGCCTCTGCTTCTCCATAATGAATTAAATATAGCTTGCGGGAAAAGTTACAAATGCTCCATCCTCACTTTTTTGTGAGCGAATGTCAGGAACCCCCTCTCGCATCCGTATCCCCACGCACACACAAACACTCGTTCAGGCAAACAGACGCGCCCCCCGCCCACCCCTGGAGTAAACCTTCGATTGCTTCAAGATGTCGGAGGATGCCAGTGTTGATGAATTCCAACCTTTGATTGCGATGCTGCCCGTGTGCCAGGGGAGAAACCTCGCACACATGCCACTTTTCTGATACGCATACGGCAGACAAATACGCAGATGCGCACAGTCAGACGTTGTGCCAGGCTGTATGACAAACCATCTTTGGCATAAAATAGAGACCGTCATGGCCTTCAAATGTCAAACAGTCTTTCTGTTTTCGTTTAGAAGTCACATTCCTCTTATGATACAGCTATATCCTTTTTCTGTTCTTTCTCGCTTGTGTTTTGTCTCCAGTTTGGTCTTCTTCTCTTGTGGCGGCGGTACTGTAGATTGTAAGAGGAATGGTACTGTGTATGGAATTATTTTTGTTGTCGAAATAGAGCAAAAACAGGCAATGTGTCTAAAACGCAAGTCTCTTAATTAACTTCTTGTTTTTTGAACTGTTGTAAAAAGCAAAACTACAGGCCGATGTAATCATGGTGATTTTTGGAGAAAAACGGCATTCTTCATGTGATGTTGACTTACTATATTAAATTATATAAATATATACATTTTCTGCTTCTATATCTTCAGTTTTGTGATCATTCTAAACGCATTTTAACAGACTGAATCACGCAGTGAAAGAAAGCAGTTCAGATGCACGCGGATTAGTCTAATCTAACGTTACTAGATTTCACGGCACACTGTTTAGAGTGATTTGTTTGGTTTTTGGCAAAATGCTGATAATGTCAAATCGCACATCGTTAAAACATCAATTACTATATTATCGCAGACGATATTGCACACCCTGCACCACTGTCTTTTTGGCTCATTTGTGCAAAACCTTTTGTTAAACTGTTAAAGCTTCATTTTAACCACCAATGCAATGATGCAAGTATTTACCTTACGTTACCTCTACATGCTTGCGAAGGGTTGATGTCGAGATTTTATAAGCTGCTAGTTCGGTCTCCCGAGGCAAACACAGCTTACACTGCATAATAGAGCATGAATATGGCCAGGGGTTCACTTCATTTCCTTTGAGTTCAACTTCAGCAGAATACGACGGGGTCTGGTTTTCAGCTGGGTCTGCATCATTAACGCCCGTCTTGTTTGTCTGCATCTTTCTTGTGATTTTTAGCGCCAGTTTCTTCTTCTGCCCATTATTTACTGCAGTTGTTTCCACGGAGCGATTTGTTTTTACTCAGTAACGAATGTGTTTTAAAATGTAGCGAAGTACAATACTTCACACAAAATATACTTAAGTAAAAGTAAAATTACAGATGAAAAAAATTACTTAAAGTACAAGTACACAAAAAAGCTACTCAATTACAGTAACGCGAGTACATGTAATTCGTTACTTTCCACCTCTGATCTGTAGTTTATTTAGGATAGGAAAATACTTGGCCAATATACAACAATTTGAAATCTGGAATCTGAGTGTGCGAAAAAACTAACTGAGAAAATGTGTCCGAAAGATGTCCTTATCAATGCATATTACTAATCAAAAATTAAGTGTTGTTATGTTTACAGTGGGACATTTACAAAATATCTTCATGGAACATGATCTTTACTTAATATTTAATGATTTTTGGTATAAAAGAAAAATGTATAATTTTGGCCCAAACAATGTATTGTTGGCTATTGCTACAAATATACCAGTGGTACTTAAGACTGCTTTTGTGGCCCAAAATAAACGTTCTTCTAAAAGTTGTGTAAAAACAGAACATTAGTCGATTTCTTGTCACTCAGACATTTTCTTAAGTAAGTAGTAGGCAGTTCTTGACCAGAATAAGTTCCTGACTAGACTTCATGCAGAGAGTCAAAAGCGTCTTCCAGCAGAGGAGAATTGATGCATGCCGATGTCACACTTGCTTGAAGAAACTAATTCAGCGTGGCCTTTCTAAAATCTGTTTAATGTGTGTTTATAAGTTGAAGATCCATAACATGCTCATTTGCATGCAGAAACAGTAATCTTTCCTTATTTAATAATTATAACATTGAGTTTTTCCGTCTATTACTCCCACAACAGCATGCATATTAATATTTCTCTGCTGCTTTCCACGGTTTGTTTGTGGAGAGAATGCATCATCAACTGTTTGGCTTTTTCTCTCCTGGAATATTCTGTCGAGCAGCCAGCCTCATGCACACAGAAACACAACTCGGTGTCTTTCTCCTTCTCCTCGCCTCATCACACTCTTCCCTTATTCCCAAAGAAGCAGCAGGTGTGTATGTATGTGTGTCATTATTGGTCTTCAGAAGGAATTCCCTCTCTAAGCAGTCGGAGACTCGAGTGCCAAAAAGCCTGCAGCATATTAAGTCTCTCTCTTTCCGGCTCGCTCTCTCGTAGATCAGGGCTGTAAGTGACATTAAAAAGTGTCAGAGAGCACCTTTAATCTGTCTCTCTTTCTGTATGTCTATTTAGTAGAGGTGTATATGCTAAAGTACCATCACTACACACTGCTAGACAACCAAAATACCATCACAGCCTGCAAGAGGCAGCTTTCTTTCTCTCATACCTTATCTCTCACATAGCCAAAGTCATATCTGTGTCAAAGCATAGCGCTTCTTGTACAGGTACCGCCGGATTAAAAGATGTCAAAAACCTAAGGTCTGCGAAATAACAGTGACTAAATTCCTAAGCAGCATTTCTAAACCCAAAGCACATGCTTTCTGCATTTGTACCTTCTCTTATGATATTACAGCTGTAATAGCTTATGTAAAAGATGCGTTCACATGTTTGATGTGCTTTTATATTGCAGGCCATGTGCCCTGTTTCTTACCTTCAATTTTGTAATGCACATTGTCCATTTGTCAGGGCAGGGATTAATGTTTTTGGTCTGCCAGAGCGTGGTGCCATATGGCTGGATATAAGAGCCTCGCAAACTCAATTTACTAGATTATATATTTTTTTGACATTATGCAAACCTGCCGAGATGCGCCGTGAGATTTCCGTGACAAATTAATTCCTCTCTTGATGAAAAAGCTAGAGAGATAGTTCTCCCCAAAATGATTTTTTAATCATTTATTCACTTTCACGTCGTCCCAAACCTCTTGTTTCTCTTGCTTCTGTGGAATACGGAATCTATTTTGAAGAATATTGTTCTCTTACATTGAAAATGTTTGGGGATAGGGGCGGATGAGCTCAGAAAAAAATAAATAAAATAAAATGTATCAGACTTTCGTAAAGTAGTCCATATGACTTAATCAAATATATTCCAAGTCCTCTGAAGATATACGATAGCTTTGAGATAAACAGACAGATATATGATGCATATTTAAACTAAGATACAGAAATGTTAACATATTTGGTGTGATTTTGTTCTTTCTTATTAGCTAAAATGTTTCTTATGTTGACTAAAATGCTGTTATAGTAAGTAATAAGAACTAAAATGAATTCTGCATGACAAAATATTGATTCAATTTAATGGATATTTTCATCAAAATACAAAACTTCATACAAAAAATCGGTAACAGTTAACTGTAAAAAAGGTAACACTTTATTTTAAGGTGTCCTTGTTACACGTTACATGTACTTACTATTATAATAACAATAAACTATGCATAATTACATGCAAGTAACCCTAAGACAAACCCTAATCCTAACCCTAGCCGTATGGTACATGTAGTTAATTAATATGACTCGGTATTAAATGTAGAATTGCACTGTAACAAGGATACCTTAAAATAAAGTGCAACCAAAAAAAACTGTCAAATCATCTAATGTGTACTAACATTTAAATGAATTATTTGAAAAATGCACTTATTGTGCTTATATATAAACCCTGCATGTAATGACTTAATTTACACCATTGACCACTTAACCCACACTTAAACCTAACCATACAACACAACTTGGTCTTAACCTTCACCATATCCCAGCTCAATAGCAGCAAAACGATTTTGCAATGCAACATGAACACAATATGTATTTTGGGTTACAACTTATTTTTACGTGTTCTTGTTACCATGCAATTGCACAAATATGTAACATTAAATAACAACATGTTCTTACTGTAGGGTTAGGTTTATGGTTTAATTATGTAAAGTTATTTCCTTGTAACTATGCATAATTTACTGGTATTACTGTAGTAATTAAATTAGTGTTATTGTACATACTGTACTTTTAGATGCAAGTACAAAGTAAAGACACCTAATATGTGTGTCAATGAAAAATTCCAGTTAACTGCTGTGCAGTATGATGCGTCCAAAAAGGCTCATCAAGATGAGTCATGACATGTTTGATGTCAATAATGAGACACGAAAACCAAAGACTATTTTTTATTATTATTATGTTTATTTTTGGTCAAATATCTGTTTAAGTACAAAATGTACATTTGAATTGTGATTGTAAATGTGGATTTTGTTTTGCATGACTGTAATCAGTTCTGAAGAACTAGATGCATCAGAGCTGCATGATTTCTGAAGAACAATATCACTTTAAGGTTACTGTCTTGAAGGAAGCAGTGAGATCGAGCAGCTGTCTTGTGTGACCTAGCGCCTCTGTGATGAGCTTATTTAACTGTATGTGTGTTTGAGAGAAAGAGAGGGAGGACAGCTTTACTACACACTCTCGCTTTCACACCAGACAAACTACACAGCCACCTCAGTCGGGCAACAACACGCTCGCTCTTGCACTGTTGTTTCATTTTCTCTCACTTTTATCTGCAAATTTACATTATTCACCAGAGAGAGTTTGTCCATCCCGACAGTATTTTTCTAGCGTGTCTGGTCTTGTCTAGAAAAAAATGTAAAATGATAGCAAGGAGAGAAGGAAAAGGAGAGAGAGTGATATTGAGGCATATTTTATGTTTTATGCTCTTTATCTTGAGTATGAAACTGAATAGATGCACTGGCTGTTTGTGGTTTTGTTGCACACTAACCACATACATGAGTATTTCTTAACAACCAGACCACCGAGCTTTAAAGAGACACCCCTCTCACTGCTCACTGGCGCAGAGAGCCTGAAATTGCCTGTGTGTGTGTGTGTGTGTAAAGGGAAAATACTCACTGGTTACTAAGCTTCAGTCTGTGACTCACACATCAGCTTATCTCTGTAGCTGAACTGAATCATGGTACTAAATGCACATGCAAACAATGATGATCTGTGTGTTTGAAAATAAAACTACACTGATGTTCAAATATTCACACACACACACACACACACACACACACACACACACACACACACACACACACACAAAGACCTGTTCTGCCAGCTCTTGCTTCCTGTTTGCCAAGACAGCACTTCCTGTGTTAGTAATGATGATCAGATATTAGGAGCCTGTTCGCTACCCAGCCTGCATCAGGTATTTTCTGTTTGCTTTAGATTTGAGTTATCTTTTGTCCATGTTTCCTTGGATTAATGTGATTAGCAGGATTTTTTTTATCAGGATTTATAGCAAAAACAACTTTCTGTTTAGTCTTTTTGTCCCTCCTCTTATCTCTCATTCTTTCAACACATTGGCTTTGATCACGTCTCCACGTGAAACATTTTTTTTCCTCTGGTTTGCAGGAAATGTGATTAAAGAAGAGACTGTGAGAAAAGCAGGACTGAAAACGAGAGAATTTAGCATTTTAAACATTAACGAATAAAACCGTAAAGGTGAATTAATAACAACACGTCTTGACGGATCTGTTTGTGGTTCGTGCATCATGCCTGTGTGAGGATTCGAATGCAAACCTTAGCTTGTTTGTTTTGATATGTCTGTTTTGGATTGTCTGCGTACTAGTGTTGGGCGATATGCTCAATTGTCCTGTAGTCAGCATGTGAGATTGCGATACATGATATTATTGTGAAAATTTAATTATAAACTAACTTAGTTTAATTTGCCGGAAAGTGAACCAACGCCAGCGTAAGGCTAAAA
This sequence comes from Gymnocypris eckloni scoliostomus, assembly GCA_027564155.1. NCBI lineage: Eukaryota > Metazoa > Chordata > Actinopteri > Cypriniformes > Cyprinidae > Gymnocypris > Gymnocypris eckloni. The sequence goes on from CM050429.1 coordinate 12,862,027, forward strand.
TAGCTAAATGTTTTTAATATGACTGAATTTGTATTAACAGAAACATTGTAAGATATTGTAATTATAATGCTTACATTTCCTCAGTTATTCAAACAGCAGCTACAGAAAACGAGCAAGGAACATTTACATTATCAAAAAACATCATCACTGACTTCAGTCTAGCATGAATATATGCCCTCTAAAAACACCCCGTTATTATCAGTGAAGCTATCTACACTGTATAATGAATACATCTCTTATACTTATATTGCACTTACATCAGCACTTTATTGTTTGTTTAATATAGTCAGCGAGTGCGCGCACTGAACAACAAACTGTAACACTGTAAAATCATCGAAAAAGAAATATGATGGAACGAATAAGCCCTAATATTAATGATATAGTATTACTAGCCTGATAATAATAATAATCATCATCATCTATCGTCAAAGGCATCAGCCATAGGCGATATATTTTACTATCGTTGATACATGATACTATCGTCTGTCAGCACAACCCTTCTGCGTACCGTATCTACAGTAACCTCTAAAAAGGAAGTGTGATGCTTGCCGCCCCTGGACCCGAGTGATTTAAGGCTGAAAGTGCCGCAGCACCACTTCCTCAATCAGTCCTGCTCGCTTCCTTTGCATATTGACAGTCGAACTGTGAGAGGCATCTTCGATGGAAATAAGCATGCAGTAACATGGCATCAGAGAAATATCTTCAGATCAGACGTTGAGCCAGGGGTTGGTCACACAGTACCCATAGCTGGAGGCAGCAGAGACGAAGTACCCAGTGAAAGGTCAGAGTGGGGGTAAATAGCACCGTGACTGCGTCCCCTCTGGAGGGCCTGTGGGCATGGTTGGGCTGAAGGTGTTTTGTCTGTAGGGACGGTTCTGAAGGGAACATGCACAGAATACCAATCGGCTGCGGTGTCGTCACTGACTTTGAATAGCAGGGGAGGGAGAGAGTCGTTTTTCCGTCTGCCTCACCAGCTTACTCGTGGCTTCCTAAATTATATTACGACGGGAGGACATTTTTAAGAATTATAGGTTTGTTGGCTCAAGCCATTTATGCAAATGCTAGTGCATGTCGTTGATTAGAGCTGGGTGGGTTGTGAGCATCATGTAATAGCAGTGTGTGAGGCGAACATCCTGCCTGTTTGCTGTCTGAGAATAGTTATATACTGTGGGAGAGTGACCTTATACTGTGACCTTGAGGCTTGTACTGTGATCATATACCGATATGTTTGTTTGTACTGTGGTTTGGTTTGTTTTAGATTGTGATGTACCTGCGTTTTGATTATTCAGAAGCAAAAATAGAACCTTAAAAATGTTTTCTGTAGACAAAAGTCTTCTAAAAAAAATTACATGACCCAGAACTTAAGCATGTTTTAATTGCGTATGCATTTTTGTACATTTGAAGGGATACCAATCACATTCACAATTGCACATTTTATTGACTATTTTTTGTAAATGTACAAAATCTATTAAATCAAACGGCTTGTTAATAGCAACATGTTGTTATGATGTCATTTGTCAAAAATTACCTTTAACTTGATTTACTGGCATTCGGACAACAGGTCATTTTCACACATGTAAAATTCTGTTAGATTAATACAGGGTCGTGATCATTGAGGGGGACAAGCCCCTCACTACCCACCCCCCTAAAATAATCAGATATGGCCAAATGGTCCCCTCCTCCAATAGTTAACCAATTAGTTAATGATGAAAATAAGACATATTAAATGCAGGTTTATACAATTTTACAGTGTAATATCAATGTATTTCCCTCATTTACTAATGTGCGTGCGTGTGTGTGTGTGTGTGTGTGTGTGTGTGTGTGTGTGTGTGTGTGAGAGAGAGAGACTGTGTGTGTGTTTGTGGGTTGTCACAATACTCATGAGATCACACTGCCTTGAGACAGTTCTACATATTGAACAGACTGCTCTTCTATTGCTCACAACCTTGTTTTTGTTGGCGTCAAATTATTAATACAAAAGCTGTCAGAATAACCCTCAAGAATTCTTTGTATAAAATGATTTAGTTAGTGACATGAGCATGAGGTTAGCTTAGCTATGTCTTTGTTATATATGAATCTTCTGTCTTCAGTGAGGGTGTTTATAGATTTTAAATAAGTGCTAATTGAAGGCACAGTATGAGGGTTGTCAGGCATTCAGAGCCTTCTTATGTTGGACTGGCCAGTCTCAGCTGATTGGTGTTTCATATCAGCTTAATATTCAGACAGTCTGTTTCCTGGACTGACAAGTTCTGCTTTTTTACTTCCTGCTGAATATAACGGCACAGCAGCTCGTGTTTTTGGGTTGTCACTGAAAAGAAATATGAGACAAACTCTCTGTCAGTACGTCTGATGTAGTCTGTTCACTGTACAACAGGACGAGATATATGCAAGTTTGAGTGTGTGTATTATTTTCCTGTTCCAAAATGTGAGTGCTGTGGTACACTTGTGCCAGCCGTACATGCATACTCTCTTTAGACAGGGTGTTTTGCTGGAAAGAGAGGTACCTGACAATTAAGGGAGTCAGAAAGTGGGAAGAGAAACCTCAGTCACGGCTGACTTCACCTCATAAATATCCCCTTAAACAGCACCAAATGAATGTAGGCCACAGGTGTGCTGGTTCCATGTGCATGTGGTTATGCCTGATTGTGAGCATGTTGGAATAAATACATGAGTGTGTATCAGTGTAATTGTGCTTTGGTGGTGTGTGTGTCTGTTTAGTGACCATCATAAGGGCATGCCTAGTGTATGGTATATTCATGTTTGCATATTCACACTGATTCTTGAGACATGGGACAACTTCACCTGCCTTTATTTTTCAGCTTTGAAAGAAATCAGAGATTAAAACTTGAATGTTCTGAACAAAATGTTTGATTTTTGACCATAACTCAATCAAAATGTAAATTCAATTTAATAACAACGGAGATATAAACATGCATAGTTCAATGAAGAATTACTACTATGTCCTGACAGAAGAAGATAAAACATTGTTTTAATTTTTAATAGGAATTTGTCAACACCAAAACCTTTTGTATATCTGGAAATTCTTCATCCTGAAGGTCCTTTTTAGATATTTAACCTGCTTTGAGTTCAAAAAGTTAAACAGACAAGTTTAATAGTGGGTTAGTAAAAATAAATAAATGTAAGTAATTATGATCATATTTTCACAGATTACAGCAAATATGTCAACTCTAAATTTTAAATAAATTGTTTTGGATTTTCTAATAATTTCCCTAATTTTAAATTGATCTTGGTAGTAGCAACCAACCTCAGGAAAAAATGCTTCTAAATTTAAAATGGTATTCAAATAAAAACTAAAAACTAGTCAAAACTGTAATATTTTCTGTCTTAGGGTGGTGAAAATTCAATACATGGAGCTGAGTATCAGTTTGAAATAGAAAAATGTAGTTTTTACATTTTATTCCAAATTAATTAATTTATTCCAAATTATTAATTAACATTATAATAAATATTTTTGTATCTGTTGGTGTTGACATTTATTGAGAGGAAAACCACATTTTGGAAGAAAATAGAGGCCAGAGACAGCACCCGGACATGTTTAACTGATTAATCCATAATAAATCCTGGATAGATAATCTTTTATTTTTGTCACCTGTTTTGTCCCATTACTGAAGAATCAGTGCTTGATCAAACCCGCTTTATTTTCTTACAGTAATCTGAAACACTTACTCGCGCTGTTATTTAACACACAATCGTTGTTATTTGAAGTCTTTTGTTAATTGTGGTTTTAATTTCTCTTGCAGAGGCTCCCTCCTCAGGGATGGCTAAGAATGGATACTTCTATCAAGAGATGGGTGAGTGAATTAGGGATGGGCATTTTTGACAGTTTCATATTTCGATCATTGATAGGTTTCAAAAACGATTAATCGAGTAATCGGGGGGCGGGACGTGTACGGGGCGGGGCATGGCCGTAATGGGGATAATTAAAATATCTGAAGACTGTTATGAAGATGAATGTTAAAAGTACAAATATGACATGAAAACATGTCTATGAACACATGATTAGTTAGATTATGATTATGATGCAACAATGTTAAAAAAAAACATCTAAAAAAAAAGCTGAAGCTGTTAATCAGATAACTTGTATGCATGACATAGACGTAACATTAAAACTTGTATCTGCACAAAAGGATGCATATGCCAGTGAACTTTAAGTTACGCGCTATAGCGAGAGAGACAGAGAGAGAGAGAGACACGGACAAGGAGAGGATTTACTATAGATTTCACATCCTATACATTTCTCATTATAAAGCTTATGTCATTAACGTTTATGGCAGATTTGTGCTATATTTTCATCTACATTATCAAGTGATTCCTAAAATCGTCTGCATGGTTTCGAAGCCATACGAAGTGCGAAAACAATTTTAATTAAAGTATGCATACTGTTGAACAGATAAATAAATAAATAAATAAATGTTAATATCCCAACGCATCTTTTATTAGATGAATCTAGGGCTGCAACTAACGATTATTTTGATAATCGATTAATTGGCTGATTATTCTTTCGATTAATCGGATTAATTAAAATTGTTTTATTTTATTGACAAAATACACACTATTCCACATTCTGCTCAAAGTCCTTCAAACAAACTGAATGCTATGAAAACATATAGTGCTTAATTTATTAGACCACCTGTCATAAAGAGAAAACAAATATTTCAGGAATCTGTCAAAAACAAATGTAATCTAAAAAAAAATGATTGTCATTTATTGGGCAAATTACAAACAGAAACAACTAATTAGTATTTATAATAACAAAAATGGCCTCATAACAGCTTGCATTCTTGCTTGCATGGTTTATGTGCTTATGTACTTTATGTACATGACTGTAATTGCGTATCAGAAAAAACACTATAAAGTGCTCAGCCTTTCTTTCATAGATAACAGCAATAATTATATTATAGCATTAGAAATAGCCTACTACTGTTACTAAAGAGCTTACGCATTTTGGAGGACTAACCAATACAGAAAGCTAAAACATGATTTTGGTAATCAACAATGCTGTTAGTTTAGAGCAGCAGTGGCACACAGTACCTTACATAATTTGTTAAAAACCTTACATAAATTTGTTTTCATAAATGTGTTAAGCACTGTAATAGTGAATATAGTTTAAATCTCTATAAAAAATTTTAAGAATAATAATAAAGATAATAAAGACTCAGTGTAAACTAACAGGTGAGAGGAATGTTCTGCAGGAACACACGTTCACTTTGATCACAGTCAAGTCTCTATCTTCCTGCTGATGAAAGTTATTACATAAAAGAAAGTATTTTTTATTGATTGACACTGGTCTCATGTCCATAGGCCCTTTAACTAAAACGCTATTTCAAAAACACCGCCCAGTGAGCTATAGCAAAAAAACGAAGAAAACTTGCACTTTCCCCACGGTCCCTTACTGAAAGCTCCGCAGAGAGACGGTTTGTGCGGGCTAGTGCTTATTACATCGAGCGAAAACTATGAAAAAGAAGGCTGTGAAACATGATAACAGCTTTGACGGTCACACTGTTTAGATTTTTTTGGGGCAAGTCGATTTGGAGTTATTGCCATTTATCGCTGAACGTGTCACGAATATCGAAAACACCAACTTAACCCCGCTCTGTGTTCCATCTGTCTGACGTGCCCGCCACTCATTCGGTAAATTAAACTTAACACAGCCGGTCAGGATGGACCTTTAATGCTCGCGTGAATTCGTGACATTTATAGATAAGGATATGACCGTAAACTGAACGTTTTTGCACTGAGTACGCACACGCATGTGTCACAGCGCCTGACAGGGCAAGCCTAAAGCTCAAAATAAAGAATGATCATGTTTTGGGCAGCTTGGATCACGTACTTTTCCCGCAGCATCTCATTCTGTTTCCTCCACTATTATATGCATTTTGTCGATAGAAATGCGTTATTCAGTGCTGTAATTTGAGCAACCAGCTGAAGCTGGACGTGCACTGTGGGCAGACCCGACTAATCGATAATGAGAATCATTGGCAATGATTTTTCATAATCGATATAATCGATTTTATCGATTAGTTGTTGCAGCCCTAGATTAATCGTATACACTATTTTGCCAAAAGTATTGGGTCACCCCCTTCTAATGAAAGGTTTGACTACTTTAGTAATTTCCATGAGTACAAATCTTAATGTTTAAGGGTATAATGATATTCTAGGGAATTGTGTGCTGTTAATTTTATAGCAACCGTTTGGACGCTTTTCTATTCTAACATGACAGTGTCTCTGTGTATAAGACAACGATCAAAGAGAAATGATGATTCAGTCAGTGTGGAAGAACTTGACTGGTCTGCAGTAAGACAAGTCCTAATCCCAGCTGAACACTTCTGGTGTGACTTTAAATGCAGACCTTGAGCCAAAAACTCATCACCAAACACTTGGTGTTACTAAATTACTAAAGTAGTCAAACCTTTCATTAGAAGGGGGTGACCCAATACTTTTGGCAATATACTGTATGTATGTAGCTAACCCAGACATTACTACGTGACTTCAAATGAGCTTCTCTCTCTTCTCACGTCTATACTTTTATCCGCATGCTGTTGCAAGCTAAAAAATCAGAGCTCAGTGTGCCACCCAATGTGCTGCTATAACCAATCAGAATTTTTTTTCCCACGATCATCGTTTTCGTGATCGATCATTGCTGTCGCGGCCGAGTACTGAGTACTCGATCGCTGTTGTACATCCCTAGAGTGAATGTGTGTAGGAGTTGGTTGGTGTGTGTTTGTTTGTTCAACACATGGCCTGGAGGTGAGGTGTGAAGGTCGAGCTGTGAGTAAAACAAAGGCAGAAGGAAACTCCTTCCTACAGTACTTAAAGCATGCCCTCATGTCTGACTTGCAGGAATATTAAAATTGTAATATTTCTGGTTTTCTCATCAGTGTCAAAGAGAGAGAAGAAATCTGCCTCAGATTCTGCTGCATTGAAGCCCAATGCAGCAAAATCTGAGCAAAACAACAACAACAAAAAATAGGTCTGAAAGTGCCTGAAATGTTGACTGTAAAATTAAATGTGTAAATTTTGTTAGTGCAAGTAAAGCTTGTGGCATGTTCAGATTTCTAAAGTATTCTCCCTTTATGAAATTTCATAAATCACTGTTTGTGCCATCTCTCTCTCTCAGTTCAATTCATGGGGCTCTTGTTTATACGTACGTAATAATAACAAAGTATGGGGGGCATTTTCAATAAATGAGTTCATTTGTTCATGAATAGGCTTTCAGTGAATCAAACACTTATGAATATGATCAACCACGGTGCACTGGGCTTGAAAGAGCCAGCGAGAAAAGGGGAGCGCTGCCGTCGGGAAGAGGAATATCCTTTCGCCCGCTCACCGTAGGTCCAGGGCGGTAGAGTCAACGAGCACACATGGATTAACAGCCCCCTATCCTCTCCAGCTTTACATAGAGGATAATAGAGGGAAGGATTAGTGAATAAATGAATAGATGAGGAGAAAGATATAGAACCGATAGCCACTCACATGCCACATTCAGCCAGAACAATAACGAGCTGCCATGTGTGGATAAATCACAGCTTCAGCCACACTCTGGCTACACAGTCACATCTGTGGAGGTATTAAACCCCAAGAACACTTTGTATTCAACAGGAAAAAAGAGACAGATTTATGGATTATTGAAGCCTTGTAGTGTTTGCGTCGAGGAACTGTCTTATCAGTGCTGAAATATCAAATTCAGAATGGATGGATTAAATGTACAGTGTAGCATATTAATTATGTATATTAATTGCAACTTTAACATATGAGTTTGTCAGTAATTTATAGGGTCAGCAGAGGACAGTGTAGGTATTAGGGCCGGGTGTCCTCGACTAAGGATTTTCATAGTCGAATCGGAATTTTTGAATCTTGCCAATAATCGAATGATAGTGGAATCATATGTTTGGGGGCGTGGCCAAAATACATTACCAAGAGTCAAGTCAGACATTCGACAGTAAGTATTACGGACGTTAACACAGGGAAAATGTGTAATGACACCTCGCAGATACAAACGGGGTAAATAATGTTTTATTTTTTGATTAAAAGAGAGTTAACATTAAACATCAGCTAAATTATTCATTATTATTGCTCTCATTATAACGTTATGTAGGCTGTATGCCATATTTATTAATGTTCTGCATTTCTGTTTTGAGCTGCACGCGCTGAAGATGACCAGTAAAATTAAGCATATGATAGCTCTCTTTTCAATGAATGGAATGAACTCATTTCTCTCATACAGAATACGCTTCGTTATTTATGTTACGACTTTACAAGCTATCTGCCCAAAACGCCCCGAGTACACAAGTGAACGTGTCTGCGCGGCTCTGAATGAACTCCTTTTGCGGATGCGTTCATGTTCACACAACAACGTGCAGAAGCACGGCAGCTAAACTCAAAATGACCAGCATTTTATTATAATAGTGTTGTCATTGTAATGTTATGTATATGAGTCTGAGTCATAGTCATTGATATTATTGTTGTTTGTCCTGCTCGCGATGCGTGCTTAAGAGATAATCAGCGTAGTAACCTACTACAATGAAGCACTTTTACTGCAGTGCAACTCAACCAAATGCATCTCATACGAGATAAATAATAGCAGGCCTATACACTATATATAAAGCGGCCAAAATGTTTTCAAATAACTTGTACCCTACCTGATCGAAAAAAAATCCAGTCTTTCACTCTGCCTGTGTCAGTTTGAGTCTTGTTAAAGATTTAAATCCATTTTATATGAATAATAAATAAATATTGTGCTGTTGTAAATAAAGATTGTATACATTGCTGTACTGTAAAAAATATCTAGTCAAATTTACAGTAAAACAATACAGCTGTGGTTGCCTAATTCACTTTAAAATGCGATGACAATGTTCATTACAGCTAGTTTTCCCCTACGCTGCATATTAGTGATTGTATATTTCACTATTTATAATCATATTGGCTAGTTCATTAAATTATATAATGTTAAAATACCAAGCCACTACCAAAATGTTTTGCTGTAGTATTTTTATATTTTTTATGTAATATTTACAAACATTTTGTGTGTATTCAAATGTGTTTAAAAGTATATATAGATTGAGGCTGTTTTGTGTGTGTGTCTGCTCTTAGAACAGAGGGAGAGAGAAGAACATGAGGAGGGGAGCGAGGAGCTAGAGGAGGGCCAGGACTCTCCCATCCCATCAGGAGACGACATTCATTTCTACGGCAACCAGACACTCCAAGGAGGGACAGGTCAGTGAATGTGTGTGTTTGCGAGGGAGTTCAGGGTGGGTTGGCAGTTAGACCCAGAGCTGTTGATTAGCTCTGGAGATGCTCAGGTTAGCAGGTCAGTTGTTGCCACGGCAACAGTCTCAGGTGTGCTGTGATTATGTCGCGGCACCCCCACCAAACCCACACACGGTGACAGGTCACCTGTTGTCACTCAAAACCACACAAAGGCGTCTTCTCTTCTCTCTGTCCTCAGTCTCTGCAGGAAAATGTAATCAAAGATGACTATTGAAAAATAAACACAAACCGTTGACATCTCAATTGTCATTTACTTCTTCGAATATTGTGCATGCAAAAGGCCAAATATTTGCTTTTAAACCGCTGATAAACATTCTGTAAAGTCTTCAAGGAATAATGGACATTGTTTTGGAAAACAAATCTTATTGCATTCAACATTTCTCATCATCATTGTTTGTGTCTATAAACTTTACTGTTTATTGATATAACTCTGTTTTTAAATAAGACGCTAGCAGTTCTTGATATTTACTAGGAAAGTTGCCGTTAAAGTTGTCTAAATCCATAATGAAGGTTCACCAGGCAGCACAACGAGAAATGTCTCATTAGAAATGTCAAAATAAATCATGAGTAATAATAATACACTGTAGTCAAAGACACTAAATTACTGAATTGGCTAAAAAATAAAACAGTTAAACAGGTAATTTGCCTGGTAAGACAGGATAATACCACTGTGTTTTGTACAATGCATATTTACCTAACCCTTTCAGGTAAATCTAGTCCTGTCCGAACAAAGCTTTTATTGTCTGCCATAAATCTGTACGTTGAATGTGCGCCACATTTGCAAAAAGGTGCGTTTACAAAAACTTAAGCACATAAGTACCATTTAATCACATGCCAATGAATCACATGCTCCAAGATGAATTGTTGATTCTTGTCCACAGCTGGAAAAAAAATCAAGATCATCATAATAGCAGCTCTGATTACATTGTAAAACTTGTTATGCTACAGTATTATGCTGACTGATAAATGACTGATAATGGATCTAAGTATCATAAGTAGAATTAGTATTTTTTTTTAAGTATAAAATGTTGACCTGTCCTGATGAACAATGAAAGTGCACTACACCATTACATGGAGTTTAGCTAATCACAAATCAATTACATATAGGAGTTTTATTAGTACAGCTGGAGAAACAGCCTGTTTAATACGTATCAGAAAGAGGGAGGAAAATGGCCAAAACAAGAACTGCTTTTGGTGCAAGAAACCTCTAGTAACATTGGACGTTAAGGGATGTAGGAATCTGCTACAATATTGCCCCATTAAAGATTTTTGTTTAACTGAAAACATTTGAAACGTATGATGTAACATATCTATTATTAGGGTTGCTATTTGCCCTAACGCGCTGCTGTTGTTGAAAGTGAGCGCAGCTTCAGTAATATCACTAGACAGGTGACCCAGAATTAGACAAGCAAATACTCTCTCTCTGTTTACTCAAATACAGTTAGTTCTGTTTCAAATTCTCTTTTCTGCGTGAGTGACTTCTGCTGTGCATTTGGTGGGCTCACATTAGGATGAGTGGGGTTTGTTCACACGTTGTCTCATCCGGTCTGATGTTCTGTCATCCTCGGCGCACAAGCCGTCAGCACTTGTCTAGATTAAAACCAAATTCCACTCCTCTGACATACTGCTAAGAGTTTGAACTGTGTAGGATGCACGCATGTGTGTGTGTATGTGTGTGTGTTTGAATATTTATAAACAAGAGCCTTCAAACATTTCATTTTAATGTGATAATTCCCATGATTTCAGCAGTTGGCCGAAGTGAACGCCCAGCCATGTTATTGAGTAAACTGCTGGGTTTTAATGCTGCTTGATTGGTTGGGGCGAGGTGAAAATTAATTACACAGTACAAAAATAAAGCAAAACAAATATGACCTAATATTAGATCAAATGATGTCTAAATCACACATTTTTCTGAAGTAACACGGTCACACACCAGTTCTAGAGAGGGGCAGTGTCTCTTTTGCCTCCCTTGAGTCCAATGAGTTCTGATCAATGTCCTGTAGCATGGTGTAAATGTGAGGAACACATGTCCTTCTTAGCAGCACTGTGATTGGCCAATAAATCTTTTACAAATTTGACTGAATGTGTCAGACTTGAGGAAATGGATGGAATAATGTCAGAGTAACAGCTCATCCACTGCAATGACCAGTTTCTGTTCTCGTCAAAATGAACTCGAATTTCTTGAAAAACAAGAAATTGCCTGTAAGTGAGCCGGTTTTTAGCAACCATGCATTTCGTTGAAAATAAAAATGAATCACCATGTCCACAACCTTCACACTCTGTGTTTATTGAGGATTTTTTGGAATAAATGGTACATGGAATGTGCTTGTCATTGTATTATTGTAGTCATTATTATTGTAGGCAAAACATTATGGTGTTTTGTGTTCCAATTTATGTTATTTGTGTTGTGTTTTACTGCATTATTTTTGTATCCTGTGTTACTCTGCTGGTGTTTTGCCTTTGTGTGCCCGCTTGGGGGTTCTCGAAGTCTACGTTCAAAGGTCCAAATCTGAATGTTCATCATTGTCAAAGGTCTGGACAGGAACAAGTGGGTGTTACAAAACTTGTTTTTAATAAACATGCATAATCATTTACACCCATACTGTATATACAAGCATTATTACAGTTTGTATAAGGTACATTTCCAAAATGTAGCCATGAAACAATGGAACATGAATTTACATTAGATTAAATAAGTAAACCGAAGACATTTCAGAAGACCACAGGGGTGAGCATATACAGTACGTCTGACTATTACCAGCCTCCGGCAAATCATTGATGCTGGTTTGATTGGATGTGGTTTTGATAACTGGCTAATTGCTGAATTCTCTTTGGGTTAGGGTTTGCACCAGTGCAGTTCGAGCTCAATTAATGCTGCCTTTTATCTTATGTTAATACAGTGGTTTCGAGTTTTATGCCCGACAACTCACTGAGCATTAATTAGGAGCGTAGATAATGCAGTACATTTCAGTTCAACATGATGTGACCTCAAATGATAAATGTATATTGCGTACTTGTAAACATCTGAAAATGCTGATGACAAATTGCAATGAAGGACGGTAGAGGAGAGAATAAAATATCCAGTTTCACGTGGGGACTGTAAGCCATTAAAAGGTTTGAGGGGTTATGTAACCTTATTAGTTTAACACATAGACTTACCTCTTATTAAAACCCAAACTTGTGCTTTTAAAGTGGTGCTTTTATTCTCAATTTCTCCTTTTAATCCCAAACCCATCTGAGGGGCTGTTTAATCTCGGAGCTAAGGCAGCGGAGGAGTCAGCCGCGGGTCTTGGTAATCCTGCCTGGATATCTCTTTCAAGGGGCAGGACTTCTTGCGGGCCATGCGCACAGGACTGAGGGATCTCTATTTGATAAAGCCTGTCTGCTTTATATAATCTCTATATGGAGGAGGATTTAGCATGCAGCCATAACGTGAGGGTTTCAAGCTCAACCTGCAAACCTGAGGACAATACCAAACATGAATTAAGCAAATAAAGGACAGGCAGGGACACGGCAACGCATGAGCGTACACGAGTACATCCCGTCCCTTCAGAGTTTGGATGATGCTCGTGATCCATGGAGTATGCTGTGATGTATTTGGCGGTTACTAATAAACAGTGTTGTGGGAGTGATATTTTGTTTTGTATTCAGGGACTGGACTGTTTCATAGCAGATATTTGTGATGTTGGATTAAATTGAGCAGATCACAATAGAGACTCTCTGATGCAGTTTGCTTTTATGTTCACTGTTGTTTTTTTTACCAATTTGTATGCTATCAGAGTGTTCTCTTTGAAACTAGTCGTTCTCTTCTTAAAAACTCTAAAAGCTGTTGTTTATGCTTGTTGTTTTGGCACACAGTATTCACCCCTCAGGCCTCCTCTTCTCTCTTTCCTACAGAATCTGATGTCCACGGCTGTGTGCTGCTTAACACGTCTCGAAGGGTGAGATTTTCATTACATCCACATGCCAAACAGATCTTATAAGATGCATAGTTGCCGTCTGAAGTTATATGCACACGTGTGACTGCACATTCATTGAATTCTGCATTGATGCAAGTCTACAGTGGGGCACAGGAGTATGAGACCTCTTTTTTTAAATCTGGTATTTAAAAAAAAAAAAGCAAATAAGAATGAATTAAAACAAAGCTTGTGATATTAAATTATATAAAAAAATGGGTAACACTTTACAATAAGGTTCATTAGTTAACAACATTAGTAAACATGAACTAAGAATGAACAATAGTTATACAGCATTTATTAATCTTTGTTAATTATAATCTCAGCATTTACTAATACATTATTAAAATTACAAGTTGTGTTTGTTAACATTAGTTAATGCACTGGGAACAAACACGATTAAACAATGAACAACTGTATTTTCATTAACTAACATTAACAAAGATTAATAAATAGTGTGATACATGCATTGTTCATTTTTTGTTCATGTTAGTTAATACATTAACTAATGATAACAAATAACACTTGTAAAGTGTTCCCAAAAATGATTTACTGGATAACATGATCATCAGGTTTTATCTAACATTTATTTATCATAGCATTCTGAATTCTGCATTCTACAATTGTATTTGACAATTTTTTACTCTTTATGCTGACAATTTAATTTGTAAAGAAAAAGTTAGACAAGTATGTAATGTAAAAAAATTGATAATAATCCAAAATATAAATATTTTCAGCACAGTATCAGATACATACAAACAGTATTTCTAACAAACCTAACAACGCTGTAATACAGTTTCCAATGACTTATTCACGAGTGATCCCAAGGTCATGGAAAATATGGAAATATCAGAGACATTTTTATTTGTTTCATTTCAAGACTTTGTTTTTCATCTGTCCAATTTAAGTGAATCAATCTTTCAAGCTCTTTTTAGTGATTCGCTCAAAGTGAACAAAAATGATTATTGAAATATTAATAATATAAACTTTTTAATATAAAATGTTAAACAAAATATATATTATTTAATAATTGTATATAAATAAATAAATTATCAATACGTTCCCAGAATTAATCAATCATACATCATGGAAAAGTTCAAAAATCATTGTTTAAAAAAATCTGCTTAAAATATGAATAAAACAAATGATAAAGTAAGTTGTTTACTATATAGATCATTTTTTTCTAGCATTGCTTACATGCCCCTCTGTGTGTTCCCTCAGTATGTGAAGCTGATGAACTTCGAGGAGGAAGTGCGAGCTCACAGGGATCTGGACGGGTTTCTGGAGAGGGCCAGTGTTCTGCTGCACGAGGACGAGGCGTCTCTAGACGACGTGTTAAAGACAATGCTCCGCCACGTCTCGCAGGACCCTCACACCGCTGAGCCCAGCTGCAACTTCGAGGAGATCATGAGCTCCCTCTTCACAGACGCAGGGTCACAGGAAGTCAATGGTGAGTGTGTTTGTTTTTATTTGTGTGTTATTTCATGAAAAGCTTATGAAAGGTTGCTCAATACCTCAGAGAGCTGATTTGACTGACACCTCAAAGGATATAAGCACAGCAGTTTGATGTTAGTCAATGTTATTTTAATTTTAAATGCTTTATAAATGATAATACAGATTTTACATAAAAAAGGGACAGAAGAATAAGTAACAGAGGGAACTGTGCAGAGACAGACAGACAAAAGAGTTTCAAAAAGAATTAAGTCCATTTCCATCCCTGCTCACCCCATAGCTTTGAAACTCAGTCTAGGATGTGTCAGAGAGGACTTGCTCTGAATGACCCCACAAAGGGAAGTCAGGTGATAATAATACTCTTCTGTCTAGTCATTCACACATTAGACTCACTGGAATTGTCAAACCTTCCCAGGGACACACAAGCCTTTATGACAGTGATGAAGTCAAAGAAAGTAGAGACGAATCACAAAAGTTCAGGAAGGAGCAGCTGAAAGGAAAATAATACAATAAATATGAAATATAAATGAGTACAAAATGTATAATTCAGGATTGAGTACATAAGATATTTGAGTCAATAGTTAAGATACAATAAACAAATTAGAATTCTTACAAATTATTTTAACTTTATTAATTAAAGGGTAACTCCACCCCTAAATTAAAATGTTGTCATTATTAATTTACCCGCATGTCGTTTAAACTCCATAAAAGCTTCGTTCATCTTCAGAACACAATTTAAGATATTTTAGATACAAACCGGGAGGCTTGTGACTGTCCCATTGACTGCCAAGTAAATAACACTGTCGAGGTCCAGAGAAGTATGAAAAGCATCGCCAGGGAAGTCCATCTGCCATCAGGGGTTCAATCTGAATTTAATGAAGCAACGAGAATACTTTTTGTTTGCAAAAAAAAAAACTGTCTCTCCTCGTCAGCGTAGCACCATTTTGGATATTACCCATTGAACGCAAGCAGTGTACGCTCTTCTACATCCGCCTCAACGCAAGGATACGTATTCTACGTGTATTTACGCTTTGATTTGAATGAAAATAGTGCATTCTTGCATTGAGGCGGATGTAGAAGAGTGCGCTGCGAATAATCAAAAAAATATATTTTGGGGGGTGGAGTAACCCTTTAATGCTGGAATACACTACATCACTTTTGTACAGATTTTGGTGCTATTTGCAGAAAGTCTGCAGATTTTGGTCAGTCAGAGCTGACGGATTTCACAGAAAACCACATAATCTATGATGGGCACAGACTCAGATTTTGTAGCTTCAGACAAAGGTGTGTGCACACCAAAAGTGAATTTAATTATTTGCACAAGTAGATTCCATACAAAGTTTGTAATTTGCACCGCTTGATGCAAACAAATTGCCATAAACACGTTGTCATGCAAGCCAGTCAGTGAAGAACTTATTGACACGTCCGGTTGTAGGAGAGCATTACGCAATGTTTTCATTTGCATGAGTGACACGAAAAACATCCCACGATTAAAGATAACGCAATGCGAAGATTCACTTCGCTTTTGGTGTGCACACACTATGAGAGTCCATCCAGTTCCCTATCTGTCAGTCACTCCGAGTTATGTCGTGATGATATAGGGGATTTACTTGGAAGCCCCAATCATCTCTGACTTTAAGAGGAAACGCCAATGAATATTGGCTAGTGTGTTGGGTAACAGGTAATGGGCGGGAAGAGCTGGCCGGTGTCATGCTTGCTGTGCCATTCCCCCTCATCCAGGGATATGAGCGCCTTTTTGACCGACAGATAGGGAACATCTCGGGTATGTACGTAACCCTCGTTCCCTGATGGAGAGAGCGGAGACGTTATGTCCCCATGCCACAATCTCGAACCATCGCTAGTTGCCTGGGACTTGTTCTCGGCTCCTCAGCAGAAAACCTGATGAGTGGACGCACCTGTCGCCCTTTTATACCCGTATGCACGGGGAGTGGCTCAGGTATGCAAAATCCACTCGCCATTGATAGGGGCTTCCAAGTAAATCCCCTATGTCGTCACGACATAACGTCTCCGTTCCCTCCATCAGGGAACGAGGGTTATGTATGTAACCGAGACGTTGTAGGATGTCAAATATGATATTTTGAGTCGATTCTAGCAAGGAAGTGCATGTTTTTGCATGCATTTGTTGTGTTTGGGACAACTTGAATAGTCTAATATTGTGTGGTCTTCAGTCATTTAGTGTAATATGCCTGTTTTTTCTCTGTAACCATTTACAAAGTTGGCAAGTGTATGATGCCTAGTTTTTTCAAATCGTTTCAGATTTCAAAATCTGTGTAGTGTATTCCATACTTTACACAATAATTTATTAATTTTATCATTGTTTTTTGTGTGTGTAGAATTTGTGCTTACACATGTATGTATTTTTGTATTTAATTTATTTATTTTGATTTAATAAAATGCTATTTAATTTTATTGTATTGTTATGAAGCAAGAAGACGTCTTTTAAAGACTGACCAGCATGTTCTAATGTGAGGCTGGTAGTGCTTGCTGTTGTTACTGCACATTACTGCAGCTATCATTAGATCTACTCTACCGGGTCATTTTATTCACTGGCCCCTGGACACCGAGCATTTTCTAAAAATGGTCCCCAAGCTACGTAATTCAAGTATCCCTGCTTTATGAGCTCAGCTGGTCTCCGTATCACTAAATCCTTCTCTCTCAGGAAGATGGACAGATTCTTCCAAACAATAGAAACCTCTGGGATACTCTCGGCTAGAGGTGATGCTGCACCACCA
Organism: Gymnocypris eckloni scoliostomus; assembly: GCA_027564155.1. Lineage (NCBI taxonomy): Eukaryota > Metazoa > Chordata > Actinopteri > Cypriniformes > Cyprinidae > Gymnocypris > Gymnocypris eckloni. The sequence goes on from CM050429.1 coordinate 12,879,476, forward strand.
GAGATTCAGATTAGAAACTGATTTTTCAGTTCATGCTGCTTTTTTAAATGATTAAGGTGACTATATAGTGAGAGTGTTTTCGGCAAACTGATGCATCATCTCCTGATTTATACAATTTTGAATCTCCTAACATTGAAATTAAGCACCTAATTAGGACTTCCTGCCAAAAACGCTTACGAGAGACAAGGGTAAAGGAAACCTTTCATTGAGAGACACAGGTTGGCCTATTATATGTTGTAATACACCACTAAACTCGTCTGTATTTTCTATCCTGATGATTCAATTTGTACTTGTTGCTCACAGATTCATTCATAGTCTTTCAGAATGATTTCTTGAATCAAAATTCACTACAATAAATTAAATATTCATGACAACACAACATATATAATCACACTATCAGGCTGCATGAATGTGTCATTTCCTTCTGAGATTTTGACAAGCTGGAAGCATGCTTTTTCTGGATTGTATTGATCGTTTTTGGCTCACCAGTAATCTCTGTGTTCTTATCATCGTTGCCAAATTCACACTGAATACACAGAAAATATCACTAAGCACCAATTAAGCCCAGTCCTGGACTTCACTGTGCCATCACTCCAGTCCGGTCCAACACGGCACCTAATCTGTGCCCGGACTCGGTCGGATCCCGTGAATGGTGAGATGTGAATTATCGTTTGTTGATCTAAAAAACGAAAACAAATTTAAAGTCCAGGAATGATACATTCCCTCTTGTCTCTGTTGCTAGGATACATAGCTCACATGTGAGCGAGAATCATATTAATGATATGAGCCTGGGAACATGCAAATGAACTGATGTGTGATTGGATTATGAAATGTGAATGTCATGAATATGATAATGTATGATCATTTGGTTGAGAATCCATGAATGGGATCTAATTGTGAGCGCATTGATTGTATGTGCATGCGGCAGGTCTTTAACACGCAGAAACGCAACCCAAAGTCTATCAGTCTGAAGATCAAATTAGAATGAAATGGGAAGAACGATCTCATTCAGCTAAGAAGCAAGCACAATGAAAGATGGAGAAAAATCATATTTCATCTGAGTAAAGAGACCTGAGCATATGCCTGACAACCTAGTCCCAATTAGTGAGAGAGGGAGGTTCGGTCGGTGTGTCTGTGTGGGTGGTGGGTTATCTGTGAATTTGTGTCTCAGAGATGTTTCACTCTTTTTGCTTGCTTTTAGGGTTCACAACATGTGTTTCTGTGCTCAACTAAACTTTAACTCTTTCCTCTCCAAGCTGAACTCAGTGTGTGCGTGTGTGTGTTTGTGTGTGCCTGTGTGTGTGTCTGCGTGTCTCCAATTCTCTCGCACAGACAGGTCTGCGAATTTCATTTTCTATGACAACGGTAAGAACGATATGATCAGACGTGGGATATTACCCATAGTTCATATGTGTTTTCTCCTGAGTGTTGATGTTTCCAGTGGATGTGATTGACACGTACCATTAGTCTGACAGACACGCACGAGTCTCTGTTTTCTTATTCAGATCCATCAATTTGCTGCATTTTCCAGTTGATGCAGTGACACAATCCAATTTGAAATCAGTATCCACACATTTGAAATGACAAGATTCGGTGTTGTTTTAAAAGAGTCGGTGGTGAATGCTGAGTGATTCCCTTCCCCGTGGTGGTGCTTTAGATTGGGCTGTATCATCGCCTCTCTCTCTCTCTCTCTCTCATTCTTGCCTCATTGCCGTTCGGCTGATTGGGTGTGCATGGATTCCACTGTTGTGATTGAAAAAGTCCACTGTCATTCTGATGCCTCTTTCTGCTTAATATTTATGCACACACACACACACACACACAGGAGCAAACAGACTTTTTAATATATTGAGGAAAAGTCTTTAGTGTGTGTGAATAAAAGCTTCTCATTTCATCCTGATGTCCAGGCCTCTGGCAGTTATCAGAAGGGGTGAGATGGGGTTGGCCTAGATGATTGCCTGAATGTTAATGCATGTATTTTAGGGCTGGACGATATAGCTGAAAACATTTTATCAGGGTATTTTCAGCTATTTGAAAAAATGCAGTATGCACATTTATACTTAGCTATACTTATAGCTAGAGCTGGGTAGTAATTGATTACATGTAATCTGGATTACGTAATCAGATTCCAAAAAATAAGTACTTGTAATTAGAGTGTTACATTTTACAATACTCTTAATCAGACTACAGTTACTTTTTTATGGATTACATGATTACATATTCACACAATAGCAGTACATTATGCATAAATCATTGATTCTACTAAATTTCTCTTTTTCATCTTTTTACATTTTCTTTTGTAAAATAGTCTACCGATTATATACATATATAATATGTATTTATAATCCAGTTTTGTGGACATTCACACAAAGATCAGTCATTAGTCAGGTGGCGACAGCATTTGACCACTGGATTTACAAAAATCATTTCAGGTTTAAGAAGGGTTTCAACATTTCATCAACTAAAGAACACATTCATTTTTTATTTGAATTATTACTCTGTAGGTTTTTTAACCATGTATTATTAATTATAACTAATTCAAATGCACATTCACGTTATTTCTTACTTACATGTAGTGCAGGCTTTTCAAAACTTTTTGTCATCTAAACCTTATTTACCAAATATTTTTGCTTTAAGTACCCCTGAGATTATAATTAAGTATCACATTTGCATGTTCACAGTTTCTTTGATGTTAATTAATGATCACATGGCATGCAGGTAAAATTATTACTGTACTCTGTAGGTTTTTTAACCATGTATTATTAATTATAACTAATTAAAGCACATTATGACTCCGCGTGCGCATTGGCTGGTCTAGCCTGAAAAATATGCTTTTTAAACACTATATGACCATAAGAAACAACATTCATGGGGCAATTCATTTCAGATTTTTGTTGCTGATTTGACGTGACCCTGGAGACAAAACCTGTAATAAGTGGCAATTTTTCAAAATTGAGATTTATACATCACCTGAATAAATAAGCTTTCCACTGATGTATGGTTTGTTATGATATGATAATATTTGGGTGAAATACAACTATTTTAATAGTATTTTAATAACTATTTGAATTAATTGTCAGCTTTTCATTAAACTCACAATCCCTCTGCAGTTCCTTTACGAACCCTAGTTTGGGAAACCTTGATGTAATATAATGTTTCATGCACTTTATGTTGTAAATTACAATGAATGGAAGACGTTTTCTTACTCTTTGCATTTTTGACATCATTATGGTAAAAGATAATGCTATTTAAATTAACGTGATTAACGAGTTAAATCAAAAGCAATCTAAAAGTAATCTGATTATATTACCTAAAATGTGTAATGTAACGGATTAATTTACTGATTACAGTTTTTGTCATGTAATCTGGAATCAGTAACAGATTATGATTTGTAAGTAATCTACCCAGCTCTGACTATAGCTATACTTATAACTAAAAACTATTTGAAAATAACCAAGACATAATTTCCATATATTACTAATTAAATTATCCAAAAATATTTATATGATCCAATATAACAGTGAATACAATGTATAATTGTATAATTTTTGAAAGTATGATATATATATATGACTGTAATTTAAATCATAGTAAGATTAATATAATATAATATTTTTTTTACTAAACATTTTAATCAAGTAAAATGCCACAAATCTATAAATATTTTACAGTTTTATTTTAGTATCATTGAGACTATTATAGTTATACTATTATACTATCATTGAACTATTACTGGCATTTTTTATATGCTTATTACTTTTTATTAATTTTATTTTATTTTTAGTACATCATCAATTATTTCAGTACATGAAGTTACACTAAATAAAAATGACAAATGTTGCTTTGGCAACTAGCTGAAATAAAATAATTATTTAGTATTTTATTTTATTTCAAGTTTAAATGTTATGGTTTTAGTGAACTATAATAACCCTGATTGTTGGATCAGAGGTTAAACTGCCATTTTGAACTGAACGGAAGTGATTAATGGACACTTCCCAATTCTAGCTCTACAGATTCTACAGAGGTTTGAATCTGAGACAGTATCAAATTATCTTATCAGCCTACTCGCATATTAACATACATGTTGTAACACAATGAGCAAGTGTAAAACTGTCCTACTGGCACAGTCTTACAAACGTAACGGCCAAAAATAATTTAAACATCCCAGAATTAGTTATGTTTTCATCAGCAACACAATAATATACAGTATTATAAATATTCAATATATCATCCAGCTGTAGTGTTTGTGAAGGTGTGCATGTTTGCCTTAGTGTACGTGCTTTTATGGCCCCAAAGAACTGTGGCAAGAGGTCTGGTCTGGTTTTTCCTTCATGAACACACCAAGTACACAATTATCTCAGCTGTTTGTCCTGCCAATTCAATGGTCTTCATATTGCCCTGTATTGCTCCATTGATACGTTTCCCTCTCTTTCCCCTCCTTCTCATTCTTTCTCTCTTCCTGGCTATTTCTTGATGGTGCTGAGTGTGTTGTCATGGTGATACCCATCTGTCCACGGTGTGAGTGTGTGATGTCTTATTGATGAGACAGTGTGACTGTGTGCCAGAGACATCCATCCTGCCTGCTAAACAGCACACACACACACACATCACATGCACACATTGTTTTTGCTGGTCATGCTGAGCAACTCACACCTGTCACCTCTGCTGGACTGAGGACGTATACACACACCTACATGCTTTCACATTGCTTGTCGTTAAAATGCTGGACAGCTCACACCTACACAAGACAGAGGGCAGGGAACGCACACACACACACACACACACACACACTGATTGATTAATTTGAATTAAACATTTGGTGGTGTTCTTGGAAAGGTCTTCATTGTCACTCACACTGGCTGCAGTGATGTGTATTGTCCTCTGGTGAGCTTTTGTTTCTGTTCTACCTTGATATGCATTAGCCTTTTCATGGAGATGAGTGGACTTTGATTTAATTACTGGCCCTTCCATCAATTCCCATCCTTTTGTTTGTTTTTGGTGTGTCATCATGTACAGTGAAAGTCAGTTGACTTAATCTTGGTGTCAGACTCATGATGTGCAGTACTTTTGAAGTGGCATCCAGATTGAAGTTAACTTGAATTGTTTAGTTTCTGTCTTCATGCATGGTCATCCATTGTTTGTGTTGCATGGCTGCTCACGACTGACCCCTTGCCTTCTTCTCTCCTCACAGTGCATTTATTGTCAGAGACGCTGCAGTGTGTGACGGCCACAGCCACGGGGATCCAGTACCAGCAGTCTTGGCTTTGCATCCTGTGAGTTACCTGAATCTGTCTTACCTGTTATACTGTCTGAAGAAATTCCACAAGACAGTCCACAAAATTGTTAAAACTAGGACTGGCAAATTAAATTGCATATTTAATAAAAACTTTGGGGGTCAGTAATTTTTAAACAAAAAAATCAATACTTTTATTCAGCAAGGATAACTTACATTGATACAAATTCCCAGTAAATGCATGTATAGTTACAATAGATTTCGATTTAAAATAAATGTAATAATTTCTTTTTAACTTTTCCTGAAAGACTATTAATGGCTGCTGGAAATTCAGCTTTGCCATCACAGCAATAAATTATATATTAAAATAGATGAAGTAATTTTACATTATTCATATTTTACTGTATGTTTGTCAAACAAATAGAGCTACAACAACTAATCGATAAAATCGATTATTATCGATTATGAAAATCATCGACAACAATTCTCATTATCGATTAGTCGGGTCTGCCCACAGTGCACGTCCAACTTCAGCTGGTTGCTCAAATTACAGCACTGAGCAACGCATTTCTATCGACAAAATGCATCTAAAAATAGTGGAGGAAACAGAATGAGATTCCACGGGAGAAGTACGTGATCCAAGCTGCCCAAAACATACTTCTTTATTTTGAGCTTTGAGTTAATGCATTAGTGTAAAGGCTTGCCCTGTCAGGCGCTGTGACACATGCGTGTGCGTCCTCAGTGCAAAAACGCTCAGTTTACGGTCATATCCTTATCTATAAATGTCACGAATTCACGCAAGTGTTTCCATTTTTGCATAAAGGTCCGTCCTGTTAGGCTGTGTTAAGTTTAAAATACCGAATGAGCAGCAGCGCGGCGGGCGCGTGCACAAGAGAGACAATTCACTATATTCACTATATACAATGCTTAACAAATTTATGTAAGGCTTTTAACAAATGATGTAAGGTTTGTGCCACTGCTGCTCTAAACTAACAGCATTGGTGATTACCAAAATCATGTTTTAGCTTTCTGTATTGGTTAGTCTGTATTAAATGCGTAAGCTCTTTAGTAACAGTAGTAGGCTATTTCTAATGCTATAATATAATTATTGCTGTTATCTATGAAATAAAGGCTGAGCACTTTATAGTGTTTTTTCAGATACGCAATTACAGTCAAAAGGTACATAAACCATGCAAGCAAGAATGCAAGCTGTTATGAGGCCATTTTTGTTATTATAAATACTAATTGGTTGTTTCTGTTTGTAATTTGCTCAATAAATGACTATAACATTTTTTTTGACAGATTCCTGAAATATTTGTTTTCTCTTTATGACAGTTGGTATAATAAATTAAGCACTGTATGTTTTCATAGCATTCAATTTGTTTAAAGGACATTGAGCAGAATGTGGAACAGTGTGTTTTTTGTAAATAAAATAAAATGCTTTTATTTAATCCGATTAATCGAAAGAATAATCAGCCAACTAATTGATTATCAAAATAATCGTTAGTTGCAGCCCTACAAGTAAATGCAGCATTGGTAAGCATTACAAACTTTTTTCAAAAACATGAAAAAATATTTCTAACCCCAAACTTTGGAAGGGTATAGTGTACTGTATATAAATATTAAAATATTTAACAATAATAAACAAACAAACCCATTTAATCGTTATATACAAATAATATGTAAACTATGTGTTAAGTAATTAGCAATTAAATTAAAATGTTTTTGTAAAACATAATATATGCAAATATTATTGGTATCATTAATTCAGCATATAATTAATTCGATTTTACTTTATATCAATTGACAGCCCTAGTTTTAACAAAGACATATTTGTGTCCAGTTGTTATAAATGTGAAATTAATTTAATGACCTTCTGTTCTAATACAAATGTGACCCTGGACCATAAAACCAGTCATAAGTTTTTTTTTTGAGAATTTGAGATACACCATCTGAAAGCTGAATAATAGGCTTTACGTTGATGTATGATGTATAGATGTATGGAAATATTTGGCTGAGATACAACTATTTAAAAGTCTGGAATCTGAGGGTGCAAAAAAAATCACAAGTTTAAGAAAATCGCCTTTAAAGTTGTCCACATGAAGTTCTTAGCAATGCATATTACTAATCAAAAATGAAGGTTTGATATATTTACTGTAGGAAATGTACATTATATATTCATGGAACACGGAATATATGAATATCTGAATATCTTTACTGAATATCCTAATGATTTTTGGCATAAAAGAAAAATCTATAATTTTGACCCATACAATTGTATTGTTGGCTATTGCTACAAATATACCCATGAAATTTATGACAGGTTTTGTGGTCCAGGGTCACAAATGACAAAAACTCTTTATTCTCTATAGCAAAAATGAACCAGAACTATGTGTCCAGTATAACCTCAGCAGGTAGCCACTAGCCAGTGAGGTTTAAGAGATGCTTTGAACAGTTTCTGAATGCTGTCCAGAAAAAAATATCAAGATAAATGGAATATTCTGAGGTCAATGTACAGACTGCTCAGAAAGAAGACATGCGCAGGAAAGTATTCAGACCCCCTTCAATTTTCACTCTTTGTTATATTGCAGCCATTTGCTAAAATCATTTAAGTTCATTTTTTCCTCATTAAAGGTACATAAACCATATTGACAGAATTCAAGCTGTTATGAGGCCATTTTTTGACATTTTTCAGATTTATTAAAAACTGAAATATACATGGTCCTAAGTATTCAGACCCTTTGCTGTGATTCCTCATATATTTAACTCAGGTGACCATTTCTAATAAATTAAGCATCCTTGAGATGGTTCTACACCTTCATTTGTTTAAATAGTGTATAGTGTGTTTTTGTCATAAAATAAAATGATTGATTTAATCCGATTAACCTGTCTATATAAGACCTTACAGCTCACAGTGCATGTCAGAGCAAATGAGAATCACGAGGTCAAAGGAACTGCTACAGAATAAATGCAGCATTGGTAGCATTACAAAATCTTTTTTCCAAGGTTACAAAAACATATTCTGCTGCTAACTTAAGGTTCCTAAGAGCACAGTGGCCTCCATAATCCTTAAATGGAAGACATTTGGGACGACCAGAACCCTTTAATCGTTATATACCAAACTGAGCTATGTGTTAAGGTAAGAGCCATTAAATTAAAAGATCACTGTAAAACATGAATATATGCAGAGATGCATTCGGGAGATGGGAGATCATTAATTCAGCATATAATTAATTCCACCACTTTATATGGCAATTGACAGCCCTAGCCTCTCCTCAGTGCAAGACACATGAAAGCCCGCATATTTGTGTAAAACACCTGAAGGACTCCAAGATGGTGACAATTAATTTAATGACCTTCTCTGGTCTAATACAAGATAGACCCTGGACCATAAAACCAGTCTAAGTGGTATGTGTGGAGAAAACCAGGCACTGCTCATCACCTGTCCACCTGTGCAGGCTTTACGGTTGATGTATGATGTATAGATGATGGAAGTACAGGGATATCCTGAGATACAACCTTCTTTAAAAGTGCTCAGGAATCTGAGGAAGGTTTACCTTCCAACAAGACAATGACTCTAAGTTTACAGAAAATATCGAAAGTTGTCACAACAACTCTGTGACTGTTCTTGAATGCATATTACTAATCAAACCCAATTGAGGTTCTGGAGAGACCTATTTACTGTAGGAAATTTACATTATATATTCATGAACATGGAGAGGATCTATGAAAGAGGATATGGCAGAGGACTGAAATCCTAGGTGTGAAAAACTTGTTGCATCTTTGAAAATCTATAATTTTGACCCACAAATTGTTGGCTTCTACTAAATACTGAGCAAAGGGTCTGAATGACAGGTTTTGTGGTCCAGGGTCAAAATGCCAAAAACTCTTTATTCTCTAATAAATCTGCAAAAATGTCAACAAACTGTGTTTTCCAGTATAACCTCAGCAGGTGCTGCCACATTAATGAGGAAAAAATGCTTGAACAGTTTCTGAATGCTGTCCAGAAAAAAATATCAAGATAAATGGAATATTCTGAGGTCAATGTACAGACTGCTCAGAAGACATAACTGTGGCAAGAGTACAACATCAGAAGACACTCACAGACATAGGACACCTCAGTACAAAACAAGGTTGCAGACTTCAGAGTCTCTCTGAAAAAATGGCAAAAAAATCAATCAGTCTGAGGGATTCGGTGAAGAAGGCCAATCTGGGGGTGAGCCGGGTCAAAACATGCATTATAAAAGCAGAAGCTTTTGCCAGTATTACTTTGCCACTGCAGTACTGTGCCAGGGAGTGCTTGAATCATCAATTAAAAGTCATTTATCGCCTCGTCTTGGGTTAAGATGTCTTCACAGTACTGATGTGTCCTCAGCGGTCTATAAGGAGTTAGTCTAGTAAAACATGCGCCCTGGCGTGCCCTCCTTCCATCTCACATGAAAGTCATGGTTCTGACTTTGAAATGAAACTGTTCAAGCGAATGAAACCTTATCAAAACAGTCAACTTAAAATTCTGATAGACTTTGAGGTATTGTGATAATGAAAAACTGCTGGATCAGTTTGAGCATGGACAGTATAATAATTTCCTGAGGCCAGCGAGGAGGCAGATGGCCTCAGGGAAGGAGTTGCTATCGTGGCAAGATGAACTTGTGTGCATGACTAGCATGTCTGCCCGAGGAAGGAAAGGTAAACAGGTGAGGCCAATGATGTGATGGGCCTGGGGATCTTTCGAGCCCTATTTGAGGTTCACAGGGGTGTAAATCTCTTCAGATGGTAGGTGTATCCTGGTCTTGCAGTAGTAGGAGGCAGAGGATTGGATTAATATACAGTTTTGGGAAGGTTACTTTGGAAATGCATTAAGTTACAAATTACAAGTTAGCCAATTTAAAATGCTATAAGTAGTGTAACTATTCCAATTATTTTAAAATAATGTAACTGATTACATTTACTTTTTGATTAAAAAATTATATATACATTAAATAATAAATACACAACAGGTAATCAAAAATCTAGGAAAAAAAAGTTTTTTTGTGTGCACAAAATGTACATAAATTAAAATAAATAATATAATAAATAAAATAAACAAGAGTAGTGTTACACAGTAGCACCCAGCTAAAAACACAAGTCAATAAAATAACCACACTTTTATTGAAAGAAAATTGGACAGATCATTTATTCATATTAAATATAAATGTATTATTTTGATTCAGTTCTATGCAACAGAATCAGATATGACTGTTGTTGTTTTTGACTAATTATCCAAAGAATGTATAGTCCTGCAAACAGGGTTTTTCCTTTCTCGAGGCGGAGGTGGTACCATCCTGATCATGTGCACACAATGTTCACTTCAACTGCCTGAAACAAACACTTTTTACATGCAATGTATTTTAGGTGTTATAATAATTATATGATTGAAGAAAATGACAATTATAAAGTTATGTTTTATTTTCTCTCATAAATCATTTATTTTTAAAATAGCCTCCTGAAATGTTTTATTTTTCCTCATAAATTCTGTGTTGTGTATCTGATTATCAAACGAAGGCATAAAACATAAATTTCATTTATCTTTAAATTATTGAAAATTAAACTTTTTTGGCAAACAAAGGGAATTTACTATTAAAATTAAAACGTTAGAAATGTGTGATCATTCCTTCAAAAATAAAGTTTTCATAATTTTAGTAGTAGTAGTAGAAGTAGTAGTAGTAGTAGTAGTATGTACATTTAGCTGAACAAATATTTCTGCTACAGTGTCCAGAGCAGGGTTTCATAACCCACTTCATAACCAACTTCACTCACACATGTGCTGTGGTGATGTGACTTTAAAAGTGATTTAATTTGATTTAAAAAACGGACTTTTATTTTGACGGGTTGCCGTGAATACCTTTACATTTCTGTGTGTATGTGATATGAGGATAGTTTTACTCAAATTAAACAGTGAAACGCTCTTGAAGTGACTCTCAGAGCAGTTCTGGAGATGTTGTTCGTGTGTTTATGTCCTCATTGAGATGTCACGCCAAAGAGTATAGAAGCCCAAGAGGCAAAACTCAATAGAACCCTCCATTGCAACAGTTGCGCCCATGACATGACTGTTGCCGCCGCCATTTTGGACTGAAAACTCTGTAGAATAATGGGAGCCAGTCGCTTGACCAACATACAATAACACATTTAAAGTATATATATATATATATATATATACATAGGTGCATTTCAATAAATTGGAATGTCGTGGAAAAGTTCATTTATTTCAGTAATTCAACTCAAATTGTGAAACTCGTGTATTAAATAAATGCAATGCACACAGACTGAAGTAGTTTAAGTCTTTGGTTCTTTTAATTGTGATGATTTTTGCTCACATTTATCAAAAACCCATTAATTGGCTGGCCAATCAATCGGTCAACCTCTATTTTATACAATCATTTTCAAACATTTAAACCAGGTAGGTTAACCCAGCATTAATATTTTCATAAGTGTAATTTAATTCCAAATGTTTTTCTCATTAACTTCGATGGATTACAATTACATTTATTTTGTAATTAAATTACATACTGTAACTCTGTTACATGTAACTAGTTTCTCTACAACACTGTTACAGTACAGCATAAAAGTTTGAGGTTGTTTTGAAGGAAGTCTCTTATGGTCACCAAGGCGGTATTTATTTGATCAAAAATACAGTAAAAACAGAAATATTGTGAGATATTATTGCAGCCATTACTCAAGTCTTTAGTGTTACATCTTCCTTCAAAAATATTATAATATAATGCTTTATTGGTCAAGAAAGATTTCATACTAGTATTTACACTTGTGCTGCTTAATATTTTTGGGAAAATATATATTATTATGATGCATTTCTGACCAATGATATAAAGATTAAAAGAATAGCATTTAGTTTAAATATTTTGTATTTCTGTGATTTTGATCATTTTATTACTTCCTTGCTAAATAAAAGTATACATTTCTTAATGAATCATCTTACTGGCCCCTAATTTTTGAAAGGTAGAGTATTGGCAAATATTTTTCTGGTGTTGTAGGCATTTTTGCTCATATACAATTGTTAATTAGCTTATTTTATTTTACTTTAGAGGAACAAGTTTGTGCTAATAACATTTAGAAAGCTACATTTAAAACCAGCAAACAAATAGAAACATAAAGTTAGAGTTTGCTGAGAACTCTCAGATAAGATAAAGCAGGCCTCTAATTGTGTGTGAGGAATAAGAAAATGAAGATCATGTCAGAGACTCATTAATGGATCTCAGCTAGTAGCAGTTTTGGGATAGCAGTATTTTTGCAGCCCATCTATACCCCAAGCAAGTGATGCAACAAAACAGCTTAGTTTATTATAATGAGAGCATTCAGAGGAGTTCAGATCTCACTGTGCAATAAAAAAGCACACCGTGGGCTCAAACAGTTGTATGAAAGTGCCCAATGGACCCTGCACTGCCACACTTGCAGTGTTTACAGTGGTTATAATGGGCAACATTCTATTTTGTCACATCACACATCCAGGAGTGTAAATGGGGCGTCATTTCACACTGCTCTGAATATTTGTGGGGGATCGACTAGCTTTTTTTCATATATCAGTTTCTGTGAGGATATGTGCATTCCTACCAGGACTCATCTAACTTACAACAACAACAAACCGTGGTTCACTGCAAAACTCAGACAGTTCCATCAGGCCAAAGAAGAAGGGGGATAAAGTCATGTATAAACAGGCCAAATACACAGTGGAAAAGGAGATCAGAGTGGCAAAGAGGAATTATTCTGGAAAGCTAAGAAACAAATTATATTCCAGTGATTCTGCTTCATTGTGGAAAGGTATGAAAGATATCACCAATTAAAAGACACCATCCCTCAGCACTGTGGAGAATCAACAACTGGCAGTTGATCTGAATGAGTTCTATTGCAGGTTTGAAAAATCACCATTCACACCTCCTGCTGTCATGAATCTGGTTGCCACTCACCATAACTGCACATCACCCTTGGACTACATCTCCCATCATGCACTGCACACACACATTCTACTCTGCCATTACACCCATTACACAGCTGTCACCATTCACTCATTAGTCTTGATTGCCTCCCCACACCTGCACCTCATTCTCACACTCACATTTAAGCACTCTCACATGCACTCAGTCTGCCAAAGTCTTGTTTCAGAGTGTGCAGGGCTGGCGTTCTTCCTGGTATTACTGATCTTCAGCACATCCAGGACTGTTTACCTGACTCAGAGCTCTGAGCACTGCCGCCAGTGACACAGGAACAGTTTCTTCTCTCAGGCGATCCATCTCTGAACATTTGCTCGACACACTAAGCCTGGTAATCGTTTCATTAGTTTGATCCTGTCATCCATTACCCTGTCGCTGGTATCCGATCTCTGCCTGTGTAACCTTGTCTCTAATAAAAGCTGCAAATGGATCCCGTGCCTCAGACAGTTTGTTACACCTGCAACCCCTCTCTCCTCCACACCTGCACTGCAGATAAGAGATGACGTGTGCCAGGTCTTCAAAAAGAACAAGAGAAGGAAGGCACCAGGCCCAGACAGTGTTACACCAGTCTGTCTGAAAACCTGCGCTGACCAGCTGGCCCCTATCTTCACTAAGATCTTCAACAGATCACTGGCTCAAAACTGTGGAGATCATCGTGGACTTCAGGAGAAATACCCCTGCTCTACCCCACTCACCATCATGAACAGCACTGTGACTGCAGTGGAGTCATTCAGGTTCCTGTGCACCACCATCACTCAGGACATGAAGTGGAAGAATCACATTGAGTCCATTTTGAAAAAGGCCCAGCAGAGGTTGTACTTCCTTCGCCAGCTGAGAAAGTTCAACCTGCCACAGGAGCTGCTAAAACAGTTCTACTCTGCCATAATTGAATCCGTCCTCTGCACGTCAATAACTGTCTGGTTCAGCTCAGCTACCAAATCTGACCTCAGAAGACTACAGAGGGTAGTCCGGACTGCTGAGTCATTGGCACAACCCTCCCCAGTCTCCAAGAACTGTACTTATACAGAGTGTGCAAAAGGGCTGGCAAAATCACTCTGGACCCCTCACATCCAGCACATTCCCTCTTTGAACTGTTGCCGATGCTACAGAGCTCTGAGCACTAGAACGACCAGACACAGGAACAGTTTCTTCTCTCAGGCGATCCATCTCATGAACATTTGACAATGAACGTGGAACACACAACACTATTATACATTATTTATTCTTCACATATACTTATTTTCATTTCAATTTGCACATTTCATACCTGTACATACATAATTGTCTATATAATATATTGTGTTTTTGCTGTTTTGTACATTATTCTTATTATCTGTGTCCTGTCTTGTTGCTGTAATTTTGTTGCACTATGGAGCTTCTGTCACTATAACAAATTCCTCGTATGTGTAAACATACCTAGCAATAAAGCTCATTCTTATTCTCATTCTCATTCTTTCTCATTTATGAAGTAGATCACTGCAGAATAATCAATAGATATAACCATCTGCTTTATCCCCAAATAACTGCTCAAAAATATTTATACATTTAGAAAAATGACATCAGCATGTTTAGCTTTTGTTTTAAATTAAATGTTTTTTAAACTACATAAAATATTTATACGTTAACTGTAAACCATGTGAAATTAAAGGCAACAACTGCATAGTTACAGTCCAAACAACGCAATCAACACACATTCAACAGTCCAAACAAAGATGTTACTTAATCAGCATTCAGCATTTTTTTCTTTTAAAATTTGTGTAAAGAAAAATGTCTTTACCAGTGAAACTAAATAAAACCAAAGTAGGCTATATAAATACATTTTTCCAAAATATTAAATAAAATAATGTTTAGTGCAACAAGTAAAACAAAGATGCTACAGAAGGTGCTTTTTATATCAAATTAAGTCAATGTAATTTTAAGGTAAAATAAAAATAATCATCCTGTACAGAACTGACGTTTACTTCTGCTTTTCAAAAGTACATGCATGTAAAAATAAATAAATAATATTTTACAAAAAGAAGCATTTCTCCTTTGTCACAAGTTGGTCTGTTTCGTTTCTCATCCAACATGTGAGAAGCTGCGCTGAACAACCGTTCACTGTCTATGCTTGTGCAAGGCGCGGACAGATGCTCGAGTAACTTTAGCGAGTGCAGGAAAGCTTGTGCCAAATGTCTTCCACACAAATAAAATGTTTGCAAATGATTACAATGTAGTGTGCATGCGGGTGCAATAACGAAAAAATCGGATCGAAAATAAGAAAACAAAAAAGGGCCTCTTGTGCATTATAAACAAAAACCAACCGGTTCCGATTTATGGCTGGTCAACCGGTGCATCCCTAATGCTAAAACAAGAATATTAAGAAGTGGCATTTCACACAAGCACACCCACACACAAAGTAGGCTACAACAACATGTTGTCGATAGATGGTCTTTTTTGACCGTCTGTTAAATCCATAATTTTGACACTTTGACATTTGTGCATCTGTGTCAGGTGGCTCTGTCTCTCTTAGTATCCCACACATTTGTTGCAGCAGTTGTCTCATGGATAGTTTTATTATATATTATAAATGTGATCAAAGAATGCTGTGAAAATGAATCTGCATTGGTTAATCCTTTTGATCTTTTATTTAAAAAAAATCACAAAAATCTAACCTTTCATTGGATAATAAGAATGTAAAATGGGGAAAATATAATTATGAAATAAAAATTTCTAATACACATTGGCCACAATTAATGGCACCCTTTTATTTAATACTTTTTATACCATTTAAAAAAAATACAATTTTCCAGATTAACAGCTCTAAATGTTCTCGTATAATGCCTGACGAGGTTAAAGAACACCTGACAAGAGATCAGAGATCATTCCTTCATCCAGAATCACTCCAGACCCTTTAGATTCCCAGCTCCATGTTGGTGCTTCTTCTCTTCAGTTCACCCACTCATTTTCTATAGGGTCCAGGTCAGAGGACTGGAATGGCAAAATTAATATCTAGGTATTTTTTGGCTTATTTGAGGTATGCTGTATAGATCTCGTTATTTTATATTTGGATTAAACAAATAACGTGAATGTTACCATGTAAGCAGGCATATATTTACATTTACATTTATTCATTTAGCAGACGCTTTTATCCAAAGCGACTTACAGTGCATTCAGGCTATACATTTTTTGTCAGTATATGCCTGACAAAAAAGGGTATTATGAGCACAAAAGTGTTAAAATCACATTACATTCTAACATTGCAATCTAAATACAAAAAAATGCTTTTAAAGCAGAAGTTAAATTGACTAAACTAAAAATGAAAGTAAAAAAAGACTAATTGATTAAAAATACTATTTTAATTCCCCAGTTAGTGCTATCATTCAAATACACTTACTTGTAGGTTTAAAATTCTACATGTCACATTTATATTTTCCAGCTACAAATATTTCAGCAGAATATATATTTTAGTCAGAAATATTGTACTCCATCTGTTTGGCGTGCATGCGTTCAGAACCAAGTCTGTGAAGTTTGGATGAGAATCACAAATCAAAAGCTCATGAACTTCTGAGAGCAAAATTGACATTTTCCATGGCTTTCTAACATTTACAGATGGAGAATATACCTGTTCAGAACGGGACATCATAGTGCGATAAAAATAATTCAGCAGAGGCAGGGATGCATAGACCGGGGGGGAAATCCCCCCCACAAATCGCACCCTGTCTATATATATATATATCTACACTGAACAAAATTATAAACGCAACACTTTTGTTTTGCCCCCATATTTCATGAGCTGAACTCAAAGATCTAAGACTTTTTCTATGTACACATAAGGCCTGTTTTTCTCAAATATTGTTCACAAATCTGTCTAAATCTGTGTTAGTGAGCACTTCTCCTTTGCCGAGATAATCCATCCACCTCACAGGCCACAATAAAAGGCCAAATGTTAAATGTTAAACCGATGTTAGTATTTTTAACGGGTCACAGACACTTGTTCTTTCTAATTTCATTCAGTTCTAATTGAAAATAATATTGCCGGTTAACGCTTAATAATCGGTTAATGAACATCGGTTGTCGGTTAGGAAAAATAACCAAAATGAACATCCCTACTTCATACCGTATCGCTTTTAAAAATATATCGATATATCGTACACACTCGATATACCGCCCAGCCCTAGTTGGAAGATCCAAACATGGCCCATTATAAGATTTCTAACAGAGTAAGTCACTTATATATTTTTTATCTGTTGGTATTTGATAGAGTCCATGATGCCATGTGTCTAAACAAGATGTCCAGGACCTCCAGCAGAAATATAGGCCCACAACATCAAAAATACAGCAGTATATTTAATTGTACACATGGGGTACTTTTTATCCCTGTGTTTGCTGCTAAAAATCTATTTTTTTATTTTCATCTGACCATAGAAGCCAGTTCCATTTGAAGTTCCAGTCATGTCTAATAACTGAATATGCTGGAGTTTGTTTTTGGATGAGCTATAGGATAATTTTTCTTGAAACCCTCCCAAACAACATGTGGTGATGTAGGTGCTGTTTGACATTTTTTGTAAGATTTTCTGACCCGAGACTCAATTATTTTCTGCAATCCTCGAGCTGTTGTTTTTGGAGAGTCTTTAGCCACTCAAACTCTTCTTCTCACCGTGTATTAGGACGATATAGACCCACGTCCTCTTCAAGGCAGTTTCGTAACATTGTATGTTGATTGGAAATTCTTAATTATTGCCCTGATGGTAGAAATGGGAATTTTCACTGCTCTAGCTCTTTTCTTAAAGCCACTTCACTAATTTGTGAAGCTCAGTTATATTTTGCTGAACATTAGAAATATATTTTCCCTCCTATTTATATTTCTGTGAAACAGGAAGCCATGGCTGGATAATTTCATGTTCATAATCACCCTGAAGTGCTCAAAATTGTGAATATGAATGGGAATATACTTCAGAGATATTTTACTCATGAGAATTTCTAGGGGTGCCAATAATTGTGTCCAATGTGTTTTTTGAGAAAAAAAATATTTCATAATAATATTTCCCTTATTTTAAATTATAGGGAAGGTTAGATTTTTGTGATTTTTTTTATATATAAAGATTAAAAGGATTAACAATGCAGAGACATTTTCACAGCCTACTTTGATCATATTTACCAAGGGTGCCGATATTTTTGGCCATGAATGTATATATATATTATTAGGCCAATGCTTGTGCAGAAGTAGCTCTTGTAATTTTGAAAAGATGAATGCAACTCTTGAGCAAATCATACATTGTCTTTAGGATTCACATCTGTCAAAATCTGCTACCTGCTATTGAGTCATTTATCAAAATAAATTGATCCAACAAACCTTATCTATCAGACATCTGCAGGTCATGATTAGGTTCTGACGATTCATCTACTTCCTTTCAGAGATTTCAAAATCCGCCAACACATTTTACTTCTCAACACTTTTGCTTAACAGCTGCCAAAACTTTTATAAACAGCCTCCAAACTGTAGCAGTGTCAGGCAGCACCCAACATCAGTGCACAAACTAACAAGTCTTATTTTCTACATGCTAGTAAAGCACATTAGATGGTGTGATTTACCAACCTCTCCCTGTTAAACTTAAGCAGAAGCTATGTGCACAGTGCTACAATTTATGTTACTACGTACTTAAAAGAAGTGGTAAACTGAATTTAATATAAAAGGGACAATTATGCAGATTTTCTAGTGATAATGGCAGCAGTGATTCATTGAATTATGATAAAATGAAGGAGAAGAGCATTATAACTGGGCGTATATCCAGAAACACAATGTAGTCAAGTGCACTTTGTGCATTTTAAGGAACAAAATCAGGTGACTCATAAAAAACACTTTCTATATTGTAGGAATATTTTAATTTCCCGTGCTTATACTTGGATTTACATTGTACAATCTTAACTCAAAAGTCATTGAAGACCCTCAGACCCTCTTTGAGGTCAGAAAAAGCCCTAAGTGAGTTAAATAAAATCAAAAAAGGCCAAATTCAGCCAATGGCCCACACTAGCCTAGTGAGCAGAAGATTTGTGTTTCTTTGAATTATTTGCGGACAGTTTTATGGCCAAGAAAGGGAAACAAGCGGCAGTGTTGGATGACCCACAGCAGCTCAATGTCTATTTACATTTATAGTAAATAAAACAGATCACATAAATGTGCTTAATGTAAGGCTGCAAGGTTACCAAAGAATGACACAACAGCGTTAGCATGGTTTTAGATCAGACTATCCCAGGCTATTTTCCTTTTCTAAAGTCTCTTGTGACCTCAGTTCATTGCCTGAGTTTTATGGTTATGAGTATTAGCTGGACCAATGAGACATATTCAGCGTCCCTGTTGGCAGGGTTTGAGTTTAGGGACTGTTATTAATGCATATTTTAAGTAAATTAGATGTGCAACAGTGCACGGTTTAATTTTGTTCCTTTGCCCAACATTTATGCTAATATTTGACTTGATTTATTAATGCAACTTACTGTATCCGAAATTTACCAAGTAAAGTGCATTAAGTGCTTTTATCTTTCTTGTTTTAATATAACCTCATAATAGGTGGCCGCATGCCTGAAACAGAAGGTACACACTTTTTTACTTTATAACTTTATAAGTCTGACAGAAAACAGGAAGTGCCTTTTTTTGCCACCCGGCCCACAACCGAATTCTACTTTGACACCTCTGTTCAAGAGCTTTCTGTAATCCCATTAGACCTCAACCAACGGATTTGTTAATGTGTTTGCTGTACTCCTGTTACATATTGAATTAATCTGATACTGTGCCAGGTACGTTAAAGCACTGTGTAAACCGTAAAGAGGATTTATGATGATTTATAAACTCTTTTGTGACAGCTGTAATGTGAAGAACCTGCAGAGGCGGCACGTGTGTATCTCACGCCTGGATCGTCCACAGAACTGGGGGGAAAACTGTGCAGAAGTCCGCTATGTCATCCTTATTCTGGCACCTTCAAAGATGGTAATATAATCACGCACGCACACACACACACACACACACACACACATGCACACGCACACACACACACATGTTGGGTTTCCAAGTTTTATGGACATTCTGTGGGTGTAATGGTTTTTATACTGTACAAACAGTATTTTCTGTCCCCTTACCCTGACTCTACCCCTCACACAAAACCTTCTGCTATTTTAGATTTACAAAAAATGATCATTCTGACTGATTTATTCATTTTTTTTAATTTAAAAAAAATTCTCACAAGGTCAAAATTAGCTGGTATTACAATCTTTGTGGGCACGTTTGGTCCCCAAAACATTGGGAATACCTATAATTTGCACAGAGAACATCAGCTCAGACTTATGTAAAAGAAATAGCTTTGCAAATCTGAGCCTATAGTCCCATGTTTTTCAAACCAACAAACCTAGTAGTTCATATAAAAGAACTACTAGGTCAAATTACGAACTCATAATTTGATGCCATTCCTGGCATCAAATTATGAGAAAACATTTATTTTACAACTTTAATATATTCAATTATTGTTTGTGTGTAATTATACATTTCATTTCTAGATAATATTAGTTAACAACATGTACTTACTTTAGATTTTGGATTTGGGGTTGGTTTAGGATTAGTTGCATGTAAATATTAACAATTTACTGTTATTTCTATAGCAAGAACATATAACATGTAACGAGACAAAATTTTGTTTAAGTAAAATGTTACCTAATTTTTTTAACACTTTTACTAAATTTAACATGATTGCTGTTTCATTCTGCTTTCTAATGAGTATTGACAGTCCTAGTTTACAGTAAGAAATCAAAACTAAATCTGAATATATTAGTGGAAACAATATTTATTTCTGTGTTCATGTCTCAGCTCATAAATAGTCTGTCATTAATATATAGAAAAAATATTTTTCAGATAATATTTTAATTTTAATAGAAAAAATATTTATTTAATTACGAAGAGAACTTATTTTTTACAATATCACACTTTGTTTTCACGTACATGGTTTAAGTGAATACTTATACATTAAAATATATACTTGGCTTTCAGAAAAAGGTTAATCATGTTTGGGGATCTTTGTTGGCGTAAAAAAAAACAGCAGTGTCCGTCTGCTCTCTTTTTAAACAGTTTGCTATTTTGAGATAATACAATTTGCAGATTTAGGCACACTAATACTATCATGTTCAAGTCTTAAAGTCCCGCTCCTGTGTTTCTTGTACCCCTGCAAAGTCTTTGGGGCCCCTGGCTCCCTCCAAGACCATTTTGTGTATTTCTTTGTGTCTGTGTTTACATCATAAATCTGTGTGTTTGTGTGTATGTGTTTACATCTGTTTACATCTAATCACTCTCTCTCTCTTTCTCTCTCTCTTTCTGTCTCTCTCTCTCTCTTTGTTCTTGCTTGCACTCATCTCTTTTTGTCCTCTGCTGTTCAGTACAGCAAAGTGGTTTTGCTTCATAATCTTCTGCTCTTCTCACAAACTCAAATCACATTGCACACACACACAGACAAACACATCTTCTCATTACAGTAAAAGCTGGATTGTTATGCCGGCACGTGTAGATACACCCTCTTTTCTTGCATTTTGTTTTAGACAGCACAACTGTTATATAACTTAAATACCATTGGACTCAATCCATAAGATGATAGAGCATTTTCTGCCTAGAAGATGAAGTGATTTCTGGATTACTACATTGAATATTTCCTATAATAGCAGACGTAAACGAGTAACGATTGCCAAATATGTTTGATCTCTGTATTTGACGTTTCTCAGAAAAGCACTAAGACGGCGATGGAGCTGGGCAGGACGTTCGCCAGCATGTTCTCGGACATCTCCTTCAGACAGAAGCTGCTAGAGAGTAAAACCCAAGAGGAGTTCAAAGAGGCACTGCTCATCCAGAGGTACCACCTGACCGCTGCCAAGTGTAAAACCACGGCTGTCGAGGGCGAAGAGACAGACCCACACAGTCAAAAACCACTGAAGGTGTGTGCGCATTGCATCGCATACGCCGATGCTTAAGGTTCTGTTTTAATGGCTTTAACGTGATTGTTTTCCTCTATTCTCTCTTCAGTCCTCGTCCGTTGCTTTCTCTTTCTCCCTTCGCCTTTTACTGTTTGACTTACACTCCAGTGATTAAGTTCTACTGAGCATGTAGCAGCTAATGAGAATTTATCTTGTTTGTTACTGCGGTTTGACGCGCACACACAAAGTCCGATTCGGCATATGTGAGCATTAGACCACCCTGGCTGAGGTTGGCCGCCAGTAAAAAGCCCTCTGTTTTCTTCTCTGTAAAGACAACAGTGGAGGCCCAAATAGTTGTGTTTTAGTTTTTTGGCGTTTTTCACTCCATCATACATCTGAGGAATGGTAACCAGGTGGAGAGGATCATTACTTAGTGTGTGTGTGATCACTTGCGCGTGTGCACACTAAAAGCTATTCATCTCTGGCAACCAACCAGGAAAGGTCTCTCTCTCTCTCTTTCTGTATCAGACACACGCTGTTATGATGAATGAGTGTGGCTCAGTAATGAACACTTTAAGCTGTACGACTTATTTAAACATATCCTGAGACAAGGTTCTCTCTGACTGACAGAAAACGAGCTTGTCTGCCAAAAAGAGGCTAATGTGGGTCATTAATGTGAGGTGGACAAACTGCTCCGCTGCTAAATCCTGACCTGTAAAGCCTATTAAAATTTGATTAATTCAACAAGACTCTATATTTGTGTCTGGGGACAAAGACACACACACACCAGGGCTTTCTACCTCACCATAATTGGTCCTCACTACATACTTAAAAAAATCCTGTAGTATTTTTCTGTTTCTTTTATGCTGTAATGTTCAAATTGTTCACATTAGTTAATGGATAGTATGATAGTATAATGAATGGGTATTATCAACTACAAATGATTGATATTCTACATCATTTATTCATTTTAATTTATATATTTACTAATACATTTTAATATTTAAAGTTTCATAAACTGATGTAATTTGATCAAACATAAATTACCAAAGTCCGATAGAATAATTATACAGTACTGTTCAAAAGTTTGTGGTTAGTACGTTTTTTTTAAGAAATTAATATTTTTATTCAGCAAGGATGCATTAAATTAATCAAAACTGACAGCAAATATATTTATAATATTACAAAAGATTCTATTTTAAATGTCTATTCATCAGTATCTAAATGTCCCCCCAAAAATTAAGAAGCATAATGTTTTCAAGTATGTTAGAATGATCAGCATAATAGAATGATTTCTGAAGGATCATGAAAACTGGAGTAATGATGCCAAACATTCAGCTTTGCCATCACAGTAATATATTCTATTTTAAAATATATTCAAATAGGAAGCAGTTATTTTAAATTATAATAATATTTCACAATATTTCAATAATGCAGATTTGGTTAGTGTAAGAGACTTCTTTCAAAAACAAAAAATCTGTCAGACCCCAACATTTGGAACAGTAGTATACATGTACTTTTAATATTTATGATAAATGCTGTAAGAAATTATACCTATATAATTGTGTAATATAGAAATTATACATTGTGTGTGTAATATAGTGTCATACTGATGCCAAAACGCTTATACACACAAGTAAAAAAAAAAGAAAAAGATTAAATACATTTTACAATATTATACAAAATGTAATTATAAAAATATATATGCACACACAAATCCGCAATTACAAAAGTACACATTTTATGGGGGTATTAATAATATGCTTAAGCCAGTCTAATGCAGTTCTCTGAAATGCACGTGTCAGATGTTTTCTGATGCTACATTAATGGATATTTAGAGTAATGTAACAGGTGTCTTGACTGTGCTTTGCTGATGTAGTTGTAATGTTTTTGCATTGCACTAATGCTGTTCTAACACTGGGCTGTCTCTCTCTCTAGTCTGCAGAATCTGTGTTCTCTCATCTTGTGTCTCTCTCTCTGCTGTGCAGGGGGCCCTGTGTGAGTGCGATTACACTGAGCTTCTGTGTGTGTGTGTGTGTGTGTTTGTCTGCTTTAACACAGTATCTCTTCCCTTGCAGTGTAAAGCGTTGTGTGGCTGTGTATGTGCTTTTGTGTGTGTATTTGCTGTGATTCGGCAGGATTTGGTGTGTATGATGTTTAATTGGTGTGTGTGTGTGTGTGCTTTAATCCTGTGCCTCTCCTGCTGCAGTATTGCAGTAAATGTATTTAAATGTTTAGATTTTTGTATAAGTAGATGTTTGTGTAATCCTCTCTCTCTCCCTCTCTTTGGGTGTAGTGTAGAGATTTTTTCAGAGTGGGCAGAGGAATCTATGAGGATCTGTGTCGCCGACTGCCTTTCTACACATCTGACTTCACTTCAGATGATTTCATAAGTGCTTGACCAGGAACAAACAGAAATGACAAAATGCATTATTTCTGGTTTTTATGCCACTTTATATTCCTCACAGAGATATACTTTACAGTACAGCCGAGCAGTCTGAGTAAATAATCAGACATTTTCTTCTAAACTCTCCTCTTTCTTTCTCTTATTGCATTAAAAAGTCTGATTCATTTTGGTGAAACAGTTAATTTAGATATAAGTAGTTAAAAAACAGATTCATTAGATTTTCCTGTTTGCAGTGAAATATTCCAGTTATATATTCTGTGTGTATATATATATATATATATATTCTGAACAAAATTATAAACGCAACACTTTTGTTTTTGCCCCCATTTTTCTAAGATCTAAGACTTTTTCTATGTACACAAAAGGCCGATTTCTCTCAAATATTGTTCACAAATCTGTCTAAATCTGTGTTAATGAGCACTTCTCTTTTGCCGAGATAATCCATCCACCTCACAGGTGTGCCTTAGGCTGGCCACAGTAAAGGGCCAAATGTTAAATGTTAAACAGTTTTACTCTATTGGGGGAGTCCGGGGGGGTCCGAAAACCAGTCAGAATCTGGTGTGACCACCATTTGCCTCACGCATTTGTGTACAATATTTGAGAGAAATAGGCCTTTTGTGTACATAGAAAAAGTCTTAGATCTTTGAGTTCAGCTCATGAAAAATTGGGGCAAAAACAAAAGTG
Organism: Gymnocypris eckloni scoliostomus; assembly: GCA_027564155.1. Classification (NCBI taxonomy): domain Eukaryota; kingdom Metazoa; phylum Chordata; class Actinopteri; order Cypriniformes; family Cyprinidae; genus Gymnocypris; species Gymnocypris eckloni. The sequence goes on from CM050429.1 coordinate 12,904,704, forward strand.
TTGCGTTTATAATTTTGTTGTGTATATGTATATATATATACATTCCATTTATATGTAAATTATACATTCCTGGTTATAATTGTAATTTCTTTACACTAACATTCAAAAGTTTGGAGTCATTATTTTTTTATCAGGGTATTAGGACTTTATAGGAAACTAATGCCAGGGAAGATATCTATGTTATAGTATAAATGTCAATTTTTTTAAATGCTGTTCTTCACTTAATTCAATTAAATTCAAGATTATTTGCATATCGCTTTTCATGAAACAATCGTTGCAAAGCAGCTTTACAGGAAATTAAGTTTCTACAATCAATTTATATATTGCAGAAACTTAATATATTTAACTTATTGCAAAATTTGTTTAATTCTGTATATTCTCTGAGAAGTTGTCATCATCTCTTCTCAGGTGTTCGGTCATCTCAGATCATTTAAGGGTTGGATCCAGACTGAAGCTTGTGTAATTCCTAGCTACCACGGGATGTTAATCAGAAACAGAGAAACAAATAGAGAGATAATTAGCGTATAGCTGTTATTCCATCCCAGAAAAAATAATTTGTTCAACCCAAGCTAAAGAATAATAATGTGCGTTTGATCAGATATAACTGCAGTACAAGATTGTGAGATGCATTATATGAATGCTTGGCTAAAGAGATAATTGGCTTAATCAAATAATCTTGAAAAAGAAAAACACAGATTCCACAAAAATATTAAGTAGCACAACTGTTTTCAACATAGATAATAAATATAATTTTTTCTTGAGCAATAAATCCGCATTTTATTTAATGATTTCTGAAGGATCATGTGACACTGAAGACTGGAGCAATGAATGTTAATAAATTACATTTTAAAATTAAAACAGAAAACAGTTATTTTAAATTGTAATAATGTTTCACAATATTACTGTTTTATTGCATTTTTATCAATTAAATCCAGTCTTGGCTTTATGCATAAGAGACTTCTTTCATTAAAATCATAAAAAGTCATACCAACTCCAAACTTTTAAATAGAATCAATAAACTTTATGCTTCACTCTGATTGAGATTGTTTATTGTTTTATGCTATAAGTGAATATAGCTCTAATGATGCTTATTTTATATGTTAACAGATGTAAATAAATACATAGAAAGTGGATTAATTATATGACATTACATGCAATTAAACATATCAATCTCAGGACTTCACTTTGGCAGCTGTAATACTTATGTGCATTTTCTATAAATGTGTGTGTTTCAGGATTAGTGGGTAATAACAAAGCCCTGGTCAAGTTCATGACGACGTCCATCTTCCTCTACATCGCTGTGCTGCTTCCCGCCATTGCTTTTGGCTCACTCAACGACGAGAGCACTCGGGGCGAGATTGGTGATCACTCACACACAGACACACATATGCTCTTCACACACCACGTCACACACACACACACAGACTGAGTTGTTTTCTCCCTTGATTAGATGTTCAGAAGACAATCATTGGGCAGAGTATAGGTGGAATCATCTACTCTTTGTGTGCTGGCTCTCCTCTCGTCATTCCGCTGACCACAGCACCCATCGCTATTTTCATCAGCGGTATGTACATACATGCCTCCATGTGCAACAATAGATGCACATTCACATACACACATACCTTGGCTCTCGTTCGCGGTCTGGTCCTGAACCGTGCTTCGTTTTTGTGGTGTTTAGATGAGCACTCATTGTTTGTTGAATACTTTGAAGTTGAGTGTTTAGAGAGCTCTGCTAACCACAGGATGAGGTGGAACAAGACTCTTAATCTCACAAACAGCAGGATGGGAGTCCGATATGGCCGCCATTTGTTTGGGCGAAGTTTGATGTTTGCTCTGGCTGAGAGGAGATTTCCTCCCAAAGCTCATTCCTGCGGCTGCAGTCACACACTGTTACCAGTGGGAGGGTTGCCCTGAAAAATGGTTTCGCTGTAGTAAAAGGAAATTCAGTTTGGATTAAAATGCACAGAGGAGGACAAAACCGCCACATCCATCTATAATAATGATCCTTCCCAATCAAAGGTCTTGTCTTGTGGCTTCTCATGGGAATAACAGCAGGGATTCTTTAAATGTTTGGGAGCAGTTCTTTAATCATCAAACGATGGACATTTACTGTGCGTTATAATCCCGTGTCATTATGAGATTTGTGTTGATTGCGTTTTTGTTCGCTCCTAATGATCTGGATGTTGTGTTGTTGCTTCTGTGTGTTTGTCTCTATGTGGCTGCAGTGATTAGGGGGATCTGTGATGATTATGATCTGGACTTTTCAGCATTTTATGCATGCATTGGCTTATGGAGCAGCCTCTTTCTCATCATGGGAGGAGTCTTCAACCTTAGCCTGCTTGTTAAGCTTTTCAAGAGGTCAGACGCACACACACACACACACACACACACACACACACACTTACAAATATAGATAATTGTGTAGATGCCACTGCTTGAATACTGATATGTTTTTGTTGTTCTTGTTTTTGACCCACAGGTCAATAGAGGAGGTGATAGCTTTGTTCATTTCCATTGCTTTTGTAGCAGATGCAGTTAAGGGCACTGTCAAGAGTGAGTGCTACATACATACATACTGTATATACACAGCCCAACCCTTTAAATAATCTGTATTTCTGTCTGAATGATTCTTAGATTACAGTCTGATCTTAACAAGAAATACTGGGGAGACTTGGGCTAGTTGTTATGCTGTAAAATCAAGATTTTCATTGTTACTTCCCAGGAAAAACGATACAGCTCATTTAACACATGAGGCTGTTTACTTGGTGATAATGGAAAGATGCTGTCACATTTTTCCAATTATTTTTTACAATCGACTGCAAGCTTGCATTCAGACCTGCCTTTATCAGATCCAGAATTGATGCATAGAAGCATCATCAACTATTTTCTGTTTTCATATATTTTAAATGTAATTTATTCCTGTGATGGCAAAGCTGAATTTTCAGCAGTCATTATCTGCTTTGTCGCTAGCGACTTTTCAGACCCCCAGTGACTTTTTTTCTTCTTCTTTTTTTTAATTGCCTAGTGACAAATCTAGCGACTTCTTGGACAAACTTAATTTAGTTTCTGAGACTCACCGGTACTGCTGCACGAGCGCGAGGTCTTGCTTTCTCAGCGTGCACACACCTCTCTCTCTCTGTCTCCTCTGTTCAGTGAGTGGCAGAGAGGAGCAGTGCTTTCAGTTAAAATAGATATACTGTTGCGACTCTAATTTTACATGCATATAGCCAAAATCAGAGCACAGGCATTGTCTTTGTCTTGTCTTATGTGTATTTGATTTCATCAGATGACGGCTCAGTTATAAAACCAGGATTTTTGTGCAGATCAACATCTTGGACGGGAGAGTTGGATATGTGGTCTTAATGGGCTGCGTTTAAGCCACTATTTCATATTCATCCCGTTGTCTGACAACAGAAACAGTATATAAACAAATATATAAATGTTTTTTATATATTAAACCAGTTTTATTATTGTGAATTTGGCTGCATTAAAATTATAATGTATGTGAGCACAGAGATTCAAACTAATTTAAAAGGCAATATGACGCAATGATGTTGTGAATATGCAAATTAGCGTATGACATCATCTAATGACTTTTAGCAACTTTTAAAGCTGCCTTTAGCTACTTTCCTTTAAAAGAAATTGGCTACACTAGTAATTACTCCAGTCTTTCTTCCGTGTAATACGTTTCTTCAGAAATCCTTCTAGTTTGCTGATTCCAAGAAACATCTTATCACTGTTGAAAACAGTTATGCCACTTAATATTTTGGTGGACAACATGATACATTTATTTTAGGATTCTTTGATGAATAGAAAGTTCAAAAGAAGAACATTTATTTGAAATAAAAATCTTTTGTAATATTGTACATTTCTATACTGATAATATTGATTGATTTAATGTGTACTCGCTGAATAAATTTATTAATTTCTGTCAAATATTTTTCTTCTGACACTGAACTTTCGAGCGGTAGCGTAAGTTTGATATTATATTTTAAGTATATTATTGTGTAATGTATTAAAGCCAATTATTGGCTTTTCAGTAAAATAAAAAAATTAAAAGATAAGAAAATATAGTAATTTACAAAATAATTATAAAATTAAAATATGAAATATATGTGATAAAATGTCCCGATATAAAAGGAACAATTTGTCCTGCCCTGATATTTAATAAAACAGTAGCCTTTTTCTGAAAAAACATTTCAACCTTTTAGCTAAAATCTACTTTCGTGATATAGTCTACCATTTTTTCAAAAATAATGATAAATCATAACATTTTGACGCAGATGACGCATTTACTCCATGCTGTTTATGGAAGTCAAAGAAATGTTTAAAGTCATGTTTAAAGTCATCTTATACAATGTCTCTGGGCCCAAAGCAGCTGCATGAATGTGAACGTTTGACACAGAAATGTAAACATCAACATTTCATTGTTAATATTTGGTCATTTCTGGCTAATGATGTCACAGAATTTACCAGTATTTTGAAACTAATGTGTGAATGGTTGGTACAAAAGCCAGAACATTGTCTGTGTGAACAGTGCATTTTTGTATTTACCGGTAAAGTCATTCTGTTAATTTTACGGCAATTTACTGGCATTACTGTGTCAAAGGGGCTAATGTTTCAAATATTTAAAACCTCACAGTTACTGAATAATATTTTTAGGTGACAGCTTGCCCATGTGACTGGCCTTATTTAGAACCACACACACAAGCCATTTCGCAGTGCCGTGTCTTTATTGAACAAATATGTTATACAATCAAGATAACCTCTACTGTAATGACCTCTTGAAAAGAACGTAATTGGACTCAGCTGTGGGTTTGACCTGCCATCCTGAATTGAAAGCAGCATGTTAGTTGTTCCTCAGCAAACAATTGTGCTCAAGAGCAATCTAGTCTGATCAAAAGGGACTTCAGCAAACCTCAAAAGAAGAACTCATAAAACTCAGTGTTTGAAAGGATTTGGGAAGATTTATGCCTCAGTCAGGCAGATTAGCACCATCAGTTCAGCACCATTTCTGTGTTTTCTAGAAGATAAAGCCAGTCTGATGTGTGCTGAAACAGCTTCAATAAATAGAAAACAAGCGTCACTTGCCTGTAAAATAAAAACAAGCGTTCCCTAAAAACTGCCGTGCTTTAAATACTGTACCATTATCGAGGAGAAACCATTGCATCTCTAAATAAGTGACACTGAACCAGAGATGTTGCTAATAAATAAATATATACTGTACAAATGATTAATTACTAACCTATTTAATCAGTAATGCACCACAAAATTAAAGTAACATAATGTGATTTCTTTTGAATTGCTTTTTAAATTGCTACATATGCAATAAGGACACATTCCAATAGACACATACAGAAAATGATCTGTTCTGTTAAAAACTTACCTGTCTTATCAGGAAAATGGTAATAATGGAAAAAATTATAATGAGGCAAATCAGACGTGAGGTGTTCTGAATCATCAGGAAACTGCTTGACCCCCGCCAAAGGCTAAGACTATTCATAAAAAAAAAAATGAAAAGACCACAAAACTCTCCATACCATTGCCAAAACATCATTGCGGCTGTGAAGGATTGTGGGGCGAGTGTAATGATATGGGGCTGTTTTGCTGCCTCGGGGTCTGGACGGCTTGGAGTCACTGAGGGACCAACGAATTCCTAGATATATCAGGAGCAGAATGTCAGAGCGTCTGTTTGTGATCTGAAACTCAAAAGAAGTTGGGTCATTCAACATGATGATGATCCAAAACACAGGAGTAAATAAATCAGCAACAGAACGCTTCAAACCAAAGACATTCAGCACTTCACAATGGCCAAATTAGAGTCCTGACCCCACTTCCTTTGAAATGCTCTGCTGTGATGTGAAACAGGCCGTTCGAGAAAGACATCCCAACAATGCGCATGTGTTATCAGCAGAAAGCAATGGTTGATGTTATTGGCAGTAAACAAGATTCCACAAAAATTCCGTCAATAATCATGATTGTTTAAACCAATTATTCAATAAAGATGTGGCGCAGGAAAAATGTTACGCTTTGGAAGCCATTCATGCTGATGACTTTAAAACTTTTACACACAAAAAAACGTAAAAGATGGCTTTAGACTGTACTTTTTATGCAGTCTTACCAGTACGATTGAAAATAATATAAATTACATAATAAATAATAATTCATATTTTAATTATTACAATTACGAATAAATAAGATGTGATTATTGAAATATTTAATAAGTATTATTTTTGTAGTAATAATTACATTTGCCAATTATATTAATTACTGCATTGCCTGAGAGGTGTTTTTTCCCATCAATAATCATAATCAACAAGCAATGATTGACGTTATTGGCAGTAAACAAGATTCGACACAATTCCCTCTATAAATAAAGATTGTTTAAACCAAGTCTTCAATAAAGATGGCTCAGAATTTGTTTATTTTTAAAGTCTTTCACTTTCAATAGTTCTACACATTACATACGGTAAACATGGATTTTAAACTTACAATATATATATATATATATATGTACATTCATTTTGACCTATTCTTACTGTATATAATTAGTGATACCTTATATTGATATCTCTTTTACAGTCTTTCATGAATACTACCATGCTCCCACTTTGGCCAATGGGAGTGCAGCAGAGCTGAATCGCATCAATGCAAGTTTACATTTAGGGGAACTGAACCGGACAGAGACAGGGCCCGTGACCCTCCCAGAGTCCTTCATTCTGTGCACGCGGGCACGGCCTCTTCTCTTTACGCTCCTCATGCTGGGCACACTGTGGGTGGGATACACACTGTACCAGTTCAGGAGGAGGTGAGTAGCTCTCCCTGTCTCACACACACACACACATTGATGGGGATTTTAAAGAGTGATAGAAGACTGTTTTGACACCCCCATCTTTCATTTTTCCTGGCAGTCCGTTTCTGCATGTGAAGATGAGAGAGATTCTGTCCGACTGTGCTCTGCCTATCTCAGTGCTTGTCTTCTCTTATGTGGGATCATACGTCTTCAACGACATTGCCTGTGAGTCACTATATGTGTTCATGTTGCACACACAGAGAAACATGACAGCTCTTCAATACACTTTTCCATTTGATGATTGGTCATTTATATCCAAAACATTACAATATGTGTAAAAATAATTTTTGAACCGTCTTAAATGTTCCATAAACTATATTGAAACTTTTCTGACATTAGTTAGTATTATTTATTATTATTAGCTTTTCTTACCATTATTAATTAGATCTATTTTATATTATATTATTTAAATTATTTCAAATGTTTTAGTGTTTTTATTATTATTATTTTTTTTACACAAAACGTGTTTATTTATATTATTTCTCATTGTAATAATATTTATGATTACAGTTTTGTTGGTACTGTTATGTTTTATATTATATATTTGCTGTTGTTTTTTTTGCTATTGCTATTTTTTGACATGAAACATTCTTTATCATTTGCATTAGGTTATTGTTGTATTCATTATATTATTTCACTTTGTATTACTCATTCAGTATTATTCAGTTTTTTGTTTTAATCATGATAATAGTATTTAAAACAAGGTGAAAAATGTGAGTTCATTTATGGGATAATTTGAGCAGAGAAAAATCAAAACACTCATAATGATAAAACTGCTTTACTATGTAAATATTTTAATCATATTGGGGATGGGGGATTATCTTCAATATGTCAGAATGCAGCATTTAAGCAGCAATTTTGAAATTACATGCAAATAGCAGAAAAGATTCCGTACTGAGAATCAGTACAATTTTGGCTCAGTTTGTGTCCAGGAAGGCTTGCCAAAATGTACGCCCCTACCAACCCTTAGACATTCTCTCACACACACACACACACACACACACACACACACACACACACACACACACACACACACACACACACACACACACACACACACACACACACGCACACACACCCTGTACTCTCGCTCTCTTCCTGCCATCACATTAGAGCAAAGCCACTCGCTCTGACTATCACTACATTATTCCTCCAACTCTGTCTTCAGTTAGGTGTGGGAGTTTAACTTGGTTATCAGAGTGAGATTTGAATTCTTACCTCAGGTTCTTTAAACGTTCACTCAGCGCTCCAATGCTGCTCATATTCTAAATTAGATCAAATCACAACCTCTCAAATAAGGCCTGCTTTTGCAGGAAATGGCCAAACAGTCCAAAACTTTGCTGTAGTGTTATGTGCTATGTATAGTCCCCACATTTATTAGTATTATTTCATATCCTGCCCAATGTTTTCTTCTAAATAATGTGTAAATTCAGGGCCACTTTACACTTTATGTTGGTAAAAAATAAACATTGGGTTGCATTTTTGTAATTAACTTACAGTATAATAAGTTAATAGGTAAAAAAGCAAATGATATGTAGGTACACTCACATACCTTCCTATGATGAACATAATGTGAAACTCATTTATTTTTCCTGTAGAATGTAAGTACTCTTTAAAATTGTGCTACAGTTAAATTTTCTATTAAATTACCATACGTTGTAATAAATGTTGGATTTCAATTCAATGTGAGTGCAATTTTTAGACCTAAACCAACCGTTCTACAACAAATGTGCTTCCTGACTGGCTTATTGTTAAGACAAATTGCACAAGGGTTGTACCCTTTTTTGCTGCAACCCCACCCAATAGAAATCCCTTTTTCAGGATTATAAGGGAAAGTGAAGTGACTTTCGGCCAAGTATGGTGACCCATACTCTGAATTCGTGCTCTGCATTTAACCCATCCAAAGTGCACACACACAGCAGTGAACACACACACACCATGAACACACACCTGGAGCAGTGGGTAGCCTTTTATGCTGCGGCGCCTGGGGAGCAGTTGTGGGTTCTTGCTCAAGGTCACCTCAGTCGTGGTATTGAGGGTAGAGAGAGCGCTGGACATTCACTCCCCCCACCGACAATCCCTGCCGGACCGAGACTCGAACTTTCGATTACGAGTCCAACTCTCCAACCATTAAGCCACGACTTCCACAAAAAGTGACATGATTGTGATTACAATAAATAATCCATGAGGAAAATCATTGATGAGTGTTAGATTTAATCCCACTATGCTGGAGGGCCTGATTTGTGTCAGAGGGTCTGCAATGGGTTGTGATCTGAGGTTCACTCTGTTATTTGTTCTCTTCCAGTGCCGGTGTTTAACTTCCACGAAGGTCCGATGTTTCAAATAGCCCCGCTGAGTAAGCTGAGCGGAGCGAGTGTTCTGTGTGCAATGGGTCTGGGCTTCCTCCTGTTTCTCCTCATCTTCATCGACCAGAACATCGTCGTTTCTCTCACTAATGCACCCGAAAACAGGTTCATGTCTTTTCAAATTAGTTTCAGCTAAACTTTTGTTTTGAGATCCTATCCCACTCATAAAAGTGGCTTCATTACAGACAACTACAGATTATTAAGAATAACTTCACCTAAATATTAACCTAACCAGGCACAATGTGATAAAGTGACAAGCTGCCTATTTCATGTTGAGGAGTGTTTGCGCTGGCTGGGATTTATAGCATCCTACACTCATTTATTTTCAAAGAGCAACAAATGAGCAACACAACATTATGCAAATTATCATTACCATAATGAGGGCTAAGCAAGTTAGCAAATGAAAAACTTAAAACAGAAGGGAAGTGTTTAATTACAACCCCTAACTTTGATCATATAATTTGATATGTCATTTAAAATAATATTAATGAACATATTTTCATGATTAAAACTGTAAGCAATTTATTTATTTATTTGGAATTTCTAATAGGGCTCTGAACACAGAGCTCATAAATAATAGTCTCAGCTAGAGGAATCATTTTGGGATCCAAGATGCACACACTAATACGTGTGTGTTCCTGTGGCTCAGTGGTAGAGCATTGCGTTAGCAGCGCAAAAGGTTGTGGGTTCAATTCCAAAAAAAATGTATATCCTGAATGCACTGTAAGTCGCTTTGGATAAAAGTGTCTGCTAAATGCATAAATGTAAAATACTGTTTTTACACAAATATTGTGAAATATTATTTGCAATTTAAAATAACAATTGTCTTTTTTTATGCATTTTCTACAGTTACACATGAAATAATTCTAATCTGATTTGGTGCTCAAAAACAAAAATCAGCATACTTTGATGAATAGACATTATAAAAGATCAGGATTTATTAGAAATTGATATTTTTTGATATTATAAATGTCTTTTGCGGTCACTTTTGATCCGTTACATCCTTGTCGAATAGCATTATTAATAAAAAAATATAATTACCATTTTTTTTTTTTTTTTTTATAAAAAAAGGTACAGACCCCAAACTTTTGAACATTAGGTTATTGCGTGACAACATGAAGCCCAATTCACAGTGAAACCTCATTGGTCCTGCTCTACCTAGCTGCATATTAAACATCAAATATATTGTGATTGGTTTTCAGCATTGACATAAAAATGACACATCGCTAGAAACTGGACACTTTGCACCTGAATAGGACACTGGGTCAGATTGTGTATTGGTCTTGGTAGGGCACCTCTGTTGAACACTGTTGAGTCGTGACTCTGTGTGTGTGTGTGTGTGTGTGTGTGTGTGTGTGTGTGTGTGTGTGTGTGTGTGTGTGTGTGTGTGTGTCCCAGGTTAATGAAGGGCACGGCGTATCACTGGGACCTGACTCTGTCTGGCTTGATTAATATTTTGATGTCTGTGCTGGGCTTGCCATGGATGCATGCTGCGTTCCCGCACTCCACTCTACACGTCAGACAGCTAGCCATCGTGGAGGAAAGGGTGGAGGGAGGACACCTCTACGAGACGTGAGCACACCACAAATAATTACACTCGCAATCAATCTGTGAAGCCCAAACTTCATACTAGAGCTACTGGCACAATGTGCTTGGTTTTAAATGACTTCTCTGTGTGTGTACGTGTGCGCGTGTGTAGTATAGTGAGTGTGAAGGAGACGCTGTGACCTCGCTCGTGGCTAACATCCTGATCGGTGTGAGCTTGTTTCTGCTGCCCGTGCCCCTGCAGTGGATTCCTAAGCCTGTGCTCTATGGGCTCTTCCTCCACATCGCCCTCACATCCATTGACGGCAATCAAATGTGTGACCGCATGGCTCTGCTACTCAAAGAACAAGTGAGTGTGTGTGCGCGAGTCTTTGATGAAAAGAAAGGCAAATAAAAGTCATAGGTGTTTTACAAGAGAGAGAGAGAGAGAGAGAGAGAGAGAGAGAGAGAGAGCACCCACTGTGCAAGTAAAGCATCAGAGCGCCCTCTACCTGTCATGGATGGAAATGTCTTTGTATCAGGTGATTAGTTTTGTTTTACTTAACAGATAGCTAAGCGTTTATGCCCTCAAGATGCATTTGAGATGAATCAGGAGGTGGTTTGAGATGCATACTTCTGTGTAAATGCTTTGGACTGGCAAAACATTTCATAATCGAAACAGTACACTCATATATGTTATGTAAACAAAAACTTATATTTTGGATGCGATTAATCGCTATTAATATAATTTACTATTATATAACACTATAATATAATATAATATGATGCATTCGTTTGTTAACTTTAACTGATTAGTTTGTTGTTTGACAATTAGTCGACCATCTGCTCACCAAGGCTGCATTTATTTCATAAAAATCTGTAAAAACAGTAATATTATTGCAATTTAATATAACAGTTTTGTGTTTTAATATATATTAAAATATAATTTATTCCTGTGATGGTAAAGCGGAATTTTCCTCAGTCATTACTTCAGTCTTTAGTGTCACATGATTTTTCAGAAATACTTTTAAAATGCTGATTTGATGCTCAAGAAATTTCTTAAAATGATCAAGGTTGAAAACAGTGTTTGTGGAAACATACATAGTATACATTTTTCCAGAATTATTTGATGTATAGAGAGCTCAAAAGAACAGCATTTATTTGAAATACAAATCTTGTTCCATTATAAATGTCTTTAGTACATTAGTATTAGTATTAATTGCTAAGATTTTTTTTACGCAAACCTTTGAACAGTAATGTATTTGGTTTTAACTTGTTTTTAAAGAATAATACGTACATACTGCATATTATTAATGAAATATATGAATATATTATTAGACTTGAACAAGTAATCGTAGATGAGACACGAGGCTTTAGCAAGCACAAACGTAAACACTGTTTGAATCTGCCCTGCATGATCATAAACATGATCTCCATTCATTTGCATATATCCCAGCAATAGATCTGATTTATATCGTATAGTGGAGACTCGTGTATGTGGCCAGGTGAAAGTGACATGTCCAGACTGTGACCGATCTCAATCCCATCAGTCAAGATGCTCAGGGATATACAGTATAGTTTACCTGCATTATGACAGCTAAACCGTATCCTATATCTCTCTTTCACTCTTTCTCAGAGGTCCTATCCTCCCACTCATTACATCCGCAAGGTGCCGCAGAGGAAGATCCATTACTTCACTTTCCTTCAGATGGTGCAGCTGCTGTTTCTGTGTGCGTTTGGGATGTACCCTCTCCCGTATATGAAGATGATCTTTCCTCTGCTGATGTTTATCCTCATACCCATCAGGTGAGTACTGAAATGCCTTCAGATCCCGTCTGTTGTGTAGTGTGTGTGATTTTCTGTGCATGTGTAATAAATTTTTGATATAAAAATGTTGATTTTTCAGACAGAAGTTAATAAAACAAATTGAACCAGTACTTTATTTTCAAAGTCAAATGTGTTTTTAAATACAAATATTGTGAATTGTTACAATATTTTTGGGTAGTCACAGAACATGACATTTTACAACCTAAACTTATCTTGGCAAAACAAACAAAAAACATCTGATATTTTAAAGGGGTCATATGACATTGCTAAAAAGAACAATATTTGTGTATTTGGTGTATTGCAATGTGTTTAAGCGGTTTAAAGTTCCAAAACATTATTTTCATTATTTTCCACATACTGTAAATTATTGTTGCTCCTCTAAGCCCCGCCTTTCTGAAACGCATCGATTTATAATTACTGATTATAATGACTTCTACAATCTTTTTAAACATTACCATGTCTGCATTTGTGATCGGAGAAACGTCAAACAACAAGCACTACTCTACACTGCTCAAAACTCATGTTTGAATCGTCAGTAGCAGAAACTTTCTTACAGGCTGCGAGTCTGAAGCGCCACACTGTCTTTGTAAAGTTGGAATTACCCCACTTTATAGAAACAGACTTTGTCCAAGCCAGCATTGTATGCTTCTATCTCAGGTTCAAGAAACAGTCCTCTGCACACACTCTAATATTTGCATTGTACTGCTCTGGAACAGTGTTGTAAATACAACTGAACCACTGATTTCTAGTTGTGTCCTCTTTTGGAAGCCCAAACAAAGTAGTTTGAGCAAGATAACTTCAGGGATCTTATCTAAGCACAATCCGCTTGTAACACTCCAAAGAGAAAGGAAAACAAAATCGCATCATATGACCCCTTTAAGAGATGTACGGACCTTGACACAGGTCAGTTATGTCCTATTTGTATTTAATTTTTTTCCACATGTTTGTTGCACCACATAATTTGTTAGCAAAAAAACTTTCAAATATTATAGAAAATTGAAGCACTTTTGTTAAAAGATTATTTTAATAAAAAATTAAAAATGTATATATTTTTATGTATTAATAAGATTTACTTTTCAATAATTATATAATTTAATTCTTAATGATTATTTAATCAATAAATAATTATATTAATGTAATTAAAATAAAAATAATATAAAAAAGAAAAAATATATTTTCTTAATGATCTGTTTGTATGTAATTTTGTCTGTTTCAGGAACTATCTACTGCCCAGGATCATCGAGGCGAAGTACCTGGACATTATGGATGCACAGCGCATGTAAACGCATGCACACTGAGCCTCTGAGCAAAGGACTCTGGGAATTGTATTTCTGAAATGCAAAACTCTAGGAGGAAAAACAAACTGATTCTAGTGTTTAACAGCAGAGATTCTGGTGGAGCACTGAACGAGTAAGAGAGGGATTAGAAAAGAAGGATATGTGAAGACAGAACCAGAGAGGGGGAGGATGAAATGTCTGTTCAAAACAAAGAGTAGAATGACAGACCGCTGTCTGACTGTTTGACTATTGACCTCGGTCAGTCACTGCTTCTCTCATGATCGGAATAGTACACCCCCTCTCTATAGTCTATTCTGATGTATCCATGCATCACAAACACTTGATTTATGAGACGTAGGAAACATCACACGTATTTTCGACAACTGTGCCATGACTAAATTACACAAGTGTTTACTCCATCTCCGACCATAGTGTTCTCAACACAAATACATCTGTTGGACAAGAGACTGAACTGAATCTGTAGCAATACCTCTTAAATGCTGAACGCTGACGCACACACACACACACCCAGTGCAAAAATTCTCATACATCAATTAAAAAAGTTGTCGATGGCAGATTTTCCAGCGCATTTTGATACATATCAGTGCAAAAAAGTAATAACGAAGTGAGCATGGACCAAAAGAATACACTCACCTTAGGAAACTGTGTCTCATAGCAATACAGCGGATTATTAGAGGTATCAATATTTTAAAGCTCTAAAGAGAGTTTTCTTTCGAGGTAATAGACTTCTTTGGAGACCCACTGATGTGTAGAGAATGTATCCCAAGCGCTGGGGTTTCAGGGAAACGGACACAAACAACAGACCTTACTCACTGCTGAATGGACTCTATTTAAGCTTTGCACATCACAATACTACACCACATCTGTGTACTGTCCCCAGTCTCACACACACACACACACACACACACACACACACAGGCATGACTATAAACAATACCCAAAAGAAAGGCACTTAAACGCACACTTTCATGTCTATCCATCTCACAATATATTTAAAACAGAGAAGGCATGGCTTTTATAAGACATCAAAACTTTAGATTTGTATTACTATTATGTAATTTGTTGTGTTATTATTAAAAGCAACTAGAAATAATGGTCAAATGAAGGTATAGTACCTTTATATCCCTACTTTATAATCGTTTATAGTTGTTCGCTATTTTTCCGAATAAAAGAAGTCGGAAGACGCAGATATCTCTGATGATTTCGACCCATCAAACCATGTTACATTCCAAGAGAGAGCGATGTTATAAACGTAGGCGCACAAATCGAGAAAGACATGGTTTGACTAACTGTGGGCAAAAAAAGAGCGAGCATCTGTGCACTTAATCATAGGCAATATGAGATTAGAGAAAGCTGAGAAGCAGACTCGACTGATTATTGTCACGGAGAGCTAAGCTTCAGAGAAAGAGAGAGATTAGATGTACTGTTGAACAAGTTGGTTTTCTCTCGGACCTCTCGCACCACTCACGTAATCAGCATTCCTGTTTCTCTCTCTATCTTCCCTGTAACGTATCATAGTTATTCTCCTTGAGTCCAGACCTCGGGTGTAAAAACAACCTCCCTTCAGTAATCCTGTTTGTAATTGGACATCTCCCTGTATTTACTGTAATATTGAAGTATTCAGCTTTAATTTGTGATCGCTCTCACCTGGGTGGGACATGTTGAGTTCTGTTCCGTGCTGTTTAAATATTGTTTTGGATTTATTTTTTATTTTATAATCATGAATGTATACTGTGTAGATTTTTATATAGCACATAAAAAAGATCCATTGTCAAACAGATAAGCTAAATTTGTAAACTGCAATATGTAAAAACTATGGTAAATAAGAGACATGTTTATTGGAAGGATTGTGTGGGTTTAATAGGGGTATGCTATACACTGAAATCTAGATCATTTCAAGCTGATTGCCAAATAAAGAGATATATTGATACCCATCTGTTTCAGCTCTCCTCTGATTTCTGTTTAGTTGAATTTCATTGATTATTACCACACTTTATTTTTATATTTCCCTGGTCTAATGTGTTTATATGCTCTTACTACAAATGCCACTAAAAGTAAAGTTGGCATTAACTGCCCTCTACTGGTCATGTTAAATATAGTTAATAACATCATTACAGATTCTAATGATGGGAATGACTCATTTCCACGAATCGGTTCAATTGAACAATTCATCTAAATAAAATAAAAAAACGTTTAGCATTTCTTTTTATCACATGTCATCATGTGGTCACTGACTGCCTAGAGTGCCACATTATTATTATTATTAATAATAATAATAATTTCAACCAAGCCATACTAAGCAATTATACCAGTGATTGCACAGATATTATTTAAGCTGGACAATGCCATTACTAAATTCAATAATGAAATGCATTCAGCAGATAATTGAGTGTTAAATCCTGTCATTTTACATTG
The DNA here is from genome assembly GCA_027564155.1 of Gymnocypris eckloni scoliostomus. Taxonomy (NCBI): domain Eukaryota; kingdom Metazoa; phylum Chordata; class Actinopteri; order Cypriniformes; family Cyprinidae; genus Gymnocypris; species Gymnocypris eckloni. Next base: position 12,920,987 of record CM050429.1, read on the forward strand.
ACAAAATTTGCCTATTTTGATATTGTGCAGTGCTTTGTTACAATTTGTATTGTTAAAGGCGCTATATAAATAAAGGTGACTTGACTTGACTTGACTTTATTGCGTTTTATTTTTTCATTTGTTTAATGCAGCCTTGATTCGAATCAGTTAAAAGAATGTAATTCTGATATAAATATATTTTAAATATGTTATCTTGGCTGGATGGAGGATGTTGTTAATAGAATGCTATTAAAACCAGATTTCGTGTGTGTTAAAAATAAAATAAACAATATAGCCAGTAATAAACCCAGTTTCTACATGTAATTTATGATTTTTTTTGAGGTTCAGTTATCAAGGTTACCTTCTCGCCCCATCAGCCAATCCTCCTCGGTTTATCCAAATGTCATTGGGTCTCATTACGAATCGGAAATATTATCCGAAAGAGAAGATTGATAATTGTTGACCTGTTTTTTTCTCTCCCTCTAATAAAAAGATCAGATTGGGTATTTTCAAAGTCCCTTAATAGTCTTTTACCAATTGGATGAAAAGATCCGACTCAAACGATTTGTGCTACTGATTCGTTTGAAAGATCCGACTCAAGCGGAATCGGAATCCCTGTACTTTGCTCTGCCACACTGCTACGAAAACACCCGACTCGTATTATCTGACAGCTGATATGTTGAGCGTCCTTTAACATCTGTTCAGTGTAGCTTCTCTAATCTCCCTCTGCTCGTGCACGAATGTTATTGTGGCACGCATCTCGTAGTGTTGGTCGCGGAGGCGCTGTGTGATGAGGCCGCGGAGGTGGGTTGAGTTTGCGGTGATCAGCTGCAGATATCTCCTCCTCTTTCCGCCGAGGAAACAACTCGTGTGTAGCGGCAGCAGGCGGCACCACGGCACTCTCATGGCTGAAGAGGCCAAAAAACTGGCAGCTTATGCTGCTGTGGACAACCACATACAGGTGAGATTGTGTATTTACCTTCAGTGTGACACATTGATGCTACTTACATTAGTTTAACTGGATAAACGAGCGCTATAAACACTTTAGAAGGCGTGACTAAACATGTGTAGCAAACACGATGCATATCAATGTATCCCGCGTTATTAAAATACGCGTCAACAGACCGGAAATAATTGTGTTTTGCTATATGGTTAATGGTTTTGACAATTATATTATGTAGTGAGTAACGTTATCCGCTGTGACACTTCAGCGTCAGGCATGCTAGCTGAGATGTTACATTGAAGTCAGATAAAGTTAGTAACGTTAAGCGAGTGAGTGTGGCTCAGGTGGCATCAGTTGAGCACCTGTGTTAATTTAAATACCGTAAGCTAGGCGATAAAGATGCTAATTCTGCTCAAATTAAACCTTTAGTGATTAGCACGTTTGGAAATAGCTAACGGGTGCAGTCTGTGTGAACTATTAACAGAGCTGGGTAGTAACTGATTACATGTAATCTGGATTACGTAATCAGATTCCAAAAATTAAGTACTTGTAATTAGAGTACGTTACATTTTAAAATACTCGTAATAGGACTGTTACTTTTTTATGGATTACATGATTACATGTTATTCATACAGTACCAATAAATGATTCATCATTCATTGATTCTCCCTAATTTATCTTTTTCATCTTTACAAATTTTCCTTTCTAAAATAGTCTACCGATTATATACATATATAATATGTATTTATAGTCCAGTTTTGTGGACATTCACACAAAGATCAGTCATTAGTCAGGTGGCGACAGCATTTGACCACTGGATTTACAAAAATCATTTCAGGTGAAAGAAGGGTTTCAACATTTCATCAACTAAAGAACACATTCATTTTTATTTGAATTAATACTCTGTAGGTTTTTTAACCATGTATTATTAATTATAACTAATTTAAATTCACATATTCACGTTATTTCTTAGTTACATGTAGTGCAGGCATTCCAAAACTTTTTGTCATCCGAATCAATCAGAAAAGCTTTATTGCCAAGTGTGCTTACATACAAGGAGTAATTTGTTTTAGTGTCACAATGGATCTGAGAGGCCATCAAAAACATCTAAACCTTATTCACCAAATATATTTGCTTTAAGTACCCCCGGGATTTTGAAATAAATATTTCAATAATTATCACATTTGCATGCTCACAGTTTCTTTTATGTTGATTAATGATCACATGGTAAGCTGGTAAAGACAATTATTTCATATTTTTTAGTTAGTTTAATATAAAACAAAGACTATAGAAATACAAAGACGGTTCACTCCTATACGTATGCAACACGCAATATGGAGGAATAGTCCCACCTTCTAAATGAAAGAGCCAGATTTCCCTTAGAAACCTGACTAGACCAGACAATGCACATGTGACTCCGCGTGCGCATTGGCTGATCTAGCCTGAAAAATAAGCCTTTTAGATGCTATTTTACCATAAGAAACAACATTCATGGGGCAATTAATTTCAGATTTTTGTTGCTGTTTTGACATGTGTAAGTTAATCGTGAGTTCAGCGAGCAGTTTGTGAGATTTCAGGATTCCTCCATTCATTAAGATTGGTTTTGTACGAGCTGCCCGGAGGCGTTGCAAATATGGACGCCAAGTGAAGAGACTTTCCTTGAAAAGGGAGTTTGTTTCAAAATGACTTATTTTCATTCAAATTGTTTATGATTGAATTAATTGTCAGCTTTTCATTAAACTCACAACCCATCTGCAGTTCCTTTACGAACCCTAGTTTGGGAAACCTTGATGTAATATAATGTTTCATGCACTTTATGTTGTAAATTACAATGAATGGAAGAAGTTTTCTTACTCTTTGCATTTTTTACATTATTATGGTAAAAGATAATGCTATTTAAATCAACGTGATTAACGAGTTAAATCAAAAGCAATCTAAAAGTAATCTGATTATATTACCTAAAATGTGTAATGTAACGGATTAATTTACTGATTACAGTTTTTGTCATGTAATCTGGAATCAGTAACGGATTATGATTTGTAAGTAATCTACCCAGCTCTGACTATAGATAATTAATTGTAGCACACTAGGTCAGTTAGGTGATTAAGGTGAATTAGTGGTAAAAACTGGACTAGCGATGTGAACTTTGGGTTCTGCAAGCCTCACCTGAGTAACTTGTGCCACAATCATGCCACTAATGGCACACTTTTTGTTGAGATGCTTATTAGATACATTTAGTAATGTTTAAATACAAAAAAAAAGTGAATCAAAAATTTGTTTTGAGCTCCTGAGGTGTACATTTTTTCAGTCCATGCGCTCTCTGAAAACCAAACCCATGACCTTGTTGTTTCTAGCGCCATGATCCGCTGTTTGTGCCACAGAATATTCCCTCAAGGTTAAGCGCCTCCTTTACTGACCCTGTTGAAAGAAATGAATGCATTCATGCTTTATTATCAGTGTTTTGGTGGCCTGATGTATGACTATTTGGTTGGGTTATGCTTATGCTATAAAATATGACTTTTCATTTCTCTTTCAGAATAATCAGGTAGTCGGAGTGGGCAGTGGCTCAACTATCGTCTATGCTGTGGACAGGCTGGGTAAGACGTGATCTAATATTATCTACTCGTGCTTCGAGCTCTTAACAGTGATAATTATTCAAATATGTTTTGTTCCTAGCTGAGAGGGTCAGACAGGAGAAGTTGAATATCGTGTGTGTTCCCACATCTTTCCAGGTCAGCATTCATTCATTTGGAGCTTAATTTAACATTAGAAAAGTCCTAACGTAATTGAGTTGTGTTGATCCAGGCCCGTCAGCTGATTCTGCAGCATGGTCTCACTCTGTCTGATTTAGACCGACATCCTGAGGTGAGTGTGGGCCGAGACGGCATGGGCTGCTGGAATGGGGCAGATGCAGTGTTCAGGATAGCAGGCAGACAATACAAAAGAGTCAAAACGATGATTTAGACAACTTGATTAACTAGTTCAGATATCATTATAGAATGGGAAGGTTTAGTAAAACAATGATATGTTGGAAAAGGCAATTAAATGCATGATATGACTTTGATGCTTGAATAGCAAAAGGTAACATTTTGGCTGACGTAAAGAAACAGCTTTTTGCCAAAAAACTTTTCTATGCCTGGTTTAATTAGTACTCATGGCACCCTGGATAGCACAAAGAATTCAGTTACTCAAATTTAATTACATCAGTTTTCCCTAAACTGGGTTGTGTGAAGCCCTGGGGGTTTATGAGGGAACAGCAAGGGTTTGTGAATTAAAGAAGAGCAAACAAATAAATCAAATTGAGATTTTTGATTGTTGTCTTTTAGCTGGACGTAGCGATTGATGGAGCTGATGAGGTTGATGCTGCTTTGACGCTGATTAAAGGAGGAGGGTATGATTGTGAAATTAAAGTTTATTTTTTACCATTTCTCTTCATTTGTGTGAAATCCCTGAGGTATCATCAGGTCTAGCGTCGTGCCCTTTTCTTTTCCTCCCTCAAAACAGTGGATGCTTAACCCAGGAGAAGATTGTAGCTGGTTGTGCCAAACACTTTATCGTCATCTGCAGACTTTAGGTATGTAGATGTTTTTATCCAAAATGACTTCATTATTTTATGCATTTCCCAGAAAATCAACCCACTGTGCACTATTGTTTGAACTACAATATTTAGTATATATTTAGCATCCCATAATTACTGCTGATCACTGCATGTAGTGAAACAGGGGTGGTTTCATCATAACCCAGCTGTGATTGCTATAATTATATGAGAGTCTTCCACTAGAAGAGATGTGTTTGTGTGATGTCATTGTATTGCGTGTGTGGGTAGAAAGGACTCGAAGGCCCTGGGGCAGCAGTGGAAGAAAGGTGTTCCGGTGGAGGTCATTCCCATGGCGTATGTGCCGGTGTCCAGAGCCCTTGCGCTTTGGAGGAGAGGCTGTGCTGAGGATGGCAGTCAGTAAAGCTGTAAGTCTTACTAATGGATCTTGAAGTACATTTGTGTTATTTACTTTAAGGGTTCTTTTTTAACTTCTTATTAGAATATACTTGCATTACATTATATATAAAAAAATCAACGTCGTGCCCTAAAATAAAAAAAATAACTGATTCAACCCAAAGAACTTGGTGCGACATTGAAAATAGCTAAGTCATTACATGTTTGCACTATTTAGGGTATTATATTGTAGTATAGGGTATTATTCTGTGACATGCTCCCTATCTTGACTTGTATTTCCCCTTCTAAAATCTTGCCTTGAATTTCCCAGAAGGTAGCATTGTTTCATGTAGTTCCTCTGAATCATCTCATGAAGCTTTGAATGTAGTGGGCTTCTACAATATGAAATGGATGGTCTAGTCACGTGATGGTTTCTCTTTCCGATGTTGAACTTTAGGGTCCAGTGGTTACTGATAACAGTAACTTCATCCTGGATTGGAAGTTTGAGCATGCACAGAACTGGAAAGAAGTCAACACAGCCATCAAGATGATCCCAGGTCAGTACAGATGAACACCTTTATTGTTAAAAAGTTTGTGACCGCTACGTTTTTTTTTTTTATGTTTTTAGAAAGAAGCCTGTTCTGCTAACCAAGGATGCATTTATTTGATCAAAAATAGTAGATATTGTGAATATTACAAGAATTTAAAACAACTGTTTAAATTTTTTTTTAATGTATATTTAAAAATGTACTTAATTCCTGTGATGGCAAAGCTGAATTTGTAACAGCATTACTCCACGAATCAGATATTCCAAGCGATTCAAATTCAATATTATGCTGTTGCTCGTGTTTGTTGGTGCATTGTATACTGGCCTTAATATGCTGATTTTGTGCTTAAGAAATTTTCTTAATCATAAATATTTTGTACAATTATAAATACTATCAGTCTTTACTGTTACTTATGATCAATTTGATGTCTTTGCTGAATAAAATATTCTTTGATTAGAAAGTACTGACTGCAAAGTGTTGGACAGTAGTGTATGTATTAAGCACGAATGAATGTTCTCTCTATTTAATTAAAGGTGTGGTTGAGACTGGTTTGTTTGTGGGCATGGCGGAGCGGGTGTACTTCGGTATGGAGGACGGGAGTGTCAAGACTAGAGACCCTGCTATCAACTAAGAAGATCCTTCCTCTGCTCTTGTGATAGACCAGCATGCACACCTCAAGTGCCGTTCAAATACACAGACTCTGGTAGCTCTTTCCCTACAGGTTATCTTCTTTTCTGTTACAGAAACTGTTAGACTTCTGATCAGTATCCTCATACTGCTGTGCACATGAAATATGGATTTTTACACAACAATGCAACATTAGATCTTCAGATATACCTGTTTTTCCTCTGATATCTCTATCTGGACAAATCTTCTTATGCTGGGCCGTAGTCTGCAGAGACTGTTCATACGGTACATCTACAGTGTCAGTTTGCCTTCTGTGCTTCTTTACGTAGCCATGAATGTTGTCTTACAAATGTATGAATATTGTGGCTTGCGTCTTTGCCTCCATAAACGTATATTTATCTCACAAAGCATAGTTGCTAGCCTTACAAATGCATGCAGTTTTTGAGAGAGTCTCAATCACACCCCATTGCATCATTAGTATAGTGTCTGTGGGTTTGTATGATCATCGTGAATCTGTTTTGTTGACTGATTATGACAGATTTCCTCAGACGCTCCAACGTGAAACCTCAAACAAATCAAGTGGCCTTTGCCAGCACACAGTGGTTAGTTTAGTTCAGTGATCAATCATTTCAGAGGATTCTGCCCCTGGATAAAATGCACTATTTGAAGTTGTGAAATGCCACTCTGCTTTTGATATTGATTTTGTTTTTGTATAATTTTTCCATGTGCCTGTGGCCACGAACACAGTGTTGTTGAGGGATGAAAGCAGCAGTGAGTTGGTGGCACAGCTGAAAGCCTTATCTTCTGTACTTGTAATGATTTTTCAGTTCTGTTAATGAAAACTCTTCAGAGGTCACTGTGATTTTTGGGTATGTATTACTTAAAATACCAGCATGTGTTTTACTCTACCAATTTTACTGTGATTCTGAGGTTTTCAAATGTTATGTTCTAGACTGAAAATCAATATTAAAACTAGACCAATCATCTATAAATTATCTTGTTTGTTATTTTGCTTCTCATACTTTATTTAACCCGTTTATTTTTATAATGCTACAAGAAATAACATACAAAAAGAAGTGCCAGGGGTGAGTACGATTGAAAATACAGGTTACAAAATCAGGAAAATATTATAAAAATGACACAGTAAGACAGTTTTAAGGGCTTTATAACTAGTGTGGCTCAGTTACGTCAAAAATGGGTTAAACGATTATTTAACAAACCACAAGATGGCGCCATATACATCACGCAATGCCCAGCCTTCAAGACTACAAAATGTGAACTGCAATGCTGAAGTTGCCTAAACTAATTTATTTATTTTTTGTGAAGTGTTATAGTTGTTAAACTGTAATTACAAACCGATAAGTGACGTACAAGTAAAGTATAAGTAAAGGACAATACTGAACTTACTACAATTTGCGTAACGGATGAGTACATTACACTTTACATACCAAAAGTCCCGGAAATAAAACTTTCAAACATGGCCTCACTTTTATCCGCAGACAAACAGCCACGTCGTTATTTCCATCCTTGTACTTTTTACCCAATCAAATTCCACTCAGAACGAATTAGTAGCGCCCCTCTGTTAGAAATCACTGTAACTATTATTTTGATTGACAGCTTGTCAGACCAATGGGTTGACTAGACTTCTTTCGCGGCTTCCGTAAATAGACCAATGAAACATGTTGGAGCTAACAGTACTATTTTATTGGCTAAAACTCTACTGTGTGACCGCCTATATTTTTGAGTGACAAGAAAAGCGCCCAGTGGAATGAAGAGGCTCGAGGGCCGACCACGTCAACAGACTGCACTGTAAACGACAGTTGTGGGACGCAATCAAAATCTGCTTAGTAGACGAGCAGTGAAGCCTGACAAACGCTAGCACCAATCAGCACACACTGCAGGGATTTGCTTCCATAAGCAGCCAATGGGCGTTTGTATACGGGGCGGGGCTTTACGTTACCACGGCACGGCCAACGTCATGTATAAAGGGAATAACATGGTGCTGGTGAGTGCATGTTTACGTTAAGAGAAGACAACAGAAAGAGATCTAATAGCTTACGAGTTTAATTGTAAAGCGCCTTTTATAGACTTTTTTTTTAAATTCACTTTATTTTGGTATGTGATTGACTAACTAACGTTACTCATGTGCCACTTGTCCCAATGGAAAGGGGGTTTCAGTTTGGAAACGTATGCACATCCCTGCTGCTGCTGCTTGTTTTGAGAACGTTAACGGTTACTTTGCAAAGTCAGTCTCTCTCAGAGAGAGAACTCGAAGTGGCTCCGACGCTAAACACCGAGACGGCGGAACATGCCGCCGTTATGGAGCGGCCACTGGACAACGCCGGAGGAGCCCCTAGCATCGGAGAAGTGACGGTAGAGGACGACGAGTACGACTCGACCGGGGACAGCGCTGAGCCGTCTGGAAACAGCGACGCAAACTTTCACAAGCAGCGAAGGTAGGTAGTTTCCACCGAGCCATATCAGAAGTGTTTGGTTTGCTTGGGCGTGACACCCTTTTAGGCTGTCACGTTGCTTTCTGTAGTCTCATTCAACTTCAGTAAAGTTTGCGTAAGGCAGCTGAGCTGGAGTTCGTGATGGGCGGATGTTTGCAGCAGTCGACCTCTCCCCGCTGGGCCAAGAAGAGGGTATAAATGTGTGCAAATATTTACATTACCAAATTAAATCCGCGTGACAGCAGGTCATTTTAGATCGGCTTGACGCTGCCATTTATAAAATGGCTAACGTTAACGTTACTTGTAAATTACGCAAAAATCTGTTAAGTTTTTAGAATTGTTTCTGTTACTATGGAGATTCAGATGACTGACAGCCAGTGCAGAACGCTTATCTCGCCTATCGCACTCAATGGCTTCAGTGTATGTGAACTTAAAGAGCACCGTATATATTTGGACTGCCTTATGGCATATAAACGGAACTGTTTTCTGTAGTTAAAAACGTGTTTTAACGTTACTGCTGTCGCAGTCTGTTCCTGGCTTGAGAACTGCTGCAGTGTTTTGAGTGTGGGCGTGCGATGCATGTCAGCCTGACTGAGTCTGACTTCAGTGTTGTTTGTAAACAGACTTAAAGACGCCAGAAAGCGACAGTTTAAGGTACCATTAGAGGAGAGACGTCGTTTGAACTTTTTAACATTTAACAATGCCGTTTTGAATAGGTTTGTATGGAAAATATTGTTTTCATACATTAGTTCTCTGATTATACCACAGTTATTACAAATGAAGCCGGTGTCCGTCGGTAGACTGCGGTCTTTGCAGGCTGCGCTGACGCACTTTAAAGCGCTGCTCAGCGAGCAAGTCATTTACAGACGCTCCAACTTTCCGGATGTTGTTTTTGTTTGTGGCAGGAATTCGTCGTTTTGCTCAGCTGGTTGTGATATCGGTGTGTTACCGCATCCGAGCCCTCTGCCCCACCTTAGAGAGAAGCAGTGTCGAATATGTGAATGGGAAGCTCGACTTGCTTTAAAACTAATTGAAACTGTTTTGGTGCTTTAGTTTGTTGTTTTTAATCTGACGCTTTGTCTAAGACCTTTGGAGCATTAAGGTGAATGTTTTTATCCCTCCTTGTAAAAATGTTAAGTTTTTTTTTTTTAGCTGAAGCTGGATATTGTTTTTGGTGGAGATGTTGGTTCTACAAATGTGTCACAGGAGCTGATAATATCACTGGAAACACCTGATCTGCTCCTCTGCAGTAAAAAATCTGTCACACCTTGCCTTCCCATCGACATGCTGTCACTTCGATGTGTGGCGCACCCATTAATGGAGGATTTTTCCAAACAAGCACAAGTTGGCACCAGAGTCCGGTCCTTATATTTACAGGCTCGGGCTATAGAAAAACAGGTCAAATAGGAAAAACAACACATTGCAATACTAGAACAGACTGTGCTCCAAAAAATGAAAATAACATGAGAAGGAGCAGGAAACCCTCACTTGAACTACAGCGAGGGATTTTAGGGTGGATACGGTTTGCCAGGGCTGAGGATTCTTCTAAAACCTTTGAAGGCAAAAAATGAACAGTTCTGTTACTTATGAAAACTGCTATATATAGATTTGACTCCGGTTTATGTTTATCATGTTCAAGAAGTGTTGAAGCAGACACCTTTTGGAACTTATCAAGAATAATTTTTATATATATCTTGTAAATGTTTTTGTGCTAATATTTTATATTGTTTTTAAATATTCTAATGTATAATTATATAAAAAATATATAATTTAATAAATGTTTGTTTATTTATTTATTAAATTGATTTTAATAAATTGTTATATCTACTACTATATCTATCAAAAAATGCAGATTTTGCATTTAAGAGATATTAGGGATGGTTCAAATGGAAATGAACAATTCTGTTGTTTACTAATTTACTTTTGTTATTCCGAATCCAAACCTGTACAAATGTAATTCTTCTGTGAAACACAAAATATCTTTGGAAGAATGTTATTAACATAAACTGTTTTTGTTACAAACAAAAAAGTCTCAAGAATTCATTTTTTGGGGATAAATTGTCCCTTTACATTAAAAGCGCAATATCTGCAATTATCGCACTAAATTATGAATGTATGAGACATACAGGTGCATCTCAATAAATTAGATTGTCATCGAAAAATTTATTTATTTCAGTAATTCAACTCAAATTGTGAAACTTGTATATTAAATAAATTAAATGCACACAGACTGAAGTAGTTTAAGTCTTTGTTTCTTTTAATTGTGATGATTTTGGCTCACATTTAAACCCACCAATTCACTATCTCAACTAATTAGAATATGGTGACATGCCAATCAGCTAATCAACTCAAAACACCTGCAGAGGTTTCCTGAGCCTTCAAAATGGTCTCTCAGTCTGGTTCACTAGGCTACACAATCATGGGGAAGACTGCTGATCTGACAGTTGTCCAGAAGACAATCATTGACACCCTTCACAAGGAGGGTAAGCAACAAACATTCATTGCCAAAGAAGCTGGCTGTTCACAGAGTGCTGTATCCAACAGAGGTGGAAAGTAACGAATTACATTTACTCTCGTTACTGTAATTAAGTAGCTTTTTTGTGTACTTTTACTTTTTAAAGTAATTTTTTAATCTGTAATTTTACTTTTACTCAAGTTTGAAGTATTGTACTTCACTACATTTTAAAACCCATTAATTACTTAGTAAAAATAAATTGCTCCCTAGAAACTACTGCAGTAAATAACAGGCAGGAGAACAAACTAGCGTTAAAATCACAAGAAAGATGCAGGCGGACAAGACGGGCGTTATGGTGCAGACCCAGCTGAAAACCAAACCCTGTCGTATTCTGCAGAAGTTGAACTTAAAGGAAATTAAGTAAACCCCTGGCCATATTTATGCTCTATTATGCAGTGTAAGCTGTGTTTGCCTCGGGAGACCAAACTAGCAGCTTATAAAATCTCGTTGCATTGGTGGTTAAAATGAAGCTTTGACAGTTTAGCAAAAGCTTTTTTACAAATTATACAAAAAGACAGTGATGCAGGGTGTGCGATACATAGCCTATCGTCTGCGATTAATATCGTAATTGTTGTTTTAACGATGTGCGATTTGACATTATCAGTATTTTGACAAAAACTAAACAAAACTCTCCTTCAGAGTGCCATGAAGTCTAGATTAGACTAGCGCGCGAGCATAGAGTGCGTTCTTTCACATCGTGATTCAGTCTGTTAATGCATTTAGAATTATCACAAAATTGAAGATATAGTGACATAAAATGTATCTATTTATATAATTTCATATAGTAAAGTTTTTATTTCTCCAAAAATCAGCATGATTACATATTTTTTTACAACACAAAACAATAAGGATAACGATTATTTGCATGTTTATGTACCCGATAACCGATATTACCGTATATGTAACCGATATACTGATATTAACAATAAGCAAAAGAATGTCTAATGTTTTCAAATGGAGAAAATAAAGGACAGAGGTCATATCAACTTCATTTTAAACTACAGTTTTAGGTTTATAAGCGGTTTAATATACTAAAGAGTGAAGAATAATTCACTGAATAATCTCTGGAATATTGAAATAAGCTATAACAAACAAAACATCGTATTTTATTGCATTTCTTAACTGTTTTATCAGAATTATTAAAATGTTTTTGTCATTATAAATTACAAAAACTGCTGACAGCGTGGTTTATCTATTTGCACAGAACTATACTCAAACTGCGATCGCTTGTGGAGAAAATAAAGAATTAATTTCGATAGAGATGTATTTATTTAGATGTTTATTGGGGAAATATAATAATGGTTCTATGTTAATATAATTTAGCGCGTTTCAAACGAGTGAATCTTATTCAAAGTTACATGCCTGGTAACAGCCTGTTAGATTTAATTTCCGCATAGATGATTGTAACGGCACATAAATGAAGGGTAATGCTTTTAATCTCACTGAATACACATGGCTCTTTGGCTATGTGTGGAGGAAGGGTCATTTTATTTACCTTATTTGGTAATTCTTTGGACTTCCTGTAATACGAGTGTTCTGGTCCCATATATATATAAAGACATGTTTTCTGTAGAATAAGTGAGTTCAAAGCCATGATGCCTCTCTGCGTTGTTTTTATTTGCCCAGATCTGCTGAAGACTTTTTTCACAACATCCAACATATATTTCTGATTTGATTTAAGTGATCCAAAACACAGAAAGAAGACTTAGTTCATAAGGAAACTGAAGTGTTACACAGCCCAAATGTCTTATTATTGTAAATAACTGATTCCTTGAATTAAAAACAACTATTTTGAGATTTATAGGCCTATCCCAGGGGTGATTAATTAAGTGATTAAGTGATTAATTTACATTTAGCAGACGCTTTTATCCAAAGCGACTTACATTCAGGCTATACATTTGTATTGTCAGTATGTGTGTTCCCTGGGAGTCGAACCCACAACCTTTGCGCTGCTAACGCAATGCTCTAACCACTGAGCCACAGGAATAGGGGTATCAAACTCAGTTCCTGGAAGGCCACAGCCCTGCAGAGTTTAGTTCCAACCCTGCTTCAACACACACATACCATGTACTTTTCAAATAAACCTAAATGATTAGATTAGCCGGATCAGATGTTTAATTAGGGTTATATCTAAACAGTGCAGCGCTGTGGCCCTCCGGGAGCTGAGTTTGACACCTTTGGTCTATCCCAGTTTTGCCTCCCTCCTGCTATTTAAAATGTAACTAAGTAATTTTTACTCGGAGTACATTTTAAATGAGCTACTTTTTACTTTTACTTGAGTAGATTTTTAGACTGGTTCTTTTACTTGAATTAATGTAATGGTACTTTTACTTGAGTATAATATTTTCGTACTCTTTCCACCTCTGGTATCCAAGCATGTTAACAGAAAGTTGAGTGAAAGGAAAAAGTGTGGAAGAAAAAGATGCTCAACCAACCGAGAGAACCGCAGCCTTATGAGGATTGTCAAGCAAAATCGATTCAAGAATTTGGGTGAACTTCACAAGGAATGGACTGAGGCTGGGTTCAAGGCATCAAGAGCACCACACACAGACGTGTCGAGGAATTTGGCTACAGTTGACGTCAGAGGCATCTTACCTGGGTTAAGGAGAAGAAGAACTGGACTGTTGCCCAGTGGTCCAAAGTCCTCTTTTCAAATGAGAGCAAGTTTTGTATTTAATTTGGAAACCAAGGTCCTAGAGTCTGGAGGAAGGGTGGAGAAGCTCATAACCCAAGTTGCTTGAAGTCCAGTGTGAAGTGCCCACAAGTTAAGTTAAGTTTACCTGCCCAAACTGCCAAAAGCACCAATTAAAGTTGGTTAAATGACCATGGTGTTGGTGTGCTTGACAGGCCAGCAAAGAGAATCTATGGGGTATTGTCGAGAGGAAAATGAGAAACAAGAGACCAAAAAATGCAGATGAGCTGAAGGCCACTGTCAAAGAAACCTGGGCTTCCATACCACCTCAGCAGTGCCACAAACTGTATTGAGTACATATACAGTAAATTAACATACTTTCCAGAAAGCCAACGATTCACTAAAATGTTTTTTTTTTATTGGTCTTATGGAGTATTCTAATTAGTTGAGATAGTGAATTGGTGGGTTTTAATTAAATGTGAGCCAAAATCATCACAATTAAAAGAACCAAAGACAACTACTTTAGTCTGTTCATTGAATTTATTTAATACACGAGTTTCACAATTAGAGTTGAGTTACTGAAATAAATGAACTTTTTCACGACATTCTAATTTATTGAGATGCACCTGTACACTTGCAGATTTGCAATTGCAAATTTTTCCTTTGAGCTTTGTGGTTGGTTTGTGAAGATATTTTTTGTATGGTTTCGTTTGTGAAGATATTTTGATAAATGTATCAGGTGTCTTCTTTGGAAGTCAGGTCACCAAACCTGTTCGGTTAATAACTTTCCTAAAAACATCTTCGAATGAATGAGACGCACTTGCTCTGGTATTGCTGATAGAAATGTAGCATCAGTTATATGCACACCTGAATGGCACGGACCACCTCATTTGGATATTGAAAAGGCTGCTTGTTTTAAACAGCCTAATAAAGAGAAGATTCATGTTATGAAGGAAATAACTAAAAATACAATGCATGCTTATTGCAGCTCTACACCAACCACAAAGTAATTTACAATGCATTTGGGTTTTATATGAGTGTCAACTTCCATGCACAACAAGATGTTGAAAATGATCAGTGCAATAAAGCTTTATCTGTGCGTATGAATAGCCTGCTGGAAACCTGCTTTTAAACACCACTTCAGCGATGGTGCTTTAATGTGAACTTTGTCTTGACAGTAGTAATATATCACTGGAAGGAGGTGCTGGTCTTTGTTTCTGGTGGCATAGTTATATGTGTCATGCACACTCCAGGGCATAGTGTGTGTGTTTAACACTGCATTGGTTCGGTATCTCTATAGGGGTGAGAGTAGCAGCTGCCTTCACACCTGCTACCAAGATAAAACACTTGCTCACACTTCTACATGTCCCCCCCCCATGATCCTCAATATCAAACCATCTCATGCATTTATGTGCAGTGTTCAAGTAACCGTCAATCACATATAAATAAACAAACAAGTGTCTGGCTTTTATTGATAATGCATGAACCAAGAACCAGACCTTTGTGCTCACTTCTCAGTAGCATGGCGATAATCAACACCCTCAGGCCTTCCCGGTGACATGGAACAGTTTTACTGGGGGATGGTGTTCTCCTGGGACAGTTTTATGTGTTGCACAGCATGGTCGACTGGCAAATGGGAGTCTAACCCTGGAGAGATCTACTCACAACAAGATTGTGGGGAACACTTGTAATGAAGATGCTCTCATCAACTTGTTCTGTTACTCAGTCCATTAAGTCTAGTGACTTTGATCTTCCAGACGAATCGAGCAACCAACCAGACACCGGTTCCCCAGCTGCTTTTAGAGCAAAGACTAGGCTACACAACTGCTGTTTAAATGCACAGATAACTGAATTAGTTTGTGGTACTTATGTGTTCTCCTTTTAAATTGGTTTGGTGGTTCCATTGGTGAACACGATCCAGGTATGGCCTATAGACTAATGTAACACAGCTTTGCCTCGGTGTGTGTATTTTTGGACTGCTGGTGATTCCTGAGGGACCTTTTGGAAGGAACACTTCGCTCGAGGTGCCCTCACACACACACACACACACTCACACACACTCACGGTGATGCCGCTTCTCCACTGCCTGGTGCAAAGTCTGCCAGACGTCTAGCTCCAACTGCCTACTGCTTAGCAACAGCCAATCAGAAGAGCTGAGCTGGCAAACTTGTTGGCCAATTAGAAGATTGGAAGGAAAAAGTGCTCAGAATTTGAGTTGGGAGAGAGAGAGAGAGAGAGAGAGAGAGCAGGAGGGAAGGAAAGGGTAGAGTTCGTGCGCTTGTTGTTGTGAGCTTTTTTTGTCTGACTTGATGGTTAGGTAACTAGCAAGAGACTGTCAGATTCATTTTATATGATCTCATGATCGGGAGTGAAGTTCATCACTTTGCGACAAGACTTTATCGTCTTGTAATCAGAACCAAACTTGTCATGTTTTAATGCAAACTTTTCAACTTCACCGGAGCACTTGAAATATTTCTCAGGCTGTTCAAACAATTCAAATTAAACCAGTTTTATGAACAGCTCCTTTTTTAAGGATGCCAGTTATGTGTTGTTACTTGTAGTCATGTGGCGACACAGACACCGGACTTGATTGATTTTTGCTCTGTGTGTGGTTTGATTCTTTTAAGCCGTTTCTTCATTCGTTGCAGAGGACACACCTTACTGCACTGCAGCAATGGTTGGGAAGATGGGAGAGGTGTGGCAGAGGGAGAGATTGGGGAGGCGAGGAGGGAGAAAGTAAAGGGGGGACATCGAGACCCAAAACCGAAGGCGCTAGGACCCTGTAGTCAGGACCTCGGCTTTCCTGTAGTTTGGTTCCTCACTGCTTAGCAACAACAAATCAGCCACCTAGATCAAGGCCAGGACTCGTCCAATAGGATGAGAGCAGCACCATGTGACAGAGTTTTGATTTCTCCGCACCGCGCACACGTTAGAGGGATAGAAACAGGAGGAAGATGATGAGAGTTAAAGAGGAGTGAAATGACAGTGACTTGTGCATGATGGAATTAGTTTGTGTGACACGCCTCATGTTTTCTTGTGCAAGTTTGTGGTGGTGTTTTTTTCAAAGAGTGTCAGAGCTTATTGATAAATCATACAGGTGTGCTTCACTGTTTAGTTTAGTTTCATCATCAAAATCAGCTAGAAATGCTTTTCTGTGCAATTGCTGTAGTGCATTTTTTGCAGGATGCACCAAATTTAGCAAGGTCAATTGAGATGGCAGATGCGCTTATCGTTCTGCATGGTGATAGCAGCTTGGGCGTGTCAGAACGTGACATGGAGTCAGAGGACAGATTAAGCATTCACACACACACACACACACACTCAGACACACTGGGTAAATGCTTTAATCAATACGTGGAGAAAAACTCTGTGCTGGAGGAGACAATGTTAGTATGAATGTCACTTTCTTTAATGAGTTGCATTAGCCTTAAAGTCATAGTTCACCCACAATTTGAAAATAAAATATTTTGAGATGTCACTGTATTGTTTGTACAAGTCAGTTTGAGTCTCATGATTTTTCTAAAATATCATCTCTTCTTGTGTGTCAGCATATGTTCAGAAAGATGTCGAGTACATCTTTTGGGTCAATTGTCCCTTTAGATGCTGGTTATATTTTCTTTTTTGTTATTAATTTGGTTTATTTCTATTGTTTTTCTGATCATCTTTCTCTTTTACAATAGCGCACACATTGTCATTCAGTTAGTCTCAATTTGTTGGTCCACCACACATTCAACAAGTAATGCACAGACTGCACTTTTTCCTCGGTGTGTGCATCTGAAGGGTTGAATGTTGTAGTGAGGGTTTCTTCTTTCTGTAGTGAGATATACGGTTATGGACATCTTGTTTGTGTACTGCGGATGTTGCCTGGGGAAGACGGTACCTTGAAATGCATTGCCGAGTGCTTTGTGTAACGCTCCATACCGAGCTCTGCATGCTACTGCAGTGCTATATTTTATTGTGTGCTCACTTAAGCAGAAAATCCCTTTCACTTTGGAAACTCAGTGGATTCTGGAGTCTTTATCTCGTCCTTTTTAAAAGCTGCCCCTTCTAAATTGTGTTTTTGGAGACTTTTATTCAGCAGAACTTACACTAATACAGAAAATGCATGTGCAATATTTGGGCTTTTGACTTGGTTTTAACTCTTCAAAGTTTCTTTGCTTTTCAGTTTATTCTTATGTAAATTTAACTGAAATTTAATTTTGTAATTTATTTTAAATCAAAGATAATTTATCTATTTATTTACTTTAAAAATCCACCTGTCTCTCGCCATGGTGTTAAATTATAAATAACCAAAAATTAAGGATATGATGTGACTGTTTCCATGCTACAGCCTTATGTTATACAAACCTGTATGATTTTTTTTCTTCTTCTGCAGACCACAAAAGGAGGTATTTGATCGTCAGTGTTAATGTTTAAGTCAATTTTACTCTGTTCTTCTAATAAAGCTTTCATGTGGGTTCAGAAGCTCTAAGGTGCAGTCGCATTAATGAGAATGTTTGGGGCAAAGAAGGTCTATTGTCAACAGTGTAGCAGAGCATGAAGCACGGCTTATCTAGAAGTCACTTCCAAACCAAGCAACTTTATAATGGTCAACTTCACATATTTGAAGCTCTACACACTTAAATCCAATGTGATGGACACCTTCCCAATTTCTATTGAGATGACTGTTTTGTCTGCAGAATTTCACCCTATAAATGTAAATATGACTGCACCCTTAGAAGAAAGTTTAGGATGTTTATTTTTGTAACTTGACAAACTCATCAGTCTATGAAAAATAACAGCCTGGACATTTTTTGAAACGTCTGCTTTTGGGTTCCACAGGAAAAAAAAGAAAGGGGTTAGACTGGGTCTGTGAAAAATGACAGGTTTTTAATTTCTGAGTGAACCTTTGTTTGCATCACATTGTTGTATGCTTAATAGCCATATCAGGTTTCTGCATGTTATACATGCTGAACAATTGTGTCTGCACAAAGTACTTTACTCAGTTAACTTGTCATGAATTCTGCGGCTTCTCCGCAGGGGTGTGCCTCTGTTTTCACAACTTGGCCACGTGCTCCCCATGCCTCTATTGTGTGCGTGTGTGTTTTGCAGTGGTACTTGCTAACTCACACTTGGCTGATGAGAGCTGCTTGCTGTGGCATGGTTACAGTGGGCTTTTTATGTCCATTGGCTGGTGTTTTTTAAAGGAGTGGTTTCTGGTTGAAAGTGCAGAAATGCATCTAAACCCTGATTGGCTGAGGTAAGAGGAAAGCCTCGTGTGATTGGACCAAACCCCTCAGATACCCTGTTGTTTCTTCTTCCATGCAGTCTGTGTACATCAGCTCTGAGTTGTGAATCTCTTGACATCCTCTGAGAATGAGACGAGAGAGTAAGTGAGAGCGAGAGAGAGGGATCACAGGTGTGTGTGTGGACGGCGCACACTTAAGGATCAGTTTGTGTAAAGTGCTTCTTCAAAGTTTCAAAGCTTTTCAGTTTATCGATGTCGGCCAAATTTAAAAATTTAATTTTGTAATTTTTTTAATTAATTATTATTATTTTTTATGCAAACAAACATACCTGATGGTGTTATATATTATAATAAATAATACAGGTGAAACTATTTAATGTTTAAATGCACTATTTGCTCGATGCAGCCTGTCTGAGCTCAACACTCTGTGATAGGCGATTCTCAATCTCTGAGAGCAATCTACCACCGCTCATCTGATATGTAGAGAGTCACGGTCTGACCAATCAAAAAACTGAAGGCAGTCTCAGAGCACATGCTAACTGGAGCTGCCTCAGTGATCACGCATCAGTTGTCTCTCAAAAGTAAGGCAGCAGCAGGTCTGTTGTCAACAAGTTGCAGAACATCAATATAACCCATGATGTCACTCGCGAAAAAATGCAAGAATCATAATGCAGTCATATAATGGAATTTACCGTATACAAATGTCACAATGTGTCAAGTTTGGATGAATTAATCAAAAGTAGGTCAGTACACTTAAGATGACTGTTTTGGACTAGTATCTATAAATGTAAATGCAAAAACACTTTAAATAAGAAAGTTTAGGGATGTTTATTTTGTAACTTGACAAACTCATCGGTCTATGAAAATAACAGCCTGGACATTTTTGAAACGTCTGCTTTGGGTGTTTCCACATAAATGAGGACATAAATACATGAACAACATAGAACTGCTTAATGAGTCACTTGATGACCATTTGACAGTTGTATGCTTAATAGTCGCCATATCATATACATGCTACAGAAACAATGTCCTCATGTAACCTGTCAAAATATAAAGTTAACTTTAAATATATTACTGTCTTCAACTACAACAATTATTACAACTTTTGTTGAGAATAATCACCATGCACTATTGTGTGCGTGTGTGTTTTGCAGTGGTACAGAACTCACACTTCTGGCTGATGAGCTGCTTGCTTATGTTATTATTAATATTACTGTTTATTTAATGTTGTTGTTTTAACAGTTTTCAGAATTAAAGACATGTTTAAAAGCATTTAAAGAAAGGTCAGAGCTCTTGTTATTATTAATTTGGCATTGTTTCATTTTTCCATGCAGTCTGTTCAAAATATCGAGTTATTGTGAATCTCTTGACATCTGTAATAATCGGTATCGAGTATCGGCCCTGAGAGAGAGGGATCACAGGTGTGTGTGGACGGCGCACACTTAAGGATCAGTTTGTGTGTAAAGTGCTAAGTGTGTTAAACAGCATGACAAGAATAATGTTGAGAGAAGCAAAAGGGCGAGCGTCATTTGGGAGTGTTCAGGCACACTTTTAAAAGACTGTAAGATAAAGTGAAGCTGCTTTCACAGTTTCATGCATACATTGAAAAACTTTTTTAATTTCCTTAGTAGTGCATATATTGACATTTGCTATAATTTTAACATTATGTGCTTTTGTATTCAACACCATTACTTTGCCCTGCTGATGGTCATAAATATGCTAGATGAGTAAAAACCAATAGTACCAATAGTAAAGAAACAATGTAGAAAATTGTAAATAAAAAGACAACGTAATTAAAAGTGAACAGATATTAAAATGAAGAGGAAAGTAAAATGCGCAAATTACAAAAACACAATGTTAACTAGAGAGTACAAGAGTATGAGTTTAGTTTTAGTGTACTACATTATCACAAAATTACTTAAATACATTTTGTGCGTATTTGACTAATTACATCTCATGGCACTTTTTATGCCATTTATGTTATAATATTATCCACACAATTTAATTTGTCAGACAAATTGTTGAATTTAGTTAAAAAAAAAAAATTCAAGCATGTTCTCTTTTCTATTTTAGGCCTTTTGTACTACTTTTTATTTTTGCTGAGGTTAAACAGCCTGTGGAATGCACTTACTCTTTGATCTCATGCAGAAAATGGGATTTGTTATTCTTCCTTTATTCCCCTCTCTCTCTCTCTCCCCTCTCTGTTTTTTTTTTCTTTCCCTCAATCACTCTTTTGGCTGGGTGGGACCTGTGTAGTGTCCTCATTCATTCTCACAATGCCCACTGCTTAGCAACAACCAATCAGCCCTCACATTTTTGGAGGGGCCTCCAGCCAATCAGGAAAGCTGTGCGATAACATTTTCTGCTCTTCAATCCTATTGGAGACTGAGAACAAACGGTGTTGGCCCAGAGCATTGGGATGAGCAGAACCGAAGTGCCCTTAGATTCTGACCTCATCAGTGTTGATGTCTTGAGGGATGTGTTAACTCTCTTAGACTTGATCAAAGTGACTCCCTCGCTCTAGTCCTGCTCTCTTCTCTGCAGGTGCGTTTGCCCCTGTCCATTAAAAAGTTCCCTGGCACTTTAGCCATGAAGTGTCCTGTGTAGACTTCAGTTCCGTTAGCTTTTATCACATACTACAATAGAACTAAAAGTATGTGATGGTTTGGTGTGCACAGTTTAATTTCCCAGTTCTCTTGGCCAATTATAGACATTAAGAGTGTATGGGTCAAATCGCCTTTGTAATAAATCCAAAATGATCTGCCTTAGATGAAAGGTAACACTTTAGTTTAGGGACCAATTCTCACTATTAACTAGTTGCTTATTAGCATGCCTATTATTAACATATTGACTGTTTATTAGTGCTTATAAAGCACATATTCAGCATGATCATATTCTAACATCCCTAATCATACACAATACCTAAACTTAACAACTACCTTACTAACTATTAATAAGCAGCAAAGTAGGAGTTGGAGGCAAAAGTCATAGTTCATGGTTTGTTAACAGTGAGAAATGGACCTTAAAATAAAGTTGTTATTATTATTATTATTTCCTTTATTTAACCAGGAAATCACATTGAGATATTACTATCTCTTCTTCCAGTGAGACCTAAATGATAAAGAATGACTACTTTCAACGATTTAACAACATTCTTGATTAGATTTCAATATCGTGTAAAATAAGTTTTTTATTTATCCATATTTTATTATTATTATATTGGCTATTGGCCACCCTACACCTAAAATATTGCCAGTGATATTATAAGAACTTTAATATGTATTTTTATTATTATTATTATTTCTTTTGGAGCTGAAAACTTTACTACCTACTTCAGTATGTAGGTATCCACAATATAAAGTGTAGGCTAACTATACATGAATAAAACCACTAAAATAAAACACGAATAATGTAATACCACAGTTAAATATCATTGTAGCAAATTTCAAAATGAACTTCAATTTTATTTCATACTGTATAGCTGTTGGATAACGCAGTATATACACAATTATTTTATTTTTAATTTATTTATACAAAATAATATTTTAATATTGGCCATGTATTGTTATTACTCATAATATTTATATTGGATATAATTCATATACATCCTATAATCTATCTCAAGCAAACTTGAAGATGAAGGGAAATGTCTAGTGTACAATAGAGTGATGGAAACCGTTGTCACTTTGTGAACCTGTGTTTCATGTGTTTGACAGGGCTCTGGTGATCATCAGCACACTGGATGGGAGAATCGCCGCTCTGGATCCTCTAAACCAGGGACGCAAGCAGTGGGACCTGGACGTGGGCTCAGGCTCTCTAGTGTCCTCTAGCCTCAGCAAACCTGAGGTACTGAACACACTTTCTCACAACCTATACACAAGCTAATGCTTAACGACCAGCTGCTGTGTTTTGGTTAGAAGTATTAAACACTTTACTTGAAATATTTTGCATTTTGATTCAACATAAGGTTTTCTCCCCAAATATGCACACTGCACATGTTTGTCCGTTGTTCATAAGAGTTTGAGTACGTGTGTGTGTGGTGTGTGGGATAAGGTGATGTTTGTTTGAACCATTTTATCCCAGACGAGAATGAGACATTGCCCAAAGGAAATTGAATCTGAAACAAGTTATACACAGACACACACACATAGATCACAGACTCGTACTCTCTAGAGACTGAAGACTAGCCTGGAGGAAGAGCGTTTGGCAGCGATGCACCTGTGCGCATGCACACATTTACACAAGCACACTGAGAAAACATTGACGCTACACTAACAGATTCCTCTAATTTTATTTTTGTACATTGTTACACATTTGTTTGATCCATGCTAAGAATTAGTGGTCATGATTTGTTTTTACCCCCCAAATAACTTCTTCCATCTGTGTGTGTGTGTGTAGCTTAATGGGTATGTATGAGAGTGATAGTGTTGACCCCCTGTCTGATTTGGCGGTAACCTGAAATGCCTGGCTGCTGTGGGAGCAGCCTCTTCATAGGCTGGAATCTTCCTCTCCCCTCCCATTTTACCTCTGGGTGCCTAGCAACCAGCCATTCTGATTGGCTCTGGCGGTGCTTTGCAAGGCATTCTGCTCGGTGATTAGAGCAGTCTGCCCCTTTCTGATTGGCCCTCGCTATGGCACCAGTAGAAAGCAGTCACCTATAGCATGCCTAAACAGTAGGAGAGGCCAGCAGTAAACAGCATTGTCTGCAGAAATACGCTGTCCCAACATGAGGGGGAGGTGGGAAGGAGGGAAAGAAAGAGAAAGATGAGAGGAATGAGGAAAAGAGAGATGAGTGGAGAGGGATGCCACTGACAGTGTGGTGTGAGTCATGCTGAGAGGATTGAAGAATGAGGTAATGCCTTATGTGTGGGATGATGTCATCCATAAGAATGCTGACCCCCCCCCACCCAACAAACACATGCACCCCCTCTCATCTATTAGTCTTTAGAGTGAACAGTTGTAATTAAGGCACATTAATCCAATGAGCTGAAAATCCGGTATGTCTGCACACTATTCAATGCGCAAGGCCTTTTGTTTGTTTGATTGCAGCTGCAAAGGGAATCACTTAATGTGACTCGCAGGATAAACATATCGATAAACTGCCGGGCTTGTGCTGTAGACGAAGTTCATGAAGTCATTTGAATCCCTGAAAACCATGCCCAAGTAACATTTAAACAACCAAAAAAAAAGGAAATTAGGTTACTGTTTATTTTACAGTGTCCTTGTTAAAGTGTAACATTAAGTACAGATTATTTTTAATTAAAGGTAAAGTTTACCTCAAAATGAAAATTCTGTCATTAATTACTCACCCTCATGTCGTTCCAAACCTGTAAAACCTTCAAGACACAAATTAAGATTAGGCATATGACTGTATCAAGTTTTCATGTTGCGGTTATTTGATAACGCTTTTATCACGGTATACGGTATTACCACAATAATGCAATTTAGTTGTCCAATAATACAGTATAACATGTTTAAAAACTTTTTCTTATAACAAAAAGAACTGAACATTTAAATACAATAAAGCAATACACAAAAAAAGTATAAAGTAAAAAAAATACTCTGATTAAAATGCAAAAGAATGATAAAAACCAATAGATAACACTTTAGAATAAGATCTAAACCGCCAATGAACCTAGTTAATACATTTACATTAGTAATGACGAGCAATAGCTACATTTGCCACAGAAGTTATTAATCTTTGTTAATTAAACTGTTAGTTCATGTTTGCTCAAGTTTATTAAATAGTTTATTAAACTATTATTAAAAACACAGTTGCAACTTTTAATTCTAACATGTTATTAAATATTTAAATTACCTAAGATTAATGAATATTTAGAATAATTTTTCATTGGCGGTTTGTTAACTAATGAATTAACTAATGTTATCTAATAGAGCCTTAATGTAAAGTGTGAACGAACAATAAAGAATCAAAACATTTTCAAACAATATCCAAGGCATGTTTTAAAAGTAAATAACCTATTAAGTCTAAATATTTAAGTATTTGGTGCCGTGATTAACTCTATTTAAAACATTTAAATACGTTTCAGAAAGTTAGTGCAGCTGCTCTGTTTTCGGGGTTTCTGGGGTAATGACTGCGTTTCTGCTGTTCAGCGCCATCTGCTGTCAGAGAGTATAAGTGCGCTTTCATTCAGTGTCTCTCACGCATTATGTTATACTTTCCGCATGAGCAATCCGGATGCGGACTACTTGTATTCATTCTACCAAAAGCACGTGCTGGTGGTCCGCTTCCCGGACGTGTTCCATACATGCGCAGTAGATTGGCTTGAACAGTAAACAAACAACAATTGGCCAGAGTTTATTGCACATCTGGCTGTCTTTGTATTGTTTTATCGACAGGTTTGGGTAGCAACGGGCTTCTTCACACAGCCTGCGCATGTGCAGTTGGTGTATTTGTAGCCTATTGACCGCGCGTACTTGTCCACACAGTTACAAAAAATGAGAGGCACACGGCTGTCCATGCAGAGCCTCCGTGCACACCCTTCAATGACGATTTTTACATCACGCAGACCCTAGTGGACCCTAGCAGGCTCATGCACACGGAAAGTATAACACAGGCTTCATCCGGGCTTGTTTATGAGTTCATATGCAACTTTGACGTTGCATACAGCGGTGTTGAACATTTTAACCAGTTCATAAGAAAAGTATTCTTTAAATGCATCAAAACATTTAGAATATTTTGTAATAAATTATTATTAATGTTTTTAATTGCCCACGATAAAAATATCATTCGTTATCATGATATATCGGATTACTGAATACTGGCACATTTCTATTTAAGATATATTTGATGAAATCCATAGACCGCTACCACCATCTTCACTACATATTTGTGTTCCGAAGATGAATGACAAGTTTGGAGGGATGCGAGAGTGAGTAATTAATGTCAGAACTATAATTTTGGGGTGAACTACCCACTAACTACATATTACTTACTATAAGTTTATGGTTACGACGATGATGGTTTGGTTTACAATGATTATTTAAATTACAAAAATCATTGTATAATTGTAAGTAGGCAGCACACATTTATTATTTTCCTGTTATACCACTGGGCTGTTGAAGTCTTGATTCTGAGTGGTTGACAAATGCTTTACAGTGGGCAGTTATCTTTCAATAAGCTCACAGCTGTGGAGTAGGTTAGGGTCTTTTGGCCGCATGACAGTTTTCACTTCACCAAACTATTTCATTTATTTAAAAGGCCATTCAAAGTCATTCACCAATTAAATACAACATAAAAGCCTCACAGACGCATCTCTCTCTCAAAATGCTTATCAGTGACTCAAGCCTCTGTTAATAGTTCTGTTTTTGCATTGGCAATGGATGGGACAAATAAGAAAGTAGTTCTACTTACACTTCTTAAGGACAAAAAATGCATAAAGGTCTTGAAACAAAACCTCGAAAATGTCTTGAGGTTAGGTAACCATGGTTTAAGCAGAATAATTGATGACAGGCCGATGAATTATTAAAAATAATGCACACGCAAGGTGTAATGGCCACTCCGCTTTGTGTTATTGCTGCATTACCATCTCGGGTATACATTATTTTTCAATAATTCAATTGACCTTTTTTTATTTTATTTTTTGCTTTTATATTACAATGGTAAAATATAATTATATTAAAAACGGTCTTCATGTTGTTGTATTTTTCTTTTAATTTTGTGGGAAAATATGACCCTGACATGTTCTTGACAGATTTTGCACAATGCTGTGCGAACACGCAGTTCTTTGAAGTGTCATTTTGGTGTGGCTCTTATGCTTTCTTTTTGGGTATATGTCAGTGATGTCAACTTCTTAAGAGAGATGGCACTCCACTGATATCTTGAATATCTCATCTGCTGTGAAAAAGCAAAAGAGCATCAGCGGTTTCACAATAGTCCTTAAACCCAGAAGAATATTGGCATTTTCCCTCAGAAATGTTTAGAATAAATGTTTTTGGTTTATGAGTAAAGTAAGGTCTGTTAAACCGTTCTCATGAGAAAATGTTACTATTTGAATAGTTGGTGATTTCATATGACTTTTTATACAAAGGCAAGCATGAAGGTCCACCCCTAAACCTAAATCTCAATGGGGCAAAGCAGATTGTACAAAACACACAAATGAGATCATAGAAATAGTTTTGAGTTGTTGTTTTTCTTGATAGCATGTCATTTGTTGACCTACGTGTGTTTATATGATTTTAAACTGTATGTTGGGTGCACTAAAGTGATTTTTGTGCCAGGAAAAGTGTGAAATATGTTGTGTTTGTGTGCGATTATATGTGTGTGGGAGACAGAGAGATTACCTCCAAACAGGAAAGGGAGAGGGGATTGTGCCTAGCTTGATGTAATGCTATGTGTCAGACTCAGTGGAGCGCTATCATCTGTGGGAGGTCATTGAGTACAGAGGGATATCCTGCCTACATAGACACACTTCATACTCAAACCTGCTGTGATCCCTTAAGACAAGGGCCAGACTGTATTTGGCTAAATCTCTCAAATTGAATGTGTCAAACAAGATTCCAGAAGTCATTGCCCACAGCTGAACTAAGTATTTGATTCATATTGGGCTGCTACAGGCTTCAGCCTAATATCATGTCCATATGTTCCCTACTATTTAATAAAAATGATGACAAACTAGGAATTATCAAATTTAAAGTAAAGCCAGTGATTGTTGCTCAGTGTGTTCGTCACTAATCTATGATAGAGAATAACTGAGGAAATATAAGCATTGTAATTAGTAACTTACAATGTTTCTATTAAATTGTTATGTTAAATACAAATTCAGTATTAAAAACATTAGGCTGCTTTTAGCCTTATGCTGGAGTTGGTTTACTTTCCAGCAATTAAACTAAAAATAAATAATTAAATAAATTAGCACGATAATATGGTTTATCGGCGATCTCACAGGCTGATGATATGATAATTGAGCATATCGCCCAACTCTAATTACTACAGAAATAACAGAATATTGATTTAAATATTGAGACCTATCAAAACTACAGGCTCTGGGGCATTTTAATTGAAATGCACAAGTAGTTGATGCCAGATTTGCCACTGAAGTGCCGATATAATACCAGGCTACCAGCTTGGTCCTTCAGTTCTCCCTGACATCCAGTGCATGAAAAAATAGATTTGTGCCATGTGTCTTTTTACTGATGCTTCACATTTGTTTAAATACCAGAGCACACTGTCATGCGATACTGTAGAGGTTAAATTGCACATTTTGAAAAAAAGCCGGTCTTCCTTTCATACAAGCCATAAAACCTCCTTGTTGTGTAATACAAATTAATTATCTGAAAAGTCATTTAATTTCGTGTTCTTCAAGACTTCGGGAGAATCCTCTTTTTTGGACTCTGGGAGTTTTGGGACACAGATTTTTTTTAATGAATGTAAAGTAGAAAAGTATATTAAAAATAAAGCTATATTAATAACTTTTAACCAGTTGTGAATGTATGTAGTTAGTTCCTCTCAAGTACACAAGAATGTCCTAGCGGAGTAATCACGGGTGTAGTTTGTTAAATTAGCTACTGTTCACTAACTACTATATTTTTTTCGTGGAATGATTTGCTTTGTCTGTTTATTTTTCTTTAAAATAAATGTATTATAAAATAAAGTAAAAGTGAAATAAATGTTGTTTTTAAAATAAGTTTTATACAATGTCATGAAATTCAGATTTTTTTATAAAATTGTGTAAATAATTATATCAATTTAATACATTATTAAATAGTTTGATTAATTGAGACAAAGCAAATTTTTGCTTGAGTACTAGTTTTTAAATAGAGATTATGTAGCTGACACTGTAGATTTCCAGAATCGCTCTGTTACAGCTAATGGTATTAATGAAGTTCTGGACAGCGGCTGGGGTTATATTTGTGCTCTTTTAATTGATTGGCTTTAATTGTTCATTGATTCAGGATGTAGTTGGGCTGAGGATGATTGAAATCTCACCCAACTTCACGATCCTGTAGAGCTGGAGATCAGACAAATAGATCACATGATGGATTAACTCCATGTAGCACAGCGATGAGTCATCATTGCAGCACACACACTCTTTAAACCTCTTACCCTCAGCACCACTGCAAGCTCCTCACTAGCCCCGCCCTCCCAGACGTGATGGACAGATGAGCTAATCTCGTCGTTTCTCAGCCAGTCACAGTGGCTGTTTTAAATTTCCAGGTGCTTGCTTTCTCAGGGTGTTTCAGCTTCCTATTGGTCCATACCAGGTGTCAAGGTTAGATTTAGCACAACAGGAAGTCAGTGATCTCATCCCCCCCCCTGTTCACTAAAGTGTCTGTTTGAGCTGAGATCACTTTTTGGATTAGGGTCAGTTACAACATCCTTATATAATGGCCTTTTTTTATCAATGTGTGTGCTCAGGATACTTGTACCGTTTGTCCCTATTCATCCTTTAAAGACGTGTCGGCTTGTGTAACTCTTCGGACAACAAGCGCCAAATGTTAATGGCATACAGTGTGATAATGCCACACACAGACTCAAAGCTGATTGGTCAAAGTCTCGGTGTTGTCTGTCCCCTTGTCTCTATCCATAATGATCTGCTCATTGTATCAACCCTGCTGCTGATGATCGAAAACATGAAATATTTCCCAAGATAAAAATCATGTGCCACTTCGATTTACCAAAAGCAATAAGATTCTCATGACCTCTTTCTGTTCTTCAGATTTTTGGGAACAAGATGTTCATTCCCTCTCTGGATGGAGCTCTGTTTCAGTGGAACAGGGACAGGGAGAGTATGGAGGCTGTTCCATTCAGTGTCGAGTCCCTGCTGGACTCCTCGTACCGCATCGGAGAGGACACTGTGCTTGTAGGTGGCAAGTCCCTCACCACGTACGGCCTTGGCGCATACAGCGGCAAGGTAACTCAAACCCTTTTTTTCCCCAATAGTTTTTTTAGGAGAATAAATGATTGATGTGCTGTTGTGGCACTATGAAAACTCTTTTATCATATAGTATCAGTTGTCAGCTTTAACCTCACTCTCTTTTTCTCTGTAGTTGAAGTATATTTGTTCAGCGGTGGGCTGCAGTCAGTGGGGGGACGAGGAAGGAGAGCCAGAGGACGTACTGTTACTCCAGAGAACACAGAAAACTGTCAGAGCCGTGAGGCCTCGCAACGGGTTTGAGAAGTAAGAAATACCCGCAGGCTCTGTTGAGTGCTTCATGTGACCTTGCTTTTGATCTCATAAATGATACAGCGGTAGATTTGATTGGATGCACGGTATGCTAGGTTGTATCAACATTGCACAGCTTGATATTGAAAAGCAATTGTAGAATAGTAGTCGTCCTAGTAAAATGGCCAACTGTTTTGTGTTTTCTCTCCCTGTTAGATGGAACTTCAGTGGGAAACTTTGAGCTAAAATTCATCCCTGAGATTCAGTCCAACCTCAACTTCCTTGAGGGGGAGACGTCTAATGGGGAGACATGGCGAGAGGTCAGATCTGAAGCACAAGGTGTCATCCAAGAGGAGACGGACGCACAAACCAAAAATAATGCTAACACGCATCCAAACTCGCGCCCTCGGGTAGAGGGCTTAGACCTGGTCATTAAGGTTTCTGTGCCGGACTGGAAAGTCATGGCCTTCAGCACCAAACTAGAAGGAAAGCTGATCTGGGAGCATCAGGTATCATGACTCAACCTGTTTTGTTGCCGTTTGGAGTCTCAGCTAAAATGTGTGATTTCATATTTTTCATGATTTCTTCTTTTCTTTCCCTTTGTGAAGTTTTGTACACCCATTGCCTCTGCATGGTTGGTAGGTGGGGGGAAGGTGACGCCCATTAGCCTGTTCGATGACACCTCGTATAACTCCCAGACTGAGACTGAGGCTCGGGAGGATGATGACATCATGGAGGAGGCCCGTGAGGCCACGGAGTCCAGCGTTTACCTGGGTAACACACTCCTGACATTTGTTCTATACGCATGGCATGAGCGTTAGCGTGGCCCTTATTGGTAATATATTTTTTTATTTTTTTTATATAGGCTTTTTTAGCCTCTCACCACCTTGTTTCTCCACTAGAAGTTAGTAATGTATGCAAAATTCCATCCAGATCATTTGTCATTTAGGGTGTGTTCAACAAAGGTATCTTTTTATCAACAAGTACTTCAAGAGCTGATAAGTGATATTAGCAAAGTTTTTGTTCACTGATAAAATGTTGACCGTTTATGATGTCAGAGATGAGGGGCAGTTGTGGCCTAAAGGTTAGAGAGTCAGACTTGTAACCTGAAGGTCACAGGTTCGAGTCTCAGTACCAGCAGAGATTGTAGGTGGGGGGAGTATCTTCCACCTTCAATAACATGACTGAGGTGCCCTTGAGCAAGGCACTGAACCCCCAACTGCTCCAGTTAGTGCAGGAGCAAATGACTGTCCAGATCAAATAATGAGATGAGCAGCACAAAAGACATCTTTCAAAACAAATTAAGTTGATCTATGCAGTCCCAAAGTCCCTTTACAGGAGATGCGTTTGAGACACATGAATATTTTTTTTTTATAAATAGAGGCATGTAATGGGAGTCTAAAATGTGATTTTTCTCTCATTAAAGGAATGTTTGAGGGTCAGCTGTACCTCCAGTCCTCTGTGAGAATCTCCGAGAAGTTTCCATCGAAGCCAAAAGCTCTGAATGGGTGGAGCAGTAACAGTGACAGGATGCCACCACCTACGGTCAAATGGAAACCCCTTATCCGTAAGTTTATAACACCTCATACACACAAAAAACAATGTGATGTTGTCAATAACACTTGTTCATTTCCTCCTAGACTCCCCGTCCCGTACTCCAGTCCTGGTGGGCTCCGAGGAGTTTGATAAATGTCTGAATAATGATAAATTCTCTCATGAGGAGTACAGTAATGGAGCTCTGTCAATACTGCAGTACCCGTATGGTAAGAACAACAGTCCTTCAGTCCATTTCAACACTTGGTTTGACTGTGAACATGTGGTTTGAGAGACAATTTGAACTCATCACCTTCTTCTCTGTTTCCCAATGTAGATAATGGATACTACTTTCCGTACAGTCCTCGTTACCGTAACCGGCGTGATGAGACGGCAGTGAGTGTTCTTCTGAAGAAAGATGGAGAGGGGTCACAGATGAGAAGGAAAGACCCTGTCCTGCTGCTGCCGTGGTGGAAAGAGATTCTGGGCACCATCATCTTCTGCATCGCTGCCACCACCTACATCGTCCGCAAGTTCTTCCACCCGCCCACAACATTCGTGCGGGTAAACAAAAAGTCTCAATATACTCAACATCTTATGTTTGTTTATAGTGTCAAAACAATGTCAGTGAAAAGTCATGCATGTTGCTCTGTTTGAATTCATCTGTGCAGCAGCGAAAGGAGTCTGAGACACAGTGCCAAACTGACAGCAAGTTTGAGCTGGACGTTACAGAACCCAAAGAAATCGTTGTCACAGAGACGCGTCCTTGTGAATATGTTTCTAGGTAAGTGAGCATGCAATTAGAATTTTATATTGATGTTAATGTTGATTTGGGGTCCATAGATTGTTAGTGTAATATGGTTAATTATTATTACATTTAATTGTTGATGTTAATTAAAAAAAAATTAACCGAAATAAGTCATACTAAATGCAGATTTATTTTTATTTTTATTGGAGACCAACTTGAATCTGCATTTACTATTCAATGTTTATGTTCATTAATAGTTATCAATTAATAGTACATTTAAACAAATTAAGGTTCAGCATCAATGCATTTAAATATGGATAGAAAACTGAAAATGTATTAAGAAGAAAACATTTCGTAAGTATATATAAATCGTAATTTGAAATGAGCTACGTGAGTGTTGTATAAACATTAATTATAAATTAATAACTGATTGTTAATTTTCTGTTGTTAATAGATTAATTAATTGTTTGTTTAACTGAACCATCTGTTTTTTTTTTTTTTTTTTTTTTTACTTATGCCTAAAACCAAAAATTTCAATTTAAGCAGTATTCCATAAATACATATATTATATAACATATATAATATACACACATATAGTATATAACATGATTTATCATGTCTTCACAGAGGAGACTGTTCATGTAAAGTTTTAGAGTTTTTAGATTCAGGAGGGCACCAGTTTAAAAATACTACAGGAAACTTACAACTAGTACTAGTTCAAAGAGGAAAAACCCTGAAATAATGCCTTTTTTCAAACACGCTGCATTTTCCATTGTTTGGACAAACGTCTCACTCCATATTCACACCATTGGTTGAGCCAGTGTCCAGCTGAGTTAGGTTGCTCAAACACATTTCACTTCCATTTTTTACTTTACCTTTAAATGAAGACGTAACAAATGCATCAGTCAGAATTACAGTTGGAGTTTCTCTTTTAAATAAAGATATTTCAAACTCATTTCCTAAAATAGTTTACACTTGTTTGCACGTGGTGCATTGAGATTTGCAGTTGCTGAATGTGGAATGCACAGATGGCATCATGATCATATTTAGATTTTACATTCTCAAGGGTAAATGCACAGCTATTATGACTCAAGTGCTCTTGCTGTGCAGTTTAATTGTTTGATTGTTTTCAAGTGACGTTTTAAATGACTAATTTATACAGTATGTAAGTGTTTTAGTAGGCTTCTCTGCACGCTCTGTTGAGCTCAGTTTAACACCGACACACAGCTGTACTATTGTACAACATACAGTGGTGATTCAGATCAGCAGAACAAAGTCCAAAGGAATATTTTCATAACTGATTTGTGTTTGTGTATATCAGGTACTTGACAGACTTCGAGCCAGTGCAGTGTTTGGGACGTGGTGGATTTGGTGTCGTGTTTGAGGCACGTAACCAAGTGGATGACTGCAACTACGCCATCAAGAGGATCCGTCTACCAAACAGGTATCAACACAAACACTAGTGCTCTATTAAAAACATGCATTTAGGATACAGGTGTGTGTATGTTTGACTAATGCTGTGTTTGTGATTGTAGGGAGTTGGCTCGGGAGAAGGTCATGCGAGAGGTGAAGGCTCTAGCTAAGCTGGAACACCCAGGCATCATCCGTTACTTTAATGCTTGGCAGGAGAGCCCGCCCCAGGGCTGGCAGGAGGACATGGACAAACGCTGGCTCAAAGACGCAAGGTTCGAAACATGGCCTTGAACAGAAACCTGGTGACTTTTGATAAATACAGGGTTGTTGTGGTCATGGATAGCCAGATCATTTTTTAAGTCATGATTTCTGGGCCTGTAAAAGTCATGAAAAATTCTCTAGCGAATTAACAATTTTAAAGTTATGCTTAGTTCTTCGGTTTCATGACAATGTCTATTAAATGATTTTTCAAAATGGCAAATGTCATGTAAATCCATCAAAATAGTGTAAATATTATTTGTATTTTTTTGCTGACACTTTTCTTATCAACGTGTAAAACAGCATATACATACATACACATATCTGGAAGCAAGAACATATATATATATATATATATATATATATATATATATAATAACACGCAATGGCCAATCAAAGGATTTTAAGTTAGAATCCACTCACTGGTCAAATTGCATGCTTACGAATCCTCTCATCATAACACACGAACTGTAGACATTATGGAAGATTCATTGTGCATATATTCATTTTATTTAACTGAATAGCATGACAGCGTATAACAGCGCTTTGAGATCGCGATGAACTGAGATGTCAGCTTTTTGTGATAATAAAGGGAGCGCTGCTCACATTCTGCCATGCCAAACCATGCACGCAGCTGCCCATGCCTGCTTTTCTGTTCACAAAATAACAGTGAACAGTGGTATTCCTCTTTTGTTTTTATCCTCCATCTCTATCTTTCTGTCATCGCTCGGCTAATGTCCATCTTATTAACTCAAGATTGATAATAAGAACTATTATCATTAATTGGTACCAAGTTGATACTAATGGAGCACCAAATTAAAATGGTTTCTTAAATTGCATCTAAACAGACATCAAAAAGTCATTTTAATTAGTAATAATATCTCACAATATTGACTGTTTTTACTGTATTTTTGATCAAATTGGTAAGCAGACTTGGGTTTGGTTCAAAACCAAAATAATTAGTTGTTTCAAAAATGTTGACCTATAGTGTAAATATATGTTTGCAGTATTTTTAGTATTTAAATACACATTTGTCTGTCTGTCCAATTAAATTTTTCTTAATTTATATTTTTTATTATAAGTAAATCTGCTTTATCTTAATAAATCTGTAAGCAAGGGCATTAACTTAAGGATCCTGTTGTTTATTTTTTCTTCAGCGCTGCTGACTGGCTGCTGAGCTCTCCTGACCACATGGAGGCGTTCTCAGTCAAGGTTCCTGTGGCCACCCCTTCTCCAGTGGACTCCTCGTGCATGTGTGCGGCCGGTGACGACACAAGTGTGTGTGTCGGGGATCAGGTGTGTGTGGTGGGCATGGGGCCGGACAGTATGATTTCAGAGCGTGACAGTCAGGCCGACCCAGACGCTATCCTGGAGGTCTCGGATTCCCCGCACTCCTTTGAGCTCTGCCCTCCCCGCACAGTTACTCATGGCGACTGCACTTCTTCCTCCTTCGACATTGTCTTCGAGGACTCAGGCTGTGAACACCAGGACAATGACAGTGACCTCAGCGGAAGTACACCTGTGCCACCTGCGTGCCTTTCACAGTCTGGCTCCAAACCTCAGCGTAGTGCATCAGCGGGACCTCCTTCTTCCATACCTTCAAGGCCCACCTCTCTGAGCCTGGCCCCCAGCACCCCCTGTCCTGCCACGCGGCCCCCGCTCACACCTAAGGTCTACTTGTACATTCAGATGCAGCTGTGCAGGAAGGAGAACCTGAAGGACTGGATGGGTCAGAGGTGTCTGCCTGAGCTCAGGGAACACTTTCAGTGTCTGGGCATCTTCCTGCAGATCGCAGAAGCTGTGGATTTCCTGCATAGCAAAGGGCTTATGCACAGAGATCTTAAGGTTGGTGTTAAAAATGAAAACATGCTTGCATTGAGGGTTTTTTCCAATGCAAACGGCGCTTCATTTTCTTTTCTTTCTCTTTGTCTTTCAGCCATCTAATATCTTCTTCACAATGGATGACGTGGTGAAGGTGGGCGACTTCGGACTGGTCACTGCCATGGATCAGGAGGAAGATGACGAGGAGCTGAGTACCCTCACACCAATGCCAGTCTATGCCCGTCACACTGGCCAAGTGGGCACCAAACTCTACATGAGCCCAGAACAGGTCAGTTCCTGTCACTCTCTGCACAAACTACACACAATTTAGTGTGAAAACAGTGCTGTTTTTTAACATAAAACAAGCCAAAGGAAAACGATGGCGGTAGATAAAACCAGCATAAAGGAGGTACCCGAGTCACATTCAAGGATTTGTATGTCAGAGATACTTAACATGGGTTATTTTGACTCGGGCCAGTTAGTAACCACATACTGTAGCAATATATCTAAGAGCACATTAACAGACCCCTAACAACATCCTGGTAACCATCAAGAGGTGACATTTTTATTTTGATTAACATAAACTATTTATTTTCCCCCTTCATCTCTTCCTTTTCCCTCTGTAGCTGTCTGGGAATTCTTACTCTCACAAGGTGGACATTTATTCCCTCGGCCTGATTCTTTTTGAGCTCCTCTGTCCATTCCGCACCCAGATGGAGAGAGTCCGGGTAAGACCATTGTTTAGATTTTTGGAGTCTGTAAGATTTTTGTTTTTGAAAGTCTCTTATGCTTACCAAGGCTGCATTTATTTGATCAGAAATACAGTACAAATCAACATATTGTGAAATATTATTACAGTATAAAACAACTGTTAACAATTTATTCCTGTAAAATATTTACTATTTTAAAATATAATAATTTTTGTAGCAGTATAAATGTATTTATTTACTGTCAGTTTTGATCAATTTAATTTGCCCTTGTTGAGTAAAGTATTTATTTATTTAAAAAAAAAATCTGAATACTAATGTACTTTTGCGAATGCAAGAATAAACAATTTTGAATAGAATATGTTATTATATTGTACCGAATGATAAACATCGAACTGTTTTTCTCTCAGACTCTCACAGAGGTCCGAGCCCTGCAGTTTCCTGCTGCTTTCTGTAAGGCCAATGTCCTGGAAGTAAGTTTGTTTGTGTTTTGTTGCCTATACTGCTGGGTATTTTGCAGTGGTGGTGGGCTGGGAGGTGGAGTGAGAGAGACCTCACAATTGGGAAATCCTAAAGATGAACAATACTTCTAGTGCCCCCTATAGGTGCAAAGCTACAATTACAACATCAACATCTCAAGTCGAAACTGTTTTTCACTCATAAAGCAGCAGAGTGCAGTTGTCAGACCTGTTTTAGAGTACTAAATAGTACTGTATTTGTATAGTACATACCACAGCTTTATAGAAAACTCAGCTCAACTCTGTAGGATACAGTTTGTTCACCCACCATTTTCTATTGTGAGAATAAAAAATCATCTTGCCTTTTGATTATTTGTTCACATGGACCACAAAACCAGTCTGAAGTGTCAATTGTGATTTATACATGATCTGGAAGCTGATAAATAATCTTTCCATTGATGTATGGTTTGTTAGGATCGGGCAATATTTGGCTGATATACAACTATTTGAATATCGAATCTGAAGGCGCAAAAAAAATCTAAATATTGAGAAAATCGCCTTTAAATTTGTCCAAATTAAGTTCTTAGCAATACATATTACAAATCATAAATTAAGATTTGATATATTTACGATAATACATTTACAAAATATCTTCATGGAACATGATCTTTACATAATATCCTAATGATTTTTGGCATAAAAGAAAAATGGATAATTTTGACCCATACAATGTATTTTTGATTATTGTTACAAATAAACCTCAGCGACTTTTGTGGTCCAGGGTCACATATAGACAATCGTTCTCTCTC
This sequence comes from Gymnocypris eckloni scoliostomus, assembly GCA_027564155.1. Classification (NCBI taxonomy): domain Eukaryota; kingdom Metazoa; phylum Chordata; class Actinopteri; order Cypriniformes; family Cyprinidae; genus Gymnocypris; species Gymnocypris eckloni. The sequence goes on from CM050429.1 coordinate 12,958,715, forward strand.
TCTAAATATATGTATATATCAAGGCATTATTCCAAACTCTAATATCATTGTTAAGATTCTATATATATGATTTTATCATTACAATAAAGTGACTGCTTAAGAAAATGTTATATTATTGTAAATGATGTATTGAAATGGTAATGTTAATGTTGCCATGAATATAGCCATTGTTGCTGATAAGGCATTAAAACATAAAATAAATATTTACCGTTATGTTTATATTTCAGGCTCAGATGGTGCACTGTATGCTGTCCCGAGTGCCTGCGGAGCGGCCAGAGGCGTCAGAGATCACAGAAGCCCCTATATTCCAGGAGCTGGAGGTGCCCTGCAGAATCCGACAACGCACTCGAACATACAGCGCTTCATCTGCAGGACGTCCATCGCGACAGATATCCTCCTCAAACTAGAACTCCCACTCAAAGACAGACACATACTGTGCCTCATCTGCGGGATGACAAACACAACCAGTCACCACCTCTTAGAACGCACATCAGTCAGACACTATCGTACAGATCAACTGAGCCCAACTAAACAACAGATCATTCCACAAACCTCTACAACTGGAACCAAACACATCCTAACCATAAAGCAAGCTGCCCGCTGTGGCGTTTTTGCCAAGGGCGTTCTCTGATTTACAATAAGCCCCCATCGCATTTCTTTCAACTCATCGTTGACCAATCCCATGATTACCCCCCCTCCACACACACATACACTTGCTGTCGAAGGAGAGTTTTGTTTTTCCAATGCTAACGAATGACCTGCCTTTGGACACCGTTCACTCTGCATGTCTTAAACAGGAAGTCATGCGACGCGTGCTTTCCTGTCCGAATGAATAATTGTATGAGTACCTTTTCTCCTCTTATGTAAATAGGCTTAAATAATAAGCAAGAGAGGCTTTGTGTGCTTTAAAGGTGCTCGTTCAAGACCGAACGCACAAGTTCAGAGGCATAGCCACTCGCTGTTACAGTGTTAGTGGTTTATGTGCACAGTACTTGATGAACGTGAATCTGCGTGTGACTGAGCGGACGACGTGGACATATTCAAACTGCCTTTAAGCTGGACTCGTGAGACACGAATGACGTTTGTGATGATGGTCAGTATGAGACTTAGAATTGAGTGATTTGAAACTGAGACTTTGAACATCATTCTGTAAAATACTTCATGTCATTAGCAGCCAGAAAAGTAGTTTTATTGTATTTCAAATCATTTTGAAACACAAATTGATACTTTTTCTTAAAAAACTGAATAAGAAGTGCTTTGACTAATTACACAATAAGAATGAATACAGCTGGAGGAATCGCTTCGACCAAATATTCAGCACACACCCTTAATTGTAACATATCAGGTAATTACTGATTTGTATGATTTTTCTAACGATTTTGATTAGAGGGACTCCATTTTCTTTTGTATATGATGGAATTTTCTGTATAGTGACTGCTTTTTACAACTTTTTTTTTTCAATTTCTGTGGACAATTTTCTTAAGAGTTATTTGAGAGAATGGCGATAGAGTGGATCTTTGTGGTCTCTGATGGAGGATTTGATCTCTGTGGTCGTGTTAAAGAGCACCGGGTGCCTCTGTACCTTCAGGAGCCGCTTCTGTATGTTTCCTGACCGTTATGCTGCAGAACGGACATGAGATTATGACCTTTGACCCTTAATCATGAGGAATGCGTCCTGTAATCCACGCCAGGGACCACGTGTGAACCCTTCAGCTTTGAACCTGTATCTGTGAACCCGACCCAGTGAAGACCGCAACGAGTGCTGATCCAGTTTCTTCAGATCACTGTGGCAAATCCTTCCAACAGATCCTTCCCTGCCTAATGATCTTCTCCAGTCTCTTGGTTTAAATCGGTTTTCTTCATGCCTGTTTCATTGTTGTTAATGTAGCATTTGGTTCTGACAGTTCTGTTCCTCCAGTGTTTTTCACACGTTTAGTTTTTCTGTGTGACTCTTGACTATCCCCGTTTCATATTCTTTTGCCCAGCCGTGTCTCCTGCCATCTATGTAAATATTTGTATTTGTTTTTATTTATGTTGAGAACAAAAATCAATCCGTTGGATTGGTTTGAGGTATAAATAAGGTATATGAATGCACTTCATCCAGTGGAGTGCGTTGAATTATTGTGACTTCTTACAAGTCAGAATTTAATAAACGTTCTATGATGTTTGTAAAAGTGCTTTTTTGTCAATTTTATGGATGCACTTCTTTTTTTACTGCAGTTTCCTGCTATAAGACAAGTTTTATATTATGCTTTTACAAGAATCTTTTATAGCACAGTGAAACACATTTTTGTAAATGTTGTTTCACTTTTATTTTTTTTTAGTTTCTTTGTTTGACATGCTGAATATGAAAAATCACATTACTTTTTGTGTATCATTAAAAGTGCCCGTGGAAACGTAAAAAAAAAGACATACAAGCTAACCTGTTATTCCTCATGCATAATACTGAGCTCACAACAGTTTAACATAAACACGTACCAAAGTGAGTCCAACACTTCAGAAGTGTACATTGGATGAGTTCTGTCCTTTGTGACTAGTCCCACGATGTTCTGGAATGGTCTTGAAAGCACTAGAATATTCCAGAATATTATAGAAACTTGTGGAATCTTTGCAAAAGCAAAATATCTTGCAAAAAAAGCTAATTTAGTAAAACATGTATTTGTACTAAACCAATGTTTCATGATTATTGATAAAAGTTCTCATTATCAGACCTAAATATTGATGCTACGTGAAAATAAACAATAAAATAATCATCATTACAGAAGAACTCTAAAAACATTCAATGAAACGAAGTTGTTAGATTGTGTGGTAGTGTATTAGATGATAACTGCCACAAGGGAACGCTGTTGAGCTGTAGTTAGATTCTCTACCGACGCTAATGAACTTTTGATGCACCAGCATGTGGAATGGAATTGAAATCTTATCACATACAATTTGATATGATGATAACTCTAGAAAGATTTGTAGAGAGTTGTGCTTGCTTTATATTTTTTTGTCACAATCACGTACATGTCCTACAGAGAATAACACCAACGGCATTGTACATCTATTATAATATTGCTTTATTCCTAAAATATTTTATATTATACCTAATGTTTATATCATTTGCTCTGGGTCATTTATCCCAATTACTGGATTAAATTCCGCGCTCTTTATCAATCAGTGCGTACTTCCGCATCTCGCAAAAACTCGTCATTTCCGGGTGTCAATATGCGTTTCGGTACTGCAACGATAAGCATCGGTAAGATGTGAACGGGAAGAAACGATAATACAATCTGCCTCCAAAACGACAGCTCGGGCCGCCGACCGCATCGACGACACCGTCGTTCTTTGTCTCCCGTCATCCGCTAGTGACTAGCAGAGGGTTCGCCGCCGACTGTCAGCCGTATCTGCGCGAATGGCCGCGGAGGTTCGGAGGGCCCTCGGCCGCGGCCGGTGTCTGACACTCGGTCTGGCTCGCGGAGGCCTTCATGGCACCGTACTGCGATCTCTTCTCTTCATCACAGCCCTCAGCGGACTGGTCCGTCTCCCTGCGGCCACGGAGGCGAAGGAGTGCGATAAGCCGTGCTTGAACGGCCAGTGTAACACCGCCAGCGGCGCGTGTGTGTGCGAGCCGGGATGGGTCGGGGAGCAGTGCCAGCACTGCGGCGGCCGCTTCAGGTGAGACAGACGGCTCTTATTCCCAGCTGATGCTCGTGACATTGATACCAACGAAGCTCTTTCACAGCACGCTAGAACTTTTGTCATAGCTTGGTTTATGTGTGGTAATATTAACAAGGTATCGTGAAGGCTCGTCTTGAATATATACGACCTGCGCTGTCTAGTATCTGATATTGGCGTCAGAAGCTGGTTCAAGTTTTGATTTCGTTAGAGAGCTTGAAGCCCTCAAAGTGTTATATAGGCTGTATATATAATATTTGGTGGGGGTCCTGTGAAGTGTATATTGTATTATATCTTATAGAAATGTGACCACAAAACCAGTCATAATAAGGGTACATTTTTCAATCTGAAAGCTGAATAAATAAGCTTTCTATTGTTGTGTGTTTAGGTTAGGACAGTATTTGGCCGAGATACAAGTATTTGAATATCCGAGGGTGCAAAAAAATCAAAATATTGAGAAAATTGCCTTTAATATTGACAAATGTTCTTAGCAAAGCATATTACTAATCAGGAATAAAGTTGTGATCTATTTACTGTAGGAAATTTACCACATATCTTTAAGATTTTGTCATTTCATTATTGAAATTCTGAAAGTATTTAACAAAAACATTTTTAAATATTTGTGTAATTTAAATATTTAATACCAAAAAACAACTGGTTTGCACGAGCTGATTGGGCCCTTAAAGTTTTGCTCGTTGAAATGTTGCAATGTTGAATATTTTCGCTGAATATTTCATGCTCTTGTCATCAATTATTGTTATAGTTTATCATGACTAGAGTCTGTTGTGTCATACTTATTTGGTACTGTACTTGGACTGTAAATATCTCCAGTGGCTTAAATGGCAATGAACATGGTTTCATTGGAATATTCATTTAGCCTCATGCTGCTCCATCATGGGATGATGGGCAAAGTCTGGCCGAGACACTGCTACATTGGAGGCGTTGGGTCATGTGGGGTGAATCAGGCTCCAAATGGCTGCGAAGAGACTGAAGCCAAATGATCATGTGGTGTCAATCATGAATCTAACAGAGCCACGCTGGAGGCAGAGACCGTTCCTAACATTCTGCCATATCATCTCAGGGAATGTTCCTGTCCTGCTAATGAACAGGAATAAAGTCTATGGAACGCAGTCTAAATTCACTGCTAGCTCTGCTTTTCTGTGTAGATTTCTGAAAAGGAAATGCATATTGTGGGCACACGCATCATCAGAGTAATATATTAATATTCCATTATTTTGACACTCATCACAGGTTCTTTTATAATCCGACTCATGTTATGTGATGTTTAATCACTGATATTGTGCAGTGATCAGACCCTGTTGATAACTAAAAGAAACCTACATTTCAGTAATTGAAATGAAGCAGAAATAAAATCAAATATAAATAGCAGACAAAAAAAAAAAATAGAAATGCTTGCTTTAGCAACTTCCTGTAATATGTTTAAGTTGTACTAAAACTAAATAATAAAAAATAAAAGTTAAATAGAAGTGTTTTAAAAAATATTAATAAAAGTGCATTACAAATTACCAAAGCACATAATACAATTGCTAAAACTTCAACAAAAATGTAAATGAAAACAAAATAAGTAAAACCAAAAGCTATTTTAAGATAATAAGTACTTTAGTAGTATGAACAATACTCAATAACACTGATAAGATGATGTTTGACTTTTGATTTGAGGCGTTGTGTATGAGACATGCGTTGCATCTGAAATCGGATACTTATATAGTATGTGAAAACAGTACACAAACAGAAAATGATGTTCCGAATTCATAGTATCAAAAAAACTGTATGTAAAAAGTACCTGCATGACCCACTACTTCTGAGGTAATATTTGGTGGTTACTTTACTGTCCCATGAGGCCATAGGAGAGGATTTATGCATGACAGTGAAAAGAAAGAAAGAAAGAAAGTGATGTGACATGCAACGAAGTAGGGTGACCCATGCTCGGAATTTGTGCTCTGCATTTAACCCATCCAAAGTGCACACACAGCAGTGAACACACCCCGGAGCAGTGGGCAGCCATTTATGCTGCGGCGCCTGGGGAGCAGTTGGGGGTTTGGTGTCTTGCTCAAGGGCACCGTCGTGGTATTGAGGGTGGAGAGAGTTCTGTACATCCCCCACCTACAATTCCTGCAGGCCCGAGATCGCAACAGACACTTATAGGTCATGTGACATTTAAAAAGTGATGATTGTAGTATTTCCTGTATTTTTTAAATATCATTCATACTATGAAGAACATACGTTTTATTGGTTGTGAATTATTCAAAATTCAAATGTAGTACCTACTCAGTACGTGATTTTGGATGTACCAATGCTGTTTTTAGAGGTGCCATGCTTAGGTGATTCTACTATCATTGTTTTACAATGCTTCTGTAAATTGACAAAGGTGAAATCACGTTTATTGGACATTTTTTTCAGCATTTTCATCATTTTTGAGGTATCATGGTCCTTGGTATGTAAATATGCCAATCATTCAGTGTCACAGTGTACTTCATAGTAATGCCATACTACATTTTAGTTTTGAGTGCTGTATGTGCGAAAGTGAATACAGAAGCTGTGTCTTTGTACATACTGATTTTATTTCCTTCCATTTAATACGAATCTATAAATAGAGTTCTATCACAGAACGAGAGGATGTGTATCCTGACTGAAAGCCTTGATGTTGTATGCTGCTTGTCTTCTAATTTGCCGGCCCATTCATAATTCTGTAACATAATTATCAGCAACATAATCTGCTTTAGTAAATGGCCTCTTTTTAGTGCATCATTTGGTGAAGTACAGAAGCCTGACTGTTTGCCCACACCAACCGCAAACACATGAGTCCATTCCTGCCCCAGAATGTCGCCCTGACCGGACACTGCCTTTCTGCTGAACATCATCTGATGGTTTGTTCTGTTAAACCGTGCAGTAGCTCACGCTAAGTGCTTAGTCTCTCAGCAGCTCCGTCTGCACTTAGCAAGTCTTATTCTCAGCAGACCCAGGTTTGAAATCACTTATGGCAGACGGGCATTTCTGACGTTCGCTCTGCTGTCTTGTCTTCTATCATCATAAAAGCTGAATAGAGACAACTGCCAAACTGACAAGAAAAAAGCACAACAGCTCAATTATTCTGCAATCTTCTGCCCATTGAACCCGTGTGATTTATTTGAAGAAATACATGATGTGAGTTTAATTGTTAATGATTCTAATGGGAGATTGTTGAATGATGATCTAATCGGCTGGGTGGAAGATGCTGTGCTCCGTCGAGAATCGTGTCTTGCGTATGTGTGTTTGTCACAGCTGTCTGCTGGAGAGTGTATGTGCAGCTCCCACAGGATTGTGGGTGTGTTAATGAACTGTTTTTCAATGTTAACAAAGCTCCTTGAGACTGTAGTTAGGGGCTTTGGTACATTGTCACCACACAATGCAGCGTAGCTACTATTGCCACACAAAAACGCAATTCTACCAGAGTGGGAGTTTCTTAGATTCTGTAAAAAAATGACAGCATTTTAAAGGGATAGTTTACCCAAAAATGATATCTGCTGAGGAGTAAAGCAGGGGTGTGTCCTCGCTCCCACCTTATTTGGCATCTATTTCTCGGCTGTGCTGCGACGGGCGTTTCCGGATCCGGGTGGGGTTCTGCTGCACACCAGGTGTGATGGCAACTTCTTCAGCCTGGCTCGTCTGAGGGCCAGGGTGAAGCGCGTCCTTGTGGGCGAGTTGCTCTATGCAGACGATGCTGCCTTCGTGACTCACACTGAACAAGAAATTCAGGAGATGTGCAATTATTTTGCCACTGCCTGCACAGAGTTCGAACTCACCATAAGCCTCAGTAAGACAGTGGTGATGGCTCAGAACGTTCCTGCTCCCCCTCACATCACCATTAATGGCACAGTGCTGTCGGTTGTTGAGAAATTTGTCTATCTTGGCTCAACCCTGACAGCAAACAACAGCCTTGATGCTGAACTGAATACCAGGATCGGTCGTGCCTCAACAACTTTTGGGTGACTTCCGTCTCGTGTCTGGAACAACAGCCACCTTTCTCAAAGTAAAGGTGTGCGTATATGAGTCCTGTGTGCTCTCCGTTCTGCTATATGGAAACGAAACGTGGCCTACATACCGACGGGAGGAGCACAAGCTTAATTCTTTTCACTTCCGTTGTCTACGACAGATCCTTGGCCTGTCATGGCAGGATCGGGTCCCAAACACCACCGTGCTGAAGCTCACTAACAGCAGTGACATGTATACTGCGATCCGGAGGAGACGTCTCAGATGGATTGGCCATGTGCGCAGTATGCCGGATGAATGTCTCCCAAAGTCCATCTTCCGTGGGGCGTTAGCTGTTGGACACCGCCCTCGTGGCTGACCCAAGCTCCGCTTTAAGGATGTCGTCAAGCGGGACATGAATGTCTTTAACATCAACCCTGACCGATGGCATCACCTTGCGGAAGACTGGGCAGCTTGGCGGTCTGCGCTGACAGAGGGCACGACTCTGTCATGCCAAGCTTACATCAGCTTTTGCACAGAAAGACAGCATTTTAGAGGCCGTTTAGATCGGCGCTTGTGCTGCGAAAAGCCTTGATGATAGTGCTTTAGGATTTTTAATGACAACAGTGTCATGACCTCGGTTTAATGTCTCATCCGAAAGACATTGCTTTTTAAAAGTATAGTGTCCCTGTCACTATACTGGGGTGTTAGGACCCACACAGACCACAGGGTGAGCACTGGCCTCACTAACACCTCTTCCAGCAGCAACCTAGTTTTCCCAGGAGGTCTCCCATCCAGCTACTGACCAGCTCAACCCTGTTTGGCTTCAGTGGGCAACCGGTCTTGGGCTGCAGGGTGATATGGCTGCCGGCTGCAGATATTGTGCAGAAAACCAAGCGGTTACTGTAGCCATTGACTTCAGTAGTATTTTGGTCACTTTATTTTAAGGTCCAATTCTTGTTATTAACAAACCATTAACTATGACTTTTGCCTCAATGAACTCCTAATTTGCTACTTATTAATAGTGATTAAGGTAGTTGTAGTTGTTAAGTTTAGGTAGTATTGTTGGGTATGATAATTAGGAATGTAGAATATGGTCTTGCAGTGCAGAATATGTACTTTATAAGTACTAATAAACAGCCAATATGTTGCCCCCCCCATTATGAAAGTCAGTTCTGCTTTATAACCTTGTCATTCCAAACCCATGGGACTTTCTTGGAAATGCGGACAGATGTACATTTTAGGCCCCGTTTACACTAGTGCATTTTCATTTTAAAACAGTGTTTTAGAATGAAAACGATTCCCATTTACACTTGCGTTTCCGCTGCGTTTCAGAAATGATTTTGTGTACTCTTCACAACCGAAAACGCATGTAACGTGACCATTCATGCAGCTACAACCATAGATATGTATAGGTAGATTCCCTATTTAGAGAGCGGATGTGTCTGCATGCTTGGAGCGGTCGAATGGGGAATCTATCCATACATAACTATGGGTACAACACTGAGCATGATGTTATTGCTTACACGGTCGTCAAGGATACGCAGAGCGAATGTGGGCAGCCTTTTGTGTTTTCAAAAGTCTCAGTTTTCAACCTCGAAAACGCCGGAGTAGTGTAAATGATAGGCGTAACCGTAGCAAAAGTTCATGAGAATCTGAGTTAGTTTCCGTTATCGTCATTGCTAGTGCAAAGCTTCACGCACTGTGCTTGTGTTTTCACTATTGATCCTTGAACCTTGATGTGAGACACGCCTGTTATTTAATTCCCAATTATACTTTTACTGAGGGCTTTTAAACTTGATATAATTGTTAAACTGTAGGTGATTTTATATTTGTCTTTTATAATAACCTGTCCCTTTAGGTGTATGAGCGTGCGTTAGCAAACGTTGTTCGATTGGTTTCATAATGCTGTGTCTATCATACACAGGCTAACCGGATCCTCAGGCTATCTCTCGGATGGACCAGGAAACTACAAATACAAGACCAAGTGCACATGGCTTATTGAGGGACAGTGAGTATTGGCCAGAAAAGGAAACTCTTTCTCAGATTAGAGGTATGAACGTTAAGCCTGAACCTGGCCTGTTAACTAGACCTTGTGTCCTCACCTGACCACCAGTAATGTTCAATTTTACATTTTGGCTTAACTCAAAATAGATTATCACTCTTTTTATCACTCGATTAAACTGGAATACTCTTACACCCCCAGACATTTGTATAATACATATGAATCTAAACCATTTGTCAGGTCCTGTCAGGTTTAGCGAAACTCAGTATCAGATACTTAATATTTGTGTGGGTTACGGTGGTTGATGTTTGTTTCTTGACAGGCCGAACTCAATCCTGAGGCTTCGCTTTGAGCATTTTGCCACCGAGTGCAGCTGGGATCACCTGTATGTGTATGATGGAGACTCCATATACTCTCCTTTACTCGCTGCCTTCAGGTATTCTCGTCATTTCTCTTTATTTCTGCGTGTGTGTGTGTGTGTGTGTGTGTGTGTGTGTGTGTGTGAGGTGTAAACAAGAGGAGGGAGGTGGCCAGGTAATGACCTGTTAATCCAGGATCAGATTAGAATACGTGAATTTCTGCTGGTGCCGCTGTGCTTCTTCAGCTCTCAAGCTCCTTATACTACATCAGACACTGATTTTGAACACAAGCATCCTGTGTGAACGTCCACTAAGAAAAAAACTATGCTCTGGTGGAAATACCCTGATATATGTGCTTTCCATGATTAATTGATTCTTCAACCACAAGTGTTTTATAACTGGATCAAGTGCGCCGCATTTGACTGGTCACGTGATCTTAATATTGTAGTTTTATTTTATTTGAAAGAAATTAACACTTTTTCAGCAAGGGTGTGTTAAATTGATCAAAAGTAAAAGTAAAGACATTTTAATGTTAAAAAATATTTTATTTGAAATAAAGGCTGATCTTTCAAACTTTCTAAAATTTATGTTTTTTTGTGAAGGATTTATTTTCCTTTCCAGAAAGAATGCATTAAATAATATTTTAAAATATAAAAAAACAGAAAGCTGTTATTCTTAATTGTAATAATATTTCACAATAGTGTGTCACTGTATGTTTGATCAAATAAATGCGTCCAGGTTAAGCAGATTTTAGAAACAAACAAAAAAGACTGCCACTACACCAAAATGTTTATTTATTGTCATTTTTTAAAGTGGAGAAAATTACAATATAGTCAAAATGTTTGATTGATTGATAGATTGCTCTAATTTGAAAGCAAAAAACAAATAGACTGATTGATTACCCTTCAGGTGAGCCTGCAAGTCTAAGTATGAACTTGGATAGTGACACTAACAGTTTGTACAATATTCAACCGAACATCTACAAAACCCCAACCTTAACACTTTTTAAAAAGCCCATTATAAAGAAAGTGTGTACACTCACCGGCCACTTTGTCAAAAACTGCTGATCTACTGGGATTTTCACGCACAACCATCTCTAGTGTTTACAGAGAATTGACCGAAAAAGAGAAAATATCCAGCGAGCGGCAGTTGTGTGGACGAAAATGCCTTGTTGATGTCATAGGGCAGACTGGTTAGAGATAATAGAAAGGCAACATTTACTCAAATAACCACTTGTTACAACCAAGGTATGCAGAATACCATCTCTGAACGCACGGCACATCGCTCAAACCCTGAAGCAGATGGGCTACAGCAGCAGAAGACCCCAACGGGTCCCTTTATGTCCCATGTCTTTGTCCATCCCTTTATGACTACAGTGTATCCATCTTCTGATGGCTACTTCCAGCAGGATAATGCACCATGTCACAAAGCTCAGACTGGTTTCTTGAACATGACAATGAGTTCACTTTAGTCAAATGGCCTCCACAGTCACCAGATCTCAATCCAATAGAGCACCTTTGGGATGTGGTGGAACGGGAGATTCGCATCATGGATGAGCAGCCGACAAATCTGCAGCAACTGCGTGATGCTATCATGTCAATATGGACCAAAATCTCTGAGGAATGTTTCCAGCACCTTGTTGAATCTATGCCATTAAGAATTAAGCCAGTTCTGATGGCAAAAGGGGGTCCAACCCTGTTACTAACAAGGTGTACCTAATAAAGTGTCCAGTGAGTGTAGACACTCTACTAGAGTACAATTAAGTGAGAAAGCACTGAAGCTATTAAATCAGTTGTGTTCCTACAGAGGTAGGAAGTATTCAATGTTCTTCTCTTTCATGTTCCAGTGGTTTGATTGTTCCCGAGAGCTACAGCAATGAGACTGTCCCAGAGGTGGTGGCACAGTCTGGTTTCGCCCTGCTGCACTTCTTCAGTGATGCTGCGTATAATCTCACCGGCTTCAACGTCTCCTACAGGTAAGCTTTTACTTCCTGGACCGAAACAGACTGATGCTCACAGCAGTGCTGGAGTTCTGTTCCAAAACCTAGTGAGCTGCTTGCTTTGACAGCGTCTTAAGGCATTGTGTGCACACTTTCATTAATGCAACTGTTCCAGACGGTAGACAGCAACATTATGCTGCCTTATAAAATACCTCAATATTGTATTTATGCTAAGGCAGTATTGCATGCATTGTCAGTGAAATCCAAGATGGCAAACGGACTGAAAAGTATCTATAGAAATTGATTTGGTTTAATCAATATAAGCCACTTCATTTTAAATTTGCCAAAATTCATGTAACCTATAATATATGTGTACACTACGGTTCAAAAGTTTGGACTCTTTTAAAAATTTAGTTTTTTGTAAATTAATAATTTTATTAAGCATGGATGCATTAAATTGATCAAAAGTGACAGGAAGTTAATTTGTAATGTTACAAAAGATTTATATTTCAAATAAAGTGTTATATTTTCATTTGAAACAATGTATCCTGGTTTCCAAACAAATATTAAGAAATGTTTCTTGAACAACAAATCCGCGTATTAGAATGATTTCTGAAGGGTTATGTGACACTGAAAGCTCACTTGGTTTTAGAAGGAGCTTTTACTTGTAAACAGGCTTGTCACTGTCTTGGACTTTGAAACTTTAACCTTAATGTATAACTTGTAAACAAAGCTTCCCTGACCTATGAACACTGGGTTATTTAAGAAGGTGTGTTTTATAAGGAAGGTGTCTTGAAACCACATAAACATGGCTGCTTTTGAATGGCCAGCACTTTGCTTTGTGGCTGCATAATGGTGTAGTTACATCATCCACGAGCTTTGCTGCCCATGGCTCTTGATGTGATCTGAGGATTCTGGGTAATGTGAATGTGTCGTCCACCCAAAATTGAAACATTTTGAAATTTGCTCTGTGGGTTCATTTTCTCACTATTACATCATTCCTGTGCAACTTCCTTTGCTCTGTGGAACACAAGGAGAAGTTTACAGTGCTGAAATTTCAAGTTGGTGTTAAAGCCTCTCCAAAAATATAGTGGAAATTGTTTCACCGAGTCTGTATTGCAAATCAAAGATGCACTTCACAGGATAAATTGCATTCTTCTGTGTACACTGAGTATGTGCTGAGTCTTATATGGTAATATTAATGTTTGTGAAAAGTCTTTGTTGCTCACAGAGACAGCATTCATTTGATAAACTCCAATATACTGTCAAATATTATAGGAATTCAAAATAACTGTTCTTATTTTAATAAACTTTAACATGTAATTTACTTCTGTAATGGCAAAGCTGAATTTACATCATCATTACTCCATTCTTTAAACAAATCTTCAGACATTATTCTAATATGCTAATTTGATGCTCAAGAAACATTTCTTATTATTATCAATTCTGAAAAAAGTTGTGTTGCTTAATTTTGGTGAAAACCATGATTATTTTTTTCAGGATTCTTTGATTAACAGAAAATTACCAGAAAACAAAACGGTATTTCAAATAGAAATCTTTTGTAACAATATAAATATCTTTGTTTCTTTTTGTAATTTTTATGCATTGCTAGATTAATATATATATATATATATATATATATATAAAATCCTACTGTCCCAAAACTTTTTAGTTGACAATATATACCGTAATAAATGATACTAAATGCAGTACAAAAGAAGAAACAGTAGGTGGAAAGTAATGCTAAACATCATTGGTTCTTGCTCGCTCCATGATTGATCTTCAAGGTCAAGGTTTCTTTATTTGTCACATGATAAATTATACAGGGTATAATCAAAAGTGAAATGTAGGTCAAATCAGGTCCGCTCAGTGGACAGTGCAAAGAATTAAAAAAATAAAAATAACAAAAAAATTATATAAGAGTAACACCACACAAGAGCATATATATATATATATATATATATATATATAGGTAAAAAAAGAACTAAAAAGTAAAATGTGCAATAGAATAAAGAAAAGTGCAAAACAGTAAGATGTGCAAAACAAATAGGATGTGCAAAAACAGTATATGGGACTTAATAAATATTAGTATAAACAGGAGGGATGAGAGGGATGTGCAACGGGTTGTACTGGGTATGCACACACATAGCGGCATAGCTTAAAACCTCAAGTTTAAATATGAATACGATTCTACTGGAGTTCTACTTCTTCTTTTGAGTTTCACTTACCAAAAAGTCAGACAGATCTGGAAAAACCAGAGAGTGAGTAAATGCTGAGCCATTTTTTGCTGGACTGTCCCTTTAAGGCCCAGTGCGCTAGAGAACAAGATCAAGAACAAGAAAATGCAGGTCAGAGTAATTTAAGAAGAGCGGGACAGAGGAAGCGCAGATGTCTTTGACCTCGGTGCCTGTGGCAGGGACTGCTCCTGTGAAGTCCTGACAGTGACTGCGGCGGTTTCCATAGAGACAGCATTTACAGGGACCCAAAAAACACTGGAGTGCAGTATCAATAGAACATCAAACACCAATCCTGACACACACAACACCGCATAAAGCTGAAAGACTGATGCTAGACTGCCTGTTATTCTCTTCCTGTGTTCAGCTGTAGAGGGGAGTGAGCTGCCTACTAATGCGGCTGTTCAGGCTAATGCCAGTACAGGCTGTATTGAAACAAACCGTTTTCACCTCAATCGAGCTCTTCCCTCAGATCCTTGTTACATACCTTTGAGCTACAAAAGCAATTATTAACTTAAGATGACATTCAAATATTAACCACTCGTCTCATGTAAGTTTATATTTGGTTGTTGTAAATCCTTTATGGACAGGGCAATGTGACACAGCTCTGCAGTTCCATGTGTCGCTGAATCTGTGTACTGCAAGATATTTTTAGCCTAGATTAAATGTCCGTTGTATAGCCAGACACTGGTTTATAGGGGAAATGAGCAGACAATATTGGCAACATCTACTGTCAAACTCCGTGCTGGAAATGTAAATGCCCAAGCAAACAGTGTAACAATAGACTTACATAAGATGTGGTGGGTGCAAGGAAAATCTGTAATAATATAACATCAGGGCTTTTGTCTGTACCATATTACAAAATTAGTGAACTGTTCTCTATATTTTATGTTTTTATGGCTGATATCACCATGCAACATTTAATTTTTTAGGATTTGTAATTAATGTATCTTTAGTAAAAAAGTAAATAAACGATAAACGATTTATTTTTAACAATTTTCAGTCATAAAACTTCTGTACTGGGAAAAACAAAACAGTTTTTTAATCAATATAAAAGTGCTTCAAGCACACTTCAAGTACACCATTTGTAGGTTGACTACCTGAACAGTGTTATTATAGCATTCATATTAAATTATAGTATGTATTTATTATTTACATTTGAATTATATTTGTACATTTTTGTTTCGTTTTAATTTTAGCTTTAGTACTTTAACTTTATTTAAGATCATTTGAAATGTTACCGTGGTAACTAAAATACAATTGTTTTCACTGCATGACATTTAAGCAAAATGTACATTTTTATTTCTATTTCAGCTTTTTAAATTAATAAATTATTTGAATAGTTTTGGTCAGCAACAGGGCTGAAAAATAAATCAAAATAATGCGTATTACAAGGACTTCCAACAATGGAATGATTTTAATACTTCAGAACGTTTCTCATATCATTTGAAGCTTTTTAATGTATTTAAATGCTATTTAAATTTATTTTAATTTGCATGCCAAATCACTTATTATTTAACATAATTATGAGCAGGTTATCACATGTTCCATTAATGTCATACAGCCCCAGTGTTGGCTCTATCAGAACATTGCTCTCGTAGAGCAATCGGTCATATCACCTTCAGTCTTGTCTAACGGTGTGGGGATATCTGAAATAAGCTGTTAGCAGGAGATTGTTGTCCAAACAATGTTTCTAATTTACATTTCACATAGGTATATTCTCCATCTGTAAATGTTAGAAAGCCATGTAAATATTTCCATTTTGCTCTCGGAAGTGCATGGGCTTTTCTCAAGCTAAACTTCACAGACTTGATTTAGAACGAGCGCCGCCGCGCGCATGTGCGCTAAACAGACAGAGCGCAATAACTGACTAAAATATACATTCTGCTGAAATATTTGTAGTTGGACAATAGATGTCACACATGTAGAGTTTTAAACCTACAGGTAAGTGTATTTGTGTGATAGCACTAACTGTAATGGGGAAATTATTATTATTTTTTACTCAATTATTTATTTTTATTTTTTTTCATATTTGGTTTAGTAAATTTTACTTCTGCTTTAAAAGCATTATTTTTGTTTTTAGATTGCAATGTTAGAATGTAATGTGATTATAATTTTTTTTGCACATGCGTACATTGACTTTATTTGTTTAATCCAAATACATAATACCAAGATATATACCGTACACCGCAAATCAGCCTCTAAAATACAGAGATATACATTTTTGCTCATATCGCCCAGCCCTAACATTGTCCATGCTGGCAAATAATAATGGCCATTCCACGTGAATTATATAAATAATTGTAATAGCATGGCCATTTAAAACCTGAGGGTCTACCATGCACATAGTAAAGCAATCACGCAATCCATTTGGGAGCGAATTCATGTAAACACAGACAGTCGGATACCAGTCGTGTCTAAAGTGAATGTAAACAGATGGGCCAAAAAATCGGATATGGTCAAAAGATCAGATTTGTACATTAAGACATTGTGTAAACGCAGCCTCTGTGTCTTTCTGCTCTTCCCAGGTTAAATACCTGTCCCAATAACTGCTCAGATCGTGGGGAGTGTCGTGTGGGGAATTCCAGTGACTCTGTGCAGTGTGTATGTGAGGACAACTGGAAAGGAGAGGCCTGTGATGTGCCCTACTGCTCGTTTGACTGTGGCTTTCCTCTGCGGGGACGGTGTGACCGCGTCGCCAAACGCTGCCAGTGCAAACCAGGATGGCAAGGTAAGTTATCGCTTGGCTCAAGCATAGGAATGACAGAAAGCTACTGGACAATCATACTTCTAACAGAGTTAATTTATGACCAAGATTGATTCATTTCAGGACTGCATTTTGAGAGTGAGTTCGGTGACAATAATCACACATTGCTCACATTGACCTTTTATTAATAACATAGATTGAACATTTATTAACTTGCGTTTGTGAATTGATGAGATGTATTCCAGTGTTATGCACGTCACCATCTTTGATATTTACTTTTAGTCACTATTGCTATGGTTACAGCTGCTGTTCACAGCTATCGTGATAATGACATGAGTTATTTGTACAGTCTATACATTAGCGGGTTGAGTACTGTATGTAAGCTCTATGACGTTTAGAGACATTAAGGAAGCTGGGAAGTTCTGGGCATTTGTAAATGTTTTTTGGGTTTAACTAATTGTTTCCTGGCTCTCTTCCTCTTTGCCTCTCACCACGCTGGCTACAGATCTCTGTCTCAATCTCGCCGCCTCTAGTGTTGTTTGGGTTTGCTTGAAAGACGGGACACTGTGTACTGATACTGTTTGCCCCAGGGCTGTATTTTGGAGAACAGCTTGTGTTCTTATACTTCACTTGATTGTGATCAGCTCTGATAAGCCAAATGTGTAAAAATACAGGTACATTTTAGCACATATAAATGACTTCAAGTTGGTACATAGTGCTAGATGTCTAAATCATGCCTGTACCAAACTAGAACAGAGATAGGCTGCTGTGAGATATGTGACCAAAGTTAATATTTAAGATAAGCAAAAATGACTTGGTAAGAAGAAGCAGTAAGCAGTAACTACAGTGGTTACTATAATGAATTTGTGTATTCAAAAATGCCTCGTTTATCATTTATCCTCATACATTTATATTAGCACCTCCTGAAATGTATTTTAATTATTGATTTTAATGTTTTACTCCTATCCCAACACCCAGACTTTACATTTTTGCTATTAAAAATCAATCATAAAAAAATGTATATGATGATCTAAAGAAAGAGCTAAATAATAATTGACCATTTCTATGTTTATAGGTTGAAAATAATCTATAGCAATTTTTCAGACAAGGTTATTCCACAGTTGTGCCGTCATATGATGTGTGCAGAACATGTATAGAATATTTTATTGTGTATCATTCCCAATCAAGCTGCTGTTAAACATTATTAATTGTATGTGTTTAGGATGCATACAATTCTAGCTATGAAATTTACCTTTTGACTTTTTTCAAGGATATTAAAAAAAAGTTTATTTTCTAGTTGTCAGGGCTCAAAAGACCCAGAATAATTATTTGATTATATGGCAGTGCTTATTATAAAATCAAAATATAGCTACGAGGACTGTGAAATATTAAGAAAAGTGCACCAGGTAGAATCAGCCACAATAAAATGGCATATTATTATTATTATAACCTTTGTTTAACCAGGAAAGAAAACTCCCTGAGATTACGGTCTCTTTTATAGGAGTGTCCTGGCCAAGTTTACAAGTACATATAACATACAATACACAATAAAATACTATGCAAAGAAATCTCGCTAAAGATACAGCCATTAGAAACATTTGCAAATCTCCAAGTCTTTCTCCAAACCACACAAAAGTGTTTTAAAATATCTAAAAGGCACCAACTGATTTAACCTTAAATTAATTGAAGAAAATTCCAGGTCGAAGGGGCAGCATATTTAAAAGCCTTAGTACCACCAGCAAATGTAGTTCTAGCAGAAGGTAAAGGTACATTGAGATTATAATACATTTGTGAACGCAGTGAATAATTACCAACTGTTTTTTGTTGAATCAAACAACAGAGATACTGTGGTAAAAAAAAATGCCTTATATATTATTAGGTACCAGTGCATTTCTCTTCGAACAGCAAGAGAGGACGAAGCAACTCTACTGTATAATGCACAATAATTTGTTAAATGTTTACAATCAGTGATCAACTATAAAGCACTACGATACATCGCATCTAAAGAGGAAAGAAAATGGTTCATGTTGGTACACTATCTCCCCGTAGTCAAGAATTGGTAAGAATGTCGCAGACTCAAGTTTCTTCCTTGCAACAAGACATAAAACCCAAAAATGTTGTTTCAAATAATTAATATGTGAGCCCAAATAGTACGTGTTATCGATTTTATAATGCCCAGATACTTATTCTGACACTAAAGTAATCAAATTTCCTTGCAATGTCCGGAGGGCAATCTGACAGATCTAGAATTTGATAACATACATTTAGTTTTCTCAACATTTAAAACCAACTTTAGAGTATAAAACCTTGCCTGAATAATATCAAAAACAAATGAAAGAAACATATGACAGAAATGTGCTCCCTTACAACCAATATCTGTTGAGGGCGCCTGCTGTTTTGACTTTATATATTACATCACCAAGTCTGAGGTTTCATAATTGTGAGTTTCTTACTTGTAATTGCAAGGTCCATGAAGACATGAACTGTTTTTAATTTTAATTATGGTAATTATGACAAGCAGCCACCAAACCTCAATTTTAGGCAGAGCACTGCTGCCCAGAGCTGTGAAGGTGTCTCTCTCTCTCATATCTGAGCTCTATACATCTCTGTCTCCTCTCTTCTCTCTCATGTGGAAGTGTGTAATCCCCAACAACCGGTTGAGCCGCACTGACTCATGTTTCAAGTTCCTCCATGGTTTTATATTTGCAAGCATAGCCCTTTTGTTTATCTTTAATTTTATGGTTTTATAATTCTGTAAATTTAGTCAATTAGACATTTTAGAAGTGAATGAAGGTTGACTTTCGCTGCTTAACTATTGTTGTGTGTGTGTGTGTGTGTTTTAGGCCTGGACTGTTCAATAACTGTACCAGCAAATTTTTCCTTCTGGACACGTGAAGAATACAGCAGGCATGGCTTGGCGCGGGCATCCCATAAGGCTGTGGTTCATGAAGACGTGATGTGGGTGATAGGTGGACATGTGTTCAACTACACACACTACCAGATGGTGACTGCGTGAGTACACACACACACACTTAACTCACTGGAGTATAACAACTTTTTCATCCTTTACTCTCTCTGTGTCTATTCCTCAGGTTCAACATCTCCTCTCAAAGCTGGATGGCGTTAAACCGGTCCGTTAACTCTGTAACTGGACGCTACGGTCATTCTCTCTCCCTGCATGAGGTTTGTTAATGGATGACCGGTTATTCAAATGTCTTCATTACAGTCCATTGTATTAATTCCCTACATACACTGAACTGAGAGCTGTTTCTCAAACTTGTGAGTAAATAACTTGTCTTTGTGTGCATGCATACAGGATAAAATCTACATGTACGGTGGGAAGATTGACTCCACAGGAAACGTGACATCAGAACTGTGGGTGTTCCACACGCAGAACCAGTCGTGGGTTCTGCTGAATCCGCGTGCTAAAGAACAGTATGCCGTCGTGGGCCATTCTGCACACACTGTCCATCTCGACGAATCGGAGCCCGTCATACTGGTCGTGTTCGGACACTGCCCTCTTTACGGATACATCAGCCAAGTGCAGCAGTACAACATTGGTCAGTAGTGTCAGTTACTTAACAGTAGGAAGAGCTGGGCGATAAATCGATTTTATCGATTAACTCGAATGTGTAGTTTACGTCGAATGTTTGAATGAAAATCGGTTTTCTCTTTAAAGGGTTACTCCACCCCAAAATGAAAATGTTGTCATTATTAATTTACCCGCATGTCGTTTAAACTCCATAAAAGCTTCGTTCATCTTCAGAACACAATTTAAGATATTTTAGATAAAAACCGGGAGGCTTGTGACTGTCCCATTGACTGCCAAGTAAATAACACCGTCGAGGTCCAGAAAAGTATGAAAAGCATCGCCAGGGAAGTCCATCTGCCATCAGGGGTTCAATCTGAATTTTATGAAGCGATGAGAATACTTTTTGTATGCAAAAAAAAAAAAAAATTCAACAATTCGTCTCCTCTCTGTCTCTCTTCATCACCGTAGCGCCATTTTGGAAATTATGCACCGAATGCAAGCAGCGTACACTCTTCCGTATCCGCCTCAATGCAAGAATCAACAACCATATTTAATAAATATGGGATTGAATCTGAAAATGTGATAATTGACAGAGATAACCATAGCTACAAATGGGGCAAAAAAAATCTCATACTGTATGAAAAAATAAATCTGCATTAGGTTACTATATCTATATATGTGTGTGTATATATGTGACCCTAGACCACAAAACCAGTCATAAGGTTTAATTTTTATACATATATTATATTTATACATATTTTTTACATAATCTGAAAGCTGAATAAATAAGCATTCCACTTATGTATCTTTTTTTAGGATATCGCCTTTAAAGTTGTCCAAATGAAGTTCTTAGCAATGCATATTACTAATCCAATATTAAGTTTTGATATATTTACTGTTGGAAATTTACAAAATATCTTCATGGAACATGATCTTTACTTAATGTCCTAATGATTTTTGGCATAAAATAAAAATCAATAATTTTGACGCAGTGTATTTTTGGCTATTGCTACAAACATACCCCAGCGATTTATGATTGGTTTTGTGGTCCAAGGTCACATATATTACATTTAAGTAAATGTAAATTCATATTTTTGTACTTTTAAGTACCAAGTACTTTAATGAACTTGTGTTAATTTGGTAAAAAGCAGTAAGTGGTCACTATTTCTTTTTTTGTTGATTTTGCAGTAAATAATTGAAATGCACTTTGCAACTATATCTGTTCTATCCAGATAATGCCTTTTTATTCCAGAATATCAAGATACATTTCAAGATTGAATATAGAGTAAGTTTGGCAAAAATATTGAGAGATACATTTTTAGCTTTGTCACCCAGCCCTACTCGACAGATAGATCAACCAAGTACTGTGCATCCTTCTGTGATATTTCTTTAATTTAATTACTGGTCTCTGGTCATATACATGGCTGTTACAGCACATTTTCCTTTTCAGCATCTTGCATCATGCACATTATGTTTTTGAGAAAATCATCTTTTAAAAACAAGCATCAGGACATCTGTGTTTGGTTTCATTCAGTCTAGCTGTTGGAGGAATTAATCCTATGTGAATGTGAAAGCACCCTAATCCTTGAGTGCTACCACGGACTGAAAGTCACAGTGAACAGTTGTGACCCAGTTTCTGTCTGATGAATCAGACCGCTAGGAACCGCAGAGACTGACTCTGTCATTCTTCACAAAATTTAAATGAGGTTTTAAGATATTAGTTTGCAATCGGTGTAAAATATTTTGAAGTTGGAAAAAGATTGTGCAGTTGTTTTCATGATTGTTGCTGTCATCCGTGTGAGAAAGAGGGGAGATTGTGACCGGTTTTCATTTTCTAAAGGTGAATGGATTCCAATGTGGTTTGAAATCAACATACAAAACCCCTGCTTGGAAAAACAAGCATTTATTCAATTAGACTTTTTAATAAAATGTCATACATGGTATACTAATGTAATTCTTCCTCATGTGACAATTATCCGTGTTCTGGTCTGTTTGCAGTAATTGTTTACTCTACTGCCCTCTGGTGTTTAATGGAAGAGCAACATCACAAATATTTTTTTTAGGAGAACCTGTCTTTTCTCTTATCCTCTACTTTTCACTCTTCCCTTTGTAGTAAAGAACACATGGAGCGTTTTAGAGACTTGTGGGGCGCTGGTTCAGGGTGGCTATGGGCACAGCAGTGTGTACGACCCTCAAACCCGCTCCATTTACATCCATGGAGGCTATAAAGCTTTCAGTGCCAATAAATATGGCTTGGCCGGAGACTGTACTGCTACAATGTGGACAAGAGAATGTGGTACGTTAAATGGCATTGCTATTTAATATAACTCAGACTACTTTTTGAGGCTATGTTTAAAATGTAGTGCCTGCTTATTTTGCAAAAATGCAATTTAATGAAATATTACCTCTTTGATATTCTGTTTATAAAGAGGTTGATTTAACAAAACAGAAGAAGAATACTCTAACATTTAAAAGTTTGAGACTTTTTAAAGAAACAAATAATTTTATAAAGCAAGGATGCATTAAATTGATCAAAAGTCACAGTGAAGACTTAATTTTACAAAGATTTCAGCTTAACATAAGTGCTGTTCTGTAGAACTTCAGAAAAATCTGCTACAAATCAACATATTAGAATGATTTCTGAAGGATCATGTGACACAGACTGGAGTAATGATGCTAAAAATACAGCTTTGCAGTTACAGGAGTAAATAATATTCCAGATGTATTAAAATTAAAACTAGTGGTTTTTAATGTAATATTTCATTTGTATTGTTTGTTTTTTTATGAAATGAGTGGAGCCTTGATGACCATAAGAGACTTCTTCAAAATAATTTAAATGGTAGTGTATATGTATAGAGAAGGCTCACACAGGGTCTAATGTACATAGTCTGTGATTATGTTAGCATGCTACTATGAACATATTCTGACTCTGATTTTTTTTGCTGTCTCTGAGTTTCCCGCTAATGATGTCTCTGAATTTGTAGGTTAATTCTGAAGGACAGTGGTTTTTTCCGTTACCTCCACACGGCAGTGATTGTTGGCGGGAACATATTGGTGTTTGGAGGGAACACACACAACGACACCTCAATGAGCCACGGGGCGAAGTGCTTCTCCTCAGACTTCAAAGCATACAGCATAGGTGAGTACAAAACACCTCCTTTGTCACCTAAATATTCAAACCACAAGTGTTTTGTACATCAGTGTAGGACTAGGAAACATGAGAATATGAGATGTTAGGTGTTGGCAAAGTCCCTTTTAAGAAAAGTCTGTACACTCGGGACTATCCCGCCATATTGCACGTTGCACTTTCTCCCATTCATAAGTATAGGAGTGAACTGTCTTTGTATTTCTGTAGTCTTTGGTGTTGGTTTTACTCTCGAGTCTTATTTTTGAAGATAATGTGACTGTAAAGACCACCAACACAAATGTTTGTCTGATTTTCACTTGCGAGTTGTCTGTTCAGATTGTGTAAAAAAACAAAACGGCAGATGAGTTGAATGAAAATGCAGATTTACTCTCTGACACTAGGTGGCGCTTATAGAAAAGAAAACAGCTGTTCATGTTTTTGTATTCCCAAAACCAAGTATAAGAGAGCGAGAAAAGATAGCTACTTGTGGATTTGACCTCTGCTCTGCATTATAGATTATTCGTGAGCGGTAGAAAGTTTTATGTACCAGCAGCTGATCTGGGTAAAAGAGTTGACCAAAAAAGTGGGTGCTTATTGGGTTTGAGTTTTCTTAGTAGTGAGATTGGATGGATTGGAGTTTCATTGATGGTATGTGAATGTTTGTTGATCTGAATTCATTCAAATTAAAATGTTCATCGCACCAAATTTTCGGCCTGAACATACTTCTTAACATGCACAGACCCTTTAAACTTAATTCATTTGTAACACTTTTATATTGCTTCCATCACATTTTTAAATTAGAAGTAAAGAATGTAATACACTTTCCAGCTAAATAATTATATTATATGATTATGTAGTTTGTTTTTTATTAAATTGTCATTCGCCTCCCTTTCAGAACTTTTTACATTCTAAATGATTCACTTACAGCATCCTCTTATGTATGGCATCATATATCCATATAATATCTCTGTCTTTCACAATACTGAACAGCAGAAGAGACACTCACAGAAAGTGTAATTGGATTTCTGTGTGTGTAGCAGCAAGCCATTAGAGACTGAAATACACTCATCAGGGGGGCTTCTTGCAGTAGGATGCGTGATCTTGAAGCCATTATTTCATGAGTGACACATTTGAGTTTTATAATCTCCAGGGATCGGAGACATGCCTGTCTGGTGGTATTATCTCGCTTTTCATTTAAATAATGAGGGATGCTATGATGTCAGAATAGACGCACTTGAATACGACGGCTCTTGAATGCGTGGGTTGAAATTCAGAGTGTCTTTGAGGAGTTTGTAGAGCCTGCATAATACACAGGAAGCTTCAAACATATCAGAAGTATCCGCGTTTGCTTATTCATCAATATATATCACTCCACTTCTAAATTTCTTTCTCTTGTTCTTCCCATGCCAACTTCTCTTTTGAGATTCAGACTAGTGCTGTGGAAATCTGTAATTAAGTAGGGGCCTGTCTTGGCCCTGAGGGTAATTGCTCTGTCCTTATACGCTGAACTCAATTACACTGGCCCACACAGGATATATTCGATTTGTCAGAGAGTGCCAGCAGGGGGCAGTGACTTGTCACACATTCTGCACTAATAACAGTCATTTCTCTTCATGCTTCTCTTACTCCTGTTATATTAGCCACTAACTCATTCTATTTAACATCTTGGATGATTTGATATTAATGGTCAGCTTAGAAAATGCAAAGAGCTCATTTTACAAACCATGCCGAGAAAGATGCAGGGGACTGGGAACATTCAGTTTTATCACGTATCGTGTGTTATTAGAATGTTATGTAGTTTCAGAGTACAAGTAAAGGTGCCTTATAGCCCCTGCACATCTGCACAGCACATCAATTTATGTGAAAGTTGGATTAATTGGGTAATGTAAGTGGAGATTACTGAGCTACTATTAGTCTGTTAATTAATATTCATGAGCTCTGTCTTCTATACTGAAGTCTCTTATAGGTGTTCTGGCAGCACTGGCTGAGATTCACTTTGTCTGCCATGTTCTCTCTTCTAGCTTGTGATGAGTGGACTGTTCTGCCCAATCCAGATCTTCACCATGATGTCAACCGTTTTGGCCACTCGGCCGTGTATCACAACGGGTAATCTCAATGTTTTATATTTGATCAGTATGTGAAAATATCCAGTCCCACTTGTAATAGTTTAATGTGCTCTGTTTTAAAGGAATAGTTAGGGTGATATAAACTACCGTTCTGAAGTTTGAAGTTTTGGTGTTAGTAAGTTTTATATATATATATTTTTAAATGTATACATTTATTCAGCAAGGAAGTGACAGTAAATACATTTAGAATGAAAAATAGTTTACACGTTATTTTAAGGTGTCCTTGTTACAGCGTTATTATACCTTTAAGTATTGAGCAATATTAATTAACTGCATGTACTTACTATATGATTAGGGTTACTTGCATGTAATTATGCATAATTTATTGTTATTATAATAAGTGCATTACATTTAATTGCAATAATAACATCACAGGAATAAATTACATTTCAAAATCTATTAAAATGGATAACAGTTACTTTAAATTGTAATATGTCACAATATTACTATTTTCACTGTTGTTTTATTATTTTGATTAAATAAATGCAGTGAAAAATACCTCGCTCTAAACTGTTGAACAGTAGCACAACTTTGAACTCTACTGATATTTGTGGCATGCTTTTGAATACCAACAAGAATAAATTAGACGCATACCTCAATTTCTACAATCAAATATTTTTTTTTTTTACAATAATACACTTTCAAGGGAAGTCTATGTTGCATTAATATACATTAACTGAAAATAGTGTAAAAGTCTATACACTTTAATTTTTTCATAATTATAGTCATGACCCTTTATGTATTAGTATGGGACAAGTGTGATAACATTACTTTTTGCCTTGTGTATGCAAAATAGGTCTTTAAATGTATATTATGACCATGTAAACATATCCTTTATACTATACCTATGGGAAAAAATTATGAAAAATCACTGTAACCTAAATTTAATGCATAGAAACCAAACCTACTTAAAACCTACTATTGCACTGAATAATTCATTTAAGTGATTAAAAATATAAGAACATCATATTTTCTGCTTTTAAACACTCGTCATACAAACTGTAAATAAGCTGTTTGATTTGTTACGAACGGAGTCAAAATGATTTCCTGGATAATTGTCAGCATGCCACTAACACTTAAGTTGTATTGAGTCCTGAATGTTCCTTTTTAATAGTGTTTCTATTTCTGTGATGTTTGAATGGTGTTGTGGTAAATATGAAATCTATATTTAAATCTGCCTGTAATCTCCTTCCATACGGATTAGTCAAATGAAGTCATAAAGCAGAATCCTTATCCATAAACAACACGTCTCATTATTATTAGTGCTTCAAATTGGCAGCTTAACACACACAGTCTTCTAACCGCACTCATCCACACAGAAGGCTTTCTCCTGTGAGATTTTGACTGTGATCTGTATTCTTACCCATAATTCCCAGCGCCGATATGACCACTGAGTGACCCCTCTGTGGGGAGCTGCGGCACCACACTGGTTTTTGACTTGTCAGTCTCATACGCTTTATACATCACCCCTCCCAACTTCTTTTCATGTTCTTCCTCGTTCGCACTGCCCTCTTCTTCCTCACCCTTCATTCCTCTCCCTGTCCTCTCTCGTTCCTTTGGAGATACTCGAGGTTAATCTCTGTCTCTTTTTGTGTGTGTCAGGGTGATGTACGTGTATGGAGGCTTTAACAGCCTGATGCTCAGCGATGTGCTGAGGTTCACCCCTGCGAGCTGCGCTGCTTTCTTTGAGCAGCTGGACTGTGTGACGGCTGTGCCCGGCATGAAGTGTCTGTGGAACTCCACTACCTCCACCTGTATGTCCTGGGACGCAGCGGCACCCCATGACACCGAGGGCTTGAGAAACACCTGCAGTCCCAGAGGGTGTAAGTGACAGGAACAAAGAGGACGTCTGCTTCTTAGGTGTCTTTAGAACTGTTCAGAGTTTTTTAAGTTGCAATTATTACCATAGGATGTCTGAAATTTTATGTGACAGTGTCTGGATTTATCCATTACACTTAACTGCATTTATGTGAGATCCTGTAAACGTTTTGATCTAATGGCTTGCACTTAAATGCAAAAACATTGTATTTACAGTATTGTTCAGATTTTGAGATTAGTACGATTTTTATTTAAGAAATTAATTATCTTAGATTTTTTTTTTCAGCAAGGACACATTAAATTGATCAAAAGTGGCAGTACAGATATGTATGATGTTGAAAAATATATATCGTTTTCAAATACTGTATATACTATTAGTTTGACATTTTTATTCATCAAAGAATCTGCACGATATCAAAAATATATCAGAACGTAATTTTTGCTTAGTAATATGCATTGCTAAGAACTTCATTTGGACAGCTTTAAAGGATATTTTCTCAATATTTAGATTTTTTTGCACCCTCAGATTCCAGATTTTCAAATCGTTCTATCTCGGCCAAATATTGTCCTATCCAAACAAACCATACATCAATGGAAAGATCATTTATTCAGCTATGTAAGAATTTCAATTGAGAAAAATTGACACTTAAGACTGGTTTTGTGGTCCAGGGTCACATATCGTAACCGGCTGCCGGCTGTCTTTATTGATTTGAAGGTTTCTATGCCTTATGGGATAGTATTTATAAATACTAGCAGGCAGTATTTATACCACCAAGTGTTATTTTATCCACAAAAATTGGCAACAAGGCAGTAAGAAGATTGGCACTCAATGAGAATATTAGCTTTAGATATTTGGCAAAAGAAGTGTTTTGAAGATACAATATCCAAAAACACAAGCCTGCATAACCAAAGCATTCGATTTTTATGAGGATGTCAGAGTTAGGCCAGAAATGATGGGTAATTTGCTCTAGTTTTTTTTACTGAAACTAATTCTCAATTTAATTCCAGTCCAAATCAAGACAATACTTCTGCAAAACATGAACTAGTCTAGTCCGAATAGAAGATATTCTTAATGATCTGTCAGATGCAGTTACTTACAACAGATTTCTGAGTGTTATCACTGGATACACAGTTACCACCACAGGCGTTGTGTGCAGTAATATATGTGTGTGCTTTCCAGATGCAGATGGTGAAAAGTGTGACCTATATTCAGACTGCTACAGCTGTACAGCAAACACTAACAGCTTATAGAAAAGTGAAACACATTTCCGTTTCTGAATATGTAATACTGGGACTGTTCTCTGACGTGACTAATCTCTCTGCAGGGTGGGATAATGGAGTATGAGGCGTGTCCAAAGGATAACCCATCCTTTGTGTGCAGCAAGAAGACCAGCTGTAAAAGTTGTGCCACGGATCAGAACTGCCAATGGGAGACGAGAAATCAAGAGTGCACTACCCTTCCTGGTAATAAACACTGGTCCTTTTACCTTCAAATCATATCGGAAGATATTTGAAGTTCAAGAGCAAAATCCTGTGCAAGTAATGTGTTAGTCATAGTCCATTACATAAACAATGGCAGAACAACAACATATAAATACAAGTAAAGAATAAAATATAGAATATTATTGAAATAATATCACTATTATTGTTGTTGTATGATTATTGAATTATTTATTTTTGTTAAAGGCCTCCATAAATAATAATAATAAAAACAATAATATAAATTGTATTATTATTTAATTATTTTAAAGGCCCCCGGTTATCATTAGAATTATATATTATATTGCATTTTATTATATGTTGCCTACTGGCATCAGTTATTTAAAAACCTATTATATAATTTATATTCTATATTGTGTTTTAAATATTTTATCAAATTTCCTGTTTTAAAAAATATATTTTATACATAGTCCATTTTATATAGTCCATTGCAAAAACAATAGCAGAACAACAAAGTGTGATATAGAATGAAATAAATGATTGGGACAGTATAGTGGGATAATATCACTTATCATTTATTATTATTGATAGTTATTTATATTTTTTTACTGATTTATTATTTAGTTAATTGGTTATTTAAAGTCCTCTGTCATCATGAAAATAATGCTAAAATCACTAATTATTATTATTATTATTATTATTATCTAATTTTTTATTTCAAAGGATTCTGTCCATCATTAACACTAGATCACAATTGTCATGTTTCTGATGACTGCAGCGTGTTTGTGTTTTAGGGAATATCTGTGGGGAGAGCTGGCTCCTGGTGGGGAACTCCTGTCTAAAGCTGATAACGGCCAAGGACTCGTATGACAACGCTAAACTGGCATGCCGCAGTCACCAGGCAGTGCTGGCATCCCTCACCACGCAGAAGAAAGTCCAGTTTGTCCTCAAAGAGATGTACAACAGATCATTGCAAGTGAGTTTGCGGCACACTTTCACAGTCTTTGTTCTTTGACGTGTTTTTTTTTTATGAGTTTGTCACCTGTGTGTTGAGAGGCAATAGTCTTTGTGAAGCTCTTCACACATTAAACTGAATTGAATATGAATTGTACTGTGTGCTGCAGTCAAAAGCAGTCATCACTCCGTGGGTGGGTCTGAGGAAGATCAATGTCTCCTACTGGTGCTGGGAAGACATGTCCCCCTTCACCAATTCCACGCTGCAGTGGTTGCCGGGCGAGCCCAGTGATGCTGGTTTTTGTGGGTACCTGGCTGAGCCCACTTTTAATGGACTGAAGGCAGCAACCTGCGTCAACTCTGTTAATGGGAGTCTGTGTGAACGACCAAGTGAGAAGATGCACACACACACACACACACACACACACATTGACCAGTGTTCACATGCCTTATTAACAGAAAACTCAAAATCATGTCCATGATTAATGTGCAAAAGCAGAATTTTCTATTTTCAAAAAACATATATATTATACTAGATTATATAATCTTATAAATTCCTGTTTTAACATTATATTTTATTTGATTGCTTTTAATATTGTAGTAATTTCCTGTTTATAAAATATTATATCATATACTATATAGCATTATTGTTATTATTACTATTATATAAATACACGTTTTTTAAATATAATAGGTTTTTTATATTTTATAATTTCCTTTTTACTTACATTTAATAATTTTTTTATAATAATGTATATTTTATAATTAGATTGTTTTAACAGAAATATAATAATAAATAACTGATGCCAATAGTCAATATACAGTAAAGCAAAATATTATTTAAAAAAGGAAAATGTATCAAATGTAATATATTTTAAAACTATATTATAAATTCCTGTTTTAAAATATATACTAAAATATATTTTATTTGATATATTTTCCTTTTTAAATAATATTTGATTATATGCTGCTAGTTGATGTCAGTTATTTAAAAACCTGTTATTAATAGATATTTAGTTCATTTCCTCTTTTCAAAAAAGTTATTATATATATTATATTAAATCAGCTGAACCTTGTTTTTTTGTTGCTTATTGATATGATAATCTTTAAAAGACTTTTCTATTAATTTCCCTCTTTTCTGTGTCTTGTCCCTTTTCTTTCATTCTCTCTCTCTGTGTGTTTCTCTGTCGGACTCTGTTCCTGCAGCGAACCACAGTGTGAAGCAGTGTCGGACGGCCTGTGCCCTGCGCTCTTCCTGTAGTGAGTGCACCAGTGGGAGCTCCGAGTGCATGTGGTGCAGTAACATGAGGCAGTGCGTGGACTCAAACGCTTATGTGGCGTCCTTCCCCTACGGCCAGTGCATGGAGTGGTACACCATGAACAGCTGCCCACGTATGTCTGACTCTCATTTAGTGGATTCACGCCTGGCAGCCTGTCTTGTTTTCTCTTTGTAAATCGAAGATTGAACATTAGCAGATCTCCGGTTTATTGACATCGCAGTCTTTACAAGTGATATAAAATCAATTCAGATTAATGTACTAATAATAACTTTACTGTCAAGGGTTCTGTTTGAGGTGATTGCGCTGCCTGACCCCTGTGATAAATGGATGTGTGTTTTTATTGTAGCAGAGAATTGTTCCGGCTATAAGACCTGTGGTCACTGTTTGGACCAGCCTGGCTGTGGGTGGTGCACTGATCCCAGCAATACAGGACGGGGCCAGTGTATAGAGGGCTCTTACCGCGGTCCGATCCAAACACTGTTCCACGCCCCTTCCTCTTCAGGCCCCTCCCTCATTCCTGCCCCTCAGCCAATGCTGAACGTGAGCTTGTGCCCACTAGAGGGCAGCTACAACTGGTCCTTCATCCAGTGCCCAGGTAAAACTCATCTGACTTATGGAAGTTGTTCTGTATTGGTTGAGTTTATGAAATGTATGAATGAATATGGTGATGCTAACTTGAATTGATATCAAAATGTCTCTTTGACGCTGATGTATTTAAAGCATAAATAAAATTAAGCAACATTGTGAACAGGGCTGTCACAATTCCTTGATTCAATTCAAGTACTTGATTTGAATATATCCTCTGTGTTGAGCAGCCAGCAAAATACTGGAACTGGAGCGTTCAAGAACGAGAATCCATGAAACGCATCATTAGACCGTTTTCCAATGCCGCATGATATATTAAACCCATTTAAAAATCATAATAAAGCATAATGCTATTGTGTATTCACAAACGCTACAAATCAATTAGATAATTATTATTATAATGAATAATTATTAGCTCTGTTTATAATACATTATGTATTTTAACAGTTTTGTTCAGTAAAACCATATGATTACTTAATTTTGATACTTTATTTGAACTAATTATTATTGCCTCATTGTTATTACAAGCTTAGGTCTATTTCTTATTGTTACAAAAATTGTTAGAATTATCCGATTACTCAATTAATCATCAGAATAATCTACCGATTACTCGATTACCAAAATAATCATTCATGCAGCCCTAATTTTGAATATTGCAGTGATTTTTATTTGGTTGAAAGAATCCTGAAAAATGCATCAGTTTCCACAGAAGTATCATATAGCAAAAGTGTTTTCAACATTGATTGTAATATTTCAGCAATTTGGAATAATTTCTAAAGGTTAATGTGACATTTCAGGAATAAAAAACATTTTAAAATACATTAAAATAGAAACCATTTATTTTAAATTGTAAAAATATTTCAACATATTACTATTTTTACTGTTTTTGATCAAATAAATGCTGCTGCCTTTCATAAATAAAAAATAAAAAATACAACAAATTAGTGTCAGTTATTATTAGTATATATTATTTAAGAGAATATAAATTAAAATGATTAAATATAATTGGTTTAAAAATAGTTTGTAAAGCGTGTTGATAATTTGTACTTTTATCTCTTAAGTTATAGATTGTGACGTGTGGATGTTGAATAACCTTTAAAAGCCATTTTAGAGAAAATGTAATTATCACATAATTGAATCATTACACAGCTGACAAGTGCAGCTTTTAATAGATATATTGCTCTGGCTCTGTTTGTATCTACTTCTATCTCAGTTTTACTTTAGATACTCTAAATGTTTATAGTACCGATCATATTTTCTTATATTGTTCCTCTCATGCAGCGTGCCAGTGTAACGGACACAGCTCTTGTGTCAATGAGAGCGTGTGTGAGAGATGCGAGGACCTCACCACAGGCAAGCAGTGCCAGAGCTGTATCTCCGGTTACTATGGCGATCCAACAAACGGGGGCAGCTGTCAATGTAAGTCTAAACACAAGCCCAGGCCAAAATACAGTTGACTTTTGCTGCCGGTTTGATAGGGTCTTAACTGTATGTGTGTGTTGGTCATTTGCAGCTTGTAAGTGCAACGGCCATGCCGGCATGTGTGACTCTAACAATGGCAAATGCTTCTGTACCACCAAGGGCATCAAAGGAGACCGCTGCCATTTGTAAGTGTGCGCTCTCATACTCAATCTGCCTCAGTCTTGTGAGGTTTTCTCTGCTCTGCCATTAGAAGTAATTTGTCAAATTTACGACGGATAGCTTATCGTTATCTTGTCTATATCAAACTCTGTTCCTTATAATTCTATTCATATTCACTCTGGGCTTTTGTTTCGTTTTGTCCCTCAGGTGTGAGGTAGAGAACCGTTACCAGGGCAACCCTCTGAAGGGAACGTGTTATTGTGAGTATGTCAATGCAGCGGCTGATGGCTGTTCATATTGTGTAATTTAGTCATTTTCAGAACTAGTCATTTTGTCCTTACCTGACTAAATCAAACAGAAACCACAAACCTGCACATGTGTCAGTCAATCTGGGAACATATCCAGATTTTAAGTAATAGTTTTTCAATATCATCTTTTTCCTCTTCCTCTCACACATAACTGTATCTTTATCTCTGACGCACAGACACACTGCTGATAGATTACCAGTTTACCTTCAGTTTGTCTCAGGAGGACGACCGCTACTACACTGCCATCAACTTTGTGGCAACTCCAGATGAGGTGCGTTACGCTGAAAAGACTTTACTGTTCAAAAAGTACTTTTGTTGCTTGTCGAGTCATGATCAACTAGACGTCAATAAACCAAAGCTGACAGTTTGCTTTGTCGATTAAATAGCGAACTAATTTGACATGCAGTTGGACATCTGATATTACTGTTATCAATAACGTTTTTTCCCCCCTCATAAATGTATTAACAATACAAACAATTCAGCATGAATGGGGTTTACCAAGGACACATTCTTAAAGAGCACATATTATGCCCCTATTTACAAGAATATAAGTCTCAGGTGTCCCCAGAATGTGTCTGTGAAATTTCAGCTCAAAAAACCCAACAGATTATATCATTTAGAAATTGCTTATTTTGAGCGGAAGCAAGAACATGCTGTTTTTGTGCCTGTATCTTTAAATGCAAATGAGCTGCTGCTCCCGCCCTCTTTTCCAGAATAGGGCTGTGCCTTAACCGCTCATATCTTAGATACTCTGCCAAAACAAAACAACTGCTAGGTTTTGATTATCATGTCTATTGCACTGAAATCATGCGTTTTTTAAACCCATATCCGCTTTAAACTTCTAATATATGATTTTCTGAGCGCACACATCTGAAGCACGCACGCACACAGAAAGCTGCTGTCACACACCCAAGTTTGTTAAAAAAAAACAAGTTACAAAACACAGTCGGTTATGTCTGTGAAGGCAAACTGCTGGGAAAGAAATTGCATGTTTATATTAGATCTGTGTATTAAGTGACCGCAGCGTAATATACAGTACCTGCTGATGTCTATGCTGATAATATAATATAAAAACAGAAAATCACTCACTGCTCTTGAATTAGTGATTTCTGTAGCGCTAATAAGAAGACATTTCTTACTTGAATGTTGCTTTTAAATGCTTTAGTGTCACATTTGACAGATTCTGCAAAGGGCTTGTTCTGAGACACTAAGCAGGTGGATTTTTATCATTATAGGGTGGTTGTGTACACACACTGCAACACACATTTATGTTCAAACAACATGTGAAAGTGAATTTAGCATAACAGGTGCCCTTTAAGTAAAATTTGAGTAGAAAAAAAATAGATTAGAAGGCAAACTTTGTGTTAACTGCCGTATACCATGCCTTATGTACTTTCCTTGAGATCCGTGATGAAATTTTGAAGATTTGTAGCACATAGTTTGCATTTTTGATTAAATAAACGCAGCGTTTGTATAGATTTCTTTCAAAAACATTAAAACCTTGGAACAACGGTGTAGTTATACTTGCAGTAAATTCACCATCAAATTTGTTTTAAATATTACACAAGCATCTATTAATGTCTATTTTTGATAATCTAGTGATTTATGAAATAAAAGTGATTTTATGATTTCATTTTTTCTTGAGTATAAACGAGATGCGAACAGAAGAGACATTTTATGTGATGCATACATTTAGATATGCATTCGTTTGGAGAGTAGATTATGCTTTAAATCATACTGCTGTTATGCCATGGTATAAAAGCTACAGCAGTTTGTGGAATACATTTAGGCTTATTTAATACATTTTAGAGCATGTATATTTTTCTTTGAATATTTAATGTGCTGTATTTATTTCGTCTGAAAGTATTTTGGATTTCTCTTGCAGCAAAATCGAGACCTGGACATGTTTATTAATGCCTCAAAGAACTTTAACCTCAACATCACATGGGCAACCAGCTTTGCAGGTATGAAGCCCCGACATGTTAAACATATTTTGAGCACATCATAAATGTGCTGTGTGTGCAGCTGAAACTCTCTTCCTTCCTGTAACCCTGCATTTCTTCCTTTCTGAGCAGCTGGGACTCAAGCTGGTGAGGAAACCCCTATAGTCTCCCGCAGCAACATAAAGGAATTCAAAGACAGTTTCTCCAACGAGAAGTTCGACTTCCGTAGCAATGCCAACATTACCTTCTACGTGTATGTCAGCAACTTCACCTGGCCAGTCAAAATCCAGGTGAGAGGAGTCCGCACATTGAGTCCAGTGAAGTAAATGGAGAAAAAGATCACGTCTGTGTGTGTGAGCGCTGTTTAACCATCAGCGAGGGTCTTTGTGTTTTGTTTTGTTTTGCTATCTTATCCTCTCCTTCCATCTGTAAATTCAGAGGCCGTGTCCTTTTATTCTTTCTCATATATCTTTGGCCTTTTCTGTCTGGACTGAAAATTATTTGGCAGAGCTTTCCTTTCCCTCCCTCTTCTCCTCTCCTCCTCTTTTCCTTTCCCCTCCTCTCTTCCTTTGCTTTGGAAAGTGCTCTATCTACCCTCCTGTGCTAGGACGCTGAAACTCAGAGTTTGGGTTTGATTGTCCGTCCGCTGTTCTAGAGCACGTTCTCTCCTCAGCTCATAGAGAAAGGGTGAATTTCACACAGGTAACCCCCTTATCGTCTCTCTCGTTTGCTTCTCTAGCTGACCTTTGGATTCCACGTTTTGGCTAACAGGGATTGCATGTGTGGATCTGAGCACGATTGCGGGTGAGAGGGCTTGCGCCGTGGTAGCTCTGGAGGACAGAGGGGCTGTTGTCAGGCGTTTAGAGGAGAACGGCGAGAGGGTTTTGGGCTGGAGAAAAACGCAGTGCTCGAAACCTGCTCTGTAAACATGGCAGGCTGAGACTGAGAGTGTGAGAAGGAATGTTAAGTTGAAACACATGGCTCTTTGAGAGAGAGGCTGAGAGGAATAAGAGAATCAGAGAGATCAGAAAGTTCAGAGGAGGCACCGTTCCAGCCTTCTGTTTCTGGCTCTTGTTTTCGTTTTGCCTGTGGTCAAAGAGTCTGTGCAGCCTGTGTAGTTTTTGGCCAACGGAATGGAAGCATGTGAATCTAAACAAGAGTATAGTAGGAGCGTTCATGTGTGGGGTTTCTGTGTGAGAGTTTTTAAATCAGAATTAGTTTGAGCTTCACAAAAACATTTACAGGTCACAAATCAACCCCAAATCAACATGCATGAAGACTTTTTTTAAATTAAGCATCACTTCAAATGTCTTAATAATGGATCCAGACATTTTGCTTTGTGTTTGCATTTTTTATTTGTGTAAATGAATCATTAATGTAAAATGTAATGCGGTACAACAAATGCTGCCACTGTCTAAATACTGTTGAAGTAACAATTATTTATGCATATAACTAGGCTCAATTGTCATCGGTTTAATTTTGGGATGAAATATGACTAAAGCTGCCTTTTTGACATATGTGCGATTGTCAGGTCACCCCCAAAAAGCAGCCTCTTACCCTCTGCTTATTCACCACAGTAAAATGAATGAGTGATGAAGGTATAAATGTCCACACTAAACAAATAAATAACCGCCTGTATGTCTGTAAAAACTGTGGTGCTGCTAATCAACATACATAATTACGTAATAATTATAAAACAATATTTTTTTTAATCGTAATTCATTACTGTCCATTTTACAGAAGTAGTGTTTAAAAGTAATGCTTCAGTGCAAATATGTTGATCATTCTCATGCCCTGGTAATAATTTTGATTAGAACCAGCAAAAGTTCAAACATTCCAGAAGCTTGAATCTGATCTGAAAATTCCACATACACATATGATTGAAATTCTGCACGGCTTCCACTCTGCTCTCCATCGGAAATTACTGACTGCTCTGTCGTTTGTCAAAGATACTGGAAAGGCAAGTTTTGACGGGTTTTGTGATGAGAACTTCTTCATGAAAATACAGTGGACTCCACTTTTAATTTATTTTTAGCCAGTTTAACGTTCAAAAACAAGTCATATATTCATAGGAGGAGTGTAAACACTGTGGCTGTGTCACGCTTTCAAAACATTGCTCTGTTTGTTTGAGCAGCGCGACATGTCAACTTCAACCTCAGCCAATGGCGAGCGTTCGAGGAGGGACTGCCTGTTCAAACAATGACAGATGGGGACAGAATGTCAGGAATGTTTGTTTCCCCAAACTTCAGAATCCAAATTTGATATTTGGTTCAGAAATTACACCTTCCTCCATTCGTCTTGGACTAGTTTCTACACACTTATGTTCTGTCAATAAATATAGCAGTACATTTGTTTCTCAGGTTCAATCCTCCTCCACAGATCACCGGTAACAAAACATGTTTCATTTACACTAGTTAGCTTACCTTGCAGGTGTGCCAGAACATTCTCTCTTCTTGTTTAGATTGGGTAAGCCACATCATTATCCCTTAAAACATGACTAACAAGCTATATATAGTGTTTACGTCACAAACGCCACATGAATGCCCATGTGAGCCATAGGTTATGTGTGAATGACAGTGATAAGTCGGATTGCTGTTGTTTTATGTTGAATGTGTGTGGGTATCAGTGCTGTGAGTCAGGCCCCGATTGTCTTTGAGACTGTGCATGTGAACATGAGGAGGTTGTGGCGTGTGAGAGAGGCCGTATCGGCGCACAGCATCTGCTCAATGAGAGCTCTGTGTGAATTCACCCTCCATGCTGTGGACGTCTGGCATGCTCTCTTTTACCCTGTTCTCTCCCTCTCCCTCACTGAAAATCCTGTGCTTATTTTGGAAATGCCTGGAGGAATAGAGAGGAAAGAGTGAGCTTGTTTGAAAGCAGGTAAAAGATGGAGAGAAAAAGACTGTTTTAAAGTGGAAACGTCTCCGGTGTCCCCTAGACACTGCCCTCCTTATGGTAGACGGGTTTAAGACCGCATCCCTAAACAGAGCGACAGGAATGATGAAATCCTTTGCAGCCATTGCACTACTAATTTCAATAGGGTCATTTTAAACACTACGTTAACATAATTACTAAGCCAGCGTGTGAAACATGAAACGAGCCCACAATTAATTTGGACTAATCAGGTTTGCTTATTTCACGCCGTACGTTTGTAAACCTTGGGTTAACGGTCTCATATGAATATTGACAAGGTTAATAACACTGATTGGACAAGTACAGCACGTAGCGAGCGTGTGACCAGTTTTAATAACATCTTGACCATATGTGTAAACGTCAACATGTAAATCTCCTCTGCTTGTCTTATGTGTTCTTAAAAGTTCTTGGGGAAACTGAATGAAAATGCAGAGGAGCGTTTGCCATCACTTGAGTTTTTTTTCCTCCCTTAGACACTAAACACAATGTGAGAAAGTTGTACAAGGGCTGTATGAATATCTAATGAAGCACCGGAGAAGGTTAAAGTATTGCGTGTCATTAAATAACTCCAGCACTGCAGTGTTTTACACTCTATACCAGGGGTTTTCAAACTGAAAGAGGGAGTGCTAGAGCAAGTGGAAAGTTTAGAGAAAAACAGTCAAAATAAATAGAAAATACTAAATAAATAATTTAAGTAAACCATTTATATGTTTGAATAATTTGTATTTAATTATTTATTTAATAGTAACCACATGAATCACTCATGACATTGAACGTTGAACTTCTAAAGCCATAGATAAACAACAAAAATAATAATAATATGAATGTAAGTGAAATATTTCCATAAAAAGGAAAACAAAATTACACATTCATATTATTATATAATGCATTATTTTCACAGTCTAAATTGGGTCTTTATGCATTAAAATAAATAGCTTCCTTTTTAAAATTTCAAGATGGGGTTCCTCACACAAGGATTATCATATTTGGGGGTCTGTGGCATTGAAAAGGTTAAAACCCCTGCTCTGAACTTTAATACTGTAATAGGGCATTAGCATACAATATCAAAACTATTCTGTAACAGGCACTAGTAACCCATGATTAAAAGTGCTGCTAACCCCTTTTCAAAATAACAGGTTCAAAACATTGCTTCAAAGTGCTTTACCTGGATATAATAAATACAGTTGCTCAAGGTTCAATACTAGTGTGGAAAGCCATTGCTCTTTGTCTGTTATTCATCTCTCTCTGTCATTGGAGGTTCATCATAACATAGTTGTGCCAAAATAATATGATTACTTATTTGAATTAGAATGAAACTGAAATAGCTCTTTTCTATTGAGTGTGTGTGTGTGTGTGGGGATAGAGAGAGACGTATAACAGCAGGGGGCAGTATTGGTACAGTCAGAAACGACACCTTTGCTCTCATGTCCTATTTAGACAGACAGAAAAACACATGTAAATGCATGTAAATGTAATGTTTTACTCATTGTTTAACATGCATTTCTCTTTTCTCCTCAGATCGCTTTCTCTCAACACAGTAACTTCATGGATTTGGTTCAGTTCTTTGTCACGTTCTTCAGGTAAGACAAGCACACAAGTCTTCAATGAACTTCTAAAGACACAGATATTCTCAAAAACCCATTGCAATCTAAATACTGTACCCTTTTTAATGGAGCTCATTGGGTTGGAGTATGTCCGCGGTGTGATATGGCTCTAAGCTGTATTTCACCTCTGGAAGACGTGCTGTAATATGTTATTGATTTTAGAAAGCAGGTGGTGTAGACCATATATAGCAAACTCACCCAGTCACGCACACACATTCTCACATATTCTGCCATGTCGCTTGTTATTCTTTCTACTGGTACCCAAACAGAAAAAGGGTGATTCAAATATGATAATCACTCAGATGTGGTCATGCATCATGGCTAAGACGCATGTGATACAAGTACACTAGGGCTGTGCAATTAATCGCATTCGATTCTCATGCGCATCTCGTCAGTAAAGCCGGCTCCGTGATTAGCAGTAAATTTCCATCAGCCGTTTTTAAATGGAGCGTCAGTTAAATACACAGCCGTAGTTCACTGACAAGCTACGCGATATCGCGTTCATAATCTAATGCAATTCATCTGCGATATTGAAGGCGATATTGCCTAGCTTTGCAGTGAACTACGGCTCTGTGCCATTTGAAAACAGCTCAGCCATGATAAATTACACCAACTCTTCATTGCCTTGGTGTGTGGGTGTTTATGTATGTGTGTGTGGGTGAGCTATTCCCAAAACCCAGAGCGAATGTATTTCAGCTCTGCGCACACCTGCACTTATAAGGTATAAACATGCACCTACACATTTATGATTCTATCACATACAGCCCAGTTCTCCTATACACGAGAGGTGCATTCATGAGCTTTGGCCGCATTACCATGAAGATACCAACACTCCTGATCTTTAGCACACCTGCGGCTGTGAAACTACCTCTAATCCATTAAACATGAACCGCCCCGTGTGTGTGCTTGAGATGTGATCTTGACATAACTCAGTGGAACGTGATTCTCTCATTGTTTTCCATAAAAGAACATCCAAAAACGTTAATGACTGTCCTCTTCCTTTCTATTTCCTGTTTTGTCTTGTGTGTGTGTGTGTAGCTGTTTCCTGTCCTTGCTTCTGGTGGCAGCAGTCGTATGGAAGATAAAACAGAGCTGCTGGGCGTCACGGCGCAGAGAGGTCAGTGCTGTAGCATCTCCCATGTTACCTGTGGAATCTCATTGACTTTCTCTGCCACATGATGCTCTACACAGCTTTGAACCATCCTATTAATGTCACATCAGCATCTTCAAATGCTGTCAGTCTGGCTGGACAGATCCATCCATTAGGCTGTTTTTGGACAATTCCTCTAGAGGTCTAACGAAATATCTTTATATTTAATGTTTATTATTCAATAGATATATTTGTATTTGTTTGTATGTTTGACTTAAATGGACGTTGATAATATTGGTAACACTTTACTTAAAACCTGTATCTATCATGCATTATAAAAGGAGTTTTAATGCATTAATTATGCCTTTTAATTAACCTTAAAATGCATTGTACAATCTAATAATTGTAAACACATTTAATACCTTATAACTAGGGGTGGCACGGTACATGTAATCGTACCGAATCATCACGGTACGGACCTCTCGGTTCGGTGCATGAGGCCTTAGGTCGAATATAGGCAATCCCCCCCCCCCAATCCAGAAGGGGGCACCCGCAGTAATGCAATGCTGTTTTGATAACCGCCAGCGCCTGCAGAAGAACTGCGAATGCCATGAGGTGCGCGCTTGAGACAGTGACCATGTGCTGATTCTGAACCACATAGACTGACATAATATTTCCATGTTTGCGATGTAACTTATCTTAATGCTAAACTATTATTTATGTAAATTATAGGTTTTGTAAGTTACGTTAATTCAGTCGCGTTCCAACGGTGACACCGAGGCAGGTGCGCTGATGTTTGTATTGATTTTGATAAAGTAGCTTACCAATGTTAGCAATGCTGGAACTGATGTGGGTTGTGTGTGTAAGGAAACGTGATCATTTTGTAATAATTTTGAATGTTAGTTAAATGTGCAATATATACAATTGATTTAAAAAAAAGTGTGTGTGCTCCAGCACGCAATCACTTCAACTGTTTCCTTTAAACCAGCAGAATCAACTATAAACTTATTGTCTTATTAATAATCACTGGATAAAAGTCTGCTTTTATTTGTGTACATTCACAATGCAAACAAAACAGATTTTTATACGTAGTATAACAATGTAATACTAATATTAGTATTAGTAATTAGTATTTTTGCGTCTAAGTGGAAAAAATATTAATTTGCACTACTGTCTGTTCAAAATAAATGAAAAGAAACCGAGCATAGTAGATTTATTTATTTTTGTACCGAAATCGTATCGAACCGTCACCCCCGAACCGAGGTACGTATTGAACTGTGACATCTGTGTACCGTGCCACCTCTACTTATAACACTGTGTGTGTGTGTGTGTGTGTGTGTGTGTGTGTGTGTGTGTGTGTGTGTGTCTATATATATATATATATTACACACACACCTTGTTACACTTTA
Source organism: Gymnocypris eckloni scoliostomus (assembly GCA_027564155.1). NCBI lineage: Eukaryota > Metazoa > Chordata > Actinopteri > Cypriniformes > Cyprinidae > Gymnocypris > Gymnocypris eckloni. The sequence continues at coordinate 13,001,298 of CM050429.1, forward strand.
GCAATTAATTGTTACACTTTAACAATGATAACATGCATTTTAAATTATAAAAAAATATATAATTATTAACGACAAGATAAAATGCATTAGAATGCACATTAAACCCTTTAATGATTCAATTTACATAAAGGCTTTAAGTAAACCATTGTTAGCATGACCGTGATATCTTTTGAACATGTTAATGGTTTTAGGCACTTTAGTTTAGTTTCAGCTACACACAGTATTTACGTGGACTTAAAGATTAGTATTAAGATTTAAGAGGTATTCTCTTGGTGTAAAGCAAATGGTTTCTTAACTATTTTAATTTTACAGTTTTATACTTAATCTTTACAGTGTATACTTAATCATGTAATGACACAATTGTATTTGTATATGTAAATAACATTTACAAACTGTACTAAAGATAAATAAGGAGCAATAAAATAATACGGATACAAAATACAAGAGAAATTACATTTATTTTGATTGATTTTATTTTATGCGCACAGATATATGTGGTTTAGATTTGTGTTGAAGAGCTACTAAAAGTGACTTTTCCAAAAATCATCAAACATGTTTAAGCATTGATGTATTTTTAGTTAAAACTTGAGCTTATTGATGCATTTAATTGAATCTGCTTTTCTATTCATTCGTTACCTTTAGTCAGAGGCTTTGTGTAAATGCTTTTCTATTAAGTTTAATGGTGTAATGCAAAAACATTTAATAGTGTGTAGTGTCATCACGGTACCAACATTTCAGTATTCGGTACAGATACCAGTGAAAATCCACGGTTCTCTGTACCAATTTCGGCACCAAATCAAAACACAAAACATGTTAACTAAAAACACACTATTTGTATTAGGGGTCGACCGATATGTGTTTTTCAGGGCCGATACCGATTATTACAGATCAAGTAGACCGATAACCGATATTTTGAACCGATATACGTGTCTGGTGTAAAATGAAAATGAATGCCAAAATTAATAATAACAAGAGCTCTGACAAAAACGTTCTTTAAATGCTTTTAAACATGTCTTTAATTCTGAAAACTGTTAATAACAACAACATTAAATAAACAGTAATATTAATAATAACATAAGTACAGAGATCACCCAGAAGCATTCTGTAAACATTTTGTCAAACTTAAAGTAAACGTATTTAGCGTGTTGTGTGATTATTCTCAACAAAAGTTGTAATAATTGTTGTAGTTGTATTACGTGATACAGTAATATATTCGGCTAAACCGAACTTATATTTTGACAGGTTGCCATGAGAACCTTTTAAGTTTCTGTAGCCTATGTATATATGATATGACGATCGTTTTTACTCAAATTAAACGGTCAAATGCTCATGAAGTGACTCGAGCAGTTCTGGGGATGTTGTTCATGTATTTATGTCCTCATTTAGTGAGACGGCAGGCGCTGAAGTCACTCGAGCAGCAGCACGCGCTTCAGTATGTATGTGTGCAGTAAATGAAACCGCAGGTCTGTGTCATTCATTAACAGAGATGCAGGATTCATATTTAAAGTGATTTTATAATATTTATAGATACTAGTCCATAGCGCGAGTCGATTTAAGTGTACTGACCTACTTTTGATTAATTCATCCAAACTTCGACACATTCCGTGACATTCGCGTTATAAATTCCATTATATGACTGCATTCCGCGATTCCGCCCGCATTTTCGCATCACGGACATCATAGGTTATATTGAGGTGTTTTGCAACCGCAGCAACGCCTGCTGCTGCTTTACCTTTGAGAGACAACTGATGCGTGATCACTGGCGCTCCAGTTAGCATGTGCGTGAGACTGCCTTCAGTTTTCCGTTGATTGGTCGGACTCGTGACTCTCTACATATCAGATGAGCGGTGGGCGGAGATTGCTCTCAGAGATTGAGAGATCGCCTCACTCTCACAGAGTGTTGAGCCCAGACAGGCTGCATCGAGCCAAATAGTGCATTTAAACATTACATAGTTTCACCTGTATTATTTATTCACCAATAAATAATGTCACCTGTAAATAGTATGTTTGTTTGCATAAAAAAAAAAAAATTATCGGCAAATCTGTTTTTAAAATGGCCGATATCGATAATCGGTAAAATGCTTAATATCGGCGCCGATAATCGGTCGACCCCTAATTTGTATTAATAGTCAAACAAAAATAAAATGTAAAAAAATCAATGCCATTATTTATACTTATTTAAAATTGTGTTTCAAGTTTTTCCGCAAGTAATAAAGTATGAAAAACTGTAAACAAGTTTCAACCAAATGTAATTTGTCCTTTAATTAATTAAATTTAAACGCATTTAATTTTTGTAAATATAAGGGATTTACTATTAAAATTGAAATATGGAAGTAATATTGTGATTTATTTCTTTAAAAATAAAGATTAAGGATTTATAAAGTTTTTCAACAGTAGTTATCATATCACATGCGTTCTACAAAAATAATAGTAGGCTAATATATTTCTGGGACAATGTCTTTAAGATAAACTTTTATTTTGACGGGTTTCCATGAATACCTAGACATTTCTGTGTGTAGCTATATGATATGACGCTGGTTTTACGGCAGAACGTGCAGAATTCATATTTTAATTGACTCCATGTCACGATTTCATTTAAGTGTAATGACCTACTTTTAATTGATTCATCCAAACATTGACAAATTCAGTGACATTCCGTGCTAAACTGTTGCTGAACCGGGTTGACCGGGTACTCGTGGGGCAGTCGTGGCTCTAATGGATAGAGCGTTGGATTTGTAACCCGAGGTTGTGGGTTCAAATCTCGGCTCCGGCTGGAAATGTCCACGACTGAGGTGAGACCCTTGAGCAAGGCACCGAACCCCCAACTGCTCCCCGGGCGCTGCTGTGTCGGCTGCCCACTGCTCCATGTGTGTGTGCACTTGGATGGGTTAAATGCAGAAAACACTTTTCACTGCTGGTTATGCTCTGTATAATTGTGTATGTGACAAATAAAGCTCATCTGAGCTTAATCTATACTCGGTACCACCGGTATTTTACAAAACCTGGTACCGTGATGTTTAGATTTTTAGTACCGCATTGGTACTGAAGTACCGGGTCTTTTGACAACACTAATAGTGTACAAGTTATTGCTTCTTTATATCGCAACTATTCTAGGTAACTTATGCACAGCTAGTGAATCCAGCCCCTGTTGATTGGCAATCCATAATCTCAAAATGAGCAAATATTGACCAGTTATTTGGTCTTTGGTAGCATTTTTTGTTTCTTAATCACTCCAAATTCCAGTTTAGATTTCAGTTAATTAATAAAACTTGTGTGTGTTAATGTACATTTAACAATCTGTCGATTGTTACCAGTTAATTAATGTATTTATTACATTGTGGTCAGATTTGTTAAAAAGAAGAAAATGTGCTGGAAAATGAACCTTAATTTTACGGCCCACGGAGACTTAAGAGGTTTGGTTTTGAAAGGTTTCAAGAAGCCAATTTAAACCATGCAGGGGTGTTTATAAGAGCTAATGTGAGTGTCCTTTAAAGGACCCTCTTCACCATCTGGCTGAAGTGCCACAGTGAAGTGCTCTCATCCAATAAAAAGTGGTAACACTTTTTCCTCTTTCAAGCAACAATCAAACACGCATTCATATCACTTCCTATCTCAGTCTTGAATGTTAAAGTTTTGCGCTCTTCTGGCCCTTTAACTTCAAGCATGACTTTTACTAATCATCTCCATGGCAACCAGACAAAGAGGGCTAATTTGGGGCCAGTAAACAGACTAGGGTCTTTCTTTTTTCTCTTATACTTGCACCTGATGAAGTATTGTGGTAGAATCACATCACATCAAGTCGTGTTCTTAACAAGTACCAAGAATCAAACCTCCTGGGCTTGGTTGACAGTTATCATTATTATTTTAAGTCATTATTTTGGTGACTCAGAAATGTAACCAAAATATAAATGCACAATAATTATGGGCTGGTGTTTATTTATTAAATATATCAGTTGATATTGGATATAAAATCATACATTTTAATTGTGACCGCTTATTTTCCCTATTTTCACATTTGAAGTGCATTTGCTGTCATCTAAAACTTAAGTATGAATCTTTAATACCGAATAATTGAATAAAATATATATAATTAATTTAGAGATTTAAACAGAATGACATTTTGAGATCTGCTATTTAATGTCTTAACTGTATTAGCAATAATTTGAATGTTGTTGTTTATTGTTAGTCTATGCTTTCTTCCTGTACTTTTTAATCAGTATGTTATACTTTACATAAGATTTTAATTTATACTAAATATGATTGTGAATGATAAAGCTGCATAAATGTATATGTCCAGCCTTTGAACACTGTTTAAAGATTTGAAAATGCATCGGAGGGTTGCTCAGATGTCAAAACTATAATTGCAAATCAGAAGTGACCTTTTCTCAAAGCGCTCTGCGTGGTGTGTGTGTGTCGCGCGCACGCGCAAGTAATTACACAGAATTCCTCCAGAGGTGCTCTGAAAGAGTTTCCAGGTAAATCTTTCAGTGATAAATATCACAGGCCTCGCAGGCAGAGAACGTATTGTGACCAAAAATCAAAGATGCAGGTTATCAGTTTTTCAGGGACTATCCTCTGTAATTGTTAGATATGCAAATGAGGGCCACTCAGCCGAGATGAGCTGATGCGTACAGACTGCTGATTATTTTCTTCAATCTTGCGACTGTGCGTCATTCAAAGAATATTACAAAAGCATTCCTATGAAATTTCTATTTAGTCTCATTTTAAATTTAGACTGCATGCTCCTGCGTTTTCAGTTGTGAATCCATGTTGCACACTTACTATTATATTGGAGAATTTTTGTGCACATGGAGCATGTTGAAATCTGTCTTTGTTATTAGTTAATATTAATTTATGACCCAATTAAATTAACTTTACTCTCTTCCGAACACTGAACACACAATTTTTCTCACACAGTAAGGTTACAAGATTTAAGATTTGTGTTGAGCATGAGCTCCTCTTCAGTCATCGTCTCTGGTCCTCACAAACACACACACACACGCACACTAGCTCTCGCACCTTTATTGATGAGGCTGTGAATTAAACTGACAGAGAGTGGCTTGTGAATTAGCCGTAGTGGGAATAGCTGTCGATATTCTCTGTCCGTGTGTGCGCTATAATGAGGTGCCTTGATAGCTGGTGTCTCATGTTTGTGTCTCTTTACACTGAGAAACAAATACTTGTTACCAACTCTGTCTAAGGTTTTTTAAATAGCTATATATAGTTGTGTTAGGGTTATATCATGACAAAGCAATAATTTGGTCTTATTTTATCTGACTTTATAGCCATTTTATTATGAAAACCTGCTGTAACTTTCAAAAAATTGAAACACTTCCCCCACGCTTGTCTTTTTGGATTAGAAACCAGAACAATTTGATACGTGTACATATCAAGAAAGCGTATAAGGTTAGATACTGTTATTCCTAAACACTAGAAGAGCTAAAGCAAAGTGCTGTTCCTCTCTGTGCGTATCTGCATATCCTTCTACAGAGAACCAGAGAAACAAGCAGCTGATATGTATTTTTAGCAAAGTCTCTGATCATTTCAGTGTCATCTTAACATTTCCCTGCCAATTTTTTTATGAACCTGTCACAATGAAACGCAGACTTTTCAAACAGTCTGTTATTGAATGATGCTGCAATTAAAAAGTGTATTGTAGTCATAATAAAAACACAGCACAAATGAGTGCAGCAAAGTTTCCCGTGTCTTGTGGGGAAAATGGTGTTTACAAAGTCATAGAAAATATTAAATATACAACAGCAAACAATGGCCTGTTTTAATTCTGAGAGAGAGAGAGAGAGAGAGGGAAACTTAAATATGCACTATTTACTAAATTTGCACTTTTTAGTGCAAAAAGCTACCACCATATAAGTGGACTGAGGGAAAATGTAATAAAAACTACGATATGACCTTTGAGAGATTTAGGTAGTTACGTTTGTCTTGATTGAACTTGAACTGTTTCTCATTAAGGGAGATCTGGGGGAAAAATGAGTTTTGGTGTGAAAGGGGTTCGTGATCAACCCCTCTTGTTTGTCCTGGAGACAAATGTCATTCATGGATGGCATGTGATGGTGAACTGTCCTCTTTGTGGTCGTAATGATGAGTTGCAGCTGGTCTTTGTAGTGGCAGATGCAGCCAAAATGACAGAATAATTGATGTTGGCAGAATTAATTTTCATCGGTATTCCTTCTGAATGCTTAAAATAATTAATTCTGTCTATCAATTATTCTCTCATTGTAATTTTGATCAGAATTATTCGGCAAAGATTCTTTTGTGTGTGTTTTTGGACAGTGGGAGTCAAATCCTTGAACATCTGTAGCTGGTCAAGACTGATGGATTTTAGCTGAGATGGCAAGGTTTTTCAGATTTTGGCAGGTTATTTCTTGCTTTTTCAGAGTAACAGAGGAATGTCAGAATAGTAAAAACCTCCACAAATCCTGGGACAGTTGGTAAATGTAGTGTTGCAGGATATACCAGGTTGGGTCCAACTGGCCCTTTGATGTCTTATTTCTTGAAAACACCTTGTTGACTTTGTGTTCTGTAATGTTGAAGAAGTCATCCTGTCCCTCACAATGAAAAGTTTTGAGCAGGAACTGTAGTTCCAGCATGAAAACGGCTTGTTTGGCACCAGGGGGGTCTCTGGCGCTTGGAGAGATGTCTTTATCTGTTTCATAATGTATGGTAGGGCCTTGCAAACGGTGAAGTCACTTAGTTTCTTTGTGCTGCCCTGTACAAAGCCTCATCTCCCATCCCAAGACCTCTCTTCTCTACAGAGAACACCCAAAGGACATTGCTTTGTAGTTTTATTTAGCTGTGGTTTGAGTTGGGATGCCCTTTTCTCACCAGCGCAAGATTGAACTGTCATTCTGTGGAGTAGAAACACTTCTCAGACTGTTCACCTCTACGCTAGCGTTTAATTTGTCTTGACGTATTTTGCCTGTGTGAGATGATTAAGAGAAGCATTACATGATCAGAACTCCTGGGGCAAACAGCCCCCATCATACTTGAACAGTCATCCTGTATTTTGTTCGGTCTCTTTTTGAGCGCATGAACAAAGTAAATATAACTATGTTTATAATTAGGATGTTTGTGACCAGGGTTATATGATTAAATATCACATGATTACAGCAGACCGTATTAAAAGTGATAACCTGCTAATTCAGATTATTCACAGGGAAATATTCTGGGTGAATCTTTTTTTATTTTAGTTTTAGTTTAAATCAGCAGTTTTAATTTAGGGGTTGGGCGATATACCGGTAGACACAATTAACCAGTAGAAATGTGTTAACTGGAAGTAGGGATGCGCGGTATACCGGTACTGGAAAACTACCGGTGTATATATTATATTTCAAACATCATAATTTTGCTCAATTTGGTATTTCATACGCTGCAGTTGCGAAGTGCACCTGTAGGTGGCAGTGCTTCCCAAATTGCTGCGCAACTGGTAAATGTGACAACCGAACAACACGATGGATTAAACAGATGAAACTATCAGCGCACCCGAAATTAATAAAAAAAGAACAGTAGAAGGGAAATATGGCATTACATTCAATATAAAACACATGACAAACGTGAACAAACTGACCTTACTGCACCTGTATACAAGTGTTGCTATAATCATGTTGCCACAGGGACACATCAAATCTTTTTAAGCATTTGTCGCTTGCTAATCCTGATCTATTCAGAGAATTACGAGATCGATAAGGTGAGTGCATCATTCATAAATTCAGATTCAATTGTAACTTTTATTTACAACTGATCAACGCACATCCAGGTGTGATAGAGTAAGCTCAAACATGTGTGACACGCTAGAACCAGTGATGTTTTCGGCAAGTAATATATGCTTGCATTTCATACAATCGAATATTAAATTTAATTTGAAATGAACAATAGTTTCGCTGTATTCATTTTTGTATCAATGATATGAAGGGAATGTTTCTGCTAATATGAAACAAGCGAGAGAGTGAGATTTATATTTAATGCTTTTTCTTTGACTGAGTCTGAAATCTGAAAACAATCTGAGAGAGAGAGAAATAATAATGCGATTTGGAATATTACTGTTAGAATAACACTTTACAATAAAGCAACATTTGTTGCATTAATTGCACAGAAGTGAAGCCAAAGCATCTCAGTATGGCCGCTGCCATCGTGAGTAAATGACTTAATTTGGAGCCCGAGTCTGCGCAGAAGAGATACGTTTGGAGCCCGAGTCTGCGCAGAAGAGATATGTTTGGAGCCCGAGTCTGCGCAGAAGAGATACGTTTGGAGCCTGAGTCTGCGCAGAAGAGATATGTTTGGAGCCCGAGTCTGCGCAGAAGAGATACGTTTGGAGCCTGAGTCTGCGCAGAAGAGATACGTTTGGAGCCTGAGTCTGCGCAGTAGAGTCATGAGGTGGAGCCGTGGAATCAAACTCCCGCAGACCAATCAACCATAACGACACACCCCATTTTTATAGCATCAAATTACTAGCTAAAATCAAACTTATACAAAGAGTCCGCAGCTTCACTTTTAAAGACGCGTGAGGCACACCCGGTTTTCACTAAGAAGATTTGAATATAATTACTTCAGTTAGCCAAGTTTTTTTCTCCAACATCAAAATCTAACCTATGTTCCCTGTAGGTTTTTTGTTACAGTGTGATGCGAAGGAATTAAGATGTGAATCTGTTGTTGTTATTATTAATAAAATGGTTTTAAAATAACTAATCTTTTGAAGCTGGACATTTGTCACCTATGGTATCGATACTGAGGTATTATATTCTGGTATCGTATCGATACTGAGGTATTACATTCTGGTATCGTACCGAAGCCAAAATTATGGTATCAAGCCATCTCTAACCAGTAGAGATCTTGAACTATCTCTGTTGCGGTTACACGCTGACGTGACGTTGCTGTGCTACATGGTCACAAAACGTATAATATCAAAGACTATTGCGACTTAATAAAATATTATTTTAAGTCGCTGAAATGCAATGAGCAGCGAAAGAGAACTAATTTCGCTATATGCTCGCGCAGTCTCCGAGACTGTTTCTGAGCACTTCAGAGAGGCACGCACATGAAGACGACGGTGCTCCTGAAGAATTGAACGATGTTATTTTAATTACGTTATAGGCCTTGAATAGTTACATACACACATTTGTGTATGTCAAAATGGCCATCAGTATATTGGATCCGGCTAGCTCTTAAAGTGACCGCAGTCTCATATTCCTGGAATGTCAAAAATGATCAAAAAAGACGTGATGCATAAATCATGATGTATATCGTTACCGTGAAATACAACTACTCCTATTGTGATATAATATTTTGGTCATATTGCCCACCCCAAATAATGATACCATTTTTATTTAACTTTTTATTCAGTTTAAGAATGGCTTTTTGCTCTGCACCATATATTTTTTCATTTGCATATGATGACTTATTGAACTGTATCAAATATTTCAAAGGATCATTTATGGTTCTGCAGCATGAATTGGATCTGCTCAGCTCTAACGTTACATGGTCTGCCCTGGAGAAAAACTAATCTTTGGATTTTAAATAAAAAAAATCAATATGCTAATAATCCATTGACCAAAATCCATATGCAATTAAAAAAAAAAAACTAAATATGTGGTCACATTTACTCTTTTTTGGTAAATTTGCATTTATCTGAATAGAAAACCACACAATTTGGATTTCCCTATGTTCTGCGGCCAGAAAGTGCAATGATGTTGGGAAAAATTTACTGAAAATACAGATTTTGTGGTGCATATTTTAATAGTTTATTATTTATATATATATATATATATATATATATATATATATATATATGTCACAAGCTCATATTTCTGCTTGCTTTTTCAGTGCAGTTTTTTTTTGTCTTGGTAATAGTTTTTGTTGGCAATAATAACCTCGCAGAGGGGGAACTTGATTAGGATAGAGATTGCTCTGAAAAGAGAGAGCTAAAGGAGGACCTCCTCCGTTCTTCGCCACATTTTCACTCAGTCAGCACACTCAGTCGATCTCCACCTCTCACTCTCTCTAGCTTTCATTCCTTTACAGTCTCTCTCCTTTCGCTCTTCACCCTGTATTCCTTCAGAGGATTGAGTGTAAACGCTTGCATCAGCCTCCCCCTTCTGTTTGATGAAGGGATGCCGGTCTAGAGGAACTCACCCAGGCCTGAATGTGTTTGTGTGTTTGGACTGTTGTAGTAGCCAAGTTCGTCAGGCTCTTAGCGCCTCTCAATTGGAGGTCAGATTCCCTCTGCAGTAATATTGCTTTTTTTTTTTTTTTTTTTTTTTACACGTAATCTCAAATTGTTGTTTAGTTTAATAAAAAATTGGCATTTGTGTTTCACACACACACACACTCAGAGACAACAGAGGAACACACACTCTCCCACCCACTATGTGTAATAGATGACTCGACACTAAAACACTGATTTCAGCATATGGTCCGAGTGAACTAATCTTAACAATCTGTTGCAGTAGAAAAATTGGATACCTAGGAAGGGTGTTGCACTGGCATCAAAATATTTCTCTGTAATGGATCCAGTCTTTACTGATCCCTGTGCCACCGTGAAGGCAACGGGTTATTGCAGCAGAACAGTTCAGTAAATACCAGCGGGACTCGTTGGCACAAGCTTTCCTTATCCACTCATGGCCATCAAGAACCGGCTACAGCTTCAGACTGATTTAAGATGACAAGCAGCGTGGGCATGCCTGCCTCCTTCAGAGTGTGTCGGCCCACATCCGTTGCACAGAAATGCCATGGTTAACGAGAACGTTCTAGTCATTACGGTTCGTGCAAGGCTTTCCCATATTCCCTTATCTTATCGCTCCAATATCCCTCGAAGCACAAATTCGTTTTGCTTTGATGCAACAAATGAGCATGGGTTTATCTTGCCAGACTTCATAGAACTGTTGACTTGTTTCAAAAATAGTAAATACTAACCAGTGGCGTGTGGCAAATCCCCCTCCCGCTGTAGCACGAATCAAGACCGTGATTATGAGGTTATTTTGGGCATTTTTGCCAACTTCTGTCTTGATTTTACACATTCCATGCTGTAATACATTCATCTTTCTAGATGTTGCAGGCAAAATTCAGTCGTTTAAATAGAAATATGCACAATTAGGACTTACAAGTGAGGGCAGTAAAGGGCCTGTGAAGATTTCACTCATGTTCAAGGTGATTACGCATATTTGGTTGGAGCTGCTTGGTTGAAAACTTTTTTTGCTAGCAAATTTTCACCAAAATGTTACTGATGTCACTGCATCTTAAATGTACAGTGGGTTTGAATTTGAAAATTACATTTTGAATCAAATGAAACCATGCAACCAATATGGCGTTACTTTCTTTGTAAGCAGTTTGAAATGTAATCTCTGAATCCTATATAGATGCTTTGCTATATATATCCACATTGAAAATGTTAGTGTTTCAGATCAAACCCACCTCAAAATGTCCGTTGTAAATTATTGAAAAACAAAATGCAGATGCATGTACCTGAATAGTTCAGCATGTGAGTTGTGGCTAAAGACATGTCTCTGTGCATTCTCTCTTTCTGTCTGCTGCAAGGCAGTGATATTAATTCCTCTAATCTGTAGTCTCAGGGGCTTGTGGGCATAATTAGGCAGTTGGATTACGGCTCATTTGGGGGATTATAGTCCTGCTTTAATCTCTCACAGTGGCCCAGCTTTATCTCTGGTTGGTTGGGTGGCTCCCTCCTGTTGTGTCATGTTCCTCCCACTTGTAGCCTTGCATTTTCACACCCTGTTGCTGAGACAATTAGATGTATCAGACACGCAACACCATTATTTTGCAGGCAGTCTCACAGGCCAATTCTTTTCTGTGTGTGCTTTTTTTGTGACCCCCACACACACACACACATTTTCATGTGACAACCAACTATTGATCCATGGCTTTGTTCACAGTGCTTCAAATTCCAAGTCCAATATTTAGGACTGACTGTCCCCGCTGTCATTTTATAAGTGATGACATCAGATCCGTTTGTTCAAACAGTCTGGTGAATATCCACTATATCTACACGGGTTGCCATATTAATGACTTTAGTGTCTGCACTATGCCAAAAGATGTGAGAAGGGCTGTCCTTTCATCAAAGGGTCGAAAACTTTTTTTATATTTCACCGCAGTGCTGAACTCTTGACACTTATGATGTCTGATGCGCCTCATGAGTTTTTCAAACCGCATATGGGTATGATTTAGATTAAGACTGCAAATAACAATTATTTTGATAATAATTTAATCTGTCGTTTATGTCTTTAAAAAGATTTAAATTCAAATTGTATTTTCAGTATTTTATTTTTTATAGAAAGTTTTACAACCTGCTCAATGTGTGAGGTCAGGTACTTTAACATGGGAGCAGTCGTGGCCTAAGGGATTGAGAGTGGGACTTGTAACCTAAAGGTCGCGGGTTCGAGTCTCAGGTCCGGCAAGAATTGTCGGTGGGGGGAGTGAATGATCGGCACTCTCTACTCCTTCAATACCACGACTGAGTTGAGACCCTTGAGCAAGGCACCAAACCCGCATGGTTGGTGGGAAGGGAGAATGCTTGGATGAGCACTGCATGTTTCAAAATCGAAACCCGGTGCTGGTGTTTTTATATCACTTTATTTCTGAAGGAAACCGACTGTCTTCAGAAAATGATGGATGCCATTTTCATTTAATCTTGCATGTAATGTCTGATAAAGCAGCGTTTGTGAGTAGAGCTCTGCTTTGTGTACAGCGTTGCCATGGAAACCTCGCTCTCTACCCCTCCTCTCTCTCCTTCTGGCAGCGAATGAATTTACATATGCCACCACAAATAGTGTAAGTCTGTGGGACTATAGTCACAGCCTCAGACGTCACGCCCACGAAACATTGGCTAAACGTCTGATGCATATGGCACAGTTATCTGGAAACATTTCAGGAGTTTGGAAGTCGTCTTCGGATTGGTTGAATTATACTGGATTTCCGGGAGACGTGTGTCGCATTCTTTAACGTTCCGCCTGGAAACAAAATTGCCGTGACGCCAAACCCCCTCACGATAGAAGAAAGCCATCGTGTTTACAACTGACGATGAGCGTTGTCAGAATCCACTAAATGCAGAATTTTCGGCATAGAATCTTTAAAATATGTCTGAGAGTTTTACACACCGGTCTGTTATTGTGGCGACATTTACACGCCCCTAAACATGACGCGGAACCAAACGAAAAGTGATTGGTTGCTTTACCTGTCAGTCTTATGGCCTCTTGGGCAGGCCTTGGCCATTCAAAGTGGCCAAAGTTCTCAGACTAGTGGGACTATGGTATAAATAAATTCAACTGTATAATAGTTTCACTCTAATTCATGTTATAATGAATTAATACATAAAAATATTGCCATTGCACTTATCTGTACATAGTAAATTAAGTTATTTTTAAGTTGTTGTTGACATCCGATCTAAAACGTGATTTGGCAAAAAAAAAAAAAAAAACTATAGCGTTACCACTTAATTGATATTTACATTTATATTTATGCATTTAGCAGACGCTTTTATCCAAAGCGACTTACAGTGCATTCAGGATATACATCTTTTTGTCAGTATGTGCGTTCCCTGGGAATCGAACCCACAACCTTTGCGCTGCTAACGCAATGCTCTACCACTGAGCCACAGGAACACTTTTGACGAAGCAATTTTGACGAACTTGCTGCTTTGGCAAAGGGCGGGGCAGTACTGTTCGCCAATCACAACGCACTGGGGCAGCTAACCAATCACGACACATTTCATTTTTCGGAAGGCGGGCCTTCATCAAACCTGGAACTAATCGAGCCGTTTGTCAGGCTGGGGAGAAAGGTATTGTAATAATATAAATTATGTGAAAAATAATGCAATTTTCGAACCACCAAGCATGAGAGCATGTTCTAGTACACCCCCAAAACTAAATCAAGGAAAAGAGCATAATAGGACCCCTTTTACTAGTTGCTTATTAGCATGCCTATTATTAACATACTGGCTGTTTATTAACACTTAGCACTAAAAGAGTAACTAACCTAACCCTAACCCAGCTCGTATTCTGCATGACCACATTCTACATCCCTAATCATAACCAATACCTAAATTTAACAACTACCTTACCGACTATTAATAAGCAGCAAATTAAAAGTTTATTGAAGCAAAAGTCATAGTTAATTGTTTGTTAATAGCGCGAATGCGGGGGTTAATAGCGGGGTATGAGGTGCGATCGTAAAATGTAAAATAACACTTGGGGTGATGAGTCATAAGGCCTTCAATTGAAGTAAATAAATGAAAAAAATAACACCGGACAGAAGCGATAGATATTACTGAATTCACGACAAATACAACAAGCTTAATAATGCGTTTTTGTCACATAGAAAAGCACTTAACAGTAAAGCATTGATTTTGAGCTAGACTGCTGGAAAGTTACTGCTAATAAATTCTGTCACCCTCATGTCCTCCCAAACGACTTTATTATGTTGAACACAAAATAAGATTTTGTAGAATGTTACCAAACCTATTTTGGTTACCCTTGATTTCTACGGTATGGACAAAACATTCTTGAATTTCTCAAATTATGTTCCACTGAACAAAGAAATTCATACAGTTTGAATTAACATTGGACTTGAATTAAAATTCATTAGAACTAAACATCTAAAAGAAAGAAGTATCCAGAGTTTAACTGACAAGTATTAGTAGAATGGTCCTCATTACCATGGTTATATGGTTTTCAAAATAAATAAGTAATGGCCCTATGAACTCTGTCAAACCCGACTAATGTAAAGTGGTGTGAATGGCAGATCGGTTTATCGATTGATCAATTTATTTTATTCCATATATCACATTTTAAAGCCTACAACTACTTACAATGAACTCTAGATTCACTCAGAAACGTAAAGATTTATTATTTTCATTAGCAATTATTGTTGTTTTTATTGATTAGTAATTGAAGCCCAAGTTTAGATCGCTTTGTAACCTTTAGATGATCAGACCACAAGTTTGAGTCAGATACACCCAAAAAAATCAGATTTTTGCTGCCTGCCTGTACAAAGCCGGTGTAAACCAGTGGTACGGAGAACACATTTTAGGACAATTCAAGACTACACTGCTGAAAAATAACAACAGCTGGGCATAGCTAGTTTAAGCTGGTCTAGCTGGTTTTCAAGTGACCAAAACCCCTCTAAAACCACCAATCCAGACCAGCTAGGAGAAACACAGTGGATTCATAATATCAGAGTGTCCTTGTATTTCAGCACACAGGCTGTCTCAGATCCGTATTCAGCATGGCTACACCTTACCATCTGATTCACCACTGCTTCTCTCCTGAAGGTTGATTGAAAGATCTCTCTCTTCTCTCCCCTCTCCACATCCATCTTTACCCCTCTGCTCTGTCTCTTTGGATATGCCTTATATTCTTGACGGTAGTTTAAAGCACACATCAGTAAATATGCACTTTGATGTGCTGCAATGGGACCGTGTGGGTATGTGTGTGACAGTTGCTGTGCTCCCTGGAGCGCTTGTTCTCTCTCTTTCTTCCTTCCTTTCAATCTCTGTCTTTATAATATTTTCTGTTGTGTATATTGAGCGGAGCATTCAAACATGGATGGACAGATACACAACAAACACACACACACAGATTAAATGACTTGTGGTTCCTGCAGAGAGGGATGGCAGTCAGACGGTGGGGATTTCTAATTGAGTGCTTTGCTGTGAAGAAGCTTGTTTTGCTCTTATCGCTCACTCTATCAGTCTTTCTCGGCCTCTCACACACACATACTGATTCAGATTACAATCTTCATCATTCACCATCTAGAGACAATCCCATGGGGACATTTGAGAACACTTTAAAATGTTGAATATGGGAACTTTACGCAGTAAAAATGTAGTTTTAGTAGAATGTTTCTGCACTTTTATTTTCACAAAATGAACATAAGAAAAACTATTAAAACCATATTTATAATGTTTAGATGGATGGGTGGATATTTAGATAGGTAGGTTGATGGGTAGATTAGCTTTTATTTGTATATTTTCTGTTTAATAAGAAATCCCAGTAAAATTAGTACTTCAAATTAAACGTATTTTGTTTCAGTTAGTTGCTAAGAAAGCATTTCTAATTTTGATTTAAGTCGAAGCTTTCATTATTTTACTTTACCATTTATTGTCCCCCTTGAGGGGCAATTTGTTCTACAGCTGTGGAGAACAAACACATAAAAACAAAAAACTGGCCTCTGTTTCCTATGTTTCTTAAGTGAACCCCAGTATTTATATATTTATTTATCCTCCTTACTGTTGACAGACGTTTGAAGACATCTCAAAATAAAAAGAGCTCTTGACTTGAGCACATTATTTACATTTTAATATCGACACTTATCAGATGTTCTATACCCGCATATAACCTTTAAATTTTTTTCCTCCTTTATTGGAAGATTTGTGCCAATTTAAGTTTGTATCCTTATTTTCCTGAGTAAGTAAAGCGTGGCATCAATTATGCTTAGCAGGTGTTTGATCTGCACTCTCTCTCAGACTCTGACAGTTAAAAGGCTCTGCAGATATTCAGTTCTTCTTGTTCGACTTCCTCTTAGATGGTCCTTGTATGTGTTTATGTGCTCACAAGCTTGTTTGAATCTGATCTTCTCTGTTTTACATTCAGCCTGCATCTCTTTCAAGCTAGGCCATTTCAACTGTTACCTTTTATATTGATCTCCGCTTTAACGGCACAAAGAGCAGTATGTATGTTTCTGTGTGAATGTAACACTGTTGGATAATTTTCCTCTTTTTCTCAGCAACTCCTGCGAGAAATGCAGCAGATGGCCAGCCGACCGTTCGCCACCATCAACGTCGCCTTGGAGATGGATGAGGAGCCGCCAGACCTGATTGGTGGAAATGTGAAGGTTAGCATGACCTTTCGGGTGGTGACATCAGAGTGGCTTTAAGAGAGTGCAGTTACTGCATGTGTTAATGTGCGAACGAACAGAGCTGTGTCGCTGGCTCGGTTTCAAAATCTAATGAGCTGCGTCGCTGTCTGCGGTCTACACAAGCAACTGCCTTCTAAAACAGCAACCAAATAAAAATTAATTTGAATCTATACTTAGGCAGCAACTCTTTTAGGACTGGCTACTCGTGCTCTCCTAATGTGATGCACACAAGAAACTCGATTCTTTTGATTAGTTTCTCGTTAGCATATACTGCTAATCTAAGGATTCAATGCTCAAACACAAAAATAAAAACAATAGCACACAGTTTTCATTAAATGCACATCAGTTATCAGTTAGGATGTCCAGTTTGCTTTGCTTGAAAATTCGGTCTCTGCTAATGTTGTGGAATATACAGGGAAGTATTTCAGAAGGGCTTTTCACACTTGAAATAGTTAACCCTGAGTCACTCGAAATCTCAGGTAAACCGAACCCCTGGGTTATTGTGCTTCTCATTTCACACCACAACCCTCTATGCACCCCTTGGCAATAGAACTGCCATTGGCTAGTGGATTTCTTGTTGTACTCACCAGACTCGACATATAATTTGAAATCTTATTTTCTTCACAAAATGACAGCCCTTTATAAAGATACATTCATATGTATTGCCAAATGCATGTTATTCTTGCTCACTTCTAAATTAACCAGCCAGCAGTGCTTTCTGATTCGTTTTAAAGGTTGAATAATTTCATTTTGACAGAAAAAAACAAGAAAAAATATAATTTGCATGAAGCACGTCAATTCTTCAAAGTATGTAGGACTCTATTCGTTCTCTTTTTGCATGTGTGAAGAAACAGATTGCTCATTTAAGTGACAGTGAATAGGGCACCTACACTCTAGAGTTTACAGTGTGTCAAATAGCCTGCTCATCCATTGATATTAATTAGGGGTCGACCGATATGTGTTTTTCAGGGCCGATACCGATTATTACAGATCAAGTAGACCGATAACCGATATTTTGAACCGATATACGTGTCTGGTGTAAAAATGAAAATGAATGCCAAAATTAATAATAACAAGAGCTCTGACAAAAAAAAACGTTCTTTAAATGCTTTTAAACATGTCTTTAATTCTGAAAACTGTTAATAACAACTACATTAAATAAACAGTAATATTAATAAAATTAATAATAACATAAGTACAGAGATCACCCAGAAGCACTCTGTAAACATTTTGTAAAACTTAAAGTAAATGTATTTAGCGTATTGTGTGATTATTCTCAACAAAAGTTGTAATAATTGTTGTAGTTGTATTACGTATACAGTAATATATTCGGCTAAACCGAACTTATATTTTGACAGGTTGCCACGAGGACATTTTAAGTTTCTGTAGCCTATGTATATATGATATGACGATCGTTTTACTCAAATGAAACGGTCAAATGCTCATGAAGTGAATCTCCGATAAGTTCTGGGGATGTTGTTCATGTATTTATGTCCTCATTTAGTGAGACGGCAGACGCTGAAGTCACCGCGAGCATCACGTGCGCTTCAGTATGTATGTGTGCAGTAAATGAAACCGCACGTCTGTGTCATTCATTAACAGAGATGCAGAACATGCAGGATTCATATTTAAATAGTGTTTTTGCGGCTTAATATTTATAGATACTAGTCCATAGCGCGAGTCGATTTAAGTGTACTGACCTACTTTTGATTAATTCATCCAAACTTCGACATTCCATGACATTCCGTTATACGGTAAATTCCATTATATGACTGCATTCCGCGATTCCGCCCGCATTTTCCGCATCGCGACATCATAGGTTCTCTTTCAAGCATACGTTTCGGTGTCTCACTGTGGGATACGCCCTTCTGCGTATTCCTAGAAGCCCTATTACATTACGCCAGCCCCAATTGGCTGGCAGGCGGAACGTTGTGTCTGGGAGTGGCGCCCCACCCTCAGTATAAAGGGAGCGACACAACGTCACTACGACATTCAAAACCTCTTCTCGCTTCACACCAGAAGCCTTTAACGAACTCTCGACGAACAACTGGCCACCACGCGTTTTCGCCAGACTCCTTCAATTTCGCATTCCAGCCGATTGAAAGGATTGTTCGATACTATGATGGCTGCCGCAATGCAGTCTGTACCGCTAGTGAGGGAGATGCTGTGCGACTCTGTTCATGCGGGAACAAAATTTCAGGCAAGGACACACACCAGGTCTGCTCTGCATGCCTTGGGCTGAAACATGCCCAAATGGCGATCGAGAACCCGGTTCCTGTGAACACTGCGCACGCTTCACAATGAAGAGCCTTCGCCGCAGGCTAGCACGCCAAGCTAGCCTGTCAGGCCACGATCCCCTCATGTCATCTAGCCCTGCTTCCAGCTGCCACTCCGCAGGTATCCATCCCTGTAGAGCTGCCCACCACGGCAGCTTTATCATGGGGTGAACAGTTGACATCTCGCCCTCTGCCCAGCGTGTTCAGCACGGACGAGGAAGAGGACGCTCTTGATTTCGAGGAAGAGGGACAATCGGACTTTCTTCTCTGAAGAAGAGGAAGATTTCGAGGACTCTCCTTTCCTCCCCTGCGCATACGGCACAACCCTCGCAGCGGCGGGATCCATGGAAGATGCGGATGGGGCACCATCCCCGCTGCTCAGTGTGGATCTGCAAGATGTGTGCAAACGCTGCAGAGAAACTTAACATTCCGTGGCCGACCGTGGTAGCAGAGACTGCAAAGTCTCGTCACGAGGGTAAGAGGCTGCCGAGAGCAAACGGGCTGCACGGCAGCTCCTTCCTGTGTTTCCAGAGCTCCTAGAGGAGCTTGCAGTGACCTGGAAGGACAAACCGTTCACCAGTAAGTTACCCGTGCAGGAGGATCCGCTCGATGTGGAGGGAATGGAGAAGGCAGGACTTCTCCGAATGCCCCCATGGAGCCGTTAGTTGCCTCGCATTTGCAGCCAAAGCACACGGCGGCTGCAACCGACGCTGCCATCCAAAGCGGACCGTTTCCAGTCAAGCATGACGGAACGCGCTTATAAAGCAATTGCTCTCTGCCAGGGCTCTGAACGCGACATCTATGCTGACCGCGTACCAAGCGGAATTGCAGGACGGCGCTGACCATGCCAGGTCAGACGCATTGGGAAGAGATCTGTGTCGTTACAGATCTTTCTCTGCGTCTTCAGAGATGCGCGGTTCAAGCCGCGGGCAAGGCCATGGCCACAATGGTCATTCAAGAGAGAGGACGTTGGCTCAACTTGGCAAATCTCTCTGACAGAGAAAAAGAAGCCATCCTGGACGCACCGGTGGTCGCAGAGGGCATTTTCGGCTCGGCGCTGACACTGATGCAAAAGAGATGCGAGGAAAAGAAGAGGGACGATGAGGCTTTGCAGCTCTGTATGCCTAGGAAGGCACATACTGCACCCCATCCGCCACCTCGGCAGACCTTCGCACAAGTTACGGCCCGCACCCCCCCCAGCTATCGCATTCCTCGACGGCAGAGACCGAACGTGAATGCAGCGGGTCACAGCGGAGTCCCGGAACAGAGAACTGCCTGGCCTAGGAAGAACTATCCGCCTGCACCAGCTCAGACGGCCCAGCCAGCTCCTCAGCCTCATCCTCACCCCCACCCTCAGGGAGCGAGGAGGAAGAAGAAGGCAGTTTGATGGTGTCTTCCCCGGGGAAAGGAGCTCACAAGCCCCCCCTGTTCGCGAGCTCCCGACCCTCAGACGTTCAGCGTTCGACAAGGGACGAGTTCCGAAGTTCCCGGATGTTCGGTGGGGAAATAGAGCCCGTTTGGGCCAGGAAAACAGAGCAGTGAAAAGGACGAGATGGTGCAGTGGTGTACACCCACCCACGAGTCACAAGCACTTTTCATGTTCAAAACTCAATAAAGTTTACACTGTATTCCCAGAGAATGTTGCAAAACATAATTCCCCCCCAAAAAATGTTGCAAAACACATTAACAAACCACAGTATAACATCACCTCGGAGAGTTACTGCTCCCTTAGAGGTGATGAGACACTAAACTCTGTCCAAGTGCCGAATGCCCACGCATGCGCAGTACAGACAGCAAACTCATTCACAAGTCAGCCACACGATGGCGTCAGAACACTGCGAATAAACAGTTGGCAAGAATGCACACAGTCCCGCTGGATATTAAAGACAATACAATTCGGTACCGACTGCAGTTTGCCGCTTCCCCGCATTTCAGAGGGATAATTCATTCTCAGGTGCGGGAGAAATTAAAGCATGTTCTTCAGGAAGAAATTTACTCTCTGTTGAAAAAAGGGCGATAAGAGTGGTCCCACCGAGCAGAGCCACAACGGGTTTTACTCGAGGTATTTCCTCGTCCCAAAGAAAGGGACTCAAGCTCTCCGTCCCATATTAGATCTGCGTGCGCTGAACAAGTACTTAAGGAAGTACAAGTTCAGGATGCTCACTCATTCTACACTTCTAAAATTAGTGCGCCATGGCGACTGGTTTACGTAATCGACCTGAAGGACGCATACTTTCACATAAAGATATATCCACCCCACAGGAAATTCCTGCGGTTTGCTTTCCTTGGAGTGGCATACGAATATCTGGTTCTACCATTCGGCTTGTCTCTCAGCCCCAGTGTTTGTAAAATGTACAGAAGCGGCACTGACTCGCTCAGGGAAAAGGGCATTCTCGCTACTTACATAGACGACTGGCTGGTGACAGCTCGGTCAGAGCAAGAAGCGAGAGAACACACAGTTATGCTTCTGGAACACATACAGAAACTGGGGTTAGAATTAAACATCGAAAAGAGTGTTTTAATTCCCACACAGTCTATAACATATCTGGGACTGTCACTGAACTCGGTGACGTTCAGAGCGAGACTGTCAGAAGACAGAGTGAGAAAATTCCGTTGCATGACCGATTTTCAGAGGGGAAACAGTGTTTCCTTTCGCACATGCCTCAGACTATTAGGACTAATGGCCTCAGCCCTAATAGTTGTTCCCTTGGGCAGATTGTTCATGAGAGAGTTTCAACGCTGGGTAGCGTCTCAGGGACTGGACCCACTACGTCCACTCCCGGCGGAGAGTGAGAGTGACGTCAGAGGCAGTCTTGGCACTGCGCCAGTGGAGACACCCGACCTTGGTTCAAGGTACCCATGGGCGTGGTTCGAGTCAGACAAGTAGTAACAACGGACGCCGTTGTCCGGGTTGGGGGCATTCACGAGGGCAGGATAGTGAATGGAAGATGGGGTCAACATCTGACCAATCTTCACATAAACTATTTGGAAATGCTAGCCGTCTTTCTGACGGTGAAGCATTTCCTTCCCTTTCAAAGGGCATCATGTTCTCGTGAGAACGGACAACACTACAGTTGTGGCTTACATAAACCGACAGGAGGTCTCAGATCACTTCCTTTGCACATGTTAGCACGCAAACTAATTTTATGGAGCAATGCCAATCTTTTGTCCCTGAGAGCGACGCACGACAGGGTGTTATGAACAAGGGTGCGGATCTGCTGTCCAGGGGCAATCCCTCTACGGGAGTGGAAATTGAACAGGAAGTGGTCGAACAGATTTGGGGCATATACGGCAGAGCGACCGTGGATCTGTTCGCGTCCACGACAATGCTCAGTGTCCTCTGTTTTCTCCCTGAAAGATCAGAGCGCCTCTGGGGATAGATGCGTGGCGCGCAGAATGGCCTCGCACTCTCCTTACGCTGCTTCCCACCGACATGCGTTGATATCCCCAACACTTTACAGAGTGAGGGAGGAGGGATTACAATTGATACTAATAGCTCCGAGGTGGCCAGGAAGTACTGGCTAGCGGAGATCATACATATGCTGTACAAAGACCCGTGGTCTCTCCCGCTGCGCAGAGATCTTTTATCACAAGCAGGGAGGAAATTTTCATCCTCACCCAGAACGCCTGGCACTATGGGCCTGGCCTGTGAGTGGTTCAACTTAAGTACAACCGGTCTGTCTGACAGTGTTATTAGAACCATACAAAATGCTAGAGCTTCATCGACTAGGTCTCTTTATGAATGCAAATGGGCGTGTTTGAGCGCTGGTGCGCAACTAAACATGAGATTCCCTTTCAATGTTCAGTGGCAGTCGTTCTATCATTTCTTCAGGATTTGATAGATCAAGGGAAAGCGTTTTCAACCGTAAAAGTGTATCTGGCTGCTATATCTGCTTGTCACATTGGTTTTGATAACAAAACTGTGGGCAGAATCCTTTGATATGCAGGTTCATGAAAGGTGCGCGCGCTTTGCCAGTTTCAAAACCGCTTTCCCCCTCATGGGATCTGGGATTAGTGCTAGACGCACTTTCCATGTCCCCATTTGAGCCACTGGATAAGGTTGATGTCAAAATACTGTCATTTAAGACGGCACTGCTGTTAGCTTTAGCCTCGGCAAAGCGTGTAAGCGAGATTCACGTTATCAGTGCATTCAGCGTGCTTGCAGTTCATGTCTGGGGATTCAGGCGTTTGTCTGAAACCTAATCCTGCATTCATGCCCAAAATACTTAAGGCTATCATTCCTCTTGAGTTAAGAGCCTTCTATCCACCACCTTTGCTTCATCAGAGCAGCAAAAGTTAAATGCATTGTGTCCAGTGCGTGCTTTACGCATTTATACAGAAAGAACTAGAGAGTTCAGAGAGAGTGATCAGCTGTTCGTATCTTGGATGAAACCTCGTGACGGGAAGCCGATTACTAAGCAGCGTTTATCGCACTGGATAGTGGAGGCGATTTCGTTGGCATATTCTAGTAAGGGTCTTGTATCCCCACCTGGTTTACGTGCACACTCAACCAGGGGAATGTCAACTTCCTGGGCTCTATTTAAGGGAGTCACGTTACAGGATATTTGCAAAGCAGCGAGTTGGACCTCACCGCATACATTTGCAAGATTCTATAAACTGGATGTTACAGCTCAGACTTTAGCACATGCAGTATTGAGCGTAGGAATGTGAGTCACGAGTCATGACTCGTTCAGCCCCGGATGTAGTGATTGTGGTTGGCAGGAGACTTCGAGGCAGGCTATCTGGCAATACGGGAGTTAGGATATCCCACAGTGAGACACCGAAACGTATGCTTGAAAGAGAACAATAGGTTACGTAACCCCGGTTCTCTGATAGCATTAAGTGAGGTGTCTCACCAGATCACCCTCCTTGCTGTGTGAAGCGAGGAAGAGGTGTGCTTGTTTTGAATGTCGTAGTGACGTTGTGTCGCTCCCTTTATACTGAGGGTGGGGACGCCACTCCCAGACACAACGTCACGTCTGCCAGCCAATTGGGGCTGGCGTAATGTAATAGGGCTTCTAGGAATACGCAGAAGGGGCGTATCCCACAGTGAGACACCTCACTTAATGCTATCAGAGAACCGGGGTTACGCAAGTAACCTATTGTTATATTGAGGTGTTTTGCAAATTCAGCAACGTCTGCTGCTGCTTTACCTTTGAGAGACAACTGATGCGTGATCACTGACGCAGCTCCAGTTAGCATGTGCTCTCGGTGTGAGACTGCCTTCAGTTTTCCGCGTTGATTGGTCGGACTCGTGACTCTCTACATATCAGATGAGCGGTGGGCGGAGATTGCTCTCAGAGATTGAGAGATCGCCTCACTCTCACAGTGTTGAGCTCAGACAGGCTGCATCGAGCCAAATAGTGCATTTAAACATTAAATAGTTTCACCTGTATTATTTATTCACCAATAAATAATGTCACCTGTAAATAATATGTTTGTTTGCATAAAAAAAAAAAAAAAAAAAAAAAAAAAAAATTATCCGCCAATCTGTTTTTAAAATGGCCGATATCGATAATCGGTAAAATGCTTAATATCGGCGCCGATAATCGGCCAGGCCGATAATCGGTCGACCCCTAATATTAATGGAAATAGTGCACTCACGTCGCTGTAAATTTGTGATCGATGTTACTTAGTCAACTACCATTGGATAAATACAGCACACGACAGGTTTAGATGACCTTGATTGCGTTGTATGTTTGTTTTTGCATACAATCCACAAAAGAAAGAGGTTTCTTTCCATTATTTGACAGTACTTATTTCATATTGCATTCAACTTGCATTCACAACTCGGGTAAAATATCATTTCTTTTACCGATGAAGATTCAGCAATGGGGGAATACTATGCTGAAAAATGGTGCAGAATGCACCGATATGGGGAACTTTCTTGGTACATTATGAAAATATTTGTTAAATATTAACAACTATGCAGTTGACCAAGTTGGTTTTCCATGCAGGCTACATTTTCCTGCGCTCCCTGGACATAGGAATTGAGTGAAAGATTGATATCTAGATAGTTGAAGGAAAGACTGCGATTAATCGGAAAATCTAGGTTTTACCCCACACTATAAATTAAATAATTCTATCGATTTGTTAAAGTGGTAAATAAAATATATTTCCCTCAAATCACAAAGCTCTCAAAAATGAATATTAGGATTGTATCTTTGGAGGAAACATGCGATACTACCTGACAGCTTGGCCAAAATGAGGTACATTACAAAGCAGTATAGATTTTTTGTAATGTGCCTCAAGAATGGTCTTGTCAGGCAGCTCACTAGGTTTTAGAACAGAACTGGTGTGTTTTAAATCTCAAACTAAACCTCTGTGTTTTTAGGTACTCAGCAACTTTAAAATCATCACCCTTTCAGCGTCTAGTTTTGACAGCTTTGTTTAATTCTGTTTACTTTAGTTTCAAGGCTCCTTGACCCCTCTATGAGATTTGCTACTAATAACTGCATTACCTAGTATTACAGCTATATTTGATTTCAGGAATGTTTGGTTTGTAATTACTGTTTTGCTTTGTTTGTTGTCCTAACACTTTAATGACAGCCCTAGAGTGAAGATCCAATTTAGATTTATCTCTTTTCTATGTTCTCACTTCTGCTCCATCAATGTCCTATGCTCACTATCAAAGTTTAAAAGTAATTACAATCCAGCCATCCTTGATAGCAAAACGCTATAAATGCAGTCATTTCTCTCAAATCTCATAGAAGGACCCAGGGGGTATGAAACTAAAGTAAACACAACTAAACAAATAGCGATGCACACAGAAGCTCGGTAGACATCAGAGAATTGAATGCTGTAGTTTGTGGCCTCTGACACACTCAGTCAGTATACATCTGCTTTCTCTCTCACTCCCTCACTGTCACTGTCGTTTTCTTTAATTATAAGAGTTAATTAAACACAACCTGTCTTCTGCTTGCTCAGTCTGGTTGCCTCAGATAATCGCCTGAGCCGAAATGTAACGAACGCATATATATATAAATTTAAATGCATACGAGCAGCAATACGCCCCTCCATACTCATGCCGATGCTCTGAGGCTGTAATTGAATTTTACTGGGAGTTTCTTCGTGTTGTGTGCTGGAGGAGTAGGTGTGTATGGCGTGAAAGATAAATGCCGTTCCCCCCTGCTCTGAATTGACTGTAGGAAAGTGCGAGGAGGAGAGAGATAGAGGAGTGAGGGGGTGAACTGGCCTTGGTAGGATAAGAAGTTGTTTAAAGAGAAGAATATATGAAGAGAAGGAGGGATGAATATGCAAGTGTGCTGTACAGTGGGGAGAATGTGTGAATGAGGGGTTGGAGAGCTGCAGTAAGCACACAAACACTCAGTCATTGAACAGTCTTTTTGATGCATGTGCGCTAATATCACGCATACACACAACACACGCTGGGGAAACTCGGCAGTTAAGTAAAAAGAACAAGTGTGTGTGTGTGTATAAAAGGGTTTATGTCAGGCTTGGGACTAAGGGCAAAATGAGAGTGTGAAATGGGTCAAAGCTGGAATATGATTTGTGCGTGTGTTCAAAAAAAGGTCATGTGCTTTCAGCCCTGTTCTACACATGCATTAAAAATACTTACAAAAAGAACAACGTTTTTTGTGCATGTACCGTGGTATTCTTTGAAGTACACTACCCTTGAATATGCATTAGCAGACCTTTCAGTAGACTGGTACAATATGTCACAGATATATACTAAAAGGCAATTGGGAAACATTATAAATTAAAATTATGCAAGTCTTTTCCTTTTAAAATATTTTTGGCGCAGTTGTTTTGCCCCTGCTTAGAGGTGAAGAGGCTAAAATTATTATAAACATTTTGATACCAGTGTCACAGATTTTGAAAATTGACCGAACGAGTCAAATTCAGAGTCAGAACTGTCTATATGTTTTAATAATGTCATTCAAATGTGCAATGGGGTCCAAATGTCCGAGACCACAATGAAAAAATAATTCTGTCAAGTCTGGAAATTGGTCTTGTGAATCCTTCGTACAGACGTCAGATGTTCCTGCTTACAATGAAACTGAAGATGCTCCTTGAATCATTCTCAAATTTATTAATTTTTTTTTCAGAAATTAACACTTTTATTAAACAAGAATGCATTAAATTGATCAAAGTAAAGACATTTATATTGTTACAGAGATTTCTATTTCAAATCAATGCTAGTATTGAAAAAAACGTGTGTATTATGTTTACACAGTAATATGAAGCAGCACAATTGTTTCTTAAGCTGCAAATCAATGATGCTGAAAATTCAGCTCTGCTATTACAACAATACATTACATTTGAAAATATATTAAAGTAGAAAACATTTATTTGAAATACATTTTCACATTATACTGTTTTGACTATATTTATGATCAAAAACATGCTGACTTGGTGAGTAACAGAGACTCAAAAGCATTTCAAGCCCAAACTTTTGAATGATGGTATAAATTGTTTTAATAAAAATTCACTAATTTTGTTGTGTAATATAATATAATTTGTAAAAAGAACAAATGAAATGCAACATTTGTATTCAATGGAAAAAATGAAGCATTTTCTCTAGTTGTCTCAGGACCACACTGCATATCATATATATTTTTGTAACAGTTTGTCTTTTTCCCCTCACAGTCTGTGCCCAAGCCCATAGCTTTGGAGCCCTGTTTTGGGAATAAGGCAGCAGTGCTCTCCATCTTTGTTAGATTACCCAGAGGCCCCGGAGGTATTCCTCCTCCAGGACAGTCAGGTGGGTTGGCGAGCCAATGCATTTGGCCCCACACTGAGTGCTGAACAATTTTACACTCTGCCGCCAAGGCCATTATACTGTCGCTCAGAAACACCTCTTTGTCTTCTCTTCTCAGGTCTGGCAGTAGCGAGTGCATTAGTGGACGTCTCTCAGCAGATGTGTCTGGGATATAAGGAGAAGTCGGGAGGGTTGCGTAGCCGCAAGCAGCAGCCATTAGCACAGCCCGCCACCTGCATCTGACATTTACCCCTCGTCCTCTGACCTCGGACCTCTGCCAGGACTGAGTCACAGGAACACACGCTTATGGCTGGGTGGCGTGGTTTAGCCAAGCCAAGCGGACTCTGATTGGAGAAACTGAATCTCTCCTGGCCCAAGCTGAGAGAACACTACAGGAAATGAACTCTTATGTGACCCTGACTGATAGGACTTATCCTGGGCCACTTTATGATATTTAACTTATTTCTGTTATTTTAATTTTTAAATCAGGAGGAAGAATCCATGCACTGCTGCATCTCTGATGAAGACAACACACACAGACAAACTTTACTTCTGGAGACTTCTTTGGCTGCATGGCTATTACACAAACACACACACGCATATAGTACAGGATGTCTTTTAGAGGCATATAGTATGTCTGTGTCTCTTTAATCATGGCAGTGGTCACCGCAAATTGCTTTTATTTATTAATAATTAATCATGATTTGATGTGCAGGAATAAGTCACAGCAAGCTGGTATGTTTACACGCATTTTATTTTACAGTTCATCTGTGACGTCTCTCCCAAGCATGTCATGTTTGTCCCAATAAGAGGATCTACATTGGACCTTTTTCACATCCTTCCTTTTGAATGAATTACCTCCTTTCACATGTTCATGTAGAGATCTGAGACGTCAGTGTTTATGTTTGCCATAATGATAGTGCTACTTCTGCTTCTGCTTTTATCATTTACATTCTCTCTTATCTGAAATCTCAACCCATTTCTCAGGCACATTTCAAGGAAGGCAGGAATAAAAGACGACTGCAGGCAGGCAGCAGGGTGGAATTAGAGCGAACAAAGACCTTGTTTGGGTTTCTCGAAATGTCAGATGTCATTTTGGGCTGGCGAAGGATTATCAGCATACACAAATGCACAAACCTGGGCCTGCGTTGTATACCGGGGGTATTCTCCAGGATATGGAGTGGATTGCCTAGTACAAAGGAAAGGTCAGAGATAGAGTGAGCAAATGTGACATTATGAAATCTAAACTGGTGTAAGTGCGTGTAGCGGCACAGTCATTACATCGTTTATTATCCTAGTGCGCGGCTTTATCGAGACTGCACAGATGACCTGCTTGCCAGTTCTCAGTGCGTTTAGAGTGCCATGAATAAAGGGACACAAGTCACTAGACCAGAACCAAACATCTAGTATTGAGAGCCCAAACAGGATGCTACTAATCTCAATGGAAATTCATGTCCTGTGACACCCATCAGGTGTGAATGTAAGCCGGAATGTAAGTCTCAGAGAGACCATTTATGTTTTTTCTCGCGATCTGTTAGGGTCCAAAAGGGAAAGCGCACTCACACGTACACACAACATGGTCTAATGAAAGGAGCTGGTCTCTCTTCCTTCAGATGGAAGCTAATTCTCACATTGATTTTCTCTGTAAGCCTCAAACAGTACTTCTCACACACCGACCGCACCATCTATATACAGTGCTACTGTAGATACGGAGTCTGTAGTTTGTTAATATGTATAATGTAGCAGCAAGTGCACTCAAGTTTTTTGTACATAGTGATGGACATTAATGTGAATGCCGTCTATGTTAAGAGACTTACTGCACTTGTTGGGTGGAGTATCCCAGGCTTTTGAAATGTGACTGCATTGCAGCTTCTTTTGTATGTAAGATGGCGAATGTCATGAACAAACTTTAAACTTGCTGCCTACTTTAAGAAAAAAGACCTGCACATTTAAACTGACCTTGTAATTATATGTGTACATAAAGAATGACATAGAACATTTTGTGTATAATTAAATGGTAAAATGATGACTGCCTGTACATCTGTTGTTCTAATGTTGAGTGAAATTGCAGTGTTCTCGGTTAGCTTATCACCCATCGTTTATTTAATGAGATAACGAGCTGCCTATGGTGTTTTTTAACTATTGAGGAATTGATGTAGCTCAGGGGGAAACGGTACAGTACGGCTCTAATGTACATTGTTTTATCTTCATTGTGTAGTGTGCTGTTGTAAGCACTTAAGCTTGTCTCTCACAACAGGACAGATGAAATGCATTTGTTATATCCTTATTATCAGCAGGCGGATGTGGATAAACAATATTGTGATAACTTCCTCAGCTCGGCGTGAGCGTTTATCCAGTGCCTCCTGAGATTTTCTAAATGGGATTATGAGGGAACTGTCAAAGTCTCTCCGCTCAGATATATTACAGATACTTTACGGCTTCATAATTGAATGGAAACTCTCACCATTAGCTGTGTATTTGCATGTTATTAAGCACATTGGCAGGAATCCAGAAATAGAGAGGGTGAATATTCTTTTCACAAATCCCCTTCTTAAAATGGTCATCGGGCCCTGTGGATTCTCAGAGGTCGTGACCTTCTCGACGGCATGCAATGATTAAAATCATGCGTCATAATTTGCACAATATTCTGTTGAATTAATAGTTCACTGTAGTGAAAATGTTTCAAGTTGAATTATTATGAATGTGATGTTTAGCTGCCCCACATTTTGCTGGCATCTGTTACTGCATGATTTTTCCATTTACAAAACAAACAAAAAAATCCCAGGACCCAGTCATCGTTTGGACTCGTTAACCGCATGCCGTGAGTAGATCATGCAAATATCATTCCATTTACTCAGTTTTACACAAATTGTGGTGCCTGTACTCATCAAATTCCGCCATTCAACTCTTTAAGCAACGTTATTTTAAGGGAAACATTGTTTTCTTTATTTTGTGGGAAGCATGTTGTGTAAATGATAGCTTAATTTAAAAAATATATATATATATTTAGGCTACATTTTTTACTTGGAAAAATTGCTTTAAACTTATAAACACAAAATTAAATAAATAAAAACTTGACAGTCAACATTTTCTGAATTTTCTAATTACTCACCCGCATTTTGTTCCAAACCAATCTTCGAATATTTTTTTTTTTAATGATATCCGAGAGCTCTCTGACCCTCCATAGACAGCCAGGGAACTAACACTTTCAAGGCCCAGAAAGGTAGTAGGGCGTTGTTAAAATAGTCTGTGACATTATTGGTTCAACCGTAATGTTATGTAGCTACGAGAATACTTTTTGTGCGCAAAAAAAAACAACCTCATATTCAACAATTTGTGACCCTCTCTGAAAACCCAGCTAAAGTCATTATTTTGTGATTTGCTGTTTTCTACAAAAAAAATCATCCTTCATATGGTAAAGAACATTTTCTGAAAATGTAACCTTTGTATCTTTAATATTGACTGAGTAAGGTCATGTCAAAGATTGAAATCAAATTTTGATGCTTGTTTTCTCATAATTAGATTGAGACTTTAGCCTGGATTTCACCGAGAGGGTCACATTTCTTCTCTTCCACATCACTCTTTGCCGCCATTCACGAGAGTACCACAACGCATGCGTGCGGTGCTGCAGATGCAGGAGCCAGCGTTCTGGCGTTCTCATAGTTTCATAAAATTACCGTTGAATCGCTTGTCACATTGACTTTTTAATGATGTCCTTACTACCTTTCTGGACCATAAAACTTTTCAGTTTGGTTGCTGTTCTGCGTCCATGTTGTCCTCCTCCCGAATCCAAATATCCTTCATATTTCCTTGAGTATGGCTTGCGGCAGTAGCACTACACTGTTACATGTGGGCGTTTTATTTTGTTGGGGGTTGTTAGTCTGAAGGGCAGTGTAGATGTGTGTGCTGACCCAAACGATGCACATAGGTGACAATGCAACAAATGTGCTCCAAATAAATGAGGGTTACTTCACTCCCTCAGTTACTCATTACCCCCTCAGCTTGAGCTGATCGGCAGGCCACACACACTCTGAACCCACAGGACTTGAATTACAACATCAGTCATTCATGAAGCACCTCTAATACTTAATTCCACTCTGGCTAATTTGGTAATATTTGCAGCTATTTTTAATAAATAAATCACAGTATTCATTCCAAATCAAACATGTATGACTTTCTTCTGTGGGGCAAACAAAAATACATATAAATATTAAAGAATCTTCTCACCACTATTTTCCATAGAGCTATTTTCAATTATCATCTGAGCATATTTTACCATATTAAAATAGAGATTGCTCAGGTTTTTCCCCATAAATAAATGCTGCATAAACATATGTGACCCTAGAACACAAAACCAGTCATAAGGGTCCATTTGTTTAAATTGTGATTTATACTTTATCTGAAAGCAAAATAAATACAATTTCCATTGATGTATGGTTTGTTAGGATATGACAATATTTGGCCGAGATGCAACTATTTGAAAAATCAAAATATTGAGAAAATTGTTTTTAAAGTTGTCCAAATGAAGTTCTTAGCAATACATATTACTAATCAAAAATTTAGTTTTGATATATTTAGGGTAGGAAATGTACAAAATATCTTTATGGAACACATTCTTTACTGACTATCCTAATGATTTTTGGCATAAAAGAAAAATCTATAATTTTGACCCATACAATGTATTTTTGGCTATTGCTACAAATATACCCCAGCGACTTATGACTGGTTTTGTGGTCCAGTGTCACATATGCGCTTACTTTATGAACATATTTGGACACACAAGCATTATTCTGTACATCTGTATCTGGCAGGTTTATTATTCAGGAAATAACAAGTAAAATCCACAATTTCCACCCATTTTGACAGAAATGCTTTGCCCCTTTTTGTGATGCAGGTTGCTGATTGACCAATCGTCTCTGAAGGTTGTTAGAGGTCAACTCATTTTCTTTTCCCTCACCTTGTTTGTCATCACAGGACACTTGAGAATAAAAAAGCAACACAACTGTAGATGCCAAGTGCTCATAGGATGGGGACGCAGAATACTGCTGTCAGTCACTGGAGAGAATCAACAGACCCTCGTAGTGCTCGTTTTGATTGGCGGAGACGAACAGTGAGCAAGGAGATGGGATTAAGCTGCTTGAATTCACATGAACAGGATGTGCTTTTTTGTTTAACAGTGTTTTGTGCTTCTTTTTCCATTCGCAATAAGCAGTTTGATGCAATATTTCAGACACCCATATTCACAGGTGAAGTATACAAGAACTGCTCCGTTATCATGGCATTCATCAAGATACTTAAACTCTTCTGCGCTTCATATCTGTGCCATTTTCTTAGCAAACCGTGCACTCCAAGACTGCTGGGAGAAACAGCCTACATCTAAACAATACAGCCATGTTACAAAAATAAAGACGGTCTCTGTAACCCACTGATAGAGCTCTCATCACAGACACTTTTAGTGCATTACTTCTGTTTCCTTTCTCTTACTGATTGTTCTTGTGCTTCTTCAAGCAGACATCACAAAACACACTTCTATCCAGGTGAATATACAGCACACGTACCAACACTGTCCATTCGAGAGAGCTGGGGGAAAATACATATTCAATTATGGATGACGAACAGGTAGAAATATATGTTAGATATTTTTTTATTTGTTTTTTTTTGTGAAATTTGTAGCATAGGCATGACTCAGCCACCCGTTGACTACCTTTCAGTCGCTTGCTTTGAGGAAAGGGGATTTTATCTTACACGGGCACCATCTTCAGTTCAAATTAAGAGAGACACAATTATTTAAACCCTTGAAATCAGTCATTGTGAACACCCAGACAATGAGTCACTATGTTGCATTGAGTAATGAAGCAGGGTTTCATATATTTATAGAGTTTGGTGGTTTTTACGTCCTCTCAGAACGAGTTATTGTGATGCGGACGTCGAAACTCATGAAAACACGCACGCTGTCCCAGTTCTGTGGTGCTTTGATTGGTTGCTTGATTTTAAAGTTAGAGAGCCAGCAGCAGGAAGGGGAGGAGCCACATTACCATGGCCAGGTGGGCCGCTGCAGGACTGGCGTCGTAGAGATCAGGGGATGGGAGCGTGGAGTCGCCCCACAGTCTGTCTCTCTCGTTCATCTGCAGAACAAAAATAGCAAGTGAGATCTGTTTTATCATCTCATTATTTCTCTCTATGTTTGGTTCGGTTTTTATAAGTCTCACATCACAGACAGATACAGTGCCAGATGGATTCATCTCTAATGAACAGTGGTGGATGGGTCTTGAAGTGTAAATGATAAAACACAACCAAGTCACACAAGAATGTATAGTTATAAAATATATAAACGGACCTCTCATCTTTAAAAAGGAAGATAAAGATGCTTCCCATGTCTTTTATTAAGTCTCACAACATTTATTTGATTAAAAAAACATAAGTAATGTGAAATATCATTACAGTTTAAAATAACTGATAACTATTTTAATATATTTTAAATGTAATTTATTCCTGTGAAGGCAAAGCTGAATTTTCAGCCGCTATTAATTGAATAAAAAAATCACTCTAATATGCTGATTTATAAATATTTGTTCAGTATTTTTCTGGATACTTTGATGAATAGAAAGTTCAAAAGAATATCATTTATATGAAACCGAAATCTATTGTATCATTATAAATGTCTTGCACTTTGCAGAAAAACTTTATAAGTCTCTTTTATAAAATAATCTCAGTGATCGCAGTAGTGTAGTTTGTGACGTTTCATCCTTAAACGCCGTGAAAAAAATATGAAACAGAAAAGATTGTGTGCCGGATTATAAATACAGGCTTTTTTGAACGAATGGTTGGTTTCTGAGAGCACTAAACTTTCAAAATTCAGTTTTAAATAATAAACAATTTTGGCATTGTGTTGTAATCACCACTTAAAGTCCAATGCAAAATCTGGATCCTGATTTAAACCAATTGAGAACCACTGCGTTACAAAATAACAAAACAACAAGCCAGTTTATAGGTCTTAAAAGGCCTTAGTCTGGTCCAGACCGTCTGACAAATCCCCTCTAAAATGACAAAACCAGACTAATGTGGTAAGCTTGGCCAGGCAGGGAAACAGACAACAGTCACGTAGGCTGGTTTACACGGTTTATTACAGCGGGGAGACTATAACAAACATCTATGGCTTTGTTCTGACAGACATGAGAAGCATATCCGACTCCAATCCATTTAGCTGTTTGCACTCTGAACAGAAAAAATCTAATTTGTACAAATCTAAACCATATCTATATGTGATTTGTAATTCTCATACACAATGCAAATCTGTATTCGCTCACAAGAATGCTCTGACGTGAATGGGGAACATGAATGATCAGTTTTGGCCGGTTTGAAATCTAGCATGAACACAGCGAGTTAGATTTTCAAAAGGTCCTAAAACGCACACTGGCACTCCGACGGACTGGGATAAAGGCCTGTACCTGTGTGGGCATCTGTGGACGCAGGATGTTCTGCTCGGTCTCCATGCCAGAACCAATGGTGGTAGTGGTGGTCTCAGTGCTGGTAACTAAAATCCGGTTGTAAGTGTTTGTGTTGGAGCCTGGAGCTTGGTTGGTCGCAGATTTCAGGTCTGTGTCGTTCCCGAAAGCCAGGATGGCATTCTCTGTTTGAAAGGAGGGGAGAGAGTCAGATGAACACGTTTGGAAGGCTGTCATGCCTCAGTTGGCTTTCTCTTTTAGATGTGTCTCCCTTTCAGAATGGGTTTGGATTTCGTCAACATGCTTTCTTACAATAACAACAACAAAACACACTCAGAGAGGACTGGCTTATATCTAAATTATCCAGCATAAATGTTGACAGAACAGCATATAGGATCATAAACTCCATCTGATTCATGTTCTAAACATAGTTTTGTTTATATAGTAGAATATATACACCCCTATATTACCAATCGGCTAATCCTGCCCTCCAGAAATACAAAAACAACACTTGTATTTCTTAACGGCTTGGCATTCGTCCTTATTTCTTTGCCGTGTCTTCCATTTTCTTTCTTATCTTTTCGTTCAGTGTGTTTTCTCTTGGGAAAGATTGGATTCATAAAATGGTGTGTGCTTGAGTGTGCCTCTGTGCGTGCGGGTTTGAAAGAAGTTTGATTACTTCTTTTATCTTCATGTTTAAAGCAAATCTTACCTGTACTATAACACCTGTGTGTATTCATTTTGAAATATTATTTTACTCAAAATTGCCGTTTGATATTAAACCAAAATACAGATTTCCATTCAAACTCTTCTTTCCCCGCCTTTTAATTGGCTATATAAGGTGTATTTGAGACTTATAGTGACAGGCCATATGAATGATGATAATCTTAACTGATTAATTTCCATTTGTCTAGTAGGTCACTTGTCTGAAATTACCATGGCATGAAAGTCGCCTCAATTAAGACACAGCTGTGAGGACGGTACGGGATATAACTCCATATTTGAGTCTGATATTCCTTTCTGGTGCTGAGGAAAGGGTTGTGATTTATGGTGAACAGTGGCAGTGAACAGTGGCATGGTTGAGTTAATTTTATTTCTTAATTGAAACTCTAATTGCTTAATCTTTGTGATCTTACAGAGGTTATGGAGCTAGAGAGAGAAAGAGTGACTTCCACAGAACACTTCACTGTACGTATAATAGTGCATCTTTAATATCATTAGTACAATGTCCTTTTAAAGCATCCCACAACCTGCCATACATATTTGAAATGGATTTTGATGCTCTGGACTGAGCATTTATTTTAGCATTACTTATATACTATTATGGTATTTCTAATTATTTTGAATTACCTTTATTTTTATATTTTCAATTTAATTTGAGTGTTTACTCCAATTTAAAGCTGCAGTCTGGAAGTTGTGCCTATTTGTCGCCATCTCTGTTTGAAACCTGCAATTGTAGTTATGTGGAATTTTTTCAGACGCTTTTATCCAAAGCGGCTTACAATTGCATTCAGGTTATACATTTTTAATCAGTATTTGTGTTCCCTGGGAATCGAACCCACAACCTTTTGCGCTGCTAACGCAATGCTCTACCACTGAGCCACACAGGAACAGTTCATCTTTGGAATTATCATCTTAAAAAAAAAATAACAAAAATATGTGACGTGACATCCGGCCAAGCATGGTAACCCATACTCGGAATTTGTCCTCTGCATTTAACCCATCCAACTTGCACACACACAGCAGTGAACACACACACCCCTGGAGCAGTGGGCAGCCTTTTATGCTGTTGTACCCGGGGAGCAATTGGGGGTTCAGTGCCTTGCTCAAGGGCACCTCAGTCATGGTTTCGGGTTGTTTACGTGGGTTGTGCTCGTGCACGGCTCGAGCGTGGATGAATGTAATGTTCTGATGAGTATGTGTGGGCTGTCAGTCACTGCACCGTGTGGCTACTGTACTTTAGAATCACAGATTCTACGTCTTGGAATATATAAACCAAATAAGAATTTCATTGGTAAATGTCATCTGATCAAGTAACATTTCTGCCACTTTTGTTCTGACTGAGGAAAAAAACATTACAATACATCACGCTACCAATGGTGATTAAATCTAATGATCATATTACACCAAACTGTGCAAATTATTATTATTTTTATACTTAATTCTCAAATGTTAACAGTATCAGCATTGTGTGACTACCTGTATTTAGTGTGTATTAGCATTATTTGCTGATCTCTTTACATATACAGATGTGACGTAATGACACAAAGATGAATGGCAGCAAACTTGTATTTCCCGCTGGAAACCTACTGTACCAGTAATACTCAAATTACTACAAATGATTACAAGCTTACCATTGTGAATTGGACTAAGGTAATGATATAGTTTTGAACACTGGCTGGTTATTTACTTGCTCAAAAATAGATTTTGGATAAGTTTTAACCAAAAAGGTTTGTTGACTGTTTATCGACACCAGCAGAAAGTGTTTTTGCCTTTCTTGAGGTCTGAAAAGCTGACTGGGCTGAAACCTTGATGCAAATGAGTTTTAATTAGAATGTTCTTGTTATTTCCTGCTTTTCTGTTGTCCATGTCTGGTAAATACTGTCCTACAGGCATTTAACCAGGAAACTTTTTAAATATCAATTGAAACAGATGAATTTACTTTCATTTCAGATGTCCAGCACATATCACTGCTCTATAAACACAAAAGACTGTTTAACTACATCCTTCATGTATTTTGAAAGGCAGGGGCAGGTTTATAGAAAAGCGTTGAGTTTAAGTTTACTGTAAAGAATATAATTTCTGTCAGTTAGCCTTCACCCCAGCCCACCTAAAGCCCACATTATCCAATATTCATATCATAACACATCATAATCAGGGAGTGTTAGCAGTGGAGTAATGTGGAGGAGTGTGAATGGTGTGAAGTTGATTAGTCTCTGAATGTATAGCAAAACGCCACGAGTTAATGCTAATTGAAGCTGCCCATTCGTAGCGTTGCTGTATTACTGCAGATAAATAAATAGTGACTGCATTCACACAGGAGCAGAATACACACTATATAGAGCCCTGTTCA
Source organism: Gymnocypris eckloni scoliostomus (assembly GCA_027564155.1). NCBI lineage: Eukaryota > Metazoa > Chordata > Actinopteri > Cypriniformes > Cyprinidae > Gymnocypris > Gymnocypris eckloni. The sequence goes on from CM050429.1 coordinate 13,039,695, forward strand.
TACACCGCTCATGACAGATGCATTTTATATCCACAGTGAATTCATTAAAGTATACAATTCAATTATGAGAATGAGTTTGGTTGATATGTGATCTAAACACAGAGCCACTAGTTGACTACCAGTGCTACGGCAATGCTAGCACTCTTGGAAGGACATTTAAAGGACTGGAACTTAAAGATGTGATATCAAATCTTGACATTTATTATAGCTCCATTCCATTCTTGTCCAAATGTGTACTTTTTTAGTCACGTCTGTTTTTAAATGCAATGATCAATCTCAAATATGTAGAGCTGCAGTGTCACTCTATCACAGCTAAAAGGATATGTGTGGATGTTATGATAAGAGACTCGAAAATGGGAAGCGAAGACAATGAGAAATGTCATCAGTGATGCAGAACAATTGGTTCCAGTATACTCTTGGTTTGTCCACTCTCTCTTTCATGGATGAAAGGCAGGACGCAATAGTGGACAGTCTAAGTAATCGAGGTGTGAATGGCAGCAGCTAACAGTGGGGAGTTTACGGGGAATGTTTAGAAGTGGTGATTCCTCTCTAACCCCTGCAGAACTATAGAAGCGACTGACCCTTTGATAAGCTACGCCTCCCGTCGCTCGCTTAGACCCAAAGCTACTGGTAAATTCATTTTGATAGCAGTTGCTCAGCTGGCACAGGATATCTTTGTCCATGGATGCTCAGTTTTTGACACAATTTTTTGAGCCAGTTATCTGCCTTTAATGTCATGTGACTAATTTATCAGGAAAAAAATGATTTAGTGACAGCGCTGATTAATTCACAATCCCTTCACTGGTGACCATCTTGAGCTGTGGCTCAAGCTAAAAAATAGCAAAAAACATAAGTGACTATCTACCTTAATTTCAACATAAGAGTGAGAGCAGCCATTTGAAACTTAAATGTGCAAGGCTTCCATTGTCAGCAGTATTTTAGCTGTACTTAAGTCATTATTTATTATCCTAATCATAACACAATTTGTAAATTTTAGTTTTATAATTTCATGCACTTTGTTTTTCTTCTGATTATTTACCTATAGTGGCTATTGAAGTCTCACACATTTACAGAAAATAGCTTATGCACTGCAAAATAAGGTGAATAATATAATAAAATTACATTATTAAAGTAATCAATATTAAAGATATATGTTGCTTGGAAATAATCCTTATATTATTCGATTATTCATTTTTTACTACAATTTATTAATTATTAGAATACATGGATCATGTTTTTTAAAGCGATTTTTCCTTGCATGCCTTTTAAGAAAGGAAATATTCCTATGAGAAACTATTAAATTACACAGCAAACATGATTAAATATTGCAGGCTGCTTCAGAATTTAAGTAAATGCAAACATGAGCACAAACTCCTCCTAATGTTTTTGCCACTACGGTTTGCCACACTAGTTAGTTTCACTTGAATCAATACATAAATTAATAAACATTATTATTAGGCACACACACACAACTGCTAACTCACCACCCAGAGACAGGAAATGAGCCGTCACTCTTCCCTCACATTTCTCATTAAAACACTCATCACTCATTCTGGACCGCACCGAGGACACTCTTAGCGAATGACTGAATCACTTCCGTCTAATTCCAGTTCTGCTGGCTGTTGGCCCACTGATTTCAGCACTTTTTTTTGCAGTCCTACTGAATGAAGAAATTCTTGTCATACTTGTCCAGTATTTCATGGTGGTCCCAGGGGTACGCTGATGTTTGGGGGCTGGTGTAGCCAGCAAAACTAGTTCAGTAACAGCTTAGGTGAGGACCAGCCTCAGTGGACTCACTCTTAAAAAGCTCTTTCAGCTGTTTCCCTCCATCCTGTGCTACTTCTGTCCTGTTTGCTACTCTCCGGCTGTCTCCACTCCATTAGTTTTACTGCAGGGAGCCAAATTACGCTCAATTAACAAGACACCAGAGGATGCGCTTAGGCTTGAATCAGCACACATACACACCGACCCAGCACTCCGGACAGCCCCAAGACCCTCAGATAGAATAAGGAGGGATGGCTGAAACTGGACGTTGCAATTTTGTTAATGCCGGAAATACCCTTGAGGAGCAAGATCACATTGAAGCGCTTCTGAATCAGAGCTGGAGCTAATCTTCGAGATCTCAGCGGTCAGATGCAGCACCACCCCACCTGTGAAACGGATGTGTTTTCATGGTGAGTTTGTTATTAGTGGCTCAGAGATGCAGTGGTCCATAAACAGAGCACACCACTGAAGATATCCTGTGCTCCTGAGGACTGCTAATGCTTCATTACCGACACACATTGAAACTTCATAACGTTACATCAAGAGAGTTTTCTCTCAGCGCTGCTGAATGCACAATAGTGCTGACTGCGAAGAACTGGGCTGCAGATACGTCTCTCTGCTGACTCTTGTGTTGCATCACCTGGGTCTATTTTCTATCAACTGGAGTATATGAGTGTGGAAACAGTCCTTGCGTCCATATATGCATCCTTCTCCACACATGCAAAAGGAGAATGGGCTGTATTGAATATACACTAGGTGAACAAAACCCAGATGACGTCCTGCATCTGCTAGAATTCTGAAGCAAGGAAACAATGGACCCTTTGCTTTCCCGTTTGGAGGCCATGGGAGCTCACTAAATTAAAATTCATGGAAAGTGCTATTATGGAATATAGTTAAGTTGTTCCTCATGAGTAAAAAACCCGAGTCAGGGCCTGTCCCAATACTCACATTTGCAGTCTACTTGCACAACATATTTGCTGCATTTGGTCCTAGTGTTTAAGTGGATGTGAGAACGCAAGTGTTAGGTAGAACTTCTGAATACCCAATGAGACACACTTACAGCGATGCAAGTGAAGTTTCACAAAGCTTTTAAACATTTCGTTTTTCAATACTTTAAACTTTTAAACTTCTGAAAAATAAACCCATGTTAAGTGATTAAAAGGCCAAATATACACACCATATAGTCTAGAAAATAAGTTTTACCTGACTATAAGTCACACTGGTAAATAAAACTACATTTATAATCCTTATGTGTTTTAGTTCCCGTAATGGTATTCAGAACAGAACATCAATGAAAAATATAAGTTTAAAACAAACACACATTATAGTGGCATTCGTTATAAACAACATTTATTATGAACACCAAGACTAAATATTTATAAAAAATATATATATTTAAAGCAAAACTGAAACTATCAGCATGTGGGATAGGATTTTTTTTTTTTTAACAGGTAAAGGGTTCTTCAGATTATTCAAATGTTCTTCACTAAGGCAAAAAAATAGTCTTTAATGGTTCATCTATACAAGCCTGAGACAGCCTGTGTACTGTAATTGTGGGTTTTAGGACAGGCCCAGTATTGCTTTCACAGCTGTTGTTAGCGTGTTATGGGTCAAAGAACATATAGGTCTAACAACAATGCTAAGGTAGTGGATGTGTGGGAATGATATGCGGAAATGCTACTTCACAAGCTACTTCTGCCAAGAAGTGATGAAACAGGCTATATGCCACTGCATGTGGTTTGTGCCTCCCTCTCATTTCCCCCTGCGAGCACAAAAGGGACTCTCCAGCAATGATGGGAATATTTATTTGTGATATAGGACAGGGGAAAGGTTTTTACTCACTCAAGCAATTGCTGTCATGGAAATGGTTGAGGAAGTGGTTGCACTGATCTCGGAAATTCCCACTAGCTGCACAAGAGCACCACGGTCCCACGTTGGATGTAGAGTTATCTAAGTAGTTTGGAGTGATAATGCTACCTACAGGGAGAAAGTGAGCCAGAAATAACAGAACAGAACATCAGTTACAAAATAGAAAGCCAAACGCAGTGCGAGTCTACCAGTATCAAATAAATGCAGCATCCATCTGTCATATCCGAGTCATGTATTATGAAAAATATTTTCTTTTTAGATAAAAAGCAGAGATTCAAACTTTATTTGGCATTTTCCACAAATATGGTACAAAATAGAACTTAAATAAAAATTCAACATTTAGTTGCAATTATCAAACCATTTTTTTTTTTAAAGTGAAATAAACATCAAAATTAAACAGAATACGTTTACAAAATTAAGAAAAATTGGTGCAAATTAAGCTGTCACTTAGCACTCAGATATTCTACATTTTTATTTAAAAATAAATCTCTTGCAACAAATGATATCAGACCCTGTTGATAGAATGTGCCATTTTACACTTTCACCTTTTTGACGTTAAAATGTTTGTTGCGTTTTAATAAATCCACCTGGTGTTATTCTGTAAGCCCTCAGCTAAAACGAATATGAAAAGCTGTGTCAATCTTTATCTTGTGTGTGGGTTACATAAGTGTGCTAGAATATTGATTGCAGAGGATATAGGTCCGTAGCTCTTAGAGCTGTCTTTGTTCAGTAGGGAGGGTAAATGACAGTGCTTTTTCACCACGAGAGTGAGGGAGTGTAGAAGGCGACAGCTGAAAGTGGGAAAAGCGGAGGTGCTGCACTATAGAACTCGATGGTCTGATAGGGACCCGTTTAAACACAATGATCTCTTTTGTCCCAGAACACAAAAGCGCAACATCTTCACAACCGCTCTTGGAATATACCGCTGTAATGGCTAACAGTCAGGGACGAGAGTATGGTCTCTTTTTTGTCTTCGCGATCTCTGTATTGTCGTGTCTGACTTGTACATTTGTTAATGTCGTAAACTCTTCTGTAGCTCTCTTAACCAGCAAATCTCACTTACAATTCTGTCAAACGTTTGTCATTATTGACGTCAATCCTGATGCGTCTACCCAGTGTCCTTACATGCCTTTTTGGAGTAGCCTATATGAACGGTGCAGGGGAAAACTTCCTGGGTGCTGTCCCTCGAATGTTTTTGGCTGAGTCCATTTGTAATCAGATTTCAGGTACTAAACAAAAGTGAGCCTTTAACTGATGACATATAATTTGCATCATTGCACACTCCTGGTCACATTTATTATAGTGAAATGTGTCTCATAGCTGCTTGTCTCCAAATAAATTGCCTTTGGAGAGCAGCCCACATTGCTTTTCTTGCATCTTATGCAATACCTGCCCAGACAAATGCTGCGAAGTACTAAACAAAAATTTAGCAGAATATTGTTATTTTATTAGAATAATTGTTTTATTTGTCACATAACTCAATCCGAGCAGCTGAATCCTTACCCATCTTCAAGAAACGGCTAAAACACATCTCTTCCATCTTTATTTGACCCTTAAACTCTAGCACTCTCTATTCTAATTTTATTGTATCTAATCTGTCTACTTTTTTTGTTGTTTTGTTGTTTTTGTTTTTTAAAACACAGACACATTTCACCCTCTATCAATTGCATATTTATTCTCTAACTGCTAGCTTTTCTTGTAAAACTAACACTATGTTTTGGTTTTCTATATTCTATATACTCGTTTTCTTAAATTAAAATAAAATAATAATAATTCCTACGTGTACTGCGTTAGGCTAACCAGGACTTGTAATAGCACTTGCATGTTGTTGCTCTTTTGTTGGTTTTGATTGCTTCTATAATGTCCTCATTTGTAAGTCGCTTTGGATAAAAGTGTCTGCAAAATGACTAAATAAATAAAATAAATAAATACACAATTATACAGAGTATAACCAGAGGTCTCACCTCAGTCGTGGACAATTCCAGCCAGAGCCGAGATTCGAACCCACAACCTCGGGTTACAAGTCCAACGCTCTATCCATATTGAGCCAGAGAACCAAACAACAACTTAAATCAGGAGTGTCCATACCTGCTCCTGTAAAACCTGGGTCACTGTACTTCAGAGTGACTCTGATTTTCCAGGAGCAGGACTGGACACCCATGACTCAGTTGACTTAGCATAGTTGTTTTGGATCCCACTGACTGTCTTTGTATGAACAAAAACATTCAAAACATTCTTCAAAATATCATCTTTTGTGTTCCGCAGAAGTCATACATGTGTGTGATGAGGATTGTATTTGTAGTAATATGCATCAATGCATTGTTGATATGGTTTAATAAACCCCTGAGAGCTTGTATGTGTTACGGTGGTCTTCTCTTCTTAGAATTTCACTTGTCGGGGGATAAGATTGTAATGCCAAGCTTGATAAGATTGCAATGCCCATAATTTAAATCTCCCTGACTGGTGTATGCGATAAGCCAGGGTTGACTACGTTGCCCAGAGTTCTCACCTATCAGGCCGCTGTACGCAACAAGGCAGGCTCCGTAATTTTCTTGCTGGCAGCCGCTGGCAGTAAGCTCGGAGGGTTGGCAGTCGTGCTGAAACTGAGCCCAGCGAGACCTGAGGGAACCACAACAGCACATCCATCATCCAGCCAGTCAGAAAACCCTCAGAAACATGCATTCCCACAAACACTCTCCTCTACCTTGTGTTATACATGTAGATGGGGTTACATACTCTGTTCTGTTTTTTCTTCTTCTGTTCTGTTTAGAAAGCTTTACACCAACACTCTCCACTCCATTATCAGTCATTTTCTCTCTTTTCTAATCCCCCCATATACTCTGCACAGTTCTGATCCATTCGTTTTGCTAATCAGAGACATAACTGCAATTCAGAATTCTGGAGAACTGCCAGATACTCAGCCGCCGGAATCTCAGCCGACAGCGACCATTTACATGCAGGTCACATTCTGCCAGTCCTCTGGTGACCAATCAATCATTTAACCAGGTCAGTCTCAGAGGAATTACCCACATTCCCTGCTGATTTCTTATGCTAACTGGCTGTTGTGGCCGTAAGTGATCTCCTTTGTGTAACGTGTTGTGTCAGCAGAGTGTTCGCTTGGCGTGTGAAAGCGTGATGGTTAATCGATGGCAAAGACTGATGAAGGCCTTTGTGTTTGTGATGTGTAAAGAGGGAGGCTCACATATCTCTACTGAGAGCCTTGCAGAGTGACTGGAGCTGATAGACTCCGGTGTTTGTTGGATTTACGGTTTTCTGTTTGGCCGTAGTGAACCGATAAAGTAATGCGTAATGCGTAACATCCTCCTATACTTTTATTATGCTTATTATGTACAGTCTTCTTTCTATGATTTTGGGCATTATTGCGTTTTAAAAGCTTTTGACAACAATTCATTATGCATTAGATTTTCAGCAATGCCACAAGGGATGCTGTAGCATAAATTGTCGTCTTCTATGGCCAATTTTCATATATACTAAAAATCTAAAGTTTTTGGGGGGTCAGCAAGGTTTTTTTTTTTGCTTGTTTAAGAAATTCATACTTTTATTCAGCAAAAATACATGAAATATTAAAAATTAATTAGCTAAAGAAATGTCTACTGAAAACTCAGCTTTGACGTCACAGAAATAAATATTTGTAAAAATAGTTTTAATCAAATAAATGCAGCTTTGTTGAGCATAAAATAATTTTTCATGAACATTAATACAATCTTAATGAGACCAATGTTATGAATGGTGTCAACCAGTTTTTTAGCAAGCCTTATTTTACAAGTTAAAGTCATTTTGTTTAGTAGCCAGCTATACGAAACAAAATATCCAGTTTAATGTTACTAACATTTCAATGGAACTCTATCATTCCTTTGAGTACCGTTGTTTGTTACGGTACAGCAATGCAAGAGTGTGCATTAATTATATTTAAAAGGACAGCACACCTGTAATACATTAGCCAAAATTACTGGAATAAAGTATGTTTTTGATTGGTTGGTTTCAATGGCTTTTATTAGAATTAATATTAGCTTCTTTGCTGCCCCCAGCAGCTTTGGAGCACCCATCTATGGGATGTTATGGAAAGACTAGTGTGTAAAGGTTGGGAACCGAGAACTGGTTCTAACCCTAGCCATATATTTAGTACATGTGGTTAATTACAGTGTTGCAATGACACCTTAAAAATAAAGTGTGACCAAAGTATTTTTGTGTAATAAAATAACACTTTTTAGGTTACTGATGTGACCAGAGTGTTTATCTCATGTGAATTTACATCGTTTTAACACATCTAACATATATTCACTTCTTCAGGTTGAAAACTTTTTTTGAATGGGACAAAATGACTTTGTGCACCTTTATATATTACTCCCTACAGAGCACAGAGCTTCAATCTTCAGGCCCTTCAAAAGTGCATGATTGTATTTATAGCAGTCATTTTCACACACAATACCCACTTGCACACATAGTCGGCTTCACAAACTCGAAGTTGTGCCATGCAATTGGGTTTTTCCCTTTCTTCATAAGAGCACGCAGGCACAATGGTCTGGCGCCGTCGCTCTGCACAAGCCGTGTCGGAGCACGGACAGAAGAGCAGCTCATGCGTGTAGTCTGGCGGTACACGGTCGAAGAACTTTCTCAGTGCTTTGCTGCAGCGTGCTCGGTTGCAGGGCCCGGTTCGCGCCGATGGGGCGATGCACGCCGACACGTACTCTGTGCGTAGTTTCTGACACGTCTCATCCACATTACAGGCCTTAGCAGCATCCAAACAACGGTTCACTGTTGTCATGCCCACCTCAGACTCTGAAAGGAAGGAGAGAGAGAAGCAGGCTTGTGATTCCTGGGTATAAAGAGATTAGCATGTTCGTTACACTTGCCAACGTTTGAGTACAAACAGAAAGGTAGTTGGAGTGGCTACAGTCGCTGTCCAGTGCTGAAACATATGCCTGTACTCAAGATAACACAGAATACCAAACCACAACTGCACAATGTGGCATTACTTACCATCCAACATAACATTCTTTGAACCCGAACCCAAAACAATGCAATGCACCAACACCAATCCTTTCTTCTGTCCAAACCTTTTTTTTATTTCCCACAAGCATCAATGGGGCATAAGCTGATTGTCTGTCATTCCTTCCTTTCTTTCCCTGCTTTCTTTTCTTCATTTCGATCCTTCCCTTCTTCCTCCCATGCTTCTTTCCTTCCTTCCTTTCTTTGTTTCCTTACATCCTTTTTGCTTGATTCTTTCCTTTGCTTACTTTTACTTTGCTTTACTTTTTTCCCCCTTATTTTCATTACCTAACATAAACATCAATGGGGCATAAGCAGATTGTTCTTTCTTCCTTTCTTTATGTGCTTTCTTCTATACTTTCTTTTTTCTTCCTACTATTTCTCCCTGTTTCTTTACTTGCTTCCTTCCATTCCTCCTCCAGTGCTTCTTTCATTCCTTTCTTGCTTCTTTCTTTCCTCTACTGCTACTTATGTTGCATCTGCTCTTTGCTGCCTTTCTTTTTTGTTTCACTTTGTTCCTTTGTTTTCCTGTCTATTTTACTTCCTTCCTTTCTTTGCTTTCTTGCTTCATTTATTTTTTACTTTCTTCTTTCCCAACTGTATTTTCCCCTTGTTATCCATTCCCTAAACCTAGCCTTATGGTACATAAGTAGATTATCCTTCCCTTTCTTTCTTTTTTGCTTGCTTGCTTTCTTAGCTTTAATACTTTGCTTTTCTTCTCTGCTTTTTATCCTGTCTTTCTTTGCTTGCTTTCTTGTTTTTCTTTACTTCTTTCTTTTCCCCTACTTTTTCATTTCCTAAATGTAACTGTCAATGAGGTATGAAATCATTCAAATAAGATTGTACTAATTAGTCACTAATGTCAAATGCAAAATCGTTACAACTCACCATAAGAGTGTAGAAAATGCCCTTACAAAAGCCGTCTGATTTAATACCTAACGTCGTCTAAATTATGTCTCGGCTCTGTGAATTTTCAGAACGGCCTTGTCCAACTGTCAGAGCAGCTTGAGTTTTTGGAGGTGTGCTCTGGCTCATTGTTCTAATGAGGGTTGAGGTTCATACAGAATGCCTCTTTCTCTCACGTCCTAACGAAGGTTTGAGATGGTGTGCTCTAAGAGGATGTGAGTCTGGGTGGCCTGTGTGTGCTGCTAATGAATAGAGCATGAGTGAGAATGAAAGTTGAATGAGTCTGGTCTCTATCACAGAGCAGGTCCCAGCTGAGACTGGCTGCTGCTTCATTTTTCATTTCAGACTAATGTGGGCCGCAGAGAGCCTGCCAGCATCACACTGCCATAGAGCTCTCTCTCTCTCTCTCTCTCTCTCTCTCTCTCGCTCTCTCTCTCTCTCTCTCTCTCTTCCCCTATGAGCCGTGGACTTTTTAACCACTGCCCTCTTCATTGTCATATTTTTCTTTTTCACCTCTATCTATTGACATGCCCTATTTATCTTTTCCATCCATCCATTCTTTGCTTAATTTCTTCAGTTAGTTTCCTTTCTTGTTTCTTTCTCTAATTTCTTTCCCCTGTCAATTATTTTTCCTTCCTTCACTTATTTTGCTTACCCCCCTAATTTATTCTTTCCCTTCTTTATTTTCACCTCTTTTAATTACATTATTCCGTCCTCATCCTTCTTCCCTTCCTTCCATCCTTCCTTGGCTTGTTCACTTTTTCTTCCCTCTTTTCTTGCTTCCTTCTATCCTTTATTTCTTACTTTACTTTCTATTGTTTCCTTTTTTCCACTAATTAATTTTCTCCTTATTTATCTCCATCAATCATCCCACCAATCATGCTTTATTTCCTTCCTTATTTTCCTTCTTTGCTTGCTTCCTTCCTTCTGCTTTCCTTCCCACCTTCCTTCCTTCAATTGTGTCCTTACTTCCTTCCTTTTCGCAAAAGCTTGTTTCCTTTCTTGTTCTTGATGATTGTGAAATCATTCTTTCCTTTTTCTTTTCCACTTCATTTACATTCTTCTATCTCTCCTTACATGCTTGTTCCTCTTCATTTTGTTATTTTTCCTTGCTTTCTTTCTGTTGTTTTTTCGTTCTTTCATTCTTTGCTCCCTTTCTTTCTTTCTTTCTTTCTTTCTTTCTTTCTTTCTTTCTTTCTTTCTTTCTTTCTTTCTTTCTTTCTTTCATATTCAAGGGATACTGCTCAGATTCTGTTTGGGCAAGTTTAATTTCTCATCCATCATTAAGGGGTTTTGCGAGCTTGAGATCAATACTGAGCCAGTATTCTGGACCCTGGTGCTCGTTATATTGCTGTATACACAGATTCTAGATGTAAGTACATCAGAGTTTGTTTGGACCAATACAACTATTACAGGCCTTACACTTCCCACATACACTCACACTCACAAATATATATCTACAGTAAAATACGTACATTTAAATCTTCATGCCACACGAATGAGAGTGTAAGAGAGGTAAACAAATATATAAAGTAAAAAATAAAGAGCAAACGTTCCTGTTTGGATAAGTGGGCCTTTTAAATTGAGTCTGTATTACTGGCAGAAAAGCCTGTTACAAGGTCATTATAATGTTAAGAATATATTTGATAAAACTTTCACATTTTTTCAATTTCTTTGTCTTTTTACTATTATTATTTCTATGTGTCTATCTCTCCTCCCTCCCCTTTCTAATTTCCTAATTTCCATTCTAATTTTGTTTGATCTTTGTTGTCTCTTCCGAGCCAGCTTGTTAAATGCTCGCAGTGTTTGAGAGTTGAGAGCAGCCATCATTAAAAGTCACGCATGAATGCCCGACAATACTTTCATTACTTTGAGGAAATCGGTCTCTGTCCTATCCCCAAGAGTTTAAATGTTATTTTATGTGTGTGTGCTTGGACTCAAGTGTGTATATGAGTGTGTGCGCGCACAAGAGAGATGATGAGTAAATGGATCATTATGTGCTGCCCTCGGGGGCCATAAAATTCAGCTCATGCCTTAAGCACCCCATAAACTGAGGCTGACAAACTGACAGTTTTAGTCGTGTGGCACCTCCAAAAATACGTTTCTAAACTTGGTACGGTGCTATTTTGAGTGAATGTAATGAGATGGGAGAGAGATGAGAAAGTGATGAGCGAAAAACCTTGATTAGAAAATGAAATTCTGAGATAAATCGTTTAGTCTTTGTTAGGTCGATCTGAGAGTCTTTGGCCCACATCGAAATGTTTGTTCTGCTCCTGACAGGTCCCTATTGCAAGCCTCCTTTTGTAGGAAACGCAGTTTATCATCAACGGTGCAGATGAACGCCAACTATGTTATATATATCCAAGTACATTAAACAAAGTGCTCATGTTTTGCTGTTGCAAGCTATTAAGCTCTGCCCTATTAATAACTCTTCACTGCTAATGCTTGGCATAGAAGTGACAAAACACATCGTGATCAGTTCTAAATATCAATTCCAACACCACAGCACATAATCGGCATAGTGTGTCTGTGCAAATCACTGACCTGCAGCGATGGAGGCCAGGCGAACATAATCAAAGCCCCGCTCGACAGGCTCATAGGGGTAATTCTCCACCAGGCTCAGCCCTGTAAACGCACACACAAACAAGGTTTTCCGTGGCTATGGTAACAGAGTATTTTGTGTCAGTGAATTAATGAGAGTGTCACAGGTAAAAGTTCAGTTTGAAGTAATGCTTCTATAATGCTAAACTGGTTAGCATATTAAAACGCAGCGTCTAATTAGCATCCATTGAAGTGGTTTCCGGGGACCGCGTGGGTGTGTGTATTAGAACTTGTAATTGCATCATTGTGTGAGCGAGTGCTTTGTATGTGACAAAGAAAGATTATGAATATGGATTTGCTCACCGTGCAGCACGGACTGCTTGAGGCTCCAGTAGATGCTAAGACAGTTCTTCTCTCTCTTCATACCCCGTTTGCACTGGCATCGGTGGAGAGGGCTAGACAGCAGGGCCGTCACTGCGTTTTCACAGTGGTTGCGTGCCCCCGGACCCAGCTTCACACTTCCACCGCCTGCGACACACTGCCGCAGCGTTCTCAAGCGCGGACTGCACGCCTCGTCGCTGGAGCACGAATCCCCTGCAGTCAGACAGTCCCAGCGACCCCCGGACACCAGCCGCGGCACCCCTGCACAGAACACGCAGATCAGTCAGGAAGGTCCCATTAGTTAGCGTTATAGTTTACATTTACATTTATATTTAGCAGACACTTTTATCCAAAGCGACTTACAGATGAAGACAATGGAAGCAATCAAAATAAAAAATAGCAATGATATGCAAGTGTTATAACAAGTCTCAATTAGCTTAACGCAGTATACATAGAAAGTTTTTTTTTATTATATAATACATAAAAAGATAGAATAGAAAAATAATAGAGTAAACTAGTGTTAGAGGTCTTTTTGCTTTAATTCATTATATAATAAATAAAAAGAATAAAAGATCAAATAAAAAAGATTAGAAAAGCTAGTGTTAGTTTTTTTGTTTGTTTTAAAGACTAGAATTAGAATAGAGAGTGCTAGAGTTAGAGGGTCAAATAAAGATGTGCTTTTAGCCAATTCTTGAATGTGGTTAGGGACTGCTGGGATTGAGTTGGGCAGCTCATTAATTTAGAAGTCTGTGAAAGTGATTTTGTGCTCTTTGGGATGGCACAATAATGCAACGTTCACATGCAGAACGCAAGCTTCTAGAGGCACATACGTCTGAAGTAATGCATTCAGGTAAAGTGGTGCAGAGCCAGTGCTTGTTTTGTAGGCAAACATTAATGCCTTGAATTTTATGCTAGCAGCTATTGGTAGCCAGTGCAAATTGATAAACGGGTGTGGCGTGCGTTCTTTTGGCTCATTAAAAATGTATCTTGCTGCCGTGTTCTGAATTAATTGTAAAGGTTTGATAACTGGCGGTGCTAAGTAACTTTGCCACTATATGTCAACTTGCAGTCATTAGAGTATTAGTAGACTGCCTAATATCTTCTAACATTTTATTTTGATGTGTCCACAACATACAACATACTGACTATGAGAAACTTTGCAAGCATGTCAACTTCTACTAACTTTAAACCTACTCTACTGAGAATTATTTGACATGTAGTTACAAAGTTAGTTATAGTTAGTAGCAGTTAACCACAAGCAGTTCTCTGGTTCAAGCAGTTAACTATAAGTTTCACTAATAGTTAATGCACTGAAAGGAAAGTTCACCAAGACAATAAACCTCTTTCCTAACCTTCAATTTGTTCCAAATCGGTATGTTTATTGTGTCTGTTGAACACATAATAAGATATTTTTAACAATGTTGGTAACCAAACAATTGTATGGTAGCAGTGGCGGAGCCAGGATGTGTTCATAAGGGTGGCCAGGGAGGGGCCAGCAACCAGCAAAAAATCTTCATTATTTCAATATAAAAATGTGGTTGACTATAAAATACTAGACTATTTTAGTGCCTAAACACAGCTGAATACAATAATTTCTACTTAATTGTAATTGAGATATTTGTGAATTATTATATCAAGTAATAAGAAAATTTTAATAAAGGGGCTCACTGTAGCTTTATTGCTCGGTCAGTTTGGTTCTGGTTCTCAAAATCTCCAAAAAACTTGTACTGTAACATTACATACTCGTGGATGAGACATGCAGTTAGTGATAAGAATGTGAAAAAGGCCGGAAGACAACTGCACATAATTGCCAGAATGTAAAATGAGTTGTTTTATGCATTTAAATTGTTTCATTTTCGTTTGTACTTTTAAAATGAATGAAAAAATTGTGCATATTTTCTAGTATAAGTGCACTGTGCTCACCTTTCCTTGTGCATTCATTTAAATAAAACATTAAAATACATATCAGCTTGCGCTTTATTGTGATCTGGAATAGCCTATATTTTAGTATGCATTTGAGAGACGTTCTGAAATATAATGCATGAGTTTGTAGCTTTAATCACCTTTTTGATAATTTCATGACTTAACTGACGACAGAGCTACGTCATATGCTCATAGTCAGTAGCGTGTTTAGGCACCAAGCAACCCACGCAATTGTGTGGGGCCCCGCGGTCCAGGGGGGCCCCCGCGGAACGCGATTTTTACCGATGGGAATTGAGAACCGGCATTTTTTTGGACCGGTGCGTAATTGGGTCAATACTGGACTACCGATAAGCTTGAGGGCAAACAATACTGTTATCGATATGTGCGTTGTTTTATCTCCGTACTTCTGTGTTAATGGCGAGTTAGAAGCTGTTCTCATAAACCGATCTCAAGCTGTCTTCCGTCAGAGGTTTGGCAGGACATGCAGCGGCACAGTCTCAAACTCTAAAAATCCCCCCCTCCACCACTCAAATAATAAAAGAAATCCCACAAGAGTAACCTAAGAGGGGAATTCACCCCATTTTCAAAAATGAAACTCAGGACCTGAATGAATGTCTGTAAAAATCCTGATTGGAGAATCACTATAAATAAGTCTACGTGTTAAAATAAGCCTTTTTTATCATGTAGATAAAAACAGAGATAAAAAAATATCTTTAAAACATAGAGGGACACTCTCTGCTAGGAGAAATCACGCCCGCTCCCTGAGAAAGTTAATATTTAAATTTTATTTAATAAAAATAGCCAGAGACGCCAGAATTCTGTTATATTCTGTTGTGCTCCTATGCACACGATGTTCAAATATGTTGTGATATAGTATACTGAGGAAATCTCTCTCTCTCCGGGAACACTTGCTGAGGGCCCCCAAAACACTAAACATGCCCCTGCTCATAGTTTCCTGTGCGCTTATTTACGATGACGTGATCAGAGTGTGCGCCGTGAGCACAGTGGCGTCTGACAGGACAGGGAAGTTTGTTTTACTGACATATAGCCTAACAGCATCTCATTGTTCTACTGAAGCTTATTTGGCTGTTGGACCTTTTTCGCTTTCATTTAACTCGCGCCTGGTGCTAAGGCAAAGCTGAAGCATGCGTCTGAAAAGTCTCCCGTTCGATTTGGATGCAAAAAAAATACACTCTTAATAAAGGCATTTCTTGTCAAGAAAAAGGGGACAAAAACTGCAGTTTTGAGCAGGGTGGCCAAGTTTAGATCAGTGGTGGCCACAAGCCACCCCCGCACTCCACCCCTGGATGGTAGCCCTTAACTTCGATAGCATGCCGGAAAAAAAGACTATGAAAGTCAATGCCAGTATCAACTGGTTGAATATCAGCATTCTTCAAAATATAATGTGTTCAAAAGAGTAAATGATGACAGAATTTTCATTTTTAGATGATTTATAGAATAAATTATTTATTATAAAATAATTTTATTTATTTATTTATTTTGTCATTTAGCAGACGCTTTTATCCAAAGCGACTTACAAATGAGGACATTTTAGAAACAATCAAAACCAATAAAAGAGCAACAACATGCAAGTGCCATTACAAGTCCTGGTTAGCCTAACGTAGTACACGTGGGAAGTTTTTTTTTTTAAGAAAACGAGTATATAGAATATAGAAAAATGAAACTTAGTGTTAGTTTTAAAAGAAAAGCTAGCAGTTAGAGAATAAATATGCATTTGATAGAGGGTCAAATGTTTGTATTTTTTTAAATAAAAAGAAGACAGATTAGATTTTTTTAAATTGAATAGAGAGTGCTAGAGTTAGAGGGTTAAATAAAGATGGAAGAGATGTGTTTTTAGTTGTTTCTTGAACCTTTAACTGACATTATTACACAACGCTTTTGAATGCTTGATTTTAATTTGTCAGTCTGTCATTTCCCGATAATGACATCATAAAAGGGTAAGATTTCAAATTAGTTTCAAGTTTCAACTCAAATCAATATTTCAAATCCACGTAATTACTTATTTGCTGAAAAGCCATGTGATGAGTGATATGACATTATCCCTTAAAATGTTTGTGTTTTTTAATTTGTTTGGTCGTCTTTTATCAAAGTTGCTTGTTTCGTTTATTTACATTTGGCAAGAAACCATATACTGTTCATCCAGTTGATGGTTGATTTTAAAATAAACCCCTTCAAATTAATACAAATCCCTCCAGTTCACACCAGGGTTCAGATCACGCTGTTGGGTTCGTTCTCGTATAACAACTGACTGGATCTACATTGTCCCTTACTTAACTAACAATGAGAATTTCATTTGTAACAGTATTCATTAATCGTTCACTGTTAGGTCATTTTAGCTCATGTCTATCAAATAATCTTAGATGCAATATTTGGTTTTAATAATGTATTAGTAAATGTTAAAATTAGCATTAACTAAGATTATTAAACACATTAGAAGTTTTTAATTGTTAGTTCATGTAACCTAATGTAAAGTTTACATTGTAAACAAATATAACTTTATTGCAATGTTACTGATCTGTCATTCATAATAAACTGTTATACGACATTTACTGCTGTAAATAAAGGAATTAATGACTAACAACCTGAGCGCCAGATTTGTTCATTAAAGGACAATTTCATCCTTCCTGAAAATTACCTGTATATAATCACATGCGACAAAGCTAAACAAAACTGTTCCGTTTTCTGATTTAAACAAATATTTGAAAAGAGCCACTTCTATTTAAATCAGAAGTTAATGGCTGAAAATATTTCTGAAAGTCTGATTTCCCATTATACACTGCTGTTTTATCTCGAGGGAAATAATTGCATCTCAACATCAGTTTAGCTGAAACACCCATGTGAATAACTTCAGCAGGTAAAACATATTGTGAACAGCTGTCTATAAATGTCCCAATACAATGCATAGCTCATAGTCTTTGTTTAGCTTGTTAAGTGTTTGACAAATGCAGTAAATATCTTCTACTGCGGTTTAGATAATAAGATCTTAAATATCATGATCTCAGCACTGTTTAAAGGAGCTGAATGCAATAATGGTCTCTGCCTCAGACATCCCACCCACGCAAAACTCACCATCTGTGCCCTGACATTTTGATGCACACAAAACTAGCAAGCATATTTGAAAAGTTTGGGTTTTTCTAAGCCAGTCTGTGATTGAAGCTACCACAGGAGCTGCTGATATAGTTCTCAGCTGTCTTTCAGTCTGTTCTGTGTGCCTCCGTAACATCTGGTTTGGTTCAGCTACCAAATCGGACAGAAGGAAACTGCGATGGACGGTTAGGACTGCTGAGAAGATTATTGGTGCTCCAGTGCCCACCGTCCAAGACCTGTGCATCTCAAAACGGGCAAGAGGAATCACTTCAGACCACACACACAGGCCACTGCCTCATTGAACCATTGCTACAAAGAACTGAGCACTAGAACATGCAAGCAGTTTTTACCCTCTGGCCATCTACCTCATGAACAATTAAAACTGCCTTGTGGGTCTCACAATAGTGCTGCATTTCTATTGTGAACAATTTGTCAATTCAACTCAAATATGTATTCAACTGCATGTACATATTCTATACCTGTACATCATTGTGAAAAAGTCATACAGTTTAACATACTTTAAAAAGAGTAACCATTATGGGAATAATATGCTTTAAAATAATATACTGAAGTGCCAACTGAATGTAATGTATTCAGACACTTAATTGCAATTCAATGAAAATGTATTATAGTCTAAACAAGGGAATCCAACCCTGCTCCCAGAGAGCTACGTCCTGCAGAGTTCAGCTTCAACCCCAATCAAACACACCTGAACCTGCTAATCAAGATTTTCTGGGTCACTTGAAAATTACAGGCAGGTGGATTGAAACAAAGCTGGAACTAAAGTCTGCAGGAAGCAGAAGGTAGCACTCCAGGACCAGGGTTGGCTACTCTTGATTTAAATGTATAATGAATGCAATTAGGTGAACTTTAGACCCACTTAGTAGGACATATTTATATGTAATTTCATAATTACTTCTATTGTCTTTGAAATATGGTTAAAGTGTATGCCGAATTAAATGACAACGTTTGTGGTAAGCTGAGATGTATTTTAATGCCATTTGTATTGAAACTTATACCATGTATTAAATATATTTGTAAATATACAAATATATATATATATATACGTTTTTTATGTAGTAACTTCAGAAGTTTTGTCAAATAACACCACACTTTAAATTATAATCGGTACTTTACATGTGCTTTAGTAGCTATGTGTCACTATGTAAGTAAAAATATTAAAACCTATTTATTTAAAGTGTATTGTAAAGTAAATCTTGGTTGTGCATTTTAAGCAACTATATGTAATTGGTTTACCTTGAAATATCTGTTTCAAAATCCTTCTGATAAGATTTGTAAAAAAGCGAATGGCTTTTTCCAGCAACAAACGTTGCACTGTAATTATGATAGTGATATATTTATGACAGCGAATTCCATCCATTAACTTTAGGGGGCTCCAATATCCACCTTATTCTTTTACGCGAAAGTTAGCAGTTTTTGTGTGAGTGAGACTTCCATTTCATTAGCCGCTATAGGGAAATAACAAGAAGAACATGCAGTAAACGGTAAAACTGTGCTACAGACCAGTGTGTTTGTAATTATGACAATACATTACAATGATATGGTTAAAAAAGGAGCATAACAAGCAGTTGTGTACAGCTAAAAATAACTGGAAGCAAATGACACCGGACACAATAAATGTATAAATGGTCATGGCCGTTCTAACGTGAACATTTTATACAAAACTACATACAGTTGCTTTACAGTGCACCTATCTATTACGGGCAAACCTGGTTTCCTAAAAATGTGTACCTCTGTGCACTTTTTAGCGAAACCGTTTTTACATACCTTACTGCACGTTTCGCCGCAGTTTCAAAGATAAATGTCCACTGAGTGGCGCTAAAACACAGGTTCAATACGTGAACCCTGGCACGTTTTTATTATGTAGATATAGGCACATATTGCTGTGTTTTTATTATGTTGCTTCAGGAACGTATTGCAGCGGTTCAGAATTCAAATATCCTGGGGACCGTTGCTAAAAATGAATGCTCTATCGTGTTGGAAATATGCCCTACACCAAACCCAACATAAACCTACCCGATAGTGTTGACAAATGCAAAACTGATATAAAAACATATTTGTTGATGCAACCGAGCTATTTGAATTTCCTTATATGCAGATTTGAATTGTTTTGTCGAACCGTGCTCTTCACCTCTCAAGTACGTCTCCGTGTTCTGTGAGCTACCGAACAAACTTACTGTCTATGAAAACCCATAGATATGAAGCTGGACATGTGTGATGCTCACGTTCAAAGCATCAGTTTTCAAATCTCCTAGCATATTAATATTGTTTTGAAGCCATAACATGATAATCAAAACTGTAACTTTGTGTGAAAAGGAATAAAAGGCATCAGAGTTTTACTGCCTCTAGTGTTGATTTATTTTGGAAACTGCAGTGATACATACTTATTGGTACAAATTTTGCGTCTCGCTAAAAAGTGCCCCCAGGTACATAAATGCCATGAGACCAGGTAGGTTAGGGATTAATCAACATTCATAAAAAGTGTACCTTCTGTAAGTACACTTAAGTGGGGGTTTATTTCATTAATATTAGCTATTATCTACAAGCACAGATTTTTTTCAAAAAATACTTTTAAGATTAATGTACAGTACTGCACATTCAATTTAATTAGGCACACTTCTTTTTCAAAAGGGCATACGTTAGTCTTTTTATTGTATTCTGAATTGTTATGCTCTATTTACTTTAAAAGCAATCTTGATAACACCATATTGTGCAACTATAGACCAATATCAAACCTTCCTTTTAAAGGCAAGGATTATTGAAAAAGTAGTTTTTAATCAGCTGAATTTAAACTCAAATGGATACCTGGACAATTTTAAATCTGGTTTCCGGCTGCATCACAGCACAGAGACAGTGCTCATTAAGATAATAAATGATATTCACTTAAATTCTGATTATGAAAAAATATCAGTGCTGGTACTACTAGATCTCAGTACTGTGTTTGACACTGTCGATCATAGCATACTTCTAGAGAGACTGGAAAACTGGGTTGGCTTTCTGGGATGGTTCTCAACTGGTTCAGGTCATACTTTGAAGGGAGAGGTTATTATGTGAGTATAGGAGAGCAAACGGCCCTGTCCCAAATGAAGCACTTCATGTGCACTTCATGGCCGCCGCATGCACGTGTCCGTTAAGACCGTAGGGCAGGGATAGGCAACTTCGGTCCTCCAGTACCTGGATGGGAGACCTCCTGGGAAAAATTGGTTGCTGCTGGAAGAGGTGTTAGTGAGGCCAGCAGGGGGTACTCACCCTGAGGTCTTTGTTGGTTCCTAACGCCCCAGTATAGTGACAGGAACACTGTACTGTAAAAAGCACCGTCTTTCGGATGAGACGTTAAACTGAGGTCCTGATTCTCTGTGGTCATTAAAAATCCCAGGATGTCCTTTGAAAAAGAGTAGGGGTGTAACCCCCGGCATCCTGGCCAAATTTGCCAATTGACCTCTGACCATCATGGCCTCCTAATCATCCCCACACACTGATTGGCTTCATCACTCTGTCTCCTCTCCACCAGTAAGCTGGTGTTTGGTGGGCGTTCTGGCACAAAATGGCTGCCGTCACATCATCCAGGTGGATGCTGCACACTGGTGGTGGTTGAGGTGATTCCCCCCTTGTATGTAAAGTGCTTTGAGTGCCTAGTAAAGCACTATATAAATGTAATTAATTATTATTATCATTACTTCTGCCGAGCCTGTACTGGGGTGAGCTCTAAAGTTTAAAATGGATACGTATGGTGCTACTGGGCATGCGCAGATCAATTCAGCGTAATTTTTGTCAGACTGTACAACAATAAATACAATTTGTTCATTATTGTAAGGGGTAGGCGTTAATAAAACACAATCTAATAGGTAGGAAATTTATTTAATTGTTCGTTTCCGGTCAGAGCTGTATCCCTTCTAGCCACAACCAGCCAAATGACTACAGCCCCATTGACTCACTCTGCCAATGCATTGATGAAATTAACAGTTGGATGTGCCTGAACTTTCTTCAGTTAAACAAGGAAAAAACTGAAGTCATTGCATTTGGAAACAAAGATGACGTTCTCATGGTGAATGCATACCTTGACTCTAGGGGTCAAACAACTAAAAATCAAGTCAGAAATCTTGGGGTGATTCTGGAGACAGACCTTAGTTTCAGCAGTCATGTCGAAGCAGTAACTAAATCAGCATACTATCATCTCAAAAACATTGCAAGAATTAGAAGTTTTGTTTCCAGTCAAGACTTGGAGAAACTTGTTCATGCCTTTATCACCAGCAGGGTGGATTATTGTAATGGTCTCCTCACTGGCCTTCCAAAGAAGACCATTAGACAGCTGCAGCTCATAACGCTGCTGCCAGGATTCGGACTAGAACCAGAAATCAGATCATATCACACCAGTCCTCAGGTCCTTACACTGGCTTCCAAGTTACATTTAGGATTGATTTTGCTTTTAGCTATTTATAAGTCACTCAATGGTCTAGGAAGAGATATATGTGCAGATATGCTCACTGAATATAAACCTAACAGACCACTCAGATCATTAGGATCGAGTCAGTTAGAAATACCAAGGGTTCACACAAAACAATGAGTCGCTTTTAGCTATAATGCCGATCAGCTGGAACCAGCTTCCAGAAGAGACCAGATGTGCTAAAACATTAGCCATATTTAAATCCAGACTCAAAACTCATCTGTTTAGCTGTGCATTTGTTGAATGAGCGCTGTGCTACGTCTGAACTGATTGCACTGTATTTTATGTATAGTCATGTTCTATTCTAAACTGCTTTAATTAATTTTAAATCAATTATTTAATAATTTTAATGTTTGTTGTTATGTTTTTAAATTCCTTGTTTTTGCTGTTGTGATTATAATGTTTAATGATCATTTTACTTCCTTTTATGTAAAGCACTTTGAATTACCATTGTGTATGAAATGTGCTATATAAATAAACTTGCCTTGCCTTGCCTTTATTTTTCTTGTGGTTTCCTGTTTCTGTCACCAAGAGACAAAATGAGACAAGAAGAGGGGAGATTTGACATGATGAGAGGAGAGAAGACAGAACGAGATGAGATGTGATGAGATGTGACAAGACCAGAAAAGACGGCGGAAGAGAAGAGAAGAAAAGAGAGGCGAGGAGAGGAGAGAGAGAGACAAGATGAGAAAAGACGAGATGAGACGATCTGTGTGGGAACCTTGCACATCATCTAAGATATATTCCTAAATTAATCGAAGTGTGTCGCCACAATAACTAATCTCATTGTACCTAAAGAGACTAATCCAGTGTGGAAGATGAACCTGCTCAATGGATTATGTGATAATCAGATTATTTCTTCATGAAATATTGTACGGGAATGGTTGAAGACTGACAAGCAGCCATTCTGAGAACCTTGCCGCAATATAGCTGCTACATCAAAGCGTGGTGCCCAAAGCAATTATGGGAAATCATCTAGTTTGTCACTGACATTGGTTCCAATACTTTACACCTCCCATCAGTGTGCTAAAATTAAACACCCACACATTTCAACAGAAGAATACCTACATGGACACACAGAGATAAAAGACACAAACACTGCCGTAGAGATGGAGTGAGAGGCATTAACAGCTGGTAATTAAGTTGATTAACTACAACAATAAAGGCTCTATATGTGTGTGTGTGCAAGAGAGGAAGTATCTCTGGTAGAGGTTGAGAGGACGACCAGTGCTCTCAGATCTTGCACCCTTGGGTAAGAAACTCACACAGCTCTCGCACACTTCCTCACAATTAGACCTGCATAGAGACCTTGTGGGCACATAGATGTGCTAATGGTGTGGGTGTGTGAGGGAGAGAGAAAGCGAGCGCTGTCCCCTAGAGAGATACGGATCTACAATCCTCAGAGATGCCATCACAGAGAACCTCTGTGTCACTCAGCATTTACCAGGCAGCGTACTCCCCTAATCCTAACACACTGATAGTGTGCCTACTTCTCTCACACAGTCTCCCCGTCCTATTGTGTGTCGCACTTTATGTCCTCGATGTCCATAGACAATTCTAGACCCCATTTAGGAGGGTTTCAGCCACACTGGTTTTAATCTAGCCCCTTAAAATCTGTCATCATGTGATTTCTTTTCCGCTTGCTCAAAGCAGAAGTTGCTGTGAGCTATTTCAGGGTATTGTGCTCTAAATCCCTCAGCAAAAACACTTTAAAGTTAATTATCCATTGCTCTAGTAAGTGGCAGAACCATGTGACCAAATGCTGATATTCTTGTTGCCGTAGCAGCCATTACCACTCTCACCTATTTTTAGAAAGTCCCAAGTTCATCCATTTTATGTTTATTATTATTACCTTTTCTGTTTTGATAATAATGACTGTATTTAAATAAGGACCAAGTTAGTACGAAATAATATTTTTTAGCACCCACTTACATGCTTTCAGAAAGTTTGTTACAACTACGGGGCAAACTTTGCAGCTGTCCTTCGACCCTTTATGCACTGATATAAAACTCCTGATGATCAGTTGTGATTTTTTTTTTTAAATAGATTTATTGTAAAAAGAATTGACAATTCTGTACCTGCAACCTCTTAAGTTCCCTATCAGTCGGTCACTCTCGACGTCACGTCGGAGGACCGACGAATTGGGATATCGCTTAGAGAGACCTATCCACTTCGAGTGTAAACTAAACGAGCCAATGCACATTGGCATGCGATTATTGCATCCAGCTGCCGCTGATCACAGCGTGAGCATAAATAGGCAGCAGGTGCAGCGCATATTCAGCTTTTCGCTTCGGAGCCGAGCGGTGTTTATCGTTCTGCTCCAGACTTACCTCTGAGAGTGCCTCAAGACTCTGGTGTTGGCGGACGGCGATTCAGCGGTGGTGGTCTTCTCGTGGATTGCACACATCAGGCTGCACTACCCCCTGTTGTGTTGCAGCGACCATCTCCCCTGTGCGCTTCAGCACGCTAAAAGAGCAAACACTTCTCTAAAAGAGTGTTACGGGCGGAACGTCTTTTTTAAGACGCGTCTTTTTAAAGATGCCCTTCCGCCCGTGCTTTCTGGATGCGGTCGTTACCTGGCGCGGGTGATGGTCACGATCGCTGCCTCACGTGTCTGGGCATTGAACACGCAGAGGCGGCTTTTGTGGATGAGTCATGCCCCATTGCGGGGATGACCGCCGGGCTGCGGACCAGGCTTCGCTTCCTGCAAAGGGGCGGTACCCGTGCCTCTGCCGAGATCTAGGGTTCCCCTGGTGGCTACCGGGAGGCTACTTCCGGCAGTAGCCGGGCTGGTCTTTACAGTGACAGTGGAATTCCCTAAAACAGCGAGGGCTCCTCCTGTTACTGGCACTCGCCACCGATGGAGCTGCCTAGGGAACGGGCTGGCCCCTCCCATGGAGGGGGGGTACCGCTTGTATCCTTTGGCGCTCCCCCCGACGATCGCTACATTGGAGGGTGAGTCAGACCAATCCGGAGATGATGGTTCAGTACCCTCCGGGCGGTCAGCGGTGCCGGATTCGGATCCGGAAATGGTGGCTATGCTTGCCCGGGCCGCTGAGAGTGTTGGGCTCGAGTGGAGGCCTCCACCGTGTCCCGAACCCTCAAGGCTGGACGATTGGTTTCTCGGGGTGGCCCGCGCTGGTTCTCAGGGCCCCACCCCGGTGCCTTTCTTCCCGGAAGTGCATGATGAGCTCACTGGAACATGGATGGCACCTTTCACTGCCAGAAACCGCTCCAGTGGCTCATCCTCCTCGCCACCCTTGACGGCGGAGCGGCGCTGGGTATACTGAGGTCCCGCCGGTGGAGCGATCGTTGCGATACAATTGTGTCCAAGGACCGCTTCTACCTGGCGCGGTAATCCGTTGCTCTCCGGGCCTGTAGGCACTCGTCGGCCCTGACCGGCAGTGCCTATGCGGCCCTGCGGAGAAGCTGCTTCAGCCCTGCACGCTATGGCGTTGCAGGTTCACCAGGCCAAGGCACTGAGGACCTGCACGAGGTGGTCACGACCCAGGAGTTCTCAGTGAGCTTCGGACCGCCACGGACCTCGCCACGAGCGACGAAGGTTACGGCGCGGTCTCTGGGCCGTGCGATGTCCACCATGGTGGTCCAGGAACGCCACCTCTGGCTGTGTCTGGCTGACATGAAGGAGGCAGACAAGGCACGGTTCCTGAATGCCCCCGTGTCCCAGACCGGCCTGTTCGGCGACGCGGTGGAGAACTTCGCCCAGCAGTTCTCCGCTGCACAGAAGCAGACTGAGGCAATCCGGCACATCCTGCCCCGGCGTGCAGCTGCTGCCTCCACCCGGCCGCCGGCGGCAGTGCCTCGGTCTACTCGTCGCCGAGGGCGGCCCCCTGCCGCCGCCCCCGCTCCCGCGCAGCAGACGCAGCAGCCTCCAGCCAAGCAGCGCCGTGGAGCCGGCCGCAGGGCAGCCGCCCCGCCCGTCCAGGCCCCCGCCAAACCAGGCGGCAAGCGTCGGAGCAAGCGGCCCTGAGACGGACGACCCAGGGATGGAGATGTTTGCTCTTCGGGAGATGGTGAACGCACCACTCCCTCCCCCGGAGGAGGGCCGGGCGGAGAATCTTTTGTTTCCTTTTTTGCCACTGGCCTCACGGTCAGTGGTACCCAAAACCTCGGCAAAAGAGCAGTTTCCTCTATCTCTGGGTCCCCAGAGGGACGGGGTTGTGAACGAGTCAAACTTGAGTTACACTCACCCTCCCTCTCGCCAGTGGGCAGCTGTGGGCGGTTCGAGAGGGCGGTCAATCGCACTACTCACGCACCCTCTGCCAGAACGCAGGTAAGGCCACACACGCCGACCCCGCTGACCGCAACGAGACGCCGAGCCGGGTCCCCTGCGCTCCCTCGCTGCCCCACCGCGGGTACGCCAGTGGGTTCGTTGGTGTCACTAGTACGGTTCTGGGGGCCTGGCTAGCGCTCCCCAACCCGTCTCGCTGGCTCCTCCGCACCATCAGACTCGGCTATGCGATTCAGTTCGCCCGGGCGACCTCCCAAGCATCGTGGCATCCACTCCACCACAGTGAGGGCAGCGGATGCCCCCTCTTGCGAGCAGAGATCGCAGTCCTACTGGCGAAGGACGCGATAGAGCCGGTCCCTCCAGCCGATATGAGGTCGGGGTTTTACAGCCCTTACTTCATTGTACCCAAGAAAAGCGGTGGGTTAAGACCAATCTTGGATCTGCGTTTTGAACCGGGCCCTTCACAGGCTCCCGTTCAAAATGCTCACACCGAAACGCATCTTTGGGTGCGTCCGTCCCCAAGATTGGTTTGCAGCGATCGACCTGAAGGACGCGTACTTCCACGTGTCGATCCTTCCGCGCCACAGGCCATTCCTGCGGTTTGCGTTCGAAGGACGGGCATATCAGTACAAAGTCCTGCCCTTCGGGCTGTCCCTGTCGCCCCGTGTCTTCACGAAAGTAGCGGAGGCAGCCCTTGTTCCCCTGAGAGAACAGGGCGTGCGCATTCTCAACTACCTCGACGACTGGCTTATACTAGCTCAGTCGCAGGACCAGTTATGCGAACACAGGGACATGGTGCTCTCGCACCTCAGCCAGTTGGGCCTTCAGGTCAACTGGGAAAAGAGCAAACTCTCCCCGGTGCAGAGGATCTCTTTTCTCGGTATGGAGTTAGACTCGGTCAGTCAGACAGCGCGCCTCACACGCAGGAACGCCGCCAGTCGGTGTTGAACTGCTTGAATACATTCAAGAACAGGGCGGCACCACTGAAACAGTTTCAGAGGCTCCTGGGGCATATGGCGGCTGCGGCGGCGGTCACGCCCGCTGGGGCTGCTCCATATGAGACCGCTTCAACACTGGCTCCATGGCCGAGTCCCGAGGTGGGCGTGGCAGAGCGGCACGCTGAGGGTCCAAGTCACTCCAGCCTGCCGCCAAACCTTCACCCCGTGGTCAGACCTTTCATTCCTTCGGGCAGGAGTGCCCCTGGAACAGGTCTCCAGGCACGCTGTGGTTTACACAGACGCCTCCGCCAAGGGCTGGGGGGCCACGTTCAACGGGCATGCAGTGTCAGGGGTTTGACGGATCCCCAACTGCACTGGCACATCAACTGCCTAGAGTTGCTGGCAGTACACCTGGCCTTGAACCGTCTCAAGAGACGCCACGAGGCGAGCATGTACTAGTCCGTGACGGACAACACGGCGACCGTTGCGTACATCAACCGACAAGGTGGTCTACGCTCCCGTCGCATGTCACAACTCGCCCGCCACCTCCTCCTCTGGAGTCGGAAGCATCTGGAGGTCGCTCGCGCCATTCATATCCCGGGCTTGCTCAACCGGACAGCCGACGAGCTGTCACGAGCTGCGCTCCCCGGAGAATGGAGACTCCATCCCCAGACGGTCCAGCTGATTTGGCGACGTTTTGGACTTGCACAGGTAGACCTGTTCGCGTCCCTAGAGACGTCGCATTGCCAGTTGTTCTACTCCCTGACCGATGGAACACTCGGCACGGACGCACTGGCACACAGCTGGCCGCGGGGCCTTCGCAAATATGCATTTCCCCCAGTGAGCCTTCTCGCACAGACTCTGTGCAAGGTCAGAGAGGAAGAGGAGCAGATCCTGCTCGTGGCACCATACTGGCCTACCAGGACTTGGTTCCCAGAGCTGATGCTTCTCGTGACAGCCCCTCCCTGGCAGATTCCTCTGAGGAAGGATCTACTGACTCAGAGGCGGGCACCTTATGGCACCCGTCCAGACCTCTGGAAACTTCATGTCTGGTCCCTAGACGGGACGCGGAGGTTCTAGGTGACCTACCCCAAGAGGTAGTTGACACCATCACTTGGCGAGAGCACCGTCTACGAGACACGCCACGCCTTGAAGTGGAACCTGTTCGTCGAATGGTGCTCTTCTCAGAGAAGACCCCGGAGATGCCCGATCAGAGTCGTGCTATCCTTCTTGCAGCAAGGGTTGGAGCGAAGGCTGTCTCCCTCCACCCTCAAGGTCTACGTGGCGCGATTGCTGCCAACCACGACCCTGTGGAAGGGAAGTCGGTGGGGAAGCATGACTGGGTCGTCAGGTTCCTTAGGGGGCTAGAAGGCTGAATCCTCCACGCCCCCTCTATACCCTCTTGGGACCTGTCCTTAGTGCTTAGAGCACTACAACAGGGCCGTTTGAGCCCTTGCAGACAGTCGAGCCCAAGTTTCTTTCAATGAAAACTCTGCTCCTGCTTGCACTGGCCTCCATCAAGAGGGTTGGGGACCTGCACGCATTTTCGGTCGACGATTCGTGCCTACAGTTTGGACCGGGATTCCCAGATAATCCTGAGGCCCCGGCCCGGCTATGTGCCCAAGGTTCCCACTACTCCATTTAGAGACCAGGTGGTGAGCCTGCAAGCGCTGCCCCCGGAGGAGGCAGACCCAGCCCTGGCTTTGCTTTGTCCCGTCCGAGCATTAAGACACTACGTTGACAGGACGCAAAGCTTCAGGACCTCAGACCAGCTCTTTGTCTGTCACGGAGGCCGGCAGAAAGGGAATGCCGTCTCCAAGCAGAGGATGGCCCACTGGATAGTGGATGCCATCACCCTGGCTTATCAGGCACAGGGTGTGCCTTGCCCGTTCAGGTTGAGAGCTCACTCTACGAGAAGTGTAGCGTCCTCCTGGGCGCTGGCTCGTGGCGCCTCACTGACAGATATTTGTAGAGCTGCGGGCTGGGCGACCCCTAACACATTCGCTAGATTCTATAGCCTTCGTGTGGAACCGGTTTCCTCCTGTGTTCTCACCTCAAACGGGTAGAAGCACTGAGGGGCCCCGGTTTGGTCGGCTTGCTAAAACTGCTCCAGAGAGTCCACTGTAGACCCTGTCGAGCTCCTCCATCCCTCGGCAGCTGGACGTGGCGGGCGTCGGCGCCAGGCCCTCACTCGATGAATCCTTGAGAACCGGTAGAGGGCTGGGTTCCATATGTAGAGACCGTTCGGATCCCATATGTGTATTTCCACGGTTAGCCTTAGAGCCCGTGTTTCCGGCAGACTTCCTGCTACTCCAAGAGGTTACAATCACCTCCAATCTTCCATATGCATCTGACTATTGTCCATATGTGTAACTGCCTCTGAACCTCCCTCGGGAAGGTAAGGGCTTCCATAGCGTCTCTGTTCTGAGCTGAGCAGTGCGTTTTCCCAGTGTTATCCAGTCCTACTGAGTGGGTAGTGCCATAGCAACAGTAACGGATCTTCCTATGGGGGCCCTAACCTGCGCCAAAAAATAACGGCACAGGAGGCCTCCACGGGACACTGGAAGGGCAGTATCCGTGGCCTTTTGGTAGGGATCCCAGTCGTCGGTCCTCCGGCGTGGCGTGAGTGACCGACTGATAGGGAACGTCTCGGTTACGTATGTAACCCTCGTTCCCTGAAGGAGGGCGAGACGTCACGTCCCGTCGCCACGGCTCCTGTACCACCGCTGAGCGGCCGGGCCCCGGCTCGGCTCCTCAGCGAAAACCTGAATATGCGCTGCACCTGCTGCCTATTTATGCTCACGCTGTGATCAGCGGCAGCTGGATGCAATAATCGCATGCCAATGTGCATTGGCTCGTTTAGTTTACACTCGAAGTGGATAGGTCTCTCTAAGCGATATCCCAATTCGTCGGTCCTCCGACGTGACGTCTCCGTTCCCTCCTTCAGGGAACGAGGGTTACATACGTAACCGAGACGTTTCTATTTTTCTTGGCAGATGTTATGCTGTATATTGCAAAAAAAGTATTTTTGTCTTCTTTTTAGTACAACTTTTCTTATATCAATTGATAGTTTACTTGAAAAAGCAAAATTACATTAGACATTAAGTTAATTAAATTGATCAAAATTGAGTTTATGCTTAAAATTAGACAAATATCTGCCAATGGGGGGGATTTTAAACTGATACTGATTTTAAATTTTGCATCTGTTTATTGTATCCTGATTAAAGATTTGTATTTGTTCTGTAAAGCAAGAGAAAAATACAGAGTAATAATTTCACTTTTTGCAGTAATTAATTTTAATGAACCAGGTTGCAAGGTTTATATTTCCCCTAAACATCCATTTTCATATTGTTCTATTTTAATAGGTTTACTTTAAACATGTCATTGTTGTTTTTGCACTTGTGACCTGTTATATCTTATGTGTCAAATGTGTATATCAGGATGAGTCAGGTCTCAAGATATATACTATGAACTAACATCTGATAGTTTGATAGAGAGCTGAGATTGAAATCAAGAATCGTCTCTGTCTCAATGCCTCGCCGTGCTCTCTTCTTGATTAGCGATGGTGTTTTTATGCTAAACAAGGGGAATTTGGCTCGGCTGGTTATTGATTGGTTAACAGAATCAAATGAAATGTAGAGGAGCTCATGATGATAGAGCGAGCGGAGCAGATGAATGCTGATGACTCTCTGCAGTGCTCCGAGGAGTCTAAAGAAACGGCTGTCAGATCAGATCTCACAGCAGACCTCAGATGGATCAATCAAGAGTCCAGCCTTTAAATCCGAGTGACTCCTATTGCATACACTTGCCTGTGTAAATCCGGGAAGGTCTCTCTCAGTCCAGTTTGATGTGTCCCATTCCGATTGAGTTGCGTCAGTCGCATAGCCTTGTCATCCTAGCCTTGAAACACTAATTGGAGTCCCCCAAATCTGTAATGATTGTTTTGAATGAAACAAGACCAAACCACAGTGCTTCCACCCACAGAGCTTAGAAGCACATTCAGTACCAGATTTTGTGTTGTTATAATTAATCAATTATTGTTTAATTAGGAGTAATTTAGCCCCATCTGTGGACCAACAAGTGGAACAAGCAGGTTTGCATGCTGACCTTACAAAACTTTAAAGTTATATTTAATCAATTACTTTTAACAGACACGTAATGGGGCAATTAACTCTATAAATGCAAATTACTAAGGCCTCTAAATATCAGCACGATCATGACTTTGCTGAATAAACTGTTGTACACAATCTACTACTTGACTTCTGTCATCTCACTGATAATTGAAACTTTTTTAGCAAGTAAAAGTCCTCTTAGTATAATTGTAAAAACGCTCCTTTAGATTGTGGTACACTTCATTTTGCTGTGATTTATTTTATAGTAAATGTAAGAATAACTTTTATATAGATCAAGAACATTTACTGAATTGGAGCAACTTGGGTTTACTTAATTATAAAATCATGTTAAATGCAAATATCAGATATGATACATCAGGCTTTTGAGGAACAATTATTTGTACATTTCTCAATCATCGGCATATTGCATTCGGTGTAATGTTTTGCCCCCAAAATAAAAACTACACAGCTTTGATCATAAAACTAAGCACTGAGATATTATCTTCCTAAAACAGATTATTGTGAGATATAGAGTGACAATTGATGTTTTTATGCATTTTATGTTAGTAGTATGATATACTGTAATAAAGACCTCATTGATTTACATTACAAGCTATAAGAATTTCATCTTACTTTGTGGCCATATAAATTATCAGCAACTGCACCAAACTGCATATTTTTGCTCACTCTGGACCTCTGAATAAAACCGCGTGTTTTTCGTCTAAAAGTTTAATAAACTGTTCCATTTCAGAAAATTATATTCTCCTGGCTATGATGTCAAGCTTATATTATGTTACAGTATGTGTATCTTATCTGAATTAAACAGACAAGTGGATTCAGTTTTGCAAGGATGAGAAGTGCAGATAATTGTCAAGTATGTTGTTTTAGTTAACAAAATCCAATAATCAACTAAATTACCTAAGCTAAGAGTTAGAAAAGATGCCAGGTAAGCAGCCTGACTGCACAAGGACTCTATATTATTGAACTTCTGAAGAAAGCCCCAGAAAGATCAATGTAATAATGAGGAGCAAGATGAGGCCAGCATTACTGCACTGACACCAAAACCAGCCCGTGTCAACAGTGACACCGCAGACAAGACCGGTAGAGTCCACCACAAGAGATCAGTCACCAACAGTGACTTTACTGTTGATTACAAACTACACTTACTATTATTGAGTCATAGAAAGGTAGGAGGATAATGTTTATCGACGCAAGAAAGTTACTGAACCAGCGTTGCAGATAATGCAGATATTGAGAGATTCTGTTTAAAGAGCGGCAGCTCCATTTCCTAACAGGAGAGCTCATTATCGAGCCTTCGTCAGGGTCAGTGGTCTAGGAGGAGAGTGTCGCTCATTAACGAATGATTTACTCCGGAGTTGTTTGAAGGATAGGCAGATAGTGTCAAGAGAGTGGCTTATGTATTTTCCCTATTATAAGAACGTGTGGTTTCTCATGTAAACTTTTTCCTCCTCAAAATCATGAAGGTTGAAAGGAAGTGGACTGGATGCTTTTATGACCAGAGGCCAAGAATCTCTTAATCCATCCATGACTGCTGATCAGATCTCTGGGATGACCGTTGATTAGGAGGAGTATTGACAGACGGACTGACAGTGCTGTTCTAATGGGAGAGCAGGTCAATCTTCACGTGTAGTCCGTGAAACCTGCATATGATGCGAACTGACAGAGGAATATTACAACACAAAACACTTCACATGCATATGGAGAAATGCATGTCAAAACGAAAAGGAATCCTTTAAATGTTTAGTTTAAAACATGTGTGCCACTTTCTTAGACGTAATATTTGTTTAATCATTGTGCATGTCCAAATCTATTGATTTTCCAAACTGCTTGTGTTATAAGTGGTGGAGCTGGAGCTTAACAGTTTTTGGCCGTATGGGGAATTACTCTGGAAGAATGGCCAGTCCATCACAAGGCTAACCAATTTTAACAGAACAGTTTTACCCAATAAAGAATAATTAATATTCTTGCTAGGCAATTTGCTTCTATTCATTCCTACACACATGCTTATAGGATGTAGGGTTGTTCTGTTGTGTCATTTAATTTATATTAAGGAATAATAATAAAATATTATGCCAAACCAGTTAAGGTTTTCTGTTCAAGAATTGTATTCTTAACATAAAACTGTTAAACACAGATAGTCTGATTTACTCAATCATATTATTTGTGGTCTACACATCTAAAATGCAATTTTCTTCTAAACTTGATTACTTTCAAATAATGTAATCCTCTAAAATGTGCAACACACCAGATTAAGTTATGTAGGTTTAATGTGAACCAATCAAGTACTCAAAAATGATTGTTGAAAATGCTGACATCACTGAAACTGTTCCCAGCATGCGTTCGCAAGGGACTTAATGAAGAGAGTAAAACTGTTGAAATTAGGTATTTTCAGTTACACAAAATTGCCATTGTTGTGGTACATTGTACATTGTACTTTGTTGGATTAACTTGTTGGATTAAAGACTTTAAAAATACCATCTTCTTCGTCACTGTGTGCTTCAGTCAAAGTAGCTGTGACAGGCATTATTTAGCAGTTTTGCATGCAAATATGTGCTATTGCTCGCTCATTCTTAACTAGTACAGTTTTATAATTTAGTGATGAGACACCAAAATATAAGAAATTGAATAAACAAATCTTGTCAGAGAGCCATATAAAATCACTTTGAGACTACTTAATTGGAACGTTTAAAAATAACTTCATTTTGTGATGTTGAAGTTATGTTTGTGTGATTCATAGAATCACAGTGTACATTATTAAATTATGTAAATATAACACTCATTTTGTTTCGTTCTGATATCAGTACAGCTGTATCACAGAGACATGTCTGACATAACGCTACCAAAAAAAAAACAGCAACTCAAAAATGCTTAACAAATTATAAACATGGACATTATAGAATGGTATGGCTGATGTGCATTTTTATTGTATTATATAATAAATGATTTGATCTGGACAAAAAATATAATTTCTTGTATGTCAAACATATATTTTCAGTTGTTTAACCCCCTTGGCATGTTTTCTCTTATTTTAAACTACATTTTGTCAGGCTTATCCTAAAAAAGTAAGAAAACACATTTCAGGTGGTCAAGATATATATTTCTAAGATATATTCTCTGAAAACAATGATATGCTATTTTGCTTAGTTCTTTTTTCCTGGATAACGAGCTCAGAATATTGGTTATGAAATGATTTTTGCAGTGTAATCCCACAAGGCTCTATATAAAGTGAGTGTGTATATGTGTCTGAGAATCCATACAGGGATGGAGAGTCCAATCTCCTGTGGACACTCAGCGACTGAGCTGTTAAATAGGTCAACAATGTAGGCCAGGGCCCGTATTTATCAAGCTTCTCAAAGTGCCATTTTAGTCTTAAGTGCTGAGAATTCATGAAATGTACTCCTATTTTCAAACTTAAGAATAAAAGCAAGTTATCAAAATTTTTCAAGCTAAGAATCACTCTAACTCTCCCAGTAATTTAAGACAGCTCGAGAGGTCTCTCAAGTGGTTAGGAGTTGCTAGTAGGGGCTTTTGATGGTGCTGAGGAGACAGACACGTGTGCGCATCTTTCAAGAGGAGGAAGAATGTTCTTGAAATGTTTGGCGACGAGCACTTAATCAAACGGCTACATGTCCTCAGTTATTCAAAACGAGCAAAGAACATTTACATTACCAAAGAACATCATAACTGACTTCAGTCTGGTATGATGAATAAATCTCTTAATCCCTTATTTACACTGCTCGCGTCTGCGGCGCGTTACAGATCCACGGCCACCGGGGCTGGTCAGCCGTGTCTTGGCAAGTTTCTGAAGCGGCTCTCTGCGCTGCATCACTAAAGATAAGCACCTAGTCTATTTTTGACGGATAATAATAATAATCTTCTCACTGTCGTCAAAGCTGTCGGCACCCTAATTTGATTTGTTTTCTTAAATAAAAAAGAAGACATATTAGATCAAATAAAATTAGAATAGAGAGTGCTAGAGTTAGAGAGTCAAATAAAGATGGAAGAGATGTATTTTTAGTTTCTTTACCATTGTTTTCCTGTCACATCCTTGCTGTGTCTGTGCGAGTAGGTGCGTCTACATGCGTGTGGGCATGCTTGCACATCTGTGTGTGCGTGTACGAGCTTGTACGTCCACATCCCAGGAGACCATGTCAGTTTTAGGAAGAATTACACTGCCTGTCAGAAACTCAGACACATTCGCTCGCAAGCTCTATTTACACAGATAGACAAAGTACGGATGAATCTGTCATAAAGCTGTGTTCCCATCATCCCCCCTCCTCTGCATCAGGTTCAGACAGGAAATGCAGCATCCCAAACACTGGGAAAGCAGCAATTAGCTCCGTCTGATGGGCACTGCTGGGACTCTTAAACACAGGCTCCGAACAGCCTCGATAGATCTTTTCAAGGTAACATGCTTTTTTGCAGGTGTGTATGTTTGCATTCCGTGTGTGTTCACAGTGATTATTTTTTTCAGTCTGAAGAACGAGGCCTGCCAGAAGCGGGAGAGAAAACAGTTATGTTGAAATGACACATACTGAAAATTGCAATCAACTTTTCTATCATGTCTCTAAAGCAGATGTTTGAAAGCAGAAGCAACATCCTCAAGAAGAAAAAGAGCTGGCGAGGAGCAGAGGACACGCACAGATCTGGATTTAAATGCGAACCTCTGCTTCACTGCTTTTAAGAAAGATGTGTGTGTGTGTCAAATAAAATGCATATGTGTTTTATCAGTGTGTGTGTGTGTGTGTGTGTGTGTGTGTGTGTGTGTGTGGGTTTAACTGTGTGCGTGTAAATAAGCCTCCTTAAAGGTTTCTATCACACACAGCTCAGTGCACACAGTGCCACACACACACTGAGATGCTTCATTCACACACACACACACACACACACACACACACACACACACACACACACACACACACACACACACACACACACACACACACACACACGCATGCACACACACATGCACACAAATAAACAAGGCTCATTGTGTGAGAGCTGAATATAAATCAATGTGCTCAGACTGTGAAGATATGTGCTGTGTTAATGGTGCTGTGGGGCAGATTAGATTACATCAGGTTTCGCTTAACCTGATCAGAATGGCTGTTTCATATGAGATGTTTGTGTAATTAACTCAAGATCACAAACATTTGTCTGCCAATATTTTTTCTTTGTTTAAAATTTGATTAATGGTACTGTTAAGAGCAAAATGTTCTAAAATAGGATAAAATCAAAGAAAATCACCATATTGGTATTTCTTGCAACAGAAAGCCTTCTTGCAACAGAAATGTGAACAAAGCAAATAGGAAGAGAACTGATAGTATCTCAATGAGGAAGTAATAGTACATAATGTAGGCCACTCTGAGACTGCAATCATTGTTGTTTTGATAGTATTTTCCAGTCTTATCTAATCAACACTAATGTCTTTAGAATGACTTACAATGACTTGATGCAGCAAATATATTATGATGATCAAAAGCAGTGGTCACAGTTAATGGCTCTCGGTGACACATGTATGCGCACACGTGTGAAACTTCGAAATATTTATGTTTCAGATGTTTTCTTTCTTGTTTGGATGAAATGAACCCTACAGTTTTAGGTTGGTTTAGATACATTTTTTTAGATTCACCTAGGCTACATTTGTTTGATCAAAATACAGTTAAAACATAAGATTTTCAGCCTCATTCAGTGTAACATTCAGAAATCATTCTAACATACTCAATTTCTGCTCAAGAATCATTTCTTATTATTATCAATGTTAAAAAAACAGGTGTGCTGCTTAATTTTTCAGGATTCTACTGATAAACAAAAATTCAGAAGAACAGCATTTATTTTACATAGAAATCTTTGCAACATTACACAGTCACTTTTGGTTAATTTAAAGCACAGTAAATGCAGTTGTAAAATAAAGGATTGTGTTATTTACATCTAGTGAGTCTGAATGGTGATCTTTTCACTTACAGTATTAAACGATTGTGAATCATTGGACAATAATGGCTGCTTAAATAATATTGGTGTAAATAATATGCAGTGTAACATTAGCCTAAAATAACATATTTCATGTTAATGAACCCTTAATGCAAGAAAAAAGTGGGGAAAACCTGCTCTAAACATTTATTGAGGTGTCTCATCTTGCCTCTGATGAGTAATATTCACCACTGTGATTTGTGATCGCACCGGATTGAACTCATGTGGGTCAGCGATGTGGAAAACAGTGAAATTAATTTGTGAGTAGTAAGTCTGAGGTTCATCACATACATTTTATAATCTCTCAGACAGAAATATTCCTCTCGACGTCTCTCCCGGCAGCTCTGAGCCGTGTACTCGCTCTCCACCATCTCACATTGGTTCTGGCAGGTGTCTTCCTTTGTATGGCAGGCCATGGTATTCATATTTCATATTACACTCGGTTTGTAATTTCTTTTCCTTCCCACTTCATTTCGCTCAGTGTGTGATTCAGTCTCTTTAGCCCCATGTGCTGCCCTCTGGATTATAAAATGAAAATGCATAACGGAAATATTGAATTTAGGCTAACTCTGTCAGTCTGTTTCTCGCACTCTTTCAATATCTCCCGCTCTCTGTCTCTATCTGTCAAATATGGATGCTGGCAATCTCTCTGCGGCTCGAGGACACCCACAGAGACAGAAGCTGATTCCTGTCTCTGGCATTGCTGTGAAAGCAGGTTTCTCTGTGCGTTTGTGAGAATGATACACAAACTGATGTGTGTACAGACGGAGCAATGTCCTTGTTGTAATGTTGTCCTACTCTAAGAGTAAAACGGCAATATATCTAACTAATATGTCCAACTTAACTGCCACATTTCTGTCAATGTTGTGGGTCTTTATTGTTGTTGTAAAGAAAATGAGACAGCTTAACCAAATCCAGAGAATGAGTCACAGCGGGTGTTTTAACGGATTCAAGTGTGTTAAAACTGATTTAATTAACCTCACAGAGCTGTTTGTTTGTGTCAAAGCTGTGGCCCAGTGGGCAATTCTTTTGTGACACATAAATAGAGCTGTTGTGTTTGAGTTTGAATTTCCCGATCCTTGTGCTTTCCTAATTAGGTCTAGTTTGCACTACTAGTTAAATAGATTCTGTTAAAATGTACTTATATGTTCCAAACCTGTATGACTTTCTTATTCTGTGGAACTTAAAGGTGGAACATACCATTTCGCAAAATGTCTGTGTATTTTTTGTCTCTTCAATGGAAGTCAATAGCCCTATTTTGAGGGGACTAGTTTTCTAAATGACATATGAGTTACAATTCTTATCACAAGTCTATTTTTATGTTCCTTTTCAGATGGGACTAAAATCTACAAAGGCAGGAGTGTGTGTTTTCTAGATGTGGCCAAACCGATCTCATGAAAGTGTGTAGAAATAGTATGTCAAATAAAAATGAAACTCGTGGTATTGATATGAAAAAAAGGACTTTGACGTGTGTATGCTACGCGATGGGAATGATTTGGGTTGTGGGGTAGATGCGTATCGTATGTATACAAAAACTGTGTAACAAATGCATGCTAACCAATTTCATATCATATGCACGTGAAAACTGTAACAAATGCACGCCAAAAAATGTCATATCATATCGTCAAACACGTTCATTTCATATTTATATATATACGCCAAAATCCATTTTTTTTCATATAAATACAACAAGTTTTCGTTTTTATTTGGCCTACTATTTATACGCATTTCCATCAGACCGGGCTCATGTGGCCATTGCAGAAAGCCATGTGGTGTGCAAAAGTGTCCATGCTTTGCTCTCCTTAAGGAATTTTATTATATTACTTTTTCCTTGGATGCAGTCCATATTGAAAGGTGCGGTGTTCAAATGGTTGCTCGGGTTAGTTAAAAACAAAATGCTGGGATAATGTATGATCAGCAGTCACAGACATTCACATTCAGGATTACATTTCTCAGTGGACCATTGAGTTCAGGTGCTATGACATTTTTATAGAGGTGATGAAAAACAGAATCAAACTGATTCGGACAGGATTAAAATCCCAACGTTAATCTTTAGCCCAATTTGGTCAGTAATTGTTTCTCATGTCTGTAAAAAATGTAGTTGCTTTGATACATTTATTCTCTGTAGAAAATAAATTATACCAAACCTGGAACTATGCTTCGTACATAGTCAGTCACATGTTCACAATGATGAATTGAATCATGGGGGTAGGAGGGATCTTATGTATGTATGTATGTATGTATTTATTTATAATTTGAATATCATACTTAATAATAGGAACATTGATGCACTATGGTTTAAATGACTGTATGTCTTTTATCTCTGAAAATGACTGAAGCAACCTCTTATGAACAAGGCAAACATTTAACTATTTGGTTAGTTATAGCAATTTCCAATATTTCTGTAAAAAATAATTTACATATTGTATGTAAAATGCAAACAGTTAGTGTATGGTGCTTAGTTTACAAAACAACTTTTGGATTTATCCCTTCTTGTAAAGTCAGAGATGTGGATTTGGACATTTGTGAAAAAAAACAGTAATTTGGCCAGGATTTTCATATGGGTGGAGGGAGAATAACACCGATATTCTGGATTCAGACGACAAAAAAAAAAACAATTCTGAAACTAGCCCCTGAAAATATTAAAATTATTAAACGAAATTTTCTTGAACATCCTTTCGGAAAAGTCGTTCCATCCAAATAGATTTAATGGCAAACTGTTTGGTTACTGAGATTCTTTAAAACATCTTCTTTTGGCAGCTCTTCAAAACTTTCTTTTTGACAGCTCTTATAAAGTCTCAGAACCATGTAGCCTTATTTTATCACATTTAAAATGAGTTGTGACCAATAGTTATTTAAGTGCATAAGTGTGTATTTCTAGCATGTGTGCATTCCTCTGGGTTTTTAGTTTACAGCTTCTAAAATTGATGTGACAATCTTATCTCTTGTACAACACCCCAGGTGTGGCTTGGTTCAGGGTGGATGTCACACACCTTTCAACCTAACCAGCATAATTAGCAAGTAAAGTGTGAGAAACAAAACAAGCCGCACTAATTCTATTAGGCAGCCGGTGCTGCCAATTATGCTGCATGAGACCTGATTAGACCACACCTGCTCTTCCACTTTTATCTGAGATATTACACAAGGCCCTAATAGTTCATCAAAAACATCTTTAAGGGTCTTTGAAAACTAGGATGTGAGCCAGTGCTGGGAAGACTTTTGTTGTTTGGACAACAGCAAATCAGATTTGATTGCATGTCGGCACGCTAATTTGTATCTGTGCATCTAGGTGGCATCTCGTTGTTCCAGCTGTATAAATGACAATGCTCTGATTCCAGTGAGCCTTGCTTGACTGAGCATAACCCATGTAACGTGGAAGCCTGACAACACAAAGACTGTGATCGCGAACATCTCTTCAAAGGTCCAAGATCAACTGAAGCTATGCACTGCAGCTCATCGTGTTTGATATGCACAGTGTGGTCTAAACAGCTAGTTCTCTTCTGTATCTCTGATGTGGGATTTCTCTTGCTTGCAGCGAAAGGGCAAAAGTGTATGCTCTGAGAGGTGATCGAGTCGTGGAGGTGCTGTCTGACACAGCCTGAGCTGTTAGAGATGGACACAGGGGGCAGAACTGCCACGCTTGGACTGAATTTTCAGGCCTGGATGTGGACAGGCGGAGAGAGAGATAGTGTGGAGGTAAAGTTTTTGAGTGTTCCTGACATA
Source organism: Gymnocypris eckloni scoliostomus (assembly GCA_027564155.1). Classification (NCBI taxonomy): domain Eukaryota; kingdom Metazoa; phylum Chordata; class Actinopteri; order Cypriniformes; family Cyprinidae; genus Gymnocypris; species Gymnocypris eckloni. The sequence continues at coordinate 13,080,678 of CM050429.1, forward strand.
CTCCATCAACAGATGTCACTATTCATGGACATCATGGTTAGTAGTGGAAATGTTCCTGCAGCATATAAACACACACACACACACACACACACACACTAACAGTTATGGCCCGTACACACAATGGACAACAATTAGCTGTAAAGTTTTAATGGTTGTTTTAATGCTGTGAGAACAGGAATGTCCAGACAATAACAACACCGAGAAACAATACTGCTGGAATCACTTTCAGAATAATTTGTTCCAGATGATAAAGTGATAAAAGCTTTGGGATTCAGAATCCACCTCAATTCACAGACGTTGAGCATTTAAGCTGCAGAAATCAGTGCATGTTGTAATAAATGGTATATTTTCCACCACTAGTGTGGACACTCTTATAGCTATTGTTAAAGTTATCACTATACTTCTCATTCTTGGTGTGAACAGGCATTATAAGCTGATAAGTTGCTTTTCAGTTTGGCTGATCTGGGTTGAATCAACAAAAAATGATGGCTTTTCATATCAACAAGGACATTCTGAAAATATATACTCTTTTATTTGCATAAACCTGAATATAATCTTTTAGGGAACATGGACACATACACTGCAATTTGTCATGATTTTGACCACTATACTGTTGACTATTAGATTAGTTATATTACTCTTGAGACAAAAATATCTTTATCTTGTAAAACACTGTCCTGAGTAATAGACAACTTGATGTGGACTTGTGGTCCCATTGCATTTGTCTGCACATGTCTGTGATGTCTATTAGACCGTAGGGTGTTCTGTTTTCCATTTTATGACTGAAATGGGTGCTCACATCACAAACAGCCCATTTGTGGCCACTGCTGACAGACTATGTGATAAGTGTGGATGCAGAGGAGCTCTCTTGACACAGAAACTCTTGAAAGAGTCTCTAACAGTATAAACTCTGTATTCAGTGAGTTTACTCTGTTACGCCAGTAGGTGGTGACAAAAGACTGTCTTTGAGTGATTCACTGAATCATTAAATGAACAGATTCATTTAAAACTTTGATTCATTGATGAACTAAACAAGTTACTTACAAATAAATCACTGCATCATTCATTCCACTGATTCGTTCAAAACATGAATTCATTCTTGGAAGTAAATCTTTGTGTCCGAGTGACAGAATCATTTATTCAAACAATCTTTCATTCAGAAAGAAACACCACTGTGCAACAGATGTACCTTTCTTTGGTGGAGTAAAACAGACAGCGTACCTCAGTATTAACTTTTTACTTGTTTAAATTAATCGCTTGTGTAAACGCAACATTATATTCATAATTGTGCTGTTTTTCCTTGCTGTGTTCTTTTTAATCACAGCCGTCTTGACATCTGGAAATCTAACAGTTTATTAATTAAACAATTAAAGCAGTATAGAGATGTAAAGAAAGAAGTGAGAGACAGTAATACGATGATTGAGAAAGGAGAACGTTATTGAGTTTTCAGAATGCCGTGTCATGCATGAATCTGTGCAAAATGGTCACACACGTCGGTGTATCTAAAGGGCAAAAGCAGCATTTGTGAATGCCCCCTAACTACTACACTGGGTGTAGTGCAGGTCAGTAATAATGTCTAATCAGTATGAGTGTGTTGTATGAGCTGGAGTGGAGAAATTCTGTTTGGACTGCAGTCTCATATTCAGTTTGTGAATTGTATAAGCCGTAATGAAGCAGCGGAGGTCCCGACAGAGCACTGGGACTTGAAGGGTAATTTATGAACGCAATTTTCCATTCATTTTTGTATAACTCTGTTTATCCAGCGCTATCTCAGTTTTCTCTGTGATTAATTTTCCATTTCAAAATCTGTAAGCAATTTGTATTTTTTACAAACATTGCTGATATGAACACTCCCTCCAGTTTATAGGACACACAGACATTAGAGCAGTGTCTGTTGCAGTCTAAAAGCCTATATGAGTTATATGACAATGCTGATTTACTGAGTCAAAATGCTAAATGAAGACTTGATGTGGTCTCTCCATGTATGACTCACAATAAGATCTCTTTTTTAATTAATTGTGTGAGAATGCAATTAAAAGGCAGCTTGCAGAATAAATGCATAATGCAAAAAAGAGAGTGATGCAAGAAAAAAAACTAGGCAGAGAGAAAAAGGAGTAGATTTTAAATCCATTTTCTCGGCAACAGAACAAACAGACCGAAGAACCTGCATTTCCTCTGTGATGTTCCTGCACTTTCCTTGAACCATTTCAGCATTTATCTGTTTGGACGGCGTGTTTGTGACAGACTCGGATAGCAAAATCACTCCTGATGTATTATAATGTTCATGGTATGATGCTTGTTTGCTGTTTTCTCCGTGTATGTTTCTGTACCGTCTTTCTCTTAGTCTGTCCTTCTGTCTCCACATTTAACTACAGAAGAGTTAAACACACTTTTCTGTTTACAGAAAGTGGGAATTATAGCATAATCCAAAAACAAACACATCATGCTTTTTGTTTCCCGCCCCCAAGGCAGTCGTTAATTCTACCTCTATCCCTCTTTCTTATCTCCTCTCGTTTTTACGTCTCCTCATCTCAAATACCATGCTGAAGCACAGTCCCAATGGCAGGAAACATTTTAGAACTCTGAAATTCCTACTTATTTCTGCAGAGATATTAATTCTCTCATCTATTATTCATTGGGATATCACACGTAAACTACATACTAAAATAAGAGGAAGTTAGACATATTTTAAATATTATTTTGAATTGCATATATAGTCATCCATTTGGATTACAGTTTTAACAGACTAACTAATACACTTAATGTGATATATAGGCCTATTTGTCAGTCATGCTTAAATCAAATGGTTAAGATTTCTGCAAATAATCATGGCATATTTTATTATTATTTGTATCTATTTGATTTTCATAATTTTTGAAATACATTTATTCAATCTGCTTAGAATCTTTATATTATTTAGTGTGACAACAATTACATTTATTTGGTTAAAAAGTATGAACATGGTTAAACTGCTAATGGAAATTATTAATCAAAAGCAATATTCAACTAGTTAAAAATGTAGGAAATTGAAATGCTGATAAATATATAAACCTTATCATTGTTTATTTAAAACATTAAATTTATTAGTATACTATAAAAAATATTATAGGGTACTGAACTCTATTTTACGCAAAATTTTCATTTAAATTGAATAAAAAAAATCTTCACTCTTAACGGTTTCATGTATGCAGGACTGACAAATATGTATCACACTGAGTTTGTTCACTGAGTAATCCAAATGTATGGACATTTTTTAATAAAATTCAAATCTTTAATTTAGGCCTCAACATTTTTGAGTGCAGTGAAGAAACAAAGAGGACCTTCTTCAATATCCAGTATCTCTGCTTGTGCGTCACACTCTTTCTGTCTCAATATTTGTGCATAAAACCTCTGTTTGAAGTGTTTCATGCTAAAATGATTCATAAAGAAGTTTACATTTACATGTTTTTTTGTTATTTTTCTTTTGATCGAAATTCACCTCAATCTCATTCTCGCTCTGCTCTCTGATGCACACACAGTGTATAAACTACAGCATGATTGTGTTTTATCCATCTCTGGAGGTTTAATATAAGCAATAACCTGTGACCCGTATTGTTTGTTTCTCATTGCTCATGACATACATGCAACAAAAGTGCTGCATTTGCAGAAGCGACATATATTTGTATATGTGCGTGTGCCTGTATGAGGAAGAGCTGCTAGGAACAAGGCTTGCACGGCTGGGTTATACTTCATCAGGGCTGTGAGAGATCGCTGAGCTAAAGGTGTCTGACAGCTCTTCCTCCTAATGCTGTTTATAAAGCTTCAAGTGTCACAACATGACATCCATATCCCTCTAGCCCACCCCGTCCACAGACACACATAAAGCCCCTCTGTCACTCTGCCCTCTCTATAAGTGCTACTCGGTTTGCAGTTTATTTGTCACTATTGACAGTTCCAGCAGTGCAGCGGTATTACGGCTACAGGGGATATCTGTACATGTAAGTTCTGTTCCGAAACCTAGTGAGCTTACTGTCTAGACAGCATTTTAAGGCCTCACAACCATGCTCCTGGCATTCCAGAAAGCAGGAAGCAAAATGAAGGAGTTTTTGCACGGTACATGGTCAGCGACAAGCTTTTCTTGCAGTCTTGCCACATCTTATGAGCACAGGGCTTCTCCATGAGATGTAGTGTGGAACGTGGAAAAGCAGCGGTTGCTGTGGCAATGAACATTGATGCCCGTGTGTACTAGCAAAAAAAAAACATCCCACATCAGCATCTACTGTTGTAAATGAAAGCTAATACAACTAGCAAAATTAACACATTTACATGTAACCCTATTTATAAAATGTCACAACAACACTGCCATCCAAAAAGCAAATAGCTACAGTAGTGCTGAAACTGGGCAAAATGGCTTTAAATTTGAGTTTTTAGCATGGTTTTAGTAGCTTTCCTTATAGTTTTTCTTTTCTGAATGTGAGCATAGTTGAGACTATGCTACATAACTCACTGCTTAACTACCAATGTACATACATCTTTTTGGAAATTAACAACAGGTGCATCTCAATAAATTAGAATGTCGTGGAAAAGTTCTCTTCTCACAAATTGTGAAACTCGTGTATTAAATAAATTCAATGCACACAGACTGAAGTAGTTTAAGTCTTTGGTTCTTTTAATCTCAACAAATTAGAATATGGTGACATGCTAATCATCTAATCAACTCAAAACACCTGCAAAGTTTTCCTGAGCCTTCAAAATGGTCTCTCAGTTTGGTTCACTAGGCTACACAATCACGGGGAAGACTGCTGAAGCAAAATTGATTCAAGAATTTGGGTGAACTTCACAAGGAATGGATTGAGGCTGGGTTCAAGGCATCAAGAGCACCACACACAGACGTGTCAAGGAATTTGGCTACAGTTGTCGTCAGAGGCGTCTTACCCGGGCTAAGGAGAAGAAGAACTGGACTGTTGAACTGAACCAAAAGCACCAAAAGTTGGTTAAATGACCATGGTGTTGGTGTGCTTGACAGGCCAGCAAAGAGAATCTATGGGGTATTGTCGAGAGGAAAATGAGAAACAAGAGACCAAAAAATGCAGATGAGCTGAAGGCCGCTGTCAAAGAAACCTGGGCTTCCATACCACCTCAGCAGTGCCACAAACTGATCACCTCCATGCCACGCCGAATTGAGGCAGTAATTAAAGCAAAAATAGCCCCTACCAAGTATTGAGTACATATATACAGTAAATGAACATACTTTCCAGAAAGCCAACGATTCACAAAAAATGTTTTTTTTTTATTGGTCTTATGAAGTATTCTAATTAGTTGAGAAAGTGAATTGGTGGGTTTGTGTTAAATTTGAGCCAAAATCATCACAATTAAAAGAACCAAAGACTTAAACTACTTCAGTCTGTGTGCATTGAATTTATTTAATACACGAGTTTCACAATGAGTTGAATTACTGAAATAAATGAACTTTTCCATGACATTCTAATTTATTGAAACGTATATAGACAAGATCACCGAGATACTGATGTATATTTCCCCCTGTCATTTCTCTTTATTTGATGTTTGATTCATTAGTTCCCTCTTATTTCATTCTCTGGGGTTTCTTTACAAATGTATGCATATGTGCACTGTATGTAATGCTATTATCATTATCATGGTATCTCAATATCATCGTGGTCACATAACAGTATGTATCTTCTTATTCTAACGTAAAAGAACAGTAAAGTTGTGTTTTGAGCCATTATTCTTTGGCACAGTATCTGTCAAACCAACTAAAACCAAAAGCACAATATGGCTTAATCCCTTCATCAAGTCTATTTTCGCTGCACGTTTCAAAGCGAAGCATGCATTTCGTTCAGGCGATCAGCTCATGATTTGAATGTTTGGAATGAATGCAGTTAATTGCATAGGCCTATGCTTTATTTTCTCAGCAGATGATTAGGCCTACAGCATTTCACTAGATTTGTATTTCGACATGTTTTGTAAGCCTGTTTTCACTGAAGCTGGAGATTTCCTATAAAATAAAAGCTCTACTGCTGTTTCCGTCAAAATAAAAGCTTTAAAGTGCAGTATGAATTGCTGACAGTTAGCGGTTTAAATGCAGTCCAAATTAAAAATATCTCTTTCAAGTGTAGAAATTAGGAAGTATTGTAATTTCCCTACAGTAGTGTAAAGCAAAAAATAATATAACAATGAACAATTACAATTTATTTTACAGTTAAACTGTTTTACAATATTGTGATTTACTGTAGGAATAACAATAATATAAAATTGTTGTTGTTATTATTACTATTATATAATTTGTTTGGCTGTCTAAAAAACCAATAAATATTGTACCGTGGATTACATATCGAGGTATTTTCATATTGTGAGATTGACACATCCCATTTAAATGGAACGAGAGACAGAATGTACTGCATGTTAGCTTGATTATTGCATCCAAGAGCGTGAACTGTTTAAAGGGATAATTCACCCTAAAATGAAAATGTTGCCATGATTTGCTCACCTTCATGTCATTCCAGATCTGAATGAGTTTCTTTCTTATTTTGAACATGAAAGAAGATATTTTGAAGAACGCTGGTAATCAGATAGTTCATGGTGCCCATTGACTTCCATAGCATTTCATTCCCTATTATGGAAGTAAATGGGTATATACAAATCTTCAAAATATCTTATTTTGTGTTCAACATAAAAAGAAACTCACACAGGTTTGGAACAACATGATGGTGAGTAAACGATGACCAATTTTTTTTGTGATCTATTCCTTTGAGAACACATGTCTTACTAACTAGAAACTATACCTCTAATCACAGGTCGAGAGTTGTAGTTCCAACCACGTACGTTTGTAATGCTGTTTTGTGAATGTTTATTTGAACTAAGATTTCAGGAAAACTGAATTATTGAACTATGTTGGTAATGAAGGAAACTTAATTGGCCATAATTGAGAATAATTGGCTAATGGTTTTGTGAAATGCACCCTGCAAGGACCAGTGCTGGATGTGTCAGAGCACTGCATGCCCACAACACTTTGGCTGACACATTTATGCTTTTAACACTTATTGGAGTGTTTAGCTTAGAGACATGCTAACATTTTGTGTACACATCTGGCAGATGCTTTTATCCAAAGTGACTTGCATACCAGTCACGGAGTACCACTTTAAGAGTTCATTCATGATACTATAGGGGAATCAAACACATGGTCTTGCTAGTGCCCTGCTGTACTTCTACAACAACACATCAACCTTGGTTTGAATCAGTTGCATCTCTCAAGCTTTTCACATGACGAGCACTATTTGTGCCATGAAGTGTTGCTCTACAGTATGTAGAGCGTTCCAAATGAGTCACTTATGAAGTTTTATTTTGGTGAGCATACTGCTTATGTAGGCTGCAGACATAGGGTGACCAGACGTCCCGTTTTCACAAGGTTTGTCCTGGTGTCCTGACAGTTAACTACAAATGTAAATAGTTTATGTCCCGATTTCAGCTGTTAGGTTAGCAGCTGTTACCCAGTTAGCATATCTGGTATTGTTTGCAGAGGAAGAATAACGGTTATTTTGCTATTTTTGCTGTATTTATAAAATGATTGCGCATTTTTATTTTTAACTAGTGTACTTAAAGGGTAATTAATCACTGGCAATATATTGTTTTACTAAACAGGGATGGTGTTTATTAGGAGGACGGATTTCAGATGCTATTTGCTGTCTATGCAGCAGAAACACAATACAAAAAAATAAAACAAAAAGAAAATATATATATAATATATATATATAAAAACTCAGGTGCAACACAAGAACTGTGAAAAAGGGCTATGGCAAGACAGGTAGGAAAACTTCAACACCCATGATCAGCTAGACTCGATCAGATCATCTTTGCAAAGGAATAAAAAATGTGGAAGTATGATTTGTAGTTTTCACAAAAGCTGGAACTGTCAAAAATCCACAGGCTATTGTAAAATGTTAACAAATAAACAGAGATATCTTATACAGGCGGCACAGAAAAATTATATACATTGTAACAATACAACGCTGATTGAAAATCAGCATCTTTACCAACACACGTGCTGTTGCTGATACTCTCGGTGCAAGCAGCTTCTCAAATTGCCTTGTTAACTAGCTGAGCTGAAGTAATAGTGCCATGGGGATTATGTATTTTTGCAAAAATAAACTCTGTGAACAACAAAAGTGTGTGATTCTTACACATTTTGTTCATCATGGTAATCTTTACAAATTGTTATTATGAAACCTAACTGCAGTCACCAGAAGTAAAAAGCTAAAGTTACACCATTGTTGCACAACTTCAGCATCACCATCACTCAGCAGTCAGCTACCTACAACACTTTAAAGTTCACAAGTTGGACATTTGAATTTGAATAGTTTGCAGAAGAGCAGGTATAAACACAGCAAGCTCTAAAAGCAGACTGGTGAGTGGATGAGTTTTCCTGTCTGTTGTGATCATTTTTAATGCCCCTGACAGCCTTTGTGATCCCATTCAGCCACTTATTAATAGAAACCGCCTTTTTAAAGACACATAAAAGCTTTAAAATTATGAGTGGGGTTTAACTGATGTATTTTATATCATAGAATAAAACAAAAATATACACGAACTTCATGACAATGGAACTGGTTTTAGGACTCATTCGATGCTCCGTGACCAAACATGTGGAAAAGAGCAGCGTTTTTAGACTGTGAGTCATGTGAGTTTACATCATGTTAAATACATTTTTCAAAAGTACTATTCTTTTCTTTAGGGGTAAAACTTTTTAATGAGAAAAAAAAATGCTGAGCACACAATATGACATTGATATGACACTATGATAACAATGCTAGATATTTTCCCTTATTTCGCTGAAATAAACAGCATATTTTGCAACTGCAGTAATTCCTGTCATAATTTCAGGCAAGGGTAGGTAAACACCTCCCACGGCGCATTCACATGGATACTGCCTATAGGTATGTAGTTGAAATACAGGAGGGCAGCCGGCTATGTTTTGGAACAGATCTTATAGTCTTACTGTACGGCAGGACTTGAGGTGTTGAGAGAAGTGGAAATGGATAATAACTGTCAAGCAGTGATATAAAATTTCGTTTTAAGACTTTCATGAAACTGATACACATGCAGTCAGAGAGATGGTAGGAAGTGTTTCATGCACTGAACCAGTCACACAACAAACATAATGCTAAACAGCAACCCAGCCACTCAGACAGAGCCACATTGGAAGGGGCGTACATGCAGCGTCTGGCTGCTTCGGTTCCCATAAAGCCATTCAACACACGTTCAGAGCCCAGAAACTGAATGCTGCCTTTGCTCCTAGAGTTAAACCAGCAGAAAAGGAAGGAAATTAAACGGGGATAATACTTAAAACGCTTTAGCTAAGTGTGTGCAGGCTGTTGACTTTATCTCCAGTCTGAGCTCATTGCTTGGCTGCGTCTGTCTGGCGGTGAAATGCCAGAAAAAAAGTCACACACCGACACATATAAACTCACCTCGGTAAGAGTGTTATACGCAGACACAAACGCACGCACATATACCCAGCGGCACATGCATGGATACAAACACATTCACACCCTGTGTGTGCTGGCCTGCAGGAGGAGTAATTATGATTCTGAGTGTGTAAGCGGAGCGGGGCCAAACGCAGAGGGTCAGATCTCATTTCCTTTAGAGTGTCTTGCCAATCGATTCTTCTCAGAGAGATATAGAATGAGGTAGAGAGAAATAAAGAGGGAAGTAAGAGCATATCAAAGAAATGGAAAGATAACGGTAGAAAGATAAATATGGGTTCATGTGCAAACACATAAAGATCTATGATATCTGTAATATCACTTTGGTAAGAAGATTATAACTGGAAATTTACTTCTTTATGTGTACTGCAAAAAATAATTTTTAACAGTATTTTTGTCTATTTATTTCATGCTATAACTAGTAAAGAGGAGAGATGATCAGTTCACATGCTGCTTGAACTGAGGTGCTACAGTGATCTGTCAGGACACATTAAGGAGCCACAAAATGGTATTTATTGTTTTAATTAATACAAAAATGACTTTGAAAGCTGATACTTTGTTTCATACCAAAAGTAACCGGCTCTGCCTTGTCTGTTGACACATTGTCAGTTTTCGCTTTGCTCCGCAATGTATTTTTCACTGCGTGAGAACATGATGTGTAGTGTGAGAGCGTCATGGCTTGTCGGACGTAGCAACAGTAACTAAGGGGGGTGGGTCTTTGCAAAGGATCAGTTGTTTGCCTAATGCTTCCGATCAAGATGCATTTGAAGGGATAGGTCATGCAAAAATGACATTTCTGTCATTAGTCATTGTTTACTCACCCTCATGTTGTTCCAAAGCTGTATGAGATTTTCAAACCTGTATCTTTTTTTTACATAAAGAAGATATTTGGAATAATACTAGTAACCAAACAGCTAACGGCAGCCATTGACTATAGTACTTTTCCCCATACTTTGGAAGTCAATGGCTACCGTCAGCTGTTTGAAAAATGTGAGGGTGAGTAAATGATGAAATAATTTGTATTTTTGGGTGGACTATCTCTTTAATTCTTCTTTGTTTATTTAATTTTTTTAGCACCTAACCTAAACTTACCCACTTTTCAACAATATACAACATAACAGGTAGATAAAAGAAGACTCTGTATTTACAGCATAAACTGACCAAAACAGAATATAAAGTGTTGCAAATAACTAGTGTTGCATTCCAAGTCTTCAGCAACACAATATATATTTATGTGAGGAACAAGGTGAAACTTAAGGTTTACACAGCTGAAAATGTTCCTACTCCATAACAGTCACATCTCATTCAAAAGACAAATATGAACTTTAGTATGGCACAATCAGTCACAAGACACGTGATAGCCAAAGACACATCACAAAGTTGATGTAACGCTTCTTCATGATTTAAGCCTTACGGCAGACATATTCAAAGAAATCCTTTGGTCTCAAAATTGTGACTGTTATTTCCTGTGTTTAAATGGACAAATGTTGAGGTTTAGGGGTAGGGCTCTGGTTAGGTGCTAAAACAAATGTAAATAGGATAATGTAAATAAAAGTATAAAGTAAAAGTACTTTGGTGTCTTAATTGTGATTGGGTAAAGATGCTAAAGGCCATGCTTTAGTTTTTGACACCTTGGGAGTGAGAATGGGTTGAATTATTAGTATTTTCATGTTTTAAATGAACCCAAATCTCACTAAATTGTGGTAGATTGTATCCAAATAGATCCCACAATTTTGGTAAATTCAAGGATATTTATCATTTTTAAGGATATTTAGATATTTTTATGAAAAACAAGAACACTGACTAAGAACAGTGTGTTTTGTCGGTCTGTCTATGTTTGCTGGAATAATATTTGTGGACTCCACAGCATCTTTGTTTTCTCCTGTAGAGCTAAACTTCATGCATATAACTCTCATGGGATAGCATAACAGATGCACACATTTATCGACTGACTTCCTGTTGGTGACACATGAAAAATGACTACATTTCCTGGACCCACTGGGATTTGGCCACTCAACAGAACTGTAATGATTTACTGACTCTTGCATGCATTGCACAAATATTGTAAAGCACCCCATGTTTAAGTAGTGGTGCCTTGTGGGTAGGTTTGCAGGGGGTATCATGTTGTTTCATCTCTCACAAAGCAACAGAAGAGGAGTTTGATCAACTAGACGCAGCATCAAGACCTGCAGATCTATATATACAAACGTACACTGCATACATTAAACTTCAGGGGATGATTATGGTCTAATTTGTTTCAGTGGGACCAATAGGTGTTCTGAAAGCCTCAGGAAAATAAGTGAATTTCTCTTTCACAGAGCTGGTTTTCCACTGTCCTCTATCGTATGCCTGATAATGAAATGCCCTCTTATCAGAGATGGGCACAAATACATCAAAATGTATTTAAAATAAAATACAAAATACTGTGTGGAAAAATGTATTTAAATACAAAATACTGTGTGAGAATTTATTTCAATACAAATACAGTATTTTGAAAATACAACAAATACATTTGAAATTGGCCATCCAGTGAAGTAACACTATTAAGGCCAGTTTAAACCAAAAACGATAATTATAAACATAACTATATTGTTAGTGTATTCTAAGTATATAATACAGTTGTGTCATCTGTCACTTTAAATGCTCAAGATTTGAAGTAGATATGATTCCGATTGGCTGTCAATGTTTTTATCATTCATATTTTTTTGTGCTGTTATGGTTATAGTTGTGGTGTTCTATCTGCTATTCACCTAGATTGTGGATGTACTCACACTAGGGGATCTGATCCATGCTTGAGCGCGATTGAAACCCAAAGTCCAGTTCATTTCACAAGCGTGACTGCTCTGTACCATGTCCAGTGCGGTTCGTTTAACCATGCTCTGGCCCGCTTGAAGAGGTGGCTCAGGTGCGGTACACATGTAGTGTGATCGCTAACCGTTCTGAGCATGGAACAGTTCATTTTAAATATGAATGGGAATATACTTCAGAGATATTTTACTCATAAGAATTTCTAGGGGTGCCAATAATTGTGGCCAACATTCATTGGAGAAAAACATTTATTTCATCATGAGATTTTCTCCCCACTTTCAATTGTTTTACTTCAATGATAGGTTAGAATTTTGTGAATTTATTGAGTGAAAGATCAAAAGGATAAACAATGCAGATTTATTTTCACAGCCGCCTTTGGTCATATTTACCAAGGGTGCCAATATTAGTGGAGGGCACTGTATATTGCCATAGCAAGCAGTAATGATTAAAGTTTAATGAACACATTCGACTAGCTAGTTGATAAAACCAAAATAAAACTAACAAGACTGACTAGTGCTAATGCTATGTTCCCCTTGCTAGTGCATTTGATTAAAAATCCAGATCGACAATCTAACTATAAAGATATCACTGTGAATGATGAGGTAGTTGTCAACAAATGGGATGCTACATTTGATAAAAAATATAATATCTGAAATATCTACGATTTTGGCTTTAATAAGATTTTCCCAGGAAACCTGGTATCTTCCACGAGTCCTATTCTTTCCAACAGCAAAGCATTGAATGTGACATGCTTGTAATCAGGACTTCAGAAATTGGAAGTAGGACATTTTGATAGCACAAAATGTATCAAAGTATTATTCAAACAAACAGTATTATTCAAACAAATTTATCAAACAGTATTATTCTTTATTTCCTTACAGGAAACCAGAACATTTCATTACCCAATTCTAGATGGAGTCATACAGCTGCAGCTCACATGCATGAAAGTGGCATGTTTGAGATTTGAACTAGTTAATACAGGAAATCAGCCGTGTAATAAAGAGGTTGATTGGCAAAAAGTGTTTTATGTATTTACAATACATTTAGAAATGTACGATATTTGGAATATTGTAAATATTTCTAAATATTTTTCTAATATTTAGAAAATACTAAAATACTAAGATTACATGTATTTAAATACAAAATAAAAATGTTCAAAGGTATTTAAATACAAAATAGTATGGCCTATATCTTTCTCTGTATGTCTATTATTTTAATGAAGATGCTGGAATTTAAGAATGAGACGCTGATAAATATTTTTGGGCTGTGCATTTGTGCCTAAGAGACTGGGTGGTCCACCTACACGTATTTCCTGAAGGGAAAAGTTAAATACCAAACAGATCAATAGTGACAAACTAATTAGATGTATTTGTGTCTGGGCAAGTGGGTGTTTAGACAGAGCTTTGAGTGATTTTTTAAATGCAATGAGTTCCATTGAAATGTTAATGATCCAACAGGGTAGTCAATGCTGCCTTAGTCCCTTTTACATATCAATTTGTTGAGTCTCTCTAAACTACCAATCAATCCAACCCGTAGATTAAGAAGACATCTTAACTTCCAGTTGCAGCCCCCAGAATGTTCTTTATTAGGGGTGCTTAATAAATCTGAAGGTGCTAATGAAAATAAGCATCTGTGCAAGTAATATTTGTGCAGACGGTGGTTATAAATGCTAAATAACTCTAAATAACTAGTGTTACTTATAAAAGGCATGCTGTGCATTTATTTTTCTCACTGCAGAATTTAGCTGCCTTCACGTGCTCTAAGAAAATGTATACTTCCCACTTCTGAAGTTTGTTGTGTTCATTATTGCCTCTTTCTAGATAGGTGGCTTGCAGAAGATTCTGGAATGTCGGTCAAATACATACTATTTTTGTTGTGTAAAAAATATATAATATGGATGAAATGGTTATTTATATGCAGATATGCAATGTAGCTGTTGTGGTAAAAGACAAAAAGTAATCCCATGTGCCGTGTTTACAGTATAGTTAGAGTAATAGAGTTATAAACTATAGCTAAAGTTTATGGCCCACCCACTCCCAGCTGTATTTATGACTTTAGAGACCATTCATGTAAAATTTCTGACAATGAAGCTTAAGTAGTTATGAAGTATTTACAATAATAACATAGCATATAACATTAGCTTCGACCCTGAGAAATCTAATTTCTTTGTTTGTCTTTTCTTTTTAAAGATGATTGTATTATTATACTAAAATGCGGCTTTATGTCCAAAACTGTTTAACTGACACAACATGATTCACAGTCAACATTTCAGCTATCAACAACGCAATGAGTTATGACAGCCTGATATGATGTTTGAATGATAGTTCTGCTCTCAATGTTGCTAAGAGTCTGTTTTCAAAATCAAATCAGCATTTAATCTATAAGCTATAGAGAAATGGAGGAATTCTGTCAGTCACATCACATGGCCTTTTTTGTTGTTGTTGGTGGACTTATATTTATCCCTGGCAGCTGTTTTTGATGTCCCAGAGTTAGGCATGTGGCATTTACCACTTGATTGAAAGGCTCAAAAACGTCTGTAGTCCCATGAGCAAAGATGGCAGATTTGAAATTGCATCCTTTCAGTGGCTTCAGTGCCATTGAGATGAATCGGGTTATATCCAGATATTACAGACCTCCTTGATTTCCCTCTTCCTTTTGCACACCCTTTTTGATGCTGTGCTAATATGTGGCGAGTGTTTTTAGCAGTGCTGAAAAAAAATCTATTAAATCTCCACCATTTAGCAGCTACTGAGAAACTCTGGCTCATTTAGACGCAACGAGGAGTGTCCTTCAAAACGCTCTGTGATAGAGCTATCTAACACGCACACGGCACGGCTGTGACAACAGCATGGGACAAAAGCCAGAAGAGGGTTTAGAGTGACAATGGAGAGGAGCGGAGGCGACAGTCTCCTTGTGACGATGTCATATGACAGTCTTGTAATGATGATTTCGTTTGACAGGACCCCTGCGTGAGATACTGAGAGGCAGCATGCTGACACAGAGTCATAATGTTATGGATTACTGCATTGTGTGTGTGTTTACAGATGGTCCTTCTTACGGTTTCATAGTACTGTGAAGCCTCTGAATCTGCTGTGACCTCTTTTTAGCATCAGTAGCATATTTTAGTTTAGCATTTGTTAAAAAATGCGAAATTAATGAATTGCTCTTCCTCTCATTAGAAGCAGCGTGAAGTGGAAGGAGATTGGCTTATAGCTATGTTAACATTCTTGTAACACATCTTTAGATTCATTAGCAGATGTGTAAGTGTCCGATGAGCAAGTCTCCTCTGTCGTAACTGGATTTCACCATGGCAACGAATCCAGGTCAGGTAAGAGTGCTAAACCCAAGACGGATTGTGCCTGGTGTGCATTTGAAAGTGTGTGTGTGGGAATGTGTGAACCACTGTGATCCACCTTGAGAGGCTGATCTGATTCAGTAAGTGTCTATGAGGCATGGTTAACCATGCAGAGAGAGAAAGATGTTAAGAAGGACAGAGAGTGAAGTAAAAAAAACTATTGTTTATTGACAGGGAAAACTTTTATAAGCTGCAACTAAACCTATCCAAGCAACAATCACAATTCATAAAAACACTGCATGTACTGAGTCTAATTTACTGTTGAACTGAATATGTTTGCTGACGAAATCCAGTCATTTTAATGAGGAATTCTCAAAATTGAAATTTCACATGAGGGTGAAAGCTTTCCCCATGCAGATTTTGTGACAGATTTAGTTTTTTTAAGGATTTGTCACATTCCCTGTTGGAAAAACCAGCATATGCTGGTTAGGTATGTTTTGAAGCATGGTTGCTGGTTTGAGCTGGTTTATGCTGGTCAAGAGCTGGTCGTGTGCTGGTCCTAAACTGGTCCTGAGCAGGAGCTAGTTGCTTGTTATATAGACAAAGCACATGTCTATATAATGGCTTTCAAATGTTTTTCATCTCACATGTTCTTATTCAGAAAAACAAGTGAAGACAGTCGTGCTTATATGTGTTCAGGCAGCATAATAAGATACAGGTCTGATGAGTGATCAAGTACATTGAAGCGCTTCTCATTTTATTCACTGTAAAAGCTGCACCTCATCCAGTGGGATGCATGAGAATATGAGAACTGAATATATACGAATAAGAATCAAAATAATGCCAGACTTGGATGCACCTCGAAGCATACACCATTATCTATCATCACCTCAATGTCAGCACTACCCAATGCATTCAGTTGCAATGGTAAGATTTAGGAGAGAGGGTTCAGTGGGAAAGTACATTTTAATTGTTGCCTTTAAATCTATTTGCTTTGAATAATGTTTTACTTGGCGTCTATTTGGTGCAGAACGGGTACTTGACTAGTCGATTACAGAGATCAGGTAAAAGAGATTGGATATAATTGTTACATATATTCATTCAAGCACAAAACATATCACTAATAATCTAAGATTTGTAGATCCTACAACACCTCTCCTGAAAAAAAACAATAAAACAAAAAAAAAAAAACAGGCATATTTATATTGGAATCTGCCTGTTTTTTGTTGTTTTTTGTTGTTAAAACTTGTTTTGCATTAGGGCTGTCAGTTTAACACCTTAACATAATTAGTCATAGTAATTAATTAGTAATTAAGACGATTACAATACAACGCAGTTAATGCAATGGTCCCAGCCCCTGTCCCCAGAGCTGTACGTCATCTTACATTTCATACAGTTGACTGTTGACAAATATAATGCAGGGCAACAACTCCATAAATGCAGTTATGCACTAAAATTCAACATATAACGATTGCAAATCTTTATACAACAGTTTAGGAAATAAGAAGCCAATGTTGTGTTATATTTTAAACACAATACTATTTTTTGCTCAGTTTTGCTGAAAAAAAATTATCTCTAAAGCCACAGCAGAACTGTTGTGCGTCTCCGAGCAATACAGCGGTGTTGAGTTTCTGACTGAATCTGTGTTTTGAATGAATTGGGTTAATCAATGATTCAAGGACCCATTCATAGAGAGAGCCATTTACTTAATTCCTGAATTAATCACCCATTTGAACAAATCGAATGAATGAATGATTCATAAAGACATTTACCACCACCCGCTGGCAGTTTAAGTTTCTTATTTAGAGAATTATTTCATTAAAAAAGGAACAAAAATGGGGACAAAAACCTTAAAGGTATAGTTCACCCAAAAAGTTTACATTTCATCATTTACTCAAACCTGAATAACTTACTTTCTTTTGTGGAACACAGAAGAAGGTATTTTGTAGGCTGTTGGTTACAAAGCGGTTTACCTTTTTAAATTAGTGTTTGCATTCCATGTGAATCAAACGAATGACCTTGGCGTTGCTAGCACAGTGTTCTAGTGTTTGAGCTACAGAAATGCTGTTCACCAGCAAAACCTTCTAGTGCGGTTGGCCAACATGCATGTTCTCTCTGGAGTTTTGTCAAGATTTCCTTTTTAACTATACAAAGCCTCATGGGGACACTAGAACATCAGGGTAATTATGGTGTTCTTTTGTTGTTGTAAGACAGCATTTGCAGTTGAGGAGAAAAGGCAGCTTGCTCTTGTAGCCCTGAGACGTTATCTCATTACTGGGTGTTTCCTTCCCTCTGTGGAGATCTATGCCTCTCTCTGTCAATGAGAGTAATGGCTTTCACAAAGGTTTGTTAAAGGAGTATGTGATCAATAAAACGAGACGAGGAGTGCATGTTTTTGGGGGAAGTAAGCCATTTCAGCCATTTTGCAAACTCCTGATAAACTTAAATACTGAATTATACCATGCCCCCTCTTTCAAACTCCTCCCACCAAAGACATGTCAGCCAATTCAATGCCAGTAAACCCCAACATATTAAATTTAAGGAGTGTTTTCTGATTCAAACAATAACTGATGAGTCTTTAAATCTTTGGAAGCAATTAAAAATAGAATCAATTCTTCCACAGTATTCAAGGCATGATGCCTGAGTATAATTTTACAGTATAGGAATTTTTTCATATCTCATCACATTATTGCAAACCGTAAGCTCACAGCTCAGGCAGGTTTTGTTTGTTTGTTTTTTTGC
Organism: Gymnocypris eckloni scoliostomus; assembly: GCA_027564155.1. Lineage (NCBI taxonomy): Eukaryota > Metazoa > Chordata > Actinopteri > Cypriniformes > Cyprinidae > Gymnocypris > Gymnocypris eckloni. The sequence goes on from CM050429.1 coordinate 13,099,002, forward strand.
CATGGTGCTGCAGATTCATCTACTAAAAAGCGCTGCAGGAAACACAGGATTGGCCGTTCCCCTGACTCTGTTTCCTGTTCACATAGTTTAGGGCTGTCGCACAGACAAATACTATTCCTCAAGACACAAATTTCATATCTGTTAGGTGGAAAGCGCATTCTATACATAGTATTCCAAAAAAGTAAGCAGAACCTCTCAGACTTTAAATGTCATTGTGTACTTCAAGTAAATATTTAAAATTAATATTTAGTTATAATTTACACACCTTTTGATGTTCATGGTTCTATAATGTCTCTACATATACTGTATGGCAGCATGACTTTGCCAACAATTATATAGTGAATATTAAGGTTCACTTTGAATGTTCACTTCACTCTTTAGTTCAGTTTTTACAAGAACCAACTAACAGTACAATAAACGTTAACTATTACAGCTAACGTTACAATACGATACAATGAGATACATTGCTATTTCAGATGTATTATGTTATTTGTGCAGCTCTTGTGTTTATTTTAATTTTACATTTAGATTTTATTAGCAATCATTTACAAACTACCAGCAGTTCTCTCACAAATGCCCATTTGTGAAACCTTGGTTTACAGTATCTGCAAGCCTATCTGATTTAACATGCTTCTACAACTGCGGCTGAGCATATCTGTAAATAGGACATCTATTAATGGATAATGTCCTTGCAAATTTCCATAGAAAAAGTCTCTTATCAAGTAATAATTTAATGCATTCGGCGGCACCTTGCTATGGCTGTAGAAATAGTAATGAGATATATAAAGACAAGAGTCTGATATATCTTGCATGTATGCGAGTGTGTGCAGGTGTGTCTGCAAAGGAAGTGAGAAACAGAAGGCATGAATATTCCATCTGGAGTGAAATAAGGTGGTAGTGTTGTTCCTACACACATGAATACACTCATGGCATGAGCAGACAGAGATGTGAACTGTCTTAAGGAAGTGTTGTCCGTAAGCTTGCCAAAGGTACAGCATCACAGACAGAGGTAAGACTCTGTTGTCTTTTGCCTATCTGTCTATCCCCTTGTCTTCAGACCCCTCATCTGTCCATCTCTGCGTCTACATGTCTGTCAGGGTCCTTCCATGTTTTTCAGCATCTGTCAAGCAGGCGCATGTCAGATTCTCCACCCAGTGAGGAATTTAAATATCAAAGCATCATCCTGGGTAAAGTCACATACTCCTGAACCCTTCATGAACATGCTCTGTTATTTCTCTCTTTATTCACACACACATATGCTATTCGTTTGAAAGTAGCTTCATTGTCACTACTGCAAAAGGATAATGATGCAATTGTTGTAATGTTACCAAGATTAGAGTCTACAACAATAATCATCCAAAGTTTTTTTATTTATTTTATTTAGATGTCTATTTTCAGAACATTTTCAGAAGAGATTGAAAAAAACGAAAATGTAAAAGTCAGTTGTTAAAATATTGCAAGTCACTGCTTGGGAGATGTTCTTCACTTAATATTAGCTTTTCAATTTCTATTTTTCTTCTCTCGTTTTTGAGTTTACTGCTCAAGGGAAGTCTTAGAGGGATCAAGACTAGCAAAATACATTTCTGGAATATGTTCAGCACGCTACAGCCTTGCTTTATCAATCGCGATGCCCTCCTGCATTATGAGTTCTACCTGATAACACATGAGATAGCTACTGTGGGAAATTGGGAATTGCAGAGAAGTTTTTTTTTATAAGTGTTGCATAGACTACTAAGACTTTCCTTTTTCACTGTCCAAGTTTATTTTTGCTGTTGTTTTCAGTGTTTAATCAAGATTTTCATTTTAACATTTTGTGCTTTGCAGATAGAACTCTTATTTGTGTTGTGCATTACAGCACTGTCTTCAAATTCCTGGGTATTTTAAGGGACTATTAGTTCTGTACTCGTTTATGACTCGTTGATTTGTTTTGTGTATGATATTCCTTTATGCAACTCTAATGCAGTTGTTTAAATTGATTTTGATTCAGTATGCATATTTTTCATTGGACATTTAAGTGGTGACTCAACAAACTACTGAAATTGCTTATTGTACAAAACGTGAACAAAAGGTCCTTAAACTCTAACGATGAAATGCATTATTATTATTTATTATATTTAACTAAGCCAAAACTGTTTAAAATACACTGCTGTCAGCATAAAACTTGTTTATCCTTATTCCAAGTGAAACCATATTTAATATTTAATTGAAAGGTTGTATAAGGGGGATTTCTTTTTGTTGAAAGTTTGTATAAGGGGGTTTTCTTTTTGCTGTAAATGCATCATTTTGAAAGCATTGTTTTTCCTCATAGGGCCACCAGACCTGCACAGCTGGACATATGTCATGATTTAAGCCTGAAATGATGTGTGTTTTCATCAGTCAAGTTATCTTCAAACTAATGTTGAGTGCTATTAGACCACACATACTTCATAAGGGATTGCAATGTGCCAAGTTTTAAATTGTCCAAGAGTGGATGAAATTTAAGAGCTATATTAGGGAACTTTCCAAGGGGTTTAGTGTGTAACTTGAAAGCTATCATATGGCTTGAGAGATTTGGAATATAGCACGTGTCATATATGACAACATAAGTATAAAACGTTTCTTTTGCATGGTAGCCCATGGTCATGGCATAGCATGGTCATAGCATTCTGTAAAAAATGTCCTTGCACATTCCAATAGAAAGCAAAAAAAGCAAAAATTAGATTTGGAATTTCATTCCAGTGATTGAATGATGACAGAGCCAGAATGTACTATAAGTAATCCTACACTTCCTGGGTTGTGTGATTACACCTGGAACCATTGTGAAGGATTCCTCACCATTAGTTCATAACACCAGGTTATGTACATACTACATGTGAGAATGCGGATTGAAGTTCTTCATTAACATGGTCAGTTAGTGCAAGGTTTGCTTTGGAATGTTAATTATGGACTTTGGAAACTCCATTTCTTATCACCTCTTCTGCCAAAATCATTAGAGCCAGAGCGGAGCGAGCAGCTGCTGTAGCACCCCTGGTGCACCTGAGAGCAAGGTGTTTACTCCACTGACTAATTAACATCAAATCCAGAATTTCCCATGATACATTATTCATTATAACTGTTAAACCTATGCCGTTTAGACATTTTGTTCTCATCATATTTTGCCTCATTACACAGTTAATGGTAAGGTACAAAGGCATCCAGGGTGTTCTGATAAAATTAATTCACCACAATACCAGTATACCCAATCTTCTGGATTTTACTAAACTATCATTTGATACAGTTTGTTCAAATTAGTGCTCTGAAAAAGCAATTAGGAAAAACCTCTCCAGCCAGTGCCACGCCATCATGTGGTGTACCCAGTGCAAAAACATGACTCCTTCCTTTGCTGTATGTAGGCAAAATAGTGATTACAGTAAGGAATGTAGGTAAAAATATAGTATAGAGACCAATTCTCAGTATGAACTAGTTGTTTATTAGCATGCTTATTATTAGCATAAAATTAGTGTGATATAATAATTTACTAACTGTAAAGTTACACTTAACCCTCATGTTGTGTCATTTTGACAGTATTTTAGCTCAAAGACCTGCAACCTCCAATAACCTCATCCTGGAATCTTATTGACTAACCAATCGCAATTCAGATTATCTTGGCCCTAAATGCTTTATCATAGCATTGCATACCATATCTCTATATGGAAAGTGCAAACAATGACATAACAGTTCAAGCCATTTTAAAGAGTTGATTCGGATGTCTGGATCATCTGGATCAAAATCCCAATAAAGTTTATCCAGATAGTCGTCTGCGTCCCCTAAAACCAAGCACTCAAAAACCAGCCAGCATGATGGGGAGTTTTGGCATGCAAATTGTGTTAAGCACAGATTTGCTATGTTACCCAATTTGCATAATTCCTTTAGTGCATTGGGCACTAAAACAACCCAGACAGCACATGCAAATAAATGCAGATTTCAGCAGCCGCAATTCATTCCTAGTGAATTCACCCCTTAGATTTTACCTGGTACATTTTTACTGTTCATAATCCAAACCTGTATGACTATCCCTCCGTGGAACATAAAATAAAGTATTTTGATGCATTTTTTTCCATTTGTCTATACAGTGAAACTCAAAATGAAACTATTTAAATGGATAAAAAAAAAAAAGTAGTCAACACATTCTTCACAAATTGTTTATTAAAGTATTTGAGTCAGATCAAGCAATACAAAGTCTCATCTAGTGACGCCACAACTTTCATGGAAACTGTGTCTTTATATTTAAGTACTTTTTGAAAACTAGACTGAGGTCACAGGCCCTTATACTCTGTGAAGATCTGTCTCTTCTCCGTGTGTCTGGCAGTAAATACGTACTTCTCATTTATCGCCTATTTATAGGGCCCAAGACCTCCTTAAATGACTGTGATGTGTAAATTCATTATCCTTATCTTCCAAAAAAAGCAGGTTTACTGTTTTTATAGCCTGATTTATGGTTAATTTAAGAAGGATCAAGGCTATGGGACAGGTCTTTTTAGGAGCTGATTCAGTAGCAGTCTGACTGATGGGAGTCTCTTTGGGCATCACCGATATCTATGATCCCATCAGCGGGTCAGGCCGAGGTGGACACAGAGACAGAGTGGGCACGCTCAAGTGTTCTTACCAAAGTCATTACCTCAGCATGGATGTGGGTGTGATGGGGCTGTGTGTACCACAAATCTTCCGAAACTCATTCAAACACCAGGACCGAGACTGAGGCGTGAACCTATCATTACCAACATGACTTGATGCACGGCAGGGTGTGGAGACAAATCCCAAACTCGAAAGAAAAACTCAATTTTGCCACATCAGTAATATTTCCAAGTTGCAAGAAAAAATGAGCTGTTTTTTTATTCCACAGAATAGCAAAATCATTTTTTTCTGCACCTGCATTCGAGTGATTCTCAACCTTTTTTTATCCTCTGGTTATTTCTGGTATTTCTGCTGTAATGACAATGAGTGCCAATAAAATGATTTAAATAATTAAATTCTAGAATGTTCAACAGGGTATACACTTTTTACACCAATGGATTTACATGGATTTTTGTGATAAAGTTTTTTTTACTATATGTCAGAAATAGCGAATTCTATTTGAGCTTGACATATACACTGTATACACTCCTGGATATACTGTATACCTCATACTGCATATCCAGGTTATCAAAGACAGTAAATATTTATGTTCTTAAAAAATGAATCTTCTTAAGGGAACAAATTAATGCGTAATAAGCCAGTTTGGATCTGAATTTTTGAGTTTTAGCTTGTTCTAATGCTTATTTTGTCTTATTTTACGTAATTGTTTAAAAGTCATCCCTTGGAAGTTCTCAATCGACCTCGTGGTTGAGAAGAACCATTATTGTGTTTGGTACTGAATATTTTCCATATAGCAAATATGCCTTGTGGAATTCAGAAAATGGTTTATTCTTTTTATTCTCTACAAATGAATGAATTGGATTTCGATTATTCATTAAAAATATCACTTCATTCTTGTGCTGGTTGGATAATCAGTCCAACAATTTATATTCATTTTCTTTTATAAAGTTAATACAAACTGCTTTGCATTCACAAAGTTAATTTACGCTACAAGACAAAACATATAAGACATTTGTGAATGTAGTAACAGAAACCAAAGACCACTAATGCGGCACACAGCGTGTCATTTTCATAAGATAAGGACTCGCTGACTAGTCCACTAGTAAAAATAAGTATTTTTGCAAGCTCTAGTGTGTGCAGTTGGTCTATGTGAAATGATAAAGTAGGACAGATCCCTTGTTTCTCAAGGGAAATTACAGACTCAGATACACATATATTCAGTAAGTTCCCAAACGCACACACACTAACCACCCGCTCTCTTGTCCCTCTCAGACCTCGTGGAGATAGAAGAGCTCCTACATTCATATCCCTTGTGGTTCAAAGTCGGAAAAGCCTCTCTTTCAAAAGCTTTTCCCGTCCGTGAACTCACAGCACACAGTGTGACACTGATGGGTCTCGCTCTGCATTACATTTAAACTTTAATAATACTTTAATCTTTAAAATGAACTCAGTGCAGAGCTGACCTCATATGATAGTGGGTGACTGCAGCTGCCCGACGGTCCACAGAGAGTTTGCGGGGTGCACGTCAGAATTGGTGTCAGAGAGGAAGTGAAATGTGACCACGAGCTGAATCAAATTTGCTTCTCGCAGCAGAAATGAGCTGAAGTGACTCCATCTTTATTTCTCCTGTCAGCGCACTCACAGGCCAGTCGGACCGTGAGACTTATTTTAAAACTCTTACAAAGCATCCCAGCATGCTATTTCTTCAAAGAAATGACCACAGGTTTAAAGGGATAGACACAAAAGTGGAATTACTGTCATTATTATTTACTCTTATTTTTATTTTACCTCATATTGTATCATGTTGCTTCTTTTTATATAAAAGTTGGTGGCCAACATTATTAGAACACAAGCATTTTCACCAGCTAAAAAGCTATCTTTTTCTGTAGTGTGTCGGTAAGAAATATCATTTTATATTTCCATATACATTCCATATACATTCAACATTCATTTCGCCATTAACTAATAATCCAGTGAGATTTTTGTTTGCACAAGGAGTCTGACAACAGCCAGTGCTCCACACAGAGATCTGATCATCATCCAGTCGTCTGGAATGACATGAAGAAACAAAACAAACTGAGACAGACTCAATCCAGAAGAACTGTGGCAACGTCTCCAAGATGCTTCAAGAGACCTATAATTTCTGTTTAATTTGCCCTTCAGAAGCTACATGTTTCTCAGAAGACAAAATAAGTTCAATTTACCCTGATCTTCAAAAGTCAAAGTTTCCACCTTCAGTTTCTTAATGCATCGCGTTTTTCTTCTGGATCATCAGTGAGCATTTAAGCCTTTTTGTGATAGCTGTATGTAAGTCCTAATTTGTCCTCGGTGTGAAAAGACAGATCTCAAAACCATACAGTCATTGTTGGAAAGGCTTCAAGTACGCACAACCAACAATTTGTTGTACCTGAAGTATTTTTCTGAAGAATAGCAAGCAATTTAACTGTTCATTTTTATAAAGTTAATTATTTTCTCTTGTGGACTAAAATTTGATGTGAAATCTTATTCAGGTCAGTACTAAATAAAAATACATGCATTATGTATGATCCCACTTGCTAACAGTTGATGGTAATGAATATTTCTTGAGTAGCAATTAATGCGACACTGAAGAGTAATAGCTGCTGAAAATGTGGCTTTGCATCACAGGACTAAATTACATTTTCAAATATATTACTATAGGATTTCAAACAGATTTATCAAGTTTTAATATTTCACAATATTTCTGCTTTGACCATATTTCTGATCAAATAAATGCAGCCTTGGTGAGCATTAGAGGTTTCCTTTAAAATCATAGTCTTTTCGACCCAAAACTTTTGAAGATTAGTGTAGAATTGTATTAACTGTGTAATTGAATTATAATAATATTAGTCTTAAATCTACTTCAACTTAAAATCCTGATGGGTTCAGTTTCTTTATGAAAAAACCAGACTGCTCAGATCCCACTGTAACAGGGAAAAATATTGACCGGCAATGTAATACTCTGTTAGGCAAGACATCAGCTGTAAATATTGAATGAAAGTATAAAACTTCCGGCAGGCTTTGTGTTCACAGCAAAGCTTCATCCAGCCTCAGAGGTCTGTTGTACGTATTGCAAAGACAGATGCTCTGGAGGAAGACATCTAAATAATTTGAAGAGCATAAAGTAAACAGCGACAGTTATCATAATTTTCTGAGCACCTCAGGGGGCGGGATAGGGCGCTTGAATGTGAGTGAGCTTTTACACAGAATAAAGAAATTCCGTCGCCTCTGGAGTCCACTCAAACAAACAAGCAGACGATGTCTCCAACAAGAATACTTTATCAAAAATACATACAGACTCTCCAGGGTGTTTTTTTGAACAAATCTACAGAGTTTGAGAAATTAGTCATTGTGAGACACACATACTTTCTGACAGAACGTGATGCTTTTGCTTCAAGCTCAGATAGTCTTTGGAGAAAGGAGGGTGAATGAGGAGGAAAGATGAAAGAGGGAAATATTTTCACGTGGCCCTTATCTCACAGGAGGTAAGAGGCATGTAGATGAAGACCGATAAGAGAAGTAAAACTGGAGTGATTTCATAAGCGCGGTGAAACTGTCGGGTCACTTCAGTACAGTGTCTTACGTGTGCAGACACAGAACAGGAACTCTGATTACTCAAGAGTCTCATCAAAGAGAAGTAGAACGAGAAAACCAGGAGATTGTGTAGGAGGTGAGTTAAAAAGACCATGTGAAGGTTGATTTTGTAAAACAGAGAATTAAATACAAAGTATTCTTCTTAGTATAGCTGGGAGTGTATGCCAAAAGACTTTACTGCTCTTTTTACCTTCATCTAACAAGTGCAAATATGTCTGCTAGCGCGTGTTTGTGAGTGTTAATTAAGCCTTTGGCGTCTTTCTTTATGGACCACATCATCATGGATGAGATAATTACCTTGAGGTTGATTATTTACACAGAGCCCCATAGTGCTGCATGGTGAATGAACGTGTAATGCTCTAAACATCACAACAAAAATCATATTACAAGTAAATTACTTGGCGATAAATAACAGCATGGACTAGCAAACAGAATGTACATTTCTTTCCTTCATCCTTTGAAATAAAAGGGTTTGATGTGCCAGAAAACATGTCCTTCTCCTGTTCATAAAGTCCATTTATTGAATCATGGCTGCAAAAATTGATTCTATGATATTTTGACATTATTTTCATTATTCATTATTTTTTTTAACTGTCCTTTTAGCTAATAGTAATGAACTAAAGGGTCATTTAGGTGTAATTAAAGATAGTATACTTTCAGGTAACACTTTATTTTAAGGTGTTCTTGTTACACATTACATGTACTTACTAATATAATAAAAATAAATTATGCATAATTACATGCAAGTAACACTTAGACAAACCCTAATTATTACCCTAACCATGTAGTAAGTACATGTAGTTAATTAATAATGCTCAGTACTTAAATGTATAATTACACTGTAAGAAGGACACCTTAAAATAAAATGTAACCCACTTTCACTTCTTGTTTCATAAGTTTTACTTTAAAGTACATTTTAAATAATTATGATTTAATAATCTTTTGTAGTGCTTTCTTTTTATGTGTTGACATGGTAAAGTACTTCGGTATAATTTGAATGGTATAGTCTGTTATTCAATATTATATTTAAAGTAATATATTTAAAATGTAGTAAATTACAACTTCACAAATATATGTAAATAACAACAGTACACCATATATTTCAAAGACAATAGAAGTAATGACATTAGATAATTAAATCCTATAAATGGGTCAAAAAAGCTGTGTTAGGTTCAACTAACTGCATTTAATGTAAAATTAAACTATAGTACAATTGAATTTTTTTGCAATTACATGCATTTAACTGTATATTTTTTAAGTCATAATGGTTCAGAAATAAATCAATGTTAGTTGCTATAATATAAAAGCTGTAATTTCTAAGCACCAGACCACACAGTATATGTAATGAGAGTATCCTTCTAAAGAATTTCAACATATTGAAAAAGCTGTGAATTTTTGTCAAGTCAGTGATTATTTCAGTCTGACCTTAACAGTTTGTATGGCACTGATTGTTTTATGAACCTGTCTTGTAATGCAGGTCTGCAAAGAGGGATTTATTGATGGACAGAGCCACACAGAGCCGGCAAACTTACCGCAGCCTGCAAGCATTGTTAGTCATGTCAAATTCAAAGTGGTGCCTTTGTGTAATACTCTTAAAGGTGCCATAGAGTACAAAAACTGCCATTTAAGAGCGAGCAAGTAGAAACTGGTCATTTAGAAGGAGATTGTGTGACTTTTTGAATGCAAAACTTTGATTAACCTCAAAGACAGAAATCAAAAGACTTTAAAGTTTGTGCAATAAATGATATACAGTATTATGAAAGGTTAAAGGGACAGATTTTAAAATCAACAGCCAATGTGTACATGCATGAAAAACAGCTCCATTAAGGTCATGTTTTAGTCCCATGAGTATCTCTAGATGCATTTCACAGACCAGGCAGAAACCGAATGAGGCACGAAAAAGGGACATTAGACTGAATTTGATATATTAACTGTTAGCCTGGTGGAATGTCTCAAGCTCAATCCACCATCTATGTCCCATCTATCCACATCCTCTCCTCTGACAGCCAGTTGATATCATCAGCCACATTTATATACTGTAAATCCTGTCCAGCGTGGCTTAAATTAATGTTTGTTTGTTTATGCCAATACATATAATGACTGTCTTTGGCTACAGCCATTACTGGTTGTCTACATTTACCAAGGACAAACAATATTACACCACACAGATGGAATAACCCATTACTTTGTGATTCAATTTGTGTTTAATTGCATAAGTAGGATGTGTGAGTGTGTTTTAAGCCCATGTCTCCAGGGAATGTCTACCTGAACGAACTCAGCGTGTTGTCGAGGTGGAATTAAAAAGCCCTTCTGTCACCCAGCCAGTACTCAACCAAGAGCTGCTTAATTATTGTGTTTGTGTCTGTCTCTGCCCTTGCATGGCTGCAAATGTGTGAGTATGAAATTGTTGAAGGCTTTGGTGTGTAATCCATTTAACAGCTGTTTAATGGTATCTCGCTCATCCCGTCTTCTTCCTGCCAATCTCGACTCTTTTCACCTCTATTTCTCAGAGATACAGATATGAAATTACCCCGGTACCCCAATAAATTCATCTCTGCTTTAATTAAACTCCCTAAAGCGTGGTCCAATGCCCTAGTCTTCATTAAGAGCTATTGAGTTTGATGAATTCTAAGCTAATGTCTCACAACAGCATCCAATTACATTAACAGTCAATGAATCAAGCGAAAACCAGATCAATTTAACCCCACACCACAATTAGTACCCGATCTCTTTAATGGCACCGTGTTGGGAGGAAGCCCGACCTTGTTTGTGTCAAACTCGGTTTGTTGTCAGGGGATCAAACCCTTGAGGCGCTTAAAGAGTTGCCACAAGGAATAATAAAAAGACGATAAAAAGAACAAATGGTAAATAAACGGAGAGAGGGGGAAGAATGAAGCCTACGGCTTTATTGTGCTCTACTTTGATGATGCTGACAGATGCAATAAAACACTCATTTTAAGGGAGGAGATCAAAGCGGGCTCACAATGGGTTTAAGAGGCTCAATAAATTAAAACCACATTTTGTACCTCTGAATGAAGACCGAGAGCAAGGTGTGGGAAACTCCGCTTTAAGCATGATCTGTGAGAAAGGATGTTTCATTTGAAATATGACTTGATGAAAAGCCAGAAAAGGATGGTGGGATGACAGTTGAACATGATAAACGGCACTGGAATTTTGACAGAATCATACGGTTCAGAGAGTGTCATTATTTATCCATGTTCCTCTGCAGATTTCTGAGTGTTGGCTAAAATATGGTCTTTGTTCAGATTTACCTTCCGCACCACTAACAGCAAACACAAACATAGTCCTGTCATGACCCTCCTGAACATGGTACTACGATGTGTTACTGCATTGTATCATTAAAAAGGATATTCACCCAATAGTAAAAATCCTTTATTCACCCTCAAGCTGTTCCAAACCTATATGAATGTCTTGCTTCTGCTAAACACAGAAGAAGATATTTTGAAGAATGTGGTTAACCAAAAAGTTGATGGTAGCCATTGACTTCCATATGACAGTCAATATCTACCGTCAGTTCAAATTGTAACAGAACATGAATTACATTAATTTAGGTTCCATCATTATGGCACCACAACAGAATACATCTCTAAAGGCAACCTCACACAGATATGGAGAGAAATGGATCTTTCGGTAGACTTCACCAGATCTCGACAGTTATATCTTGGGGCTATATTGAGGGTGGCGACTGTCATAACCAGACTTAAGCAGCCATATCTAGACAATTATGATCATAAGAGATACTGTTAGCCCAATTCTTCATCCATTAAGGACAAAGCAACAGCCTCTCATGATAAGAAAAAAGATAAACCTTTTAATTACACATTTGAGAAACAACCTGTTAAGTTAAATTAACAAATAACCATTTAAATAAATAAGGCAGACAGACAGTGGCCATCTGTTTCAACAGGGAGAGTGGTAATGAAGGCACGATCGAGCTGTGGGATTGCCTTAATGAAGCTGTATAATAGCAGATTTTGAGCTCATAAGTTTTTATTAAGCAGTCAATGCCACTGCATGATGATGAACATATTCCCAGTGTAAACCGCAGGTTTGGAATTTCTTGTTTTACAGATATGCAATAATTCACAGAGTACATTTTTAGAACTGTTCAATTTACTTTTTTTGCCTCTATTTTGCCAAGTGTTCCTACTTCACATGGACTCAAGGGAGTTCTTTTCTTTGCTTTTCCCCCATCTTCTCTGACATGCAAACAGCATAAGGGGCTCGAGGCACAGAGGCAGCCACCGGGCCCCCCTCAAGAAATATCTCCCTGGCAGTACAGAGAGAGACGGTGCAGTATAAAACACTTGAAACAAAGTCACACAGAATATTGACGTGCAGTGTTGGGTGGATTACTTGTAAATTGCATGACAACAATTGTAGTATAGCAACATAATATATTGTATTTTACACATATTGGTAATTCTGACTACTTTTTGATTATTTCTGGCATAACTAGTTTATGACATAGATTTAAAAAGACATGTCTTACCCAGTTGTCATAAAAATAAAAACAAAGAAAATATATTAGATTCTTTATTATTAACAACCTGAAGTGAATTAAATGTCAGGGTTTCTTAAGTTGGGGTTTACGAAGGAACTGCAGTGGGTTTGTTAGTTGATAAAAAGCAGTTTAAATACTTTTAAAATAAAAACACAATTTCAACACTAAAAATATCTAAAAATATTTTGCCTACATGTCAGTGTGACCATTAATAGATATCAGAGAAATGTGAAAGTATGTATGTGATGTTAATTATTGAAATTAACTTAAAATCTCAACATTGCGTCAAAATAATGTGTGAATATGATGTACTTAATTATGCAATCAGTAACTGTAATCTGATTATAAACATAGCGGAGGAGACAAATTGTTGAATAAAGTCATTTTTGTTTTCTTTACGCACAAAGTGTTATTGCAGCTTCATAAAATTACAGTTGAAACGCTGACGTCACATGGACTGTTTTAATGTCTTACTACCTTTCTGTGTCTTGATCTTGGCAGTCTCCTTGCTGTCTAAGCAGGGTAAAAAGATCTCGGATTTCATCAAAAATATCTTAATTTGTGTTCTGAAGATGAACGGAGGTCTTACGGGTTTGGAACGATATGACCAGAGTAATTAATGACAGAATTTTCATTTTTGGGTGAACTGTCCCTTTAACACAATATCTTCAATTTACAAGTACGTTTGGAATCTGATTACATAATTCAGATTACATGTAATTAGTTATTACCCAGCACAACTGATGCAGCGGAAATGTCAGAATGCAAATGCCATTTCTGTGCTGTTGCATATAATTAAAATAGGTCATGTATAAGTCGATAACTATGTGCCTGTTGCAGTTTAATCAGGTGTAATAATCCTACACACACACACACACACACACACACACACACACACACACACACACATGCATACTTAAACAAGGGAAACGCAGGTTAATTAGGGTAGACCTTGGATCAAATGTCTTCAGTTCTTGTCTTGCATGCTGATCATCTGCATGCTGTATTATCACAGTCTGTATGTCTGATTTCATTATCTGATGAAATCCAATTTATGAAGCTCTAGTGTTTGCCTTGGATAAACATTTCATGGCTCATAGAGAATTAAGACGGATCTGCAGTTTTCAGGAGAGTGTGTGCTCTGTGTGGTCTCCTTCAGGTAGTGTATTTCACAGATTGTTGAGAGAACTTTCTTGGAGAGGGAGAGCTGTCATTAACAGCTACTGAATATAGCCACAGAAGTAGTCTACTAATGAATTTAGTTACTTGATCAGCAACACTATATTTTTGGGCAGGTATGTATGTGTATGTGTATTTGTTTGTTTGTAAATGCAAGACATGTAAGTCTAGTTGTTTTAAATAAAGCATGCAGTGGGTCCACAGTTTCGATCTCAGCTTATTGTAAAGTGGAGACCAGAGAATGTTGTAGCACATTTTGTAATGCACTGTTTTGTTTGTTTGCTTGTTTATTATAAATTTTGTATGTCTTAAATGTTAATATAATATTATATATACACATACATACTTGTCTGCTATTTATTAATTTTAAAATCTAGTTCAAAATGTACTCCCCCTCATGTCGTTTCTATATGAACAAAAAACTATATGATTTTTCTCTAGACGAAGATATTGTGAATTGATTAATTGATAGAGTTTTATAGAATGTAAATCAGAGGTCATCAAAAATGTTTGCTTACCAACATGCTTTGCAATATATTCTTTATGTTCAGAGAAAAGAAAAGGTCATACAGGGCTGGGGCAATGTAAAGTCATTTATTTTGTCATTTTTGGGTGTACTCTCCCTTTAAAATCAAAGAATATCAGACAATTTAGAAACATAGGCTTACAGCTCATAAACACACATCCAGAATGAGTCTGTATGTGTTTGTCTCACAACTGTGTCAAATTTAGGTCTAGACATTGTCCCATTTTGTACAATTTTAGTGAGTTCAGAGGAAGTACATAAAAGCAGTGTCAGCTCTCTCTGTCTGCTCAGTCATTATATTTATAGTTTTTTTAACATCAAAAAAGCTTGAAAAACTTGTTTGGATGTTATATAGATGATACTAGTTCTGTCATTCAACATGACCGCAAATCACATTTTACGTTCTTACCTCAAATCCTTTAATAAACCAACTGAAAACCTGTCGTCTAGTGATCACCGTGCACTTTTCATTGTATGCTTGCAGCTTTGATGTTTTGCTAACTCCTTTTGCATTTTGTATTCTGTGAACCTCCAGGGAAATAAAATCATAGAAGTAGATGATCATCGGATTTAAAAAAAAACATTGAGAGGTCTGGATGAGCAGGATGTTTATGAACATATAGCATTACAGGAGTCCTTTGGGCTGAATTTAGCTATTTTCCAATGCTCTAGATGAAAACACAATATCAGCAGAGAGAAGGATTTTGCTCATATGTCAACGATCACATCTAAATATGATACTAAGACAATAACTGCGTTTCTGAACTCACAGGTACAATCAGATTCCCTGGTAAAGCTGTAACTTGATTGGTAATAGCACGTTTCCATGTTCTCTATTTGCGTTTTGATTCAAATCCTTTGAATGGAAGTAGTGCTGAGCGGCAGCAAAACGTCTGCCGACCCCGAGCAATCACCCGCAGCAGCATGACCTCTCTCAGCCAATCAGCCTTAATCAGCAGGTACAGAGCTGCATTCCACTCCCCCAACGCTCCTCAAACCCCACGACAGGAAGCCAAGGCCAGAGCATCTGCTGGTAATGACCAGTTGGTTACATAATGCAAGCGTTGAATAAGTATCTTGCTAAGCTTAGCATAGGGTCATGAATATAAACAGGCTAGCTGTAGGAGATGGAAAAAGGCTGACATTATTTATCTAGGCCTGGAAAAGAAACTTTGAGAGCAAAGGGCTTTACCGCTGAAGTATGCTCACTGCTTTAGGTCGAATCAAGTCCTGCATGCCTGTGAGTGAATGAAAAGAAATGGCATAATTTAGCATAGCAGGAAACGCTAACTTATTCAACCATGCGGCGCAGCATCACACAGCAGGAGAATATTTGCACAGGCTTGGCACTGACGCTGCATGCTAAACCCCTCTCGCTGGTGCAGTGACCACATGGATACGTGCAATCCTCAGACCTTTGTGTGTGATGGTTTAGGGGGCGGAGAGGAGGGTGAACACAATTTGGTTTGAAAAGCAAGGCACCGTGTGAGCTGAATGCGTATGCAAAAATCTGGAAGTGACAACAAGTGCCATCGTAGATCAAAGTGGCCAGATCAAGACAGCTCGTGCTCCCGCACAACAATTTATTGCCAGTCTTAAAGCCTCCTGCAGCACATGCAATGCTTGAAAGAACTCACCCAGTGATGTATTTCATGTGAAAAATAACTGTGCTTAATTGTAATGTATGTGCACTTGTAGTACTTTGAATCTTAAAAGAGTAGTTTTTTAAAACCGTGCTTGCAGATAATAAAATATTAATAAAATAAAAGACCACTAAAAGACCAAAATATTTTTTGAAGTTTTCTAAATAAATAAAACTAATATTATTGGAGTGTTTTTAAGCAAAATGCTATATCAGTCTTTCCACCTCAAAATTGCATTCAATGTATTACTCGCCATTCAGTTTTACACACTTAAAAATTGTTTTATAATAATCTGAAATTAAAAGTTTTGTATTTTAAATCATAATGTTTTAATAATAATTGACCATGCTTAAAAAAGTACACTTATTTTGATGTGTTGACTAACACACTGAACTCCACATAAGCACTTGATTATAATTTGATATATAATAATAATTATATAATTATATAATAATTGAAGATAATATTTGTTCACTGTTTTAAATTGCAACTTCCTTATTACAAATGTGTAATTATATATTAAATCCATGACATACAAGTTCCAAAAGAAACTACATAATTGTACTATTATTATTTTTAGTAGCAGTGTTAGTAACATTTTTAAACCATAAATTCTTACATTCGACGGGACATTTAAAATAAAATAAATAAATAAATATTGACGTAATTATGAAATTATAGATAAAGAAGTGGCTAAATGCTGGATAAGTGGGTTAACAAACAATTTTAGGTACATTTAATTTAATTGAATCTAAATGTAAATGTGCAATTATTCGAAAAAAATATTTTGTTTGCACTGAATATATTTTTTTCTATAATAAATACTCCTTTTGAAAGTGTACTAAAAATATAATTATATTTTACGAGGGGGACTATTACGTGTGCTACACGTTCCCCTCTGCATTTACAGTCGGCAATAAAGCATGCCAGCACAAACAATATTCCTACATCACCCTGATAAAGCAGAACGGTCTAAATATGCAACTGAACATAAACACAAGTGTCAGATGTTAATTAGATGTGATTCATTACAGCTGATTTATATATTCCAAGACTGAGAGCTCGAGGAGGCGGCACGATTTGTGAAGGGTCATGTAGCTCATGGGTCGATATTTTATTTGCCTGTTTAGCAATACATATTTCACACTGTCTTACAGGTAGACGAGTGTATATGTGGTTCGTGTGTGCTAACCTGCATTATAGCTTGTGTGAATATGTAATAATGACGAATGGGTTTGGTCCCCTGACAGATGGTAATAGAGAATCATTTATTCATGGCGGCCATGCTGAGCGTTCTCCTACAACCTCAATAAAACCTCAATAAAACCAGAGCCCGTCGACATCATCTATCACCTTCCCACCTGCGGCATTTTCTTGGCATCGTCTCTAAGGCTGGCCTGCGAGGGTTATTAAGGGATTGCACCCTCAACCTTGTGTCCTCTAGGTGGTTCTGGCCCCGTTTATGGCGCTTTTCCACTGCGTGGTACGACTCGGCTCGCCACGGCACGTTACGGCATGGCTCTGTTCAGGTCGGTTTGCGTTTCCACTGCAGATTAGTACCGCTTTAGAGTCGGCGGGATTATTCACGTGTCGTTATAGTTAGACAGATGTCTGCAGGACCCCCACCGCTAAACGGTAATGAGGGCAGTGGCCATTGACTGCTTTTCTTACTCAGCATTTTCAACTGGCCATCAAGTTATCTGACAGGATAATCAGTGTTTGACCCTGAGTGAGACAAAGTAAACACGGCCTGCTGCGAGCTGCTGCTAAATGTGTTTCCAAAGCATTTGTGTTTTAGAAGTGAGAGTTACTTTAAGTGGATTTTGCAAAACAGCTCAGATCAGGCTCTAAAGAAGAAGCTATGATTACAGTTTAAGGTCAGATCGACCGTTTATGTGTTCCTATACATCCTATCTAAATGCTCTTAATGTAAGCTCGGACAGAAATGGAAGACACTTCCTAGAGAAGCGTTAATCTTGTCAATGTCTCTTTTATGGAGGGCAGTAGTGCGACTGATTGCTAGAATGCTGAAGTGTGAATATTCTGGTTTGAATGCTTCATTATCTGTGGCATGCTGGTGATTAGCTCAGGAAATTATTTACACACTGAAAGATCAGATTAAAGATTAAACTTTTGTTAGTGCATTTTTTGAATTTAACTACTATATTACAGTTAAATCCTAATCTAATCATGACAAACTATATATCGCCGGAAAGGTCTAAGACTCCTAAATAGATATTGTATCGCTGTTTTTTGTAACAAATTATGTAGGAACAGTAATAGATTAATTTATAACAAGATTGTGCCTTAAAATATATTCTACATCACAATGGTCTGACCTCTGTCACAATAATTATTTTTCGTTTCATTTTTCCTTATTACATGTTTTAGTAATCATCATAAATTATATATCATTTGAAAGCATAACACCTCAAAATGTATCCTGTAAAACTATTTTGAAATCAGACAGATTTCATGGAAATGGAAATGGTACTTTAAAATCTTTTAGCGGGCTCCTCCCCCTTAGTGTGGGGTGTCATTTTACAAAATGTATTACGGTCTTTTAGAATCAAAAATTTTATAATCTTGACAAAATACATATCGTTGGATAGGTATGAGTCTCAAGATTGTATATTTTGTGATAGAAGTAATATTGAGAGAAGAAAATATACATTTGTGACAGAAAAATTGCATTAAAAAATCAATAAATCAGTGGAGTTTGAATGGCACCCGGTGGCTAGTCTTTGTATAACGCCTAAACAAAATTGCATAGGAACCTCCATTTTTTTATACATGTGGATGACCCTAAGTTAGAAAAAGTAACAAAGATTTCTGGAAGAAAAAGATGAGTTAAATAGTATATCATATACATTGAAAATAGAAATATAGCTCACTTTTAAGTCTTTGTCAGCACTGAAAATGAGAAAACGAAAAAAATTCCTTTCCATGATAGTAAAATACCAAAATAGCAATATATATCCAAACAAAAATCTTTAATTTGGGTCTGTAGAGTTGCCATGGAATGGGTCAAAAGTGGGTCAAATTGACCCGCGAACATCAAAATCGTCAGAAAATTATTTGTGTGTACTTCAAAACACATCAATGTATCGTGACTTTGCATACATGTTCATGGCCCTAAATGAGAAAAAGTCACAGAATATCAAGAAAAAATTACTTGTATGTAACCATGGTTCCCCGAGGGAATGAGACGCTGCGTCGTAAACGCTATGGGGAACGCCATCAGCGTTGTCCAGCTCTGAATCATATGTGTAATCAGTCAAAATGATGGCCAGACGTCAGGTGCGGGTGACGTCATGACCAGGATGCTTAAAAGCACGTGACGTGCAGCCGGCGTCAGCTTCCAGGAATGAAGCAAAGCTCTAGTAAGGATGCCAGAGGTATGGCCCTGCGACGCAGTGTCTCGTTCCCTCGGGGAACCATGGTTACATACGTAACCTGGGACGTTCCCCTCCGGGAACTCGAGCTGCGTCGTAAACACTATGGGGAACGAGATGTCCACGCTGCCATACTTGTAAATCCCTGCTTAGTGTGTGTAATGCACAGCTATGGCAAGGGAATAGACGAGCCAGGAGTGGCTCGCAGAGCCAGGTCGTAGAACCTGGAAAGTTAGGGGCGTAGACCACCCACCAGCGTCACAGATTTCCTGCACAGGTACACCTTCCAGAAGGCCTTGAAGGCCTCCATACCTTAAGTTGAGTGAGCCTTGACTCCCAAAGGCGAGGGGAGATCAGAGGACTCGAGATCATAGGATAGCATCCAGATCTACTATTAAGCATAAGCTCCCTGGCCTCCACCGGAGGAAACGTGTAACTAGAGAGTTTTGCCTACTGAAAGGCCACCAAGAGGGGCGTGGTAGGTCGCTATAGCCACCACGTAGACCTTCAGGGTGGAGTGGGCTAACCCTGAGGAGAAACGGGCCTGCAAGAACTCTAGCACTGTACCAAACAGGCAGTTAACTGGATCAAGCAAACTCCCAGGCGGTCTGAGCGATCGGGGAAAGCGTACAAGCCTTATTGAGGGAGCTCTAGATTGGAGGATGGTCTCAGCAACCTCAGTTGGATGCCTGCCAGAGGCTATGAGTTGTGCCCTATATTGGGGAAGCCATACCCACAGTTTCCACAAGCACATTTCAGGAACGTGATGGGGAAGATCATGCCCACTGCCAGTGAGAGGAGATCCAGTCCACGGATCCCCATGTGAGACACGTCGAAGAGAGAAATCGGGTCAGAGAACTATACTCGGCCCGCCAGAACAGGGTTTTGCAGATAGAAGGACCCCATTTCCATGCACTCTCTGTAGAACTCCCAGGAGCTGCGATCGGGGAAGGCGATGGTCTCCTCCTCAGGAGAGTGCTCACTTGTTCCATTACCAGCCCCAGCTGAGCTGGGATGCCCACCAGCATGGATGGCTGACCCTATATTGCCACGAAGGAAGAACCCACATAGTCTTGTACTACGCTTTGCCCCCAAAGCACATTTCAGGAACTTCCTGTGATGGGAAGGAGTATGCATCTTTTAGATCTCTCAAGACCACCAGTCCACGGATCTGGTGTGAGACACGTGCTTGAAGAGAGCTGCTCTAGAGACTTCAGTCGGTGACTCAGCGGTTCAGTTAGCTTAGATCTAAGAAGGACGCAGACCGCTTTCGCCTGGAACACTGGCAGGCTGTAGAACCCGGACTCTTTGTCTAGAGCAGGGACCACCTCTATGGTCTCCTCCCCAGGAGAGTGCTCACTCGTTCCATTACCAGAGCCTGCATCGGGACCCACCAGCATGGGAGGTCCTCAGTAGAAAGGCTGCGGAAGACTAAGGAACCAGAGTCTGCTCAGGCAGACCCAATGAGACACATGGCAGCAGTTTCCATGCTGCGTGGCCTACTAAGGGAACCAGTCTCTCAAGACTGGCCTCTGGTGTACTTAGAGCTGCTAGCTCGGTGCCCTGAAGCAGGAGGACCGGCAGGGGCCAGCCGATCTAGCTGCTCTAGAGACCCTCAAAGGGGGTGGCGAGCCTCTCAGCTCCGCCACATTTCTGTGCAGGAAGAGACTGAGAGAAGCGCTGCTGGAGACCGCTGCGCCCTGGAACACTGGCAGGGTTAGCAGACTGATCTCCTGAGGGCACCGAGGAGAGCGGCACCGTGTAATGCGGTGTACCCCGCTCTTCCCCAGAGGCCTGCCCTCACCAGTCCTGGGTCTTGGCATCAGGACTGCCTCAGAAGCCTCCTATTGGAAATGACGGTCCTCAGACCCGCGTCATCTCTTAGGAAGACTATGGAACCAGAGTCTGCTCAGGCAGATCCCAATGAGACACGCTTGGCAGGAGCTCCCAAGCCGCCGGGTGGCCTACTAAGGGAACCAGTCTCGAGACTGGTCTCTGGTGTACTTAGAGCGGCTAGCTCGGTGCCCTGAAGCAGGGGACCGGCAGGAGACGGCCGATCTAGCTGCTCTAGAGACCCCTGAAGGGGTGGCGAGCCTCCCAGCTCCGCTACATTTCTGGGCGGAAGAGACTGAGAGAAGCGCTCGCTGGAGACCGCTGCGCCCTGGAACACTGGCAGGGTTAGCAGACTGATCTCCTGAGGGCACTGAGGAGAGACGGGCACTGTGCACGGTGTACCGCTCTTCCCCAGAGGGGCCTGCCCTCACCAGTCCTGGGTCTGTAGCATCAGGACTGCCTCAGAAGCCTCCTATTAGAAATGACGGTCCTCAGACCCACGTCCATCTCTTAGGAAGACTTAAAGGAACCAGAGTCTGCTCAGGCAGGACCCAATAAGACACGCTTGGCAGGGGCTTCCACACCGCCAGGTGACTTACTAAGGGAACCAGTCTCTTGAGACTGGCCTCTGGTGTACTTAGAGCGGCTAGCTCGGTGCCCTGGAGCGGGGACCGGCAGGGGACGGCCGATCTAGCTGCTCTACAGACCCCTCAAGGGGTGGCGAGCCTCCAGCTCCGCTACATTTCTGGGCGGAAGAGACTGAGAGAAGCACTCGCTAGAGACCGCTGCGCCCTGGAACACTGAAAGGGTTAGCAGACTGATCTCCTGAGGGCACTGAGGAGAGACGGGCACGTGTAATGCGGTGTACACCGCTCTTCCCAGAGGGCCGGCCCTCAAGGCCCTGGACCATTGGCATCAGGGCGTTCTGGCCGAAGACTATCGATCCGCAGATCCGTCTTCGGCCCGGGAGCGTCACTCTGACTCCGATTCTGGCGAGTACGAGAAGTGACATTCCCCGAATAAGGAGCTGGAACACGATTGGAAACCACCTCAACTGACCCCCTCAACCTCCTTGGAGGAAGAGAGGTAAACATTGTGCTCTCACTCGATAAGTACTCTTTTTATTCTTCTCCCAAGAGGCTCTTGTATGCCATATATAATATATAATTGTATATATTTCTCTACATATATATATATATATATATATATATATATATATATATCTAACTTTCATAGTCAGATAAAGTGCATAATTAATTATTCAAAATTAAATGCAGTCAAACATCCAGACAGGTAAACACGGTCTGAAGTGAAAAATTCATAAATGAACCGAGAATGACCATAATGCATCGGCAACACGCGAGCCACTCAGAACAAAACAAATAAATCTTCTTGGAGAGAAACTGCTGCAGATTAGCGCACTCTCACTCAAGGGGGAAGAACTACAGCTTAGGCTTCCGCCCCGAGAGAGCGCTAAACATGGGGAATACAGGTGGATATAGGGCGAACCCATCTCCAACCTGTCCGCCAGATCTATGTGCGATCCCCGTGATCTCAATCCCTCGAGAGCCGACCTGCATGCTTCACTCCCAGTCAGACCATCGCAAAAAATGTGTGTATCCCGCTCGTGATATAGCGTGGGCAGGGAGGTACACACAGTCTGTAACGTGATCTACTTTCGCCCTTATTTGCCTTTGATATGTCTGCTTCCTAGTCTTTTCCTTCCTTTTATTTCTTTGCCTTTCTTATTTCCTATCTTTCTTTGACAAACGATAGTAGGAGACTCACAGAACATATACGTGACTCACACACACAAAGAGCTTTGCTGAATGACAAAAAGCTGACGCCGGCTGCACGTCACGTGCTTTTAAGCATCCTGGTCATGACGTCACCCGCACCTGACGTCTGGCCATCAATTTTGACTGATTACACATATGATTCAGAGCTGGACAACGCTGATGGCGTTCCCCATAGTGTTTACGTCGCAGCTCGAGTTCCCGGAGGGGAACTGGTATTTCCGACAGCTTGAAAATCAAAATTGGTCAAATTGACTCGGAACATGATACAAGGGTTTTACGATGTAACATCATCTAAATGATCCTGTTAAATTGGGCCTGTTTTCTAAGTGGAAAACTTCTGTTTTTGGAGGTATCCAATCTTCTTTGAAATGTAGATGCATAATTAAAAAATATAATAATATTGAAAGATAAATATAACAAATATTGTGTTCTGCATATCCATACAAAGTAAAGAATGCTAATAGAGATCATAAGTGAAAAAAGTTTTAAACACCATGCAAAAGACAATCTTATGTTATCAATGTCACAATGAAAATGATATAATACAGTATTTGATATATGATAATATATATACAGTATATAAACCAACACTGCTCAAACTCTTTATCTAAATGCATTACTTCAGACTTATGTGCCTCTAGAAGCTTGCATTCTGCAAGTGAACATCGCATTATTGTGTCATCCCAAAGAAGCAAAACATCACTTTCACAGACTTTTAAATGAAATGTTCCCTCCTGGTGGAATAACCTGCCCAACTCAATCCCAGCAGCTGAGTCCTTAGCCATCTTCAAGAATCGGCTAAAAATACATATCTTCTATCTTTATTTGACCTCTAACTCTAGCACTCTCTACTCTAATTCTATTTTTTTTTAAACTTGCTCCTTTTAGACTTGCACTCTATTAATTTGCAAACTGTTTGTTTCTTTAAAAAATAGCACCAGCTTCTCTGATCTTTCTTGTATTCTATCTATTTGTTTTCTTTTTATTTATTATACAATTTACAAAAGTAAAAAAGGCCTCTAACACTAGCTTGCCCTATTCTTTTTCTAATCTACTTGTTTTCTTTTTATTTATTATATAATTTAAAACAAACCTTGCTACGTATACTGCGTTAAGCTAACTGAGACTTGTTATAGCCCTTGCATATCATTGCTCTTTTGTTGATTTTGATTGCTTCCATTGTCTTCATTTGGAAGTCGCTTTGTATAAAAGCATCTGCTAAATTACTAAATGTAAATGTATATAAGTTCTATTATTTTACTAATGTGATATTAAGATCACAATAATAATATGAAGTCATGTTGTTTTACTGCTTTGAAAATAGACATAAAGACTAAATCAGCTCTTGTAAAAGATGTTCCTGTGTTATTAATGTCATAATAAAAATATAAATTTATATTATTTTACCAAAATGACAATAGATTTAAAGACCAAAATAGGTCTTTCAAAAGATGATCTTATGATATTGTCACAATAATTTAATTTTATATTAATAAAACTGATGTGAAAATATAACGAAAGACTTGAAAAAAGGAACGCTTGTGATATTAATGTCACATTAAAAATATGAGGTTTAATTATACTGATGTGATCATTTTACTGATGGATAAAATAGAGCATAATAATTATTTTGTAGCATTTACCCAGAAAATATTAAGTGCTTATGTTACGCCATCTCAAGTTATGGTAACTTATACTTTCGAAACAGAGTGAGTCATAGTTACATATTTTAAACTTTTATACACTATGTTATGCATGTGCCCTATGACTTTCATTACTGAAAAACATTTTTTTCCTTTGTTTTTATAAATAGTTGGTTGTATTTAACCAGGAATTTACTGTAGGTCAGGAGCATCCAACCCTGTTCCTTGCGGGCCTTCTTACAGCCGAGTTTAGCTCTAGCCCTAATTAGCCACCTGAAACAACTAATCAAGGTCTTCACGATCAGCAGACACTTCTAATCAGGTATACTGGAGTTTAGCTTCAGGATGGCGGCCCTCCAGGATCAGGAACGGACACCTCTGCTGTGGTTAAAAGGCCTGTGTCAAATCTGAAGCTGTCAAGTGTTTGTAGCCCACTGCTAAACAGCATCAGGTCTATGCCTTTGTCTGCAGGTCCACCTAAGTAAGCAATGGTAAAACATCTTGATTTCAAAATCATCACACACACACACACACACACACACACACACACACACAGCTGCTGCCCAGTGGAGTCCATTGACCCCTACACTCTAAGCTGAGGATCAGAGAGAAGGTGAGTAGGAGGAAAGTAGACATTTCTCGTTATGGTTCAATCCACTAAAGCTCAGCTTACAACAGCCCACCTGCGGTTACCCAGCCAGCAGCAAAACTCTAACTATACAAACACACGGCAGAATCTTTTGTCCAAATCAGTTCATAGCTACAATCACCTGCTTGATTTTCTAAGTCTTTCAACTGAATGTCAAATTAAAAAAATCTAATTAATTACAGGAAAGGAGTGTTATCTTATAAAATTAATATTGCAGTGTTCCCTTTCAATATTTCACTCGTTCTGCATCGAAGACTCTTGGAAAAAACTATTTTTCCTCTTCAACTGAAGACTATTTTATAATCACGCAGTGAAACTGCACGTCCATAGGTTCGTGCAGGACAAAAAAATGAACCAATGGCTCAGTTGGTGGCGCGTGAGCCTATGGCTATGCAGCCCGCCATTGCCCGCCAAAATGGGAGGGGCGTCTTGCAAAATAAACGGCCAAAGCAGCCGCATCTCAGATTTCTTCTCTTCTGCGACGAAGACCCTTCTTTGCTGACTCTTCGCTGACTCCGGGATCCGCCGTTGAAACGCCTCAAGCAGCCGGATTAGGACCTCTCGCAGTGACCAACTTGCAGACTCGGTCATCCCCTGCAGCCATCCGGCGTTGATTCGAAGAGCAAATTTCTCAAATTTCCCCAAAAGTTGTTGCAAATGCCGCGCCGTCATTGAAAGATGTGCAGGTCTCCCCCTGCACGCTGATGACACTCACGCTGAGTGTGTGTCATGCTTGGGGAAATTCCACACTGACGCTGCACACAGCGGGACTGACTGCTCTCATAGCGAAAGTTTCAGTCTTGCCTCCCTGTGCTCACGGATAGCTTTCACTTCAGAGAGCGACTCCGCCCCTCGCGCCCTCCCGTTTTCTTCCTCCCAGGGACCTGTGAGGAAAAAACAGCGGGGCAGAGGATTCGAACAGCCAGTGAAAAGCGAGCTCACGCCGGCACAATGCCCGAGTGCCTTGCCATCACCACAGAGAAAGCATTCGCCTGTCCTCTTGACCCAACACGATCAGCATCCCTCTGTGGCTGCGAGCGACATGATCTCATTCGGTGTGAGTGACAACGAATTGGATGAAAGCCTTTCTCTGGCGGCTTCAGATGCGGAAGTGTTATCGGGCACTGTGACTGTCCCCGCCCTTTTGCCATTATCTGTTTCACGCAACGCCTGACTCAAAACGGATGAAGAGCTCATCTGCGTTATGACCAAGGCTGTTAATGAGCTTGGGCTCGAATGGTCTCCGCCTGATGAGCCATCTCGCAGCAGGCTGGACGAGTGGTTTCTTCCGAGGCGCCATCAGGCCCTCTGCCAACGCTCCTCCCCCTTCTTCCCCAAAGTACACGACGAGCTCATGAAATCGTGGCACGCCCCCTACTCATCTCGCATCTGTCCTTCTGCTTCAGTTGCTCTCACATCCATTGACGGCACTGAAGAAAAAGGATACGAGCACCTGCCTCCTCTGGATGAGTCTGTGGCCGCACATCTCTGCCCGCCCACAGCTATCGGATGGAAGGCGAGGGCGAGCCATCCGTCCAATCCGTGCAGAGCCACATCCGCACTCGCTGGACGCGCCTATTCGGTGGCTGGACAAGCGGCTTCAGTGCTACACTTTATGGCTGTGCTCCAGGTCTTCCAGGCCAAGATGCTCGCCAATGAGGAAGCCGGTCTGGATGCAGCTTCACTCAGGTACCTGAGGAGCGCGACAGACCTGGTTCTACATGCCACCAAAGCCACCGCTCCTGCTCGGCACGACACTACCCTTTCCTGAAGCGCCAAGGACCCCGGCCCAAGAACGCCTTGGATCCAGCGCCTCAGAAGTCCTCGTACAGTTCCACCTTGGGACTTACCTACCGTACCCCGTTTGAACCATTGTAATCCACGAGCCTCAGAGCACTCTCAAAAACCACCCTGCTTCTAGCACTGGCGTCGGTCAAGTGAGTAGGAAATCTGCAGGCCCTATCCATCAACCCAGCTTGCCTGGAATTCGGGCCTAACGACTCCAAGGTCGTCCTGAAACCAAGGCTGGGTTTTTACCTAAGGTGCTCTCCACTCCATTCAGAGACCAGGTCATAGCGCTTTCCACGCTTCCCCCCTCGACAGGTAGCCAGAAATTGTCTCGCTCTGCCCTGTTGGGGCCCTGAGGGTATACATTGCGTTGTGCCTCATACAGGAAATCAGAACAACTTTTTGTCGGTTTCGGTAACCGCGCCAAGGGTGGCCCTGTTACGAAGCAAGGCATTTCTAGGTGGTTAGTGATGCTATTACCCTAGCATACTCCTCCTTGGGTTTGCAGTGCCCCATAGGAGTCAGAGCCCATTTCACCAGAAGCATCGCGTCTTCCTGGGCATGGTTTCCATTTCGAAATTTGTGAGGCAGCCGGCTGGGCCTCGCAATCCACATTTGTAAGGTTTTACAACCTGGATGTCCCTGCCTTGCAGGCCAGAGTTCCATCTTATGGGTTCACTTGACCAACATTGCTCAAGCCCCTCATTCACTTGGTCTATCCATACTATATGGACGCCAGGTATCAACTTATGGGACCACACCCAGGCTACGGTTGACCCTATGGCTCAGCCTGTGCTTGGTGTATTCTCTTGACTCCCCTGGGTCTTACTCCCACGTGAGTCTTGGTGTTGAGTCATTCCAGGTCATAGCACAGAGTGATTGTACTTGTTCCTATACAAGCGTTTTTGACGCAGTACAAGTGAAATATCGAAAGGGAATGTAGTTGTTACTATCGTAACCTCGGTTCCCTGAGATATGGAATGAGTACTGGGTTCCTGGCCGTGCTATGAGCTGCACTCCTCAGTTGCTTCTTTCGAAGAAATCTGAGATGCGGTCAAGCGGCTGTTTATATAGCCAGATGCCCCTCCCATTTTGGTGGGCTATGGCGGGCTGAATAGCCATAGGCTCGTGCGCCGCCGCCGAGCCATTGGTTCATTTTTAGTCCTGCACGAACCAATGGACGTGCATTTTCACTGCGTGATTATAAAAAGGCTTCAGTTGAAGAGGATAAAAGAGTTTTTCCCATAAAAGCATCTTCAACACAGTACTCGTTCCATATCTCAGGGAACCGAGGTTACGTTTGCCCAGAACGATTCAAAATCATTCTATTATTGTGGCAAATGAGGTGGCTTTGAAATCAATACATTGGTTTATTTCCATTACATTGAACATGAGCTTCTCACTAGCTGTCGTCCACAGCAATCCATTTTGTACTTGTTTTTAATCTGTCTAGCAACCATGTTGATTTCATTTAGATCTATATATGTTCAATATAACTTGTCAAATCTTCACTTAAGAGTTAAACAGAAAACCAGACAGCTTCTCAAAATATTGAGTATTTGAGCTCAGATTTCTGTTCTTTCAGGTGCACACACACACACACACACACAATCACAAAAAAACTGTCTGGGCAGAGGCTAAGGGATTGTTAAAATATAGAAATTGAATTTTGGAGCAGAAAAATGCGAGTGTTACAATAACCTTGTGGCCTTAGATCAACGCTAGAGACAGAAAAAGAGAAAATGAGGTAGAGCGAAACATGAAGGAGGAGGAGGATTTTATCTTGACCTGATTTAAGATGCCAGCGGTTTGTCCTCTCGTTTTACTCTCCCTCTGCTGTATCTTTATCTCTGACCCATTCTGCTCTGCGTTGTCCATTTCTTTTTTTATACAAACCACGTTTTCCCACCCACATGTGAATGCTGAATGTAAAATGTAAATTTTTACCTCGTCTTTCTACCTGATACCACATTGTATTCCATACAAAAATAATAATATATAAGCACAAAGGAAGACAGCAAGAACTTTAATATTTATGAAGTTTTATTACATTTGAAATTACTTGTTTTTCCATTTTAATATATTTTACAATCTAAGAAAATATCCTGTGATGGCAAAGCTGAATTTTCAGCATAATTACTCCAGTCTCCAGTGTCACAGGATTCTTAATAAATTATTCTAATACAAAGTTTTGGCATGAAACTCTAGAAACTCTAGATGGCGCAGTCCGATAGTTTCAACTCAATCTGACCAAATTACATCTTTATCATATCTCAGCTGATTGGTTTTATCCTGTATCATTAGCTAATGAGCGCAATGCTCAATATTAAAATACCTGACTTTCGTTTGAGTAGCAGTTTGGCAGCACACTTCAGAAACCCTGCACCTTCCCCAGCTCCACCTGTATAGATCTGCTACGAGGTGATCATGGCAGCAGCAGCGTAGCAGATCTATTCCACCAAGACCAAATACATTAACATTGCCATGTACATTATCCTGCCAATCCCTCCAAGAGTTGTCATGACAGAAATACATGTATAATTATTGTGTGCACAATCAATTTTTTTGAATATACTTGATACTTTTTTCAGGATTCTTTGATGACTAGAGTTAATTTATAGAAAATTATAACATTAGAAATGCCTTTGTTACATTTGATTCTTAAACATTTTGATTCTTTGTTACTTTGATTCTTATCATTTTCGAGCAAAATTTGACAAACATGCATTGACTTAACATGTAAATCATTTGCGCGTAACGCTTCATTCGCGTCTGGTGTGAACACTCCTTAAGTTGCTGGTAACCAGAGCAATCATGTAGTGATTATTTTCACCAACAGAGGGTGCTGCGAGCTACACCGATTACACGTGTCGCTTCTTCAGCCATGAAGAACTGCACATGGAAGAGTGTGGTGCATTGTTATCATCGATTATCAAAAGATACCGCTATCGGTTTCAAGGTATAGTCACATACAAACTGTTCATGTTAAATTAAATTAAGACTGATTGTATATATTAGGGTCTGAACAGGATGCTGGATTTTACACAATTTTCAACGTTATTTAAATTTCCACTGTCAAAACCCCATACACGTCTTAACTATACCACTTGAATGAAAGAACACCCTGATGTGGATAAGTGAAAATACAACTAAATAATTGGACATGCAACTCTTTCAGAATGTAATTACATTTTATGCTCAAAAAGAGCCTTAAATGTAACATAATAAGGCTAATTAAAGATTAATTTCCAAAAGCACAAACATGTAATCACATTTGAAAAGTTCAAAAAGTTTGAATCACGGCTCGAGCCCCTACCCCTTTGAGGTCCGACGCTAAAGTGCCATAGCAGTCCGGTCTGTGCGATATAAACTATACTAATTTGCAGAGTGCGCAATTTGCGTAGGGCACTCAGTCCCGGGGATTTTAATTCAAATATCTACTGAAACTTACATTTTTGGCCACCTTTTTACTATAGATGACACAGCCTCTATAATTTCTTCAACAAAAAACATGTGAACATCACAAAGCTTACAAAAATGAACCATGGTTTTCATAGTAAAACTGCTTAATTTTCTTTTGCATGATTTCTGAATGCTTGTGACCATAAAATCAATTAGACACCTGTATTACTGCCATAGGTAACTGTCTAGAGCTACACTTTTGTAAATAATACAATTTAATTACAAATAATTCATTCATTTACTTTTATATTTTATTAAAGTTCTATTTTGCCCCCTATGGTAGTTATTTATTTTTTTACTTCCATAATATTTGAGGGAGGGGCCACAAAAATAAAATCCTGTTTGGGCACACTTGGCCAGCACCGGCCCTGATAAAAATGTCTCCACGATCTGCTTTTGGAGAAATATCATTGTATCTTGCTACAGCACACATTCTATCAGCTGCAGATCTGTCACCGCTGTATCAATATACTGTACAGCGCCACATATATTCACATCAGTAAGAAGATATTTAGAAGAATGTGGAAAACCAAACAGTTGCTGGTCCACTTTGACTGATAGTAGGGAACACTGTGGACCAGCAACTGTTTGGTTTTCCACCTTCTTCAAAATAGCATTTATGTTTAGCAGAAGAAAGAAACTCAGGTTTAAAACAACTTTTGTGTAAATGAAGGAATAAAAATAAAACACTAGCCTATTTTAATTATTGGGTAAATTATTCCTTTAATGTTAATAAAAAACCAAACACAAAGATAAAGATCAATACAGTTTCTTTAATAGGAGTCAATCTATATAGTGTTTTATTTTTATATTTGTTCATTCAGTTTCTTGAATGCGCCTGCTAAATACACCTATTGTACCTGAAAATAAAACACGGTTTATTTTATTTGTATATTATGTGTATTTGTAATGTGTATCTTTGTTCTATTTTTTTTTATAATAAAGATGACAAAGATTTTTATCTTCACCCACTTTGGTCTAAATATCATCCTTTTTAAATATGTTGTTAGCTCTAAAGGCTTTGTCTTGATAATAGTGAAATTAGTTTGTCTGTAATGCTCAAACAGCTTGCAAAATAGAAAAACCAACATAACAAAGAATCGTGTTCAAATTGTGAATCGTGATATCCCTAGCCGTGACCTTTTTTCAACATGATAACGTAATGCTTGAAGACGCACATGCGCATTACATAGTTAGCGTAAGACAAGCATTTGTGGTTAAAAAGTAGATACATTTTAATTTTTGTTTTGTTTTGCTAGATAAGACTCTTGTTGTTCGGCTGGGATTCGGCTGAGCCCTTTGAAGCTGCATTCAAACTGCAATTTGGACTGAAGGATTACAAATTTTATTTTAAATGTTTAATTTAGATACACTTCCTGACTAAAGAAAGTGTCAGGAAATACAGATGTTTGAGAGCGTTTCCTGACCATTTGAGCTCGAGACAGCTGTGCCTTTTGTAATGGTAAGATCAAGGAGTCAGACTACTGAGAGATTCAACCTTTGTTAGGTTTATTGGACCACGGGAAGGTCCTGTAACTAACTAACGCCTCCCTCAGATGTTTGCGTTCTTTGATGTTTGTCTCCACCTCAAAAAAGTCCCTCCTCCAAAAATACCTATAAGACAACCTGTAAATTACTTAAGAGTGAGATTTTCGATGACTGCAGCTACCATCAACATGTCATAGAATAAAGAAATTCTGCTGACAATCCAATCCGAAATTCTCCTGGTCTTCTCTTCTGAGTTTTCTACTTTAGAAGAACAGAGTTTTCAACAGATGCTGCCGTGCCCCGGATAGAGTTCTAGCTTCCTCACCTGAAAAACTTCAAGCTCAAACAAAGATCTGCATCTTTTGGAATCCAGCGAAACTTCAAGCTGAACAAGGATTCCCAGACTGAATTTTTCTCTCAACCAAGGGTTCTGGTGAGTGGCTGTCTCTAATCCAAAAGAACCTAAGACCAGTGTATCCTCTGTGCCGTCAGAGAAGAGTTAACATATATCTGTAGGGTTTGTTTAACTAAAAGTTATCCTCTGTTTCAGGCAGGGAAGGTTAGCATTTCATGCTAATAATTTTGGTTTTATCCTCTGTTCTTGTAGGCAGGGACGTTTATCCTCTGTTTCAGGCAGGGAAGAGTTTATCCTCTAAAGTTTTTATTTTAGAGATGAAAATATATCCTCTGTTCTTTCAGGCAGGGAAGATTTTGGGCATTACGTGCTAAAAATGAGTTATCCTCTGTTTCAGGCAGGGAAGGTTAGCATTACGTGCTAATTTTTGGTTATCCTCTGTTGTTTCAGGCAGGGAAGGTTTTTTGGCATTTACGTGCTAAAAAAAAAAACAAGTGTACCCTCTGTTGATCAGAGAAGTGTTTGTTTTGTTTGTGTGGTACCGAAGAAACTTACAAAATGGTCAGAATGAATGCTAGGCTGATTCCAACCACAGAAAAGATGGGTCTTGCGACTCCGTTGTGGTCAGATAGTGAATTCAAAACACTGTTAGGGGAACAAATGGACCTAATAGTCACTGAAAAAGTTAGACAAGAACTAACGCTGAAATATGAGATTAATCCAGACAAGACTTGGTCAGTAGATGAGTGTAAAAAGGTACTAGGAGCAAGCATTCGTAAGAACAATGTGAAAGGAATTATCTGTTGTCACAGAGAATTCAGTGTAACGCTAGCGACACAACAGTCTCAGCGTAATTCAGAGCTAGAGAAACAGAACAATGAACTCCGTGCGAGTATCCACTTTGACTAAGAAATTGAACCTCAAGAAAGTTGCAGCAAACACTGATGTGGAAGTTAGTCAGCCTGATAACATTTACCCTGATTTACCAGCGTTCTTTGAAACAGATGTAGCTCTCCAATCAGTAACTGATGTGCCTGTAAATTCAGTCAATGTGTGTGGTGCGAGGAGAAGATCGCAGGGGATTGAGGAAACTGATAGTGTTCCTCTCAATTCTTCTGTTGTGCAAATACAAACTGTTGCCAAAGCTTTAGGTCCTAAAGATATAGAGACTATCTCAAAGTTTACCGTCAACACGCACACATTTTTCTGAATTTAGAAGAACATTGATCAGTAAAATGCGTCTTTATGACATGTCGTTGACAGAAGTCACGCAGTTGATGTCACAAATTTTAACTGAATCTGAATTCAACAGTTTTGAATCTGCTGTTACTTCTGAACTGCGAAATGCCAGTAAGGGTGATTTAAGAGAAGGTATTTTGAAAATCCTAAAGAATATCTTAGGACCCAAAATAGATTGGTCTAGAATTACTGCCTGTGTGCAAAGGAAAGAAGAAACTGTGAGTGAATATACTGAGAGATTTTGTCAGTCAGCTGTAATTTACAGTGGAATTGTTGATGACCCTGAAAGTGTGCTAAATGACAAGGGACCCCTGGTTCGTATCTGGTCAGATGGCCTTGTGGCGAATACAGAAAAGCTTTACCATTCTTAGATCTAACTTGGTCTAACAGAACTCTCAGAAGTAACCTAGACAGGTTAGCTACATGGGAAAGAGATGCTGATGTCAAGGCAAAAGTAAGAGTAGCAGCAGCTACGTTTAACACAACGAAACAAGACAATAGATGGTCTAAAGAAAGCAAATGCAAATACTGTGCAAAATTAGGACATTGGGAGAAAGAGTGTAGGAAGAAGTTGCAAGATAGTAAAAGAAATGCTATGCATAATTCTGCTCCTTCTCAGCCTGCACACAACCCTGAAGTAGTTCCGCCAGTGACCACTGAAACTCTAGGTCAGCTAGTTCAGGCTCTTCTAAGAGCACAACAAGACCAGGAAAAAACTAATTATTGGGGCTGTGGTAGCTACCTTTCCCCTGTAATCCAACACAATGACCAAAGAATTTTTGTGAAAGGTAGCATAAAGAGAAAGAGATTGATTTTTGCTTGATACAGGTGCAGAAATTACAGTAATTCCTACAAAATTGGCACAAGGTTTAAACATCCCATACAAGAAAACCAAACTTTGTTTAACTGGTGTAATAGGTGAAGATTCTGTTTTGTATGAAACTCCGCCCATAGAGGTACAATTTGGCCCAAAAACTCTGACTACAAAATTGCTATCGCTCCATTAAATACAGGTGCAATTTTAGGCATGGATCTTCTGAGACAAATAAATCTAACTTTAGACATGTCCTCAGAATCTACTAGCATAAAAATTTCCTCAGCACAGATTTCTACCAATAATGCAACCCCTCCCAGTATGCTTTCTTACAGAATCATCCAATTTGGGCTAAAGACAAGGATGATTGTGGGTTGTTGACAGGTGTAGAACCAGTTAAATTGACAGGAACTCCACCTCCGGTCACCAAACAATATCCGATTAATAAGGAAGCTATACAGGGAATCAAACTTATTGTAGAAAATTTGCTGACGCAAGGAGTGCTAGTTAAAACCAACAGTCCATGTAATTCACCCATATGGCCCATCAAGAAATCTAATGGGACATGGAGACTTACAATAGACTACAGAGTAGCCAATAAACACATTGATAAAATCACCCCCCTAGTGGCAGATCCATCTACAATTTGTAATGGCTTACCATTAGATTGTAAGATTTTTCAGTAATTGATATGTCTAATGGATTCTTTTCTGTACCGTTGCACTCTGACAGCCAGCCATGGTTAGCTTTTACAGTTGACTATGAACAATACCAGTGGACACGATTGCCACAGGGATTTCAAAACTCCCCAACCATATATCATCAGGCTGTCAGGCGTGATTTGTGTGACCCAGAATGTCCGGTAAAACAGTCCACTATGATCCAATATGTCGATGATATTTTGATTGCCTCAACAGATCATGAGGTACATCAAACTGAATTGGCATCATTGTTGGACTATTTGCATAAAAGGACACAAATGCAGCTTTCACAAAGCTCAAGTTGCTAAAAAGCAAGTCACATTTCTGGGTCAAACAATTGGTGCAGGAAATAGATCCATTACACAGGATCGGCGGCTTCAGTCAAAGCCATACCTCCGCCTAATACCATTAAAACACTCCGCTCATTTTTAGGAACAACAGGTTATTGTAGACCTTGGATTGAAGACTATGCCTCGATTGCTCAGCCTCTCTATGATTTGTTGAAAGGCCAGGGTAAAGATTCAGATACTGTTTGTATGGAAGAACTTCATCTCAAAGCTTTTAATGATTTGAAGAGAGCACTATGTCAAGCACCAGCATTAGGAATTGCCCAATCTGATAGACCCTTTGTGCTTTATGTCCATGAACACTTAGGCTTTATGACTGCATGTCTAATGCAAGATCATGGGGGCAGCTTACGCCCAATTCATTACTATTCCGGTAAACTTGACATAGTCGCTCAAGGTATGGGCCCATGCCTCAGAGCAGTACAGGCAGTTCATCTAGCGCTTCAGGCTTCATCAGGAATGGTGTTAGGTCAGACTGTAAATGCCCTCACACAGTGTCCGCACTAATGAATCAAGCAAAAGTCACTTCTGTCACCTCCTCCCGTTGGGGAAATTGGTTAGCAACTCTCACAGCCCCGAATATTGTTATACAGCGTGCACCAGTCACGAACCCATCCTCATGTATGATGTCTGCAATGACTGAATTTGTGTTAGAGGATGAAGGCGAAATGACTCATGATTGTGTTACGCTTACATATGCAGCGACAAGTGAAATAGCAGAAACTCCCATAGAGAAGCAGAATTGGAGTTGTTTGTTGATGGTTCAGCTCAAGTTATTGAAGGTAACAGGAGCAGGATATGCAGTAACTTCCACCACTGAAGTAGTTGCTTCAGGTCGTCTTCAGATCATTTTCAGCTCAAGCTGCAGAACTAGTAGCCTTAACTAGAGCATGCACGCTAGCTTCAGGATCGGTTGCAAATATCTACACAGATTCCAGGTATGCTTTTGGGGTAATTCATGATTTTGGTGTCATTTGGCAAACCAGAAAATTTCTAACTTCTGCTGGATCCCCATTAAGCATGCTGGATTAGTGAAAGATTTAATGTTTGCCATGAAACTCCCAAAGAAATTAGCGGTGATCAAAGTGAAAGCACATCTCACAACTAATACTACGGAAGCTAAAGGTAATGCTCTTGCTGATGTAGCGGCTAAACAGGCTTGTTTCTATGCAACTGTACAAGTGTGTTCAGGTAGTACAGCACAGAAGATAATTCTACCTCCTGAATCAATCGTTGATCTGTATAAAGACGTTCCTCTATGAAGCATGGACATGGTTAGACAAAGGAGCCACTGTGGATTCATCCGGCTGCTGGACCAAAGGGAAAGTATGTTGCTCCCGAATCACTGTTGCCATATTTGGCTCAACAAATACACAGTTTGGGTCATAGTGGTCCAGATGAATCACAGGTTCTCAAATCAATGGTGGAATCCAAAATTCAGAAACGCAGCCACTGAAACAGTCAAGAGATGTGTTACATGTCAGAAAAATAATGATGTACCAGCAGCCACTACACCAGCAGCACATACCCCAGCTCCACCAGGGCCATTTCGTCACCTGCAAGTGGATTACATATCGTTGCCCCCTTGTAAAGGAAAAACTGACGTTTTGGTAGTAATAGACAAGTTCTCAAGATGGGTAGAAGCTTATCCAACAGGCGTGCTACAGCTGCACATACTGCTAAATGTCTTGTCACTGATTTCATTCCCAGATGGGGATTACCAGATTGCATTGACTCAGATCAAGGTACCCACTTCACAGGACAGGTAGTCAAGGAAGTGTCTAGAATGTTGAAGATTAAGTGGAACCTTCACTGTCCCTATAGGCCACAAGCATCAGGACAGGTTGAAGATCAAACAGAACAATTAAAACCAGGCTAAGCAAAATGCATCAGGAAGGAGTACCATGGGTTTGAAGCACTGCCCGCAGTACTGTGTAGTATGAGAGCATCACCTAACAGATCAGTAGGACTGAGCCCTCATGAGATTATTACTGGGCCCAATGCAGATGCCAGGTGTGATTGATCTTAGAAATGCTGATGTGCACATTGCTTCTGATGCCCTGATCGCTTACTGTGAAAACCTCACAAAGGCAGTGCAGAGTGCCAGAGAGAGAGTTGAGTCGTGTTGGCAGACTCCACCAGAAGGTGGACACACAATCGTCCCAGGTCAATGGGTCATGATAAAGACATTCAAAAACAAGCCATTAGAGCCTAAGTGGTACGGACCACATCAAGTGATGTTGATTACAGCAGCTGCAGTATTGTGTCAGGAAGGAAAACTTGGACTCATGTGTCACATTGTAAGGTTGTTCCTCCCCTGCAGGGATAGGATAGGGCAGACACAAGAACCAGTGAGGAGCCCAGGGAAGAACCGAAAGCAACAGGCTTGGGGCCAACCCTGAGGTGAAGATTTCCTCATAGGCCTTTCCCTCCATTAGTCCATCCTTTCCTCACTGTTCTTTAGGTGTCAGGAATTAAGAAATAGGGAAAGAAGGAACAACCATAGCAGACTATATTTTGAACAGAGGATACAACCCTAATGTTTGCAGACTCTACAAATACTGCTCTGTGCCGTTGGTCTCTCTTGTTTGTGTTTCTTTCTTCCTCTGTGCAGATACCACCTGATGGCTGTCCTGAGATCCATATGCACCACCCCTCTCACCTGCGGATGAAGCCACAACCTCTAGAAAACAACCAGACCCATTGCCAACTATCACACAAGAAAGAAAGAAGAAAGAAGAAGAAAAAAAAAAATACACAACGCAGAGACTCACATACGATCTTTCAGCAAAACTAATTGCATGTTTTGTTTCTGTGTCAAGCATGCAATTACATATAAGCAACACAGAACATGTACTATGTGCCTGTAACAGATTACAAGTTACAATTAACTTTTAAGTGTCTAAATTTGTATTTTGTGAGAGTTATTAGAACTCTCAAACGGGGAATTGAAGGATTACAAATTTTATTTTAAATGTTTAATTTAGATACACTTCCTGACTAAAGAAAGTGTCAGGAAATACAGATGTTTGAGAGCGTTTCCTGACCATTTGAGCTCGAGACAGCTGTGCCTTTTGTAATGGTAAGATCAAGGAGTCAGACTACTGAGAGATTCAACCTTTGTTAGGTTTATTGGACCACGGGAAGGTCCTGTAACTAACTAACACCTCCCTCAGATGTTTGCGTTCTTTGATGTTTGTCTCCACCTCAAAAAAGTCCCTCCTCCAAAAATACCTATAAGACAACCTGTAAATTACTTAAGAGTGAGATTTTCGATGACTGCAGCTACCATCAACATGTCATAGAATAAAGAAATTCTGCTGACAATCCAATCCGAAATTCTCCTGGTCTTCTCTTCTGAGTTTTCTACTTTAGAAGAACAGAGTTTTCAACAGGACCTTCAACCTGTTGGCAGCCATAGCAGTCCACTATGTGAAGATAAATCCTGGATTGTTTTCCTTAATAAACTTAATTTATTTGTGACTGAAGAAAGAGAGACATGAACATCTTGGATGACATGGGGGTGAGTATATTATCAGGACATTTGTATTCTGGAAATGGACTTCTCCTTTAAGGCTGCTTAATGCTCTTCTTTGGAGATTAATCCATTGTTTTTTCTATTTAAGTTGGACTTGAAGATTGCATTAAAGATGCAGTAAAACTCTGTCAGATATCCTCCTTCATTGCCATACAAAGTGGGTAAGTACATCATTTATGACAATACATTTTTGGGTATTGTTTGATTCTATGTATGTGTGCATATTTACCATGTTAAATTTCAGTTTAAATGTTGGAACAAATTGAATTCAGTATTTGGAGGAGGAGGAGATGCAACCAAGGCAATTCCTTCATGTCCTGCAGTTCTGGGATAAAATCAAGACTTCATTGTTGTGGTAGAAATGGCACTGAAGCAAGACCGTCTTTTTACAAGCATCAACATGCTTTAAATTATTTTAAATGTTGAACATTGAGTATCCCAAACCTGTTGCAGCTGTTATTGCATTGTCTGTACTAGCTTTGTTCTATTTGTTTGTTTGTAAATTTTATTTATCTTGTAAACTGAAACAATTGCATATAACTTAATGTGATAAGGAAATAATTAATAACACAATTTCAACCAGTCATTTAATTTAACAGAAGTATTTACTTTAAATGTAATAGAAATAAAGCATTTTCCATATATTTTTATGCTGTACATTATTATTTATTTACATGGCAATAATAATGATGATTATTATAATAATAATAATAATACCAGGACGGTTAAAGCATTACCCAATGCATTAGGTTAAAATTCCCAACATTAGGTAGGTGCTATAGTAACCCACCATTGGGTTATCTGTTGGGTCATTTTTACCCAACTATTTTTAGTGAGTATTACAGCAGCAAAACTAAACCTATTAAAGGTCAGAGAGATGAATCAGAATGACCAACTTTGGTGCAAACCTTTACAAAAAATGACTAATGCTAATGGATGGCAGGAGAACAATGGAATGATAAAATAAATAAATATATTTAATGACCCCTTTACAAAGTTTGCATTCTTTCGCTGTCTGTATCTCACTGCTGTATTCTGTATTGCTATGTGTTGTTTGCCAAATATTGTGTTATCTTTTATAAAAGATAAATCAAAAGATAACAACGATTTTATTTACAAATTCTTTGTGAATTGGATTCAAAGCTAAAGTACATATTTGAAGCTTCAAGAGTCTTTTTTGTAAAGAGAAAATGCATATATTATGCAATCATACAGAATAGTCCGATAGCTTGCCTTCTTGTCAAACTCTACAAAACTGTGCTCTCTGTTTAATTTCCAAACCAACTTCACAGTGCTTGTTCTCAGTAGACACCTGCACTGTTAATGACTGGTTTATCAGCCTCCACCATATTTTGTCCTCATTACGAGCCAATCAGCATGGTGCATTTTGTCAGTCTGCTAATTACAGGCCAATCAGCTCAGTGCGTTTTGGTGAACCGCTCATTAGGAACCAATCAACTCAGTGTGTTTAGCTGAACTGCCCACAGATTCTGCCACTTGTTGCCCTGATTTGACCTATCGGTCCTTTCCATCAGCTCCCAAATGAACATGAAGGGATCAAAGGCAGAACTATGTGAGGCATATCCAGTGTGGCCTAACCTAATTATGACTGATGCCATGCCAAGCCTGCTGACTTTAGCCTTTGACTGTAATGAGCATGGTGACAGCTAGCAGTGCACCATATATGTTACATATACAGGAAGAATTAGTCATGTTACACTGGAGCTGATGCCCCTTTTGTCTTCGAGTTAAAATGCAATAAGAGGCTTTAATGCATGTGAATAAGGTTTAGTCACACCATTGCTAAAAAGCTTTCATTAGAACTAGCAGAGATAATGTTTATGCCAGACTGCAGGTAACTTTATATTGTCTGTACTGTGAGAATTCACAGGCGCTACATCATAGCAGTTGATCTGTACACACAGGGTCCAAATGTAATGCTCGCCACACACCAAATACAAGTAAAAATGGATTTAGTGAGCAAACAGAGTTGGTTGGCAACTTTATAAGGAAAAGCTGCATTACATGGTTTAAAAAGAACTGCATGAATGATAATTTTAGCCTTGCTGATGTAAGTGACAACTTATCTGTCAATCTGACACATTTTCCTTATCTTTAAACAGCTTATATCTCAGTGAAAGATTCAGCACTGTGGGATTTTTTTGTTTGTTTGTTTCCAGAAGTTCATGATGCAAAATATTCCTTGCATTACACCACAAAATAGAGATAGAGATAGAGACAGGCTTAGCTGGTATTGATGCTGCAAGTGAGACAATGACCTGTACTGTTTGCATTACCATGGTCAATGAATGTAGACTAATAATCAGTTTGATCAGTATTTTTAAAGCAAACATCATTTTTCATCTTTAATATTCTATTTTTTTTTCAGATCACTGTGCCATCTGGTATGTCTCTGG
The DNA here is from genome assembly GCA_027564155.1 of Gymnocypris eckloni scoliostomus. Lineage (NCBI taxonomy): Eukaryota > Metazoa > Chordata > Actinopteri > Cypriniformes > Cyprinidae > Gymnocypris > Gymnocypris eckloni. Next base: position 13,140,548 of record CM050429.1, read on the forward strand.
TAAAAATCGTAAAAACAGTTTAAAATTTTACAGAAGAACATTTTATTTTATAAAATATATTTTGTAAAAGAATAATGATAAATGCAGTTTAATGGTCACCAAAATAACAATAATAATAAAACATTCAATTACATTTTAGATAAAAAGATAAGAGATTTTCTCTTTTCACTAGCAATTACAGAAAGTTCATTTTGGACCCTGAACACACACTCGGTCAAGCCAAAGGCACATGTCGGCTCTACAGGGGTTGAGGTTCACACATTGTCTAAGCTTGAGTGTTTTGTTCTTCATGAACAAAAGTCTCTCGCAGACAGAAAGGCTACAGTAAACAGAACAAAACGTGCCTCAGTTCACACATCACTTTACATCCCCTCCCAGGCAGAGACCATCAGACCCTGCATTGTTGATCTGTATTCTTGTGGTTGCGGCACATGGACTCGACAAGAGTCTGAAGCCTGTTCATTTATATTCACGTGACTGTGGCTCAGCCTCAGTTCCCCCTTATTCACGACCAGCCTCCGTAGCACTAACAAGAAGTCTCCGCTTGTGAGCAAGGTGGTAGCGTTCTTCAGCACCCTGCCGAGATAAAATCACTCCAGACAATCTCCGGCCTTTTCCATTCCTCCTGTCGGTATGCCGCATGGAAGTCGTAAAAATGCCAGATTCTTTTATTGAGGCCCTGGTAATTGTCCTGGCAGTTTAATCGTGCCTTTACAAAAGACGGCGGAATGACGGGCCGTTAACATAATGAGCGGCTCTGTCACCTCCTCCTGCGTTTCAGTCCTCTCTAACCGCTGCACGATTGTGTATGTGTGTGCTTTCCTTTATCTAAATCCAAAAAAGGTCTCAATTTCGCCTCTTTTCTTCTCTGCTCTCTCCAGATGATATAGGGGCGGATCGGATCCTGTGCAACATGCCGACTGAATGGATGACTGACTCTAAATGAGCTTGCACCAAGGGTGAACATTTCAGACCTGACCTCACACATAGAGGTCTATACATATCGCCAGGTGTGCTAGATACAACACCACATTAAGACTGGGTGATTTGATGGCAGAAATGTGTCATCCTGAGTAGATCTGGTATATACCGTAGTACATATCCATACACATTGAATATTAATTAGACAGGACAAATCGATCTGTTTTCAGCAGAGCTCCTGCGAAAAGAGCTGTAAAAATATATTAAGATGGTTTTTGGTACTTATACCGCAGATATATATTCTTAAGGACATCAACACCTAAAATAAAACTCCAGAAAGGTGTACAATATGGGATCTTTAAATGTCAGTGAATGTAATATTTAGTAGATCCTCCCAAGAGGTGAGAGCTTACTGCTAATAATTCTACCAAAACACTCTTGGAGAATCTATGGCGAATTGGCGTGTTCTTGTATTGTCTCATTCTCATTCATAAACTGAGGGTTAGACAACTCATAGGAAATCACCAACTTTGTTTTTTATTAGACTAGATTGATTAAATATTGATAAGTCAGGGTAGCTGGCTTGTTAATCACAAAAGATGCAAAGACACACTATAGATTAAAGCTGTCCCAAATTCTCTCACACTCTATATGTGTGTGTCTATCGTTTGTTTATGTATGAATAAAAGCCTTTTTACTGTGTTACCAAATGAAATCTCTTCGTCATATAAAGTGATCGAAGATGACAGCTCAATTTTCTTTTGAAATTTTAAGTTAAAGTTTGGGGCGAATAAAATGTTTAAGGAGAGATGGACATTTCTCAGGTTTCAGTAAAAATATTTTCATTTGTGATGGACGAAAGTCTTATGAATGTGGAATGCGTAAATGATGACGAAATTAAAATTGATTCATGATTACTCATGCCATTATATAAGATTTCGGTCAAAGATTCCACCTTTAGACCAAATTCTGTGCGATGAGTCCTTTATTGAGACACATATCAGCCCTGTCTGCTCACCGCACATTAATACTCATATATCCCACCTACTTATTCCCGGCTGAATCAAGTCAATCCCAGTCAATATTCACTCACAGAGACAGCTAATTAAAAAGTCACCCCAAAAATCATGCCGAACGAATAGACTAAGAGATATATGCAGAGGATAATTAGCAGGGTGAAGACAGAGCACCTGGACAGGCCAGTAGGTGAGGGAAGGGGGCATTCACATTAATCCTGGTGAGAAACAGCAGCCGTGCCAGAATGAATTCATATCCCACCGTGGCGCAATGAACAGCACCGCATAATGTAATCTGCCATAATTCAAGGTTACTAAATGTGCGGCTAACAAATTTATTCAATCCCCTAAGAGCCTAAAGGGCTAAATGAGCATTAGTAGGAAAGGTGGAATTAATTTGCCTCGGATGCATGAATCTCACACTATTGTTAACTGTTGGAAATTACTTAATGATCACTTGTATTAACACCTTGAGAAAGGGTAATTCGGATTTGCTCAAAGACTCATAACTACACTGAAGTGATAGAATGAACACTTCAAAAAGTATGAAGTAATGTAACAAAATTATATGCTAATCATTCTTCTCATCTTTATTAATTCACAACTGAATCATATTTTATTCCCACATTTGGCATGATTATGCTGTAGACTTGGTAGCAAAGTTTCTCTAAATGCTTACACTGCAACAAAACAGTTGACAAAGTCCATTAACGTTTCTCCTTGGACTGGAACCGTGATGGCTGTCAAAGTGAAGTGTGACACAGAAGGACACAAACCAATCATCGCTCACATTGCTTGTATCTCCCCTGCAGGAGAGGACGCTTCAGAGATTGACCCAAAATATTTGCTGTTAGCAGTGTATTGTGTTTCTAAAAGAGATAAAATGAACACATGACTTTAAAGTACTAAGAATAAAATGTCCCCACAAGGATAGTAAAACCTGAAATCACCTAAACGCCTAATAAACATACTGAATGTGTCTTAATGAAAATGTAAAAAGGTTTGTGTGAAGGTTAGTTTTGGGTTAGGAGAAATATCATTAGACCAAAGTCAATGGAAATTCTCAACCACCACCAAAGCAAACGTGTGAAAATCAGTGCAAAAGTGTCACTCTCCGTCAATGACTGTATAACGTGCCTCTGGCTGTCTAGCTGGTGGCTATATGTCTTTCATCCTTTACATGTGATCCTCAGTGGAAAACCAGTATGTGTCAGAAAGAGAGAGAATATATACGTTACACTGACAGTGTGCTCTTATATTCAAGACTAGCCTGTGATTGAATGTCTTTTCTGGTTTTACTCATGTTTTTAATCCTGTCCCACTTGTGGCTTTTGTTTTTTGCTCACAGTCCTATTATACACCTGTTGTGGCCTATTGCTTTATGACAACAAGGGGTATTATGCACCTTTTTTATATTTAATGTTGCCCCAGTGGCAGTCTTGGTTTCATTTGTTGCCCTAGGCTAGATAACACCTTAAATCAGCTTAGCACTTCATTACGTAATAACACACGTTTTGGCTAGTGAGACAATATTCAGATACCGTGCAAGGAAACCCCCGGTTCAACATCACAACTAAATATTGAATCTTTTTTTAGAAAATCAAGCAAAAAGTGCAATTGAACTTAACAGACAATGCGTCTTTGTTGTATGTAAAAGAAAGCTTTGACATTTTGATAATAACTATGTATGTCTTCTACTGAAAAGTGGCATATGCACGCTGTTGCAAACTGGGTTGCTGGATGATGACAGTTTTCTATTCAAAGTAAATGATCTGCATTAGCTATGGTAATTATCAAAGATAGCTACCTTTTGGGGGGAGTCGTAGTCAAAATCCACCTGAAGATATATGGGTAGGCCTACTCAATGACATGACGCTACTAATGCCGACAACATCCCCCACACCTCCCACTTTCTCTTTGTTCCTTTTTAAGTTTGTGTGAGTATATACTTAAAAACATTGTGACATTCACATTTATCTCATAAATGTAACCCATTTCTGTTCCATATTCAATGTGGGAATTTAAATCTAAAAGCACTAAATTAAGCATTACTCTAGCAGTAATGCTTCAACGAGGCTATTAAACATCATAAGGACTGTTATCATCAATCTGAACTGTTGTTTTCTCCACCATGGCACGCCAAGAAAGCTTGCCTCAAAACGCCTGCTTTCAGCCTGTTGCCCAATGCACAAGCGCTTCTCTTGAGACTGTTTGACAAAGCGAAGTCTCAGTGGAATACACAAATGGAACGACAGGACGACAGGAGCCAGCGGCATGGGGTCTAGTTAGGAGGCATTCGTCGCAAACGCTTTTGACAAGAGCTCATGACTCCACAGTCTCAGGCTGCTGGCTCTTCATAATTCTTTAAAGGCATTTGCATAGCTGCAGTAGGATGCGTCCTGAGCTCTACCTGCGGACCGCGCGAGATGCCACGATGACGCGCACAGCTTGACGGACAGGGTGTCAGGGTGCTGCTTTAATGATGGAGGTAATGTGCCGTGAATTAGCGCATTAAATACAAGCGACAGGTAATTTTAACACACAAACGTAATCGCATCAGCGGGTAGTCCGATCCGTCTCATTTGGTGTGCCAAACATGATAATGACACTTAAGTGCGCACTGACAATCTAGCGTAAATCAAACCGGAGATAATATTAATGTCCCAACAGCTGAAACACTGCAACTTTCGGGTAGAATAACTTATAACATCATTGCAATCGCAAAAGAAACAAGTTGAAGTCAAAACGCAGCGACAAAGTAGAGATGATTCGTGCGTCTGCAGGCAAATAAAGGATTATCATTCCCTTCACATCCACAACAGCTGCATCTGAGCTCATCCTCCGTTCCCCTCAAATCAGCAGAATTAATCGGAGGAAAACTCACCAAAAATTGCCAGCTGGAACAAGTAGAGCCCGATGAGGTCCATCCTGCTTAGAGCCAACAATCTCGACGCAGTAAAAGACTTTCGCGACTGCCCGTGTCCACTGGCACCAAAGTTGTCCAGAAAACGTCGTACTGCGTTCAGTGCTGATTTCCTCCAAAAATGCGAGACGCAATCCAAATCATTTCATAGGAACAGAGCACGTCGAGAATCATCTTTTATTCCGCCAGCAAATCTGGCGCCAGATCGAGGGAAACAGTTGCGCAAAATCAGTCACGAAACGGCACTATTTCGTTAGCAAGTTTGGATGCTGCGTTAAAAGCTCATTAGCACTCAGGACACTAATTGAAGAGCGGTGCTGATCTTCGGAAGTGTTTTTCGTCTGGTGCTGCGTCTCTGTCTAACTCCTGAGCGCATGAGAACTGCACTAACACTAAATCACTGAACGCGTAAGAGCACTGCGCTCTGGCCTCCAAGTCTACTGACAGCAGAGGAGCAAATGTGTGGAAATGCCATACTCTCTATGGAACATCAGATCCCTAAAAAGAAGTTTAAAAATGTATCTTTATTTCCAAATTTGTTACAAGATAAAATGTTTCAAAAACAGAAAAGTTCATTGTATTACTGTGTATTCTGTGGTATGCTAGAAGGTCGCCCACATCCATGGAGAGAGAAAATATTATTTTAATTTGTAAAGCTTTCAAAAATAAAGCCAGTTCTGTTCATCATTTGAATGTTTCACTGGTTCTTGAGAAGTTGAACAAAATGTATCACTTAAAATAGCAACAGCTGCATTTAAATGAATCACAGATAATGACTAACAAACAAATAAAGATAAATTAACTAATTTCTTATTTTTTAAAATAATAATAAAACATTGCTCAGTACCATAAAACCACCTGTACTTTATTGTCACAACTATTACAAGTCAACTCTGTCACATTATATAGAAACGGTTTTATTTATTTATTTTTAGATTTACTACATTTGTTTTGGTTATTTTGCTTTCTCACAGAACAAACATAAAAACTACTGTTATAACAATGAAATAAAATAAAAACTAGAACAGTTTAGGGACAAAGGCACACAAAGATAAATCATTATTTTCAGATTGTTTAAGTCTCCTTTTAAGTTGGTCATGTTATAGTGAAATGTAGTTTGTCAGCAACAATAGAAGAAGAAGAAGATGCATTCAAATATAGGTGAAAACATGTTGCAGAGATTAATCCAAAATAATTCCTTGATACAATTTTTTTTCAACTAGTGTAGACTTTATTTTCCAAGAATCAGTGAATATTTATTTATTTAGTTTGTGTTCCATGCCTGCAACAATTTCAACAGAGAGAAATATTCATCCAGGCTGGGAAGCAGAGCTCTCAGCCTCAGTGTAAATAAGAAATGAGTGACATTTCCATTAGGGTTGGCAAATGTTGAAAATGTGTGTGTGATTGCTTGAGCTGTGTTCGATCTCACTGTATGTTTCTTCTTTTCATCACTTTTGTTCTCAGTGCTGTGGCACCTTTGAAGTGTGGATGTAATAATTATGACATAATACCTTCTGCAGGTATTTTGACTGACAGGGAAGAGAGAGTGAACAAGTGAGAAAAAGTGAGAACGATAGATTGCTAGAGAGTGAGAGAGAAAGAGTTTGGCCAGCATAAATATTTGCCAGCAGGGGTTTGGCACAGCATCCTCTCTCACATGCTGGAAAACGGTGGAAACAGGCATACTAACGGCCCATCTGTTGAGAGAGAAAGAGAGACAGAGACATAACAGAAAGTCCTTTTGCGCAGTGCTGACAGGTGATGACTCTACAGCACGTCCTCTTTACTTTCATCCTGGTTCCACTCTCAGAACTTCTGTAAAAGATGGAGAGAACGTACGTGTAAAGTGTATGCAGTTAGAAGCGTAATAAATCTCAAATGTGATTGCATGTTACACTTTTCATATTATTAAGTCTATTAGAAGGCTTCAAGTTATTGTGCAAAGAGTACCCAGGATAAAAGGTACAGATCATGGGGCAAGTTGTCACAATAGAACATGTCATTAAACTGCAGTACAAATAGCACAGTTGTAAAAGGAGAACTATACATGGTTCCCTTTCTATAGTTGGTGAAAACTTTAATGTAACGACCGTTTTTGGAAGTGATTTTATAATTTACAGTGAAAATGCACAAATTGTCATTTCATGCATGTTTTTTAATTGAAATAAATTTTCTTCTTAGCATTTTCTTATGTACATTAGGGTTTTATGTTACATCTTATGTTGTTGAATTAATGTTTATTGCAATATTTTAGTGTCATTTTTTTACCTTGATGTGTTTTATAACTATACATTTTTGTGTTTAAAACTATACAAAACCACTGTCAGAGAAACCAAGCGATTATACGCAAAAAAAACATTAACACTTTATTTTAAGGTGTCCTTGTTACACATGTTATATGTGCTTACTATTATAAGAACAATAAATGATGCATAATTACGTGCAAGTAACCCTAAGCCAAATCCTAATCATAACCCTAACCATGTAGTAACATGCAGTTAATTAATATTTCTCAGTACTTAAATGTATAATTGCACTGTAACAAGGATACCTCAGAGGAAGCCAACCCTCAGACAATATACAGAACTAACCAAATTTCTATGTAAGTTAAATAAATTAAGTTTCTACAATATATAAATATATTGTTGAAACTTAATTTCCAGTAAATCTGCTTTGCAACGATTGTATCGTAAAAGCGTTATGCTAATAATCTTGAATTGAATTGAATTAAAGTGTAACCCCAAAACCTCATACAGTACGTACAGCCCTTGTAAGAACTTTCCCATGTGACAGCCGTCCTATATCTGGAATATCTTGAAATTCATGGTTTGGAATGACAAGTTGCTGTTATTCAGTTTTTTTGATACATTGCCAGGGGTTATCATCTCAGCCATTTCATCTCAGCTTAGTCTGAACTTTAATCTCCTGTAATTAGTTCATCTGTCAAACGCTTGCACCTTTGGGTTTTATTTGAATGTATATACATAATCATGCAAAGTTCAAATGTACATGCTTTGAATTTGTCTGTGGCCTCAACCATCTTTCACCCACCCCACCCCACCCCCTCCCAAATTCTCCATTCTCTGTCATATGATTCTCTGGTCTTCATCATTTGGACTAAACGAACATAAAAATATACATTAGCTGTTTGGTTTTAACATTGGGATCTTTAAGCAGAGGCTACAGGAACAAAATGGTTTGGCAACATTTCCATACATATTACTATTTCTATTCGTTTTTCAGGTGTTTGGGAATAATGAAAACCTACAGTACTAATTTACTTCCTTTTTATGACCTCAGGCCACCAGTATGACCTCAGTTTCTGAACATAGATTCATTATTATGTAGATGTGTTAAGTCAGTGATTGGGTTTCTGACATCAGAAATCCAAGGATTTTGGAAGGATGATGTTCTGCAGCTTATTTTAAAAAAAAGTTATTAAATTGAGTTCTGGAAAACTTTTTCTTAGTTTATTCTTAGTTATTTATTTTAAGGATCAAAGGAAAATGTATTCATCATTATATGATTAAATACATAAGGTAAAGGTTAAATCTAGATTAAAGACACATCTCTTTAGCCAAGCATTCATATAATGCATCTCATAATCTTGTACTTCAGTTATATCTGATCAAACGCACATTATTATGTTTTAGCTTGGGTTGAACAAAACATTTTTGTTGCATATAGTTGTCATCAGAGGATTCTCCAAGAAATTTTGGAGCACTTCATGCTTCCTTCTGCTGACCAGCTTTTTAAAGATGCTGATTTCATTTTCCAGCAGGATTTGGCACCTGCCCACACTGCCAAAAGCACCAAAAGTTGGTTAAATGACCATGGTGTTGGTGTGCTTGACTGGCCAGCAAACTCACCAGACCTGAACCCCATCGAGAATCTATTGTCAAGAGGAAAATGAGAAACAAGAGACCAAAAAATGCAGATGAGCTGAAGGCCACTTCAAAGAAACCTGGGCTTCCATACCACCTCAGCAGTGCCACAAACTGATCTCCTCCATAACACGCCGAAATGAGGCAGTGATTAAAGCAAAAGGAGCCCCTACCAAGTATTGAGTACATATACAGTAAATGAACATACTTTCCAGAAGGCCAACGATTCACTAAAAATGTTTTTTATTGGTCTTATGAAGTACTTTAATTTGTTGAGAAAGTGATTTGGTGTTTTTTTGTTAAATGTGAACCAAAATCATCACAATTAAAATAACCAAAGACTTAAACTACTTCAGTCTGTGTGCATTGAATTGATTTAATACACAAGTTTCATAATTTGAGTTGAATTACTGAAATAAATGAACTTTTCCACAACATTCTAATTTATTGAGATGCACCTGTAATTCCATGTGCATGACAGGAATAAACCATTCCACGTAAACAAGACAGGTGCACAGGTGGATTTCACTGACATGGATTCTAATAGAGCTTCACATAAGAATGTTAGATCTTAGTTACACTTTAAAATATTCACTTCACTGTCTCTTGGAATCACATACATGGAATATAAAACTATTACCAATAATTCTCTCACACCTAAGAGAATATAACTGCTATTATTAATTAATTCCATCGTTCATCTACTAATGCATTTATTCATGCAATTACCTCAACAGAGATTTCATTCTGAACCTGAGATGCAAATTACTATATTTTTTTTTTCAGGGGCAAACACTGGCTAAACTCGCTGAAAGACCCTTTCTGTCCTCACCAATCATCAAGCTCCGCTGACATGACACATCCTAATTTATTGACTCAACAGACAATTATAACGCAATAACGGGACTCATTTTCAATTAATTTATAATGTCATTCTATTTGCGTAATTGCTGTCATTGTTGTAATTGTGTGGGCTTACAAAGTTGACCTCCATGTCTGTGAGTAGAAGGAATGTGTCAGCAGAAACAGAGGGAGGTGACAACACTGCTTTTTACTTATTATACCAACTCTATGAGACATTAATATGCCTTGAGTCAATGGAGGCACAGGAGGGTAAAATCTGTGTGTTTGTGAGTGTGTGCGTGCGTGCATGCGTGCGTGTATGTGCGTGGGTGTGCGTCCACTATATGTGCGAAAGATAAAATGTCAGCATGTTGCATCTGATGTGAGACAAATTTTAATGTGCACAGGAAGAGTGTGTGTGAATCTGATGTGTGATTTTTCCTGGGAAGCTAGGAGACAACAGGTCACGCTTTCACATTCAACCTTGAATATGAAGAGCTCTTTTCCAAAACGTGATAAACGGCAAATAAAAAAAAATGAGTTCGTCATGCCATTTTGCTGTGTACTGAACCTATTCACTGCTCCATCAATGTTTCATGCCAAATCGCTATATTTCCTTGTTTAAAATGTACTGCAAGATGCAGTTCTTTTCCAAACCGCTATAAGCGCCGAACCTGTTTTTAGCCTAAATGCGATAAATCCTCTCGATCAATCAGAATTCGTTCTATGCAATCCAACATGACGACGCTTTGAAGCGTTTGTTTGTGCTCAGTCTTCAAAATGAGTGCTTTAAACTCTAATAACACTTTTGATGGCCAGTGAGACCTACACCTGGGGGTAGAAAACGCAGACTGGACAAAGAAAATCACAAAAAATAAAAGGTGGTGTTTAACCGATTAACGCTAGAGGCTGTAGCCTTTGGCGTTCCTTGTTAGAGCGCCCGCGTCCCGCGCCGGAGACCCAGGTTCGAGACCCGTTCGGTGTGATGGTGCGGGCGGGTTACATCAACACAAGGCTGGTGCGATCGGTTTATAGTATGAGTCCCTAATGTCATATGTTGCATTTTCTCTTTTTTTTTTAAAGACATAAACCAACATTAAAAAAAAGGATGGATTTGTAGCGTTTAAAAAAAAAAAAAAAAAAAAAAACTTTGCATTTATAATCGACAATATTGTTGTTTCATTTAACAATCATTGTTTAACATGTTCAGACTGAGCCAACTGACCATTTTAACAGGATAAATTGAATATTAACAAAATGTATGGGTCTAGGTAAACAAATGTAATTTTCATGAAAACTATTAAAATGGATTTATAGCGTTTTGGAAAAGAGCTCTTCATATGTACTCATATGGTTTCATCGCTTGCTGACCTGGAGAGCATCATCTCTTCATAATATACATTTCTTGAAACACACACAAACATACATGCACATCTCCAGACTTAGACAGGAATAACAATTCTAAGACTTCCTGGAATTGATTTAGAAAATAGTGTCTCCTGCCCCCCCTTTGCTCATGTGACTCATTTATCTCTCTTTACTGAGTATTTTGCAATGTCCTGAAACATCAGGACAGTGATTCACCTCATAATGAAAGCCCTGAATTCTCTTGAAATCCAGTTTTTCTTTTAGCTCTTAATACCTCTGAAGAAATTGGAGGGTTTTTTTATTCTTAAAAAAGTCTTATCCCCCTTAATGACTGATCAAAATAGGATAGCACATTGTTGTGATACCTTCTTCCAACTAATTAACCATTTAGCTATGCTAAGTTAGTCGGCTAAGCAATTAACGTGCTAACTAAAAGCTAACTGAAAGTACAATTAAAGGAAAGCTTAATTTGACCAATTTTTGCTTCTGTAATACAGCAAGTAATTAAAATCACATTAACCCTAAAAGGGCAAAACCATAGAGAGAAATTAATGTATTGCTATTTTCCATCTTATTGAAACTCGAATAATACATTTTCATAATTTGTTTTTATTTTTTTCAAAACTTGAAAAACTATCCCTCATGATATGTCGCTCCTTTGGGAGTATAAATCAACTGAAAACAGAACACTTGTTTATCAATGCTTGTAAAAATATGGTTGTAATTCCTGAACGCTTTGGAATACAGACTGTTGAAATCTTTTTATAGAAGACACAGCAGATTATTCCTGAAAGCAAAAAAAAAAAAAGTTATAAAGGTTTAAGTTTACAGTAATGATAATGTAGTATACTATTTGTATTTTATTTTATATTAAATTAATATTTTATAAACTATGTTGCACTCTAAAACTGTAAAATCAAAGCCATATGTATAACCAAGTTATGTTCCAAATTTGAAGCTGATATCACAAAAATTGTGGTTTCTGTGAGATTTTGTTTGGGCGCTCTACCAAAAATAACCTCTGGGTTACACCCAAACTGACATGAATTTTTTAAAGCAGTTTTCTTTCACAAATCAATCATTTTCTGTCACTATATCACTTCTATTACAAAACAGTTGCCAAATAGGGAACCTTGACTGTCAGACCTTTCAAACGATATGTGTGTTATGTCAAGATTACAAACAGATTTGATTTTCTAAAACACAAGCCACAAAATCACAGAGTCTATATATATAAATATATGTGTGTGTGTGTGTGTGTGTGTGTTTTATAAGTTGATTTATACCCCTAAAAGGGCAAAGTTTTCCCATGATATACAAACATTTCGAGACAGATTACCAAAAGATGCAAGCATTTAATTAACACAATTTTAATGTAAACTTAATAAGCTAATGATAAATAACAGCTTTTTAAACAGGGAAGTCCCCTCCAATATGTGTAAACTAGATCAACTTTTATCGGAGGGTGAGTAGATTTCCCACTATATGCAGCCATGCCGTTTAGCTATAGATTGTATTTACACTATGTTAAAATAGTAAGATTTTCTGCTATTTATATTACTTCATATAATTCAAATAGTGGCAATTATTTGCACCTCAGTGTTGTTGTACATTATAAAACAGTACTCAATAATAACGTATTGAGTGTAATTTTTTATGCCAATGCCACCATATTGGGACAATAAAGCCCTCTCTACACCTAACCCTACCTGATACTTTTATTTTCAACTTTTTGTTATTTCCTTCATTTTTATTGAAAATAAATTCCTTTCTGGTGCCATAAAAAAAGTTCGACAAAAGGCAGGCTTGAACGTCACAAAGTATGCGCCATACCATCTACACCACTGAAACTGAAGTTTGATTAGTGTCTTTTTTTAGAGTTGACTAACCCAATCACACATTAATGGGCGGAGTTAGTGTAAATAGCCGTTGCCAACAATGTGGGCTATTTGCACTTAGTGTAAATAGACACTCCAATTAAAAATTTATATTCATATCAGATAAAGTAAAACAGCAGAAACTATTATAACTTGAGTTGTTGCCTAGGTTGGTTAATTATAGGCAAATAGACCGTAGTGGTAACTGGTTTGGAGGTTGTTATTGTTACCAGCATGAACACTGTTTTGTGAACCCAGTCAATGCCCAGCAAATATGCTGCTGCAAACTAAATGTTTTTCTGAAAAGTCGAGCCAGTGCTAAATCATGTTTTATTAATAAAGGTTCATTTGTTGTAGCTTCAAACTACTTCAACACCTTCCTCTGCATATAGTAGTAGTGATTTTCTTTATTTAGATGTGACTGAATGACAGAAACATGCCTATTTCTGTAAAATCCATCCTGACTGCTTTAGGATAAGGCAAAAGCACGAGTTAAAAAAAGGTTTTATAATCATTAGTTTTATTATTTGGTTAATTTCGAACAGAAAAAAATACAGTGTAGCTTTAAGAATAATAACTACAATGAATAAAAACAATTTGTATAATTTCTAATCAGGCACTGAATAGAGTACCCATTGAAAAGCTGTCAGCCAATGAGATGGCTTTGAGGAAGGGTGATAGGATACTGCATAGGATATTGCATGGCATTAATATAGAATGCTAATTCGCATTAGCTTGACTAACCTGAGAAATACAGTTTTTAAACCTGATTTTGATTAAAAAAGATCCAAATTTATGATCCCATTTTGTCAGATTATATTGGCGATTTGAAATATGTTGCTGAAACATAATCTTGACAAACTCTTTTGGAGATTTCATACTTGACCCATTCAAGTACACAGAAAATAGCTGCCTGGGGGTGTTGCAAAAATGGCCGCCAAGTGAACTTTTGCTTATGGTGATGTTATAGTGTGGCTCATGTAATGATATTGCACAGCATGCAGCGGCGGGTGTGAGAGGGGGGATTGTGGGGCAAGGTGAAAAGATAGGATTCACCTAGAAATTGTCCCACAGGGGCATTCTTGGATGAATTACTGAAAACGAAGCACAGCCGAAGTGCCCTATATAATGAGGGTGAATAACTCAATGTCTGACTGAGTGAAGGAGCAAGAGAGAGAGAGAGAAAAACAGAGGGTTGGGGTTCCAAGCTCCCTAACATTGACAAGAAAATAGAGCATGTGCCCCTGTATTTGCCACCCCCTTCCATGCTTTAAATACTATGAGGACAAACCTCATGCTGTTGAGACAGAAAAATGCATGTTTTTTTCACACATCTATCTGTAACCACCCCACCATTTAATAGAGTTAGTAGTTAGAAGAATAGCATTAAAGAGGGCCATTACAGCTGTATTCTTCATCAGAATGTTCCGTTCCTGCTGTGGACTACAGACAAGCACTGCATGAAGTGAGCTGTGTTGGGTGAGCTCTTTAAAATTGTAGCTTGTCAAGCTACAAGCTACTCACAATTGAAAGTATTTACAGTCAAGCTACTCTTTTGAAAATGCAGATAGAAGTATAGGAGTATCTACACTGAAGATATTAAAAGGAGCAGTGTGTTTAAATAGAGAAGATTGATAAAGGTTGTAACAGTTTTTGCTGTGACATCTGTTCTCTGTATCTTAACATTGATAAAAAAAATCCATCTTTACATGGTGAAAATTAAAGTAATTTATATGTCAAGTACAAAGAGTGCTGCTGTTACAATCTACCCCACAGGGTGAGTTGTACAGTAATATATGAGGTCTGTTGTAACACTAATAGAAAACATGGACATCAGTTTAAAGTCTCTGTATAATGAAAGAAGCAACAACTGTTTTCTTCCATATTGTGACACATGTGATTGAAATGGATTGTCAAAATGGAAAAAGGTACAGTGGGAACTTGGCTCTATCATTGTTTGTTGACTTTAGGAGATATATCCGAATGCAAGGTTGAGTAGGAATATAAAGGGATAGTTCAGCCAAAAATAAAAAATGCTGTCATTATTTACACTCCCTCAAATTGTCCCAAATATGTGCAAGATAATTTTTTCTGCGGAACTCAAAAGAAGATATTTTAAGAATTGGGAACCAAACAGTTTTTGGTAACCACTGACTTAGACTCACATAGTATACCAGTGTCATTTCAGTAGAAGATCCAATTATGACATTTTGATTAAAAATTACGAGCTCAATTTTTGGAACCATAAAAACATGTGCATCGACGAAATGTTCACATTAAGATCAATAAGTTGCATTCAGAAAATATAAGGTTTCCATGTCATGCTGACTTTAAGAAAATAAATGCATGGGGAATTTAAATATAAACTAATTTAGTTTTAAAATGTGTTAAGCAAATAAGCAAACCAACATTCGGTCTTAAAAATGCCTTTAAAAGCATTATAGGCATGCCTGAAGGGTATAAATTACTAAATTAGCTGTTGTGACCCTAAATATTTAATTTTTATCAGGTTTTGACAGTGAAGGTGGAACAATTATTTAGCATATACATTAAAAGCCATAACAGAGAGTATGTGTGTACATGTTAGTGACTGCTTCAACAGCAGTTCAGAATATGAAAAGACAATGCAGAAAAGCTGAGCGGATGTGGCGGAAACTAGAAATACACTATAGCATCTATAAAGACAGCCTTCATGCTTTCAATTTGGAACTAGCCACAGCTAGACAGACCTTCTTCTCAAACCTTATAAACAGTAATTTAAACAACACTCGCACTCTTTTGCTACTGTTGAGAGACTGACAAACCCCCAAGTCAGATTCCCAGTGAAATGCTCTCGGACAGCAAATGCAATGAGTTTGCTTCCTTCTTTTCAGAGAAGATCAGTAATATCAGGAAGGAGATTGGCACATCTTCCTGTAATACAGGGTCACACAGATTCGACAGCAATCTCAAAAAGAAGTGACTATGTCTGTTTTAAAACAATTGATAGCAAAATTTTGGAAGAAATAGTACAGCATCTTAAATCGTCAACCTGCTATCTTGAGCACTTCCCACATCTTTTTCAAAAGTGTGCTTAACTGTTTAGAAGCAGATCTCTTAGAAGTGGTGAACACCTCACTTCTTTCTGGGACTTTTCAAACTCCTGAAAACTGCAGTTGTTAAGCCCCTTCTGAAAAGAGCAATCTTGATAACACCATGTTGAGCAACTATAGACCAATATCAAATCTTCCTTTCATAGGTAAGATTATTGAAAAGGTAGTTTTTAATCAGCTGAACAACTACTTAAACTCAAATGGATTCCTGGATAATTTTCAATCTGGTTTCGCGTGCATCACAGCACAGAGACAGCACTCATTAAGATAATAAATGATATTCGCTTTAATTCTGATTCTGGCAAAATATCAGTGCTGGTACTACTAGATCTTAGTGCTGCGTTTGACACTGTCGATCATAGCATACTTCTAGAGACTGGAAAACTGGGTCGGGCTTTCTGGGATGGCACTCAAATGGTTCAGGTCATACTTAGAAGGGAGGTTATTATGTGAGTATAGGAGCATAAGTCTAAGTGGGACGTCCATGACATGTGGAGTCCCACAAGGCTCAATTCTTGCACCGCTGTTGTTTAGCCTGTATATGCTCCCACTAAGTCAGATAATGAGGAAGAACCAAATTGCCTATCACAGCTATGCTGATGATACCCAGATCTACCTAGCGTTATCTCCAAATGACTATAGCCCCATTGACTCCCTCTGCCAATGCATTGATGAAATTAACAGTTGGATGTGCCAAAACTTTCTTCAGTTAAACAAGGAGAAAACTGAAGTAATTGCATTTGAAACAAAGATGAAGTTCTCAAGGTGAATGCATACCTTGACTCTAGGGGTCAAACAACTAAAAATCAAGTCAGAAATCTTGGGGTGATTCTGGAGACAGACCTTAGTTTTAGTAGTCATGTCAAAGCAGTAACTAAATCAGCATACTATCATCTCAAAAACATTGCAAGAATTAGATGTTTTGTTTCCAGTCATGACTTGGAGAAACTTGTTCATGCCTTTATCACCAGCAGGGTGGATTATTGTAATGGTCTCCTCACCGGCCTTCCAAAGAAGACCATTAGACAGCTGCAGCTCATCCAGAACGCTGCTGCCAGGATCCTGACTAGAACCAGAAAATCTGAGCACATCACACCAGTCCTCAGGTCCTTACACTGGCTTCCAGTTACATTTAGGATCGATTTTAAAGTACTTCTACTCGTTTATAAATCGCTCAATGGCCTAGGACCTAAATATATGTCAGATATGCTCACTGAATATAAACCTAACAGACCACTCAGATCATTAGGATCGAGTCAGTTAGAAATACCAAGGGTTCACACAAAACAAGGGGAGTCCGCTTTTAGCTATTATGCCGCCCGCAGCTGGAACCAGCTTCCAGAAGAGATCAGATGTGCTAAAACATTAGCCACATTTAAATCCAGTCTCAAAACTCATCTATTTAGCTGTGCTTTTGTTGAATGAGCGCTGTGCTACGTCCGAACTGACTGCATTGTATTTTATGTAGAATCATTTTCCATTTAACTGTTTTAAATCTCATTTTAAATCAATTTCTATATCATTTTAAAACTCCTTGTTTTATTATTTTTAACTTCTTGTTTTTATTGCTGTGAATGATTATTTCACATTCTTTTATGTAAAGCACTTTGAATTACCAATGTGTATGAAATGTGCTATACAAATAAACTTGCCTTGCCTTGCCTTGCCTTGCTTCAAATATTGGCTTTTCTCTTTTATGAGAAAGAGTTCAGTGAAGTGAATATGAGAATATGTGTTCAGACTTGGATATTTCTTTTTCTTAACGTTTATTTGAAAGCTTTGAAGAAAATGTTATAAGTTAAATTAAATCATAGGATCTGCTGATTCAGTTCTGTAATTTAATATCCATAAACCTTATCAAATTATTACCCAGGAGTGACATTATTCTCTACCTCATTTTTTACCAACACACACCATTTGTATTTGTGCAAAGATTTCTATAGTCACCTCAGGAGGATGGTGGGATAGGAATTTCATTCCCACAGCACTGGGACTCAAATAAGTGAATCATTTTTGGTATTTGTGCTTGTACACACTGTCTGAACGAATTAATTCACTAGAATGAATTAGACATTCAACCCCTACATTCTACACTATATGAGAGAGAGGGCATTTAGGAGGGCGAGTGTGATTATTAAATACAATCAATGTGACATTTTGACATGCTGCACCACTACTAAAAAGTAGTTTCTCATTGTTAAAGTATTTTGAAAGCTGCACTTCTTTCACGTTACTAGAAAATAGTTAAGATAGTAGCGTCTCTACTAAACTGATGTGAGAAAGACATCACTTTTGGTTTTCAGTAGGGAGTATCGGCATGGAGAATTGCTACTTCTGCTATTTTAGGGGGACATTATTTTGTCCCATGGCAGCACTTGGGTTGTAAAATAAGTAAGTGCAGAAAACGATGGAGAAAAATGAGACAGTCCTGTGGCTACATCCCAGACTGTTTATTTCGCTCAGCGCAGTCAAACCTTAAACCAGCCGCAGATTATGCCATGCTTCTGTTGCATCTGCTGCCCCTCAGCACTGCAGCAGTTAGATAAATGTGTTAGTGAAGCTCCTGCGGCAGTAATGCCAGCCTCCAGCGTCTGGCACAGGATATCAGATGCGACATGATGCATAGACAGCAAATGCAAGGGGGGAAAACAAGATGAGTGAGTCTTCCATGGACCATGAGGGGTATAAACAGAAGGTGAGAGGTACATGCAATGGTGAACTATGATGACAAGATGAGACAATTCAGTATTATGTTCTAGGCAAAGCATAACATCTAAACAGCGCTCTGAGTTCTGCTCTTAAAACTGTAAGGCTTACCTTTAGAAGTGCTTACAGAAAACAGAAGGTTTAACAGACTTATGGGAGATCTTTTAAAGCCCCCTACAGCAAAAAACATCCAGTCCACTCATAAGACTTTAGGAAAAAACTGCTTACACTGTTGCTCACCATGAGGTACTGATGAAACACAGACAGGAGAATGGCAGTGGCCCGCCTGTGGGTAAATGCGTAGGTAAACCGAGGCCGTGATCTTACCATGGTAGAGATGGCGCAACATGGTGCAAGAACATTATGGTTTCTTTTAGGAATCATTATGTTCTCCTTTAGGACCGGTTGTGTGGAATTATGATCATCCGGCATTATCAGCATTTGATGAAAATAGAATGTTGAAAGTTTGGAGTAGGTTATTTTATTTATTTATTTCATAAAATGCATATCAAGGCTGCATTCTTATGATGAAAAATACATAAATATTATGAAATATTACTACAATTTAAAATAATATAATATTAGATATATTATATGTAATTTAATTATATATTGTAATATAGTTAATGTAATATATTTTTGGTATGCAAAGTAGATTTTTAGCCATTACTCCAGTCTTTAGTGCCACATGATCTTTCAGATCATTTTTTTTCAGGATTTTTGATGAATAAAAAGTTTAAAAGAACAACATATACATACAATGTAATAACAATGTTATAACATAACATTTACTTGTTACTGTAACTTTATATGATATTAATCCACTAAAGTATAATTTGGCAATATTTTAAATAATAGTTACATTTTTAAAACTCTTGTTGCTAATCAATAAACAGATCAAGAAACATAGTGTTTCATATATATATATATATAGTACCTTACGAGTAAATGCTTTTTATTATGTAGTTACTGTAATGGCAGAAATTTTCATTTACATCAATTATCACTTATTTTAAACACAATATATGTTTCAAATGATTGAAATGGTTAATCATCTAAGCGATATACCTATATTTTATTTACATACATATCTTTTCAACATATTTGTTGTTGTTTTTTATTCTGTTTGATGTAAATAATCTAAATAACACATTCAAAAAGGACTGTAATGAATTCTCTTTACACTATTGCCAGTTTATCTCATAGGGAAGCCACGGTTGTTTACCATATCCTTTCAAAGTGTGTGGGAGTCTTTGCAACACAGAGCAGAATAAACTGCAGCGAGGAGAACCAATCAAATGACCACAAGAAGCCCATCAGAGAGGTCAAGAAGCGGACATGGCTCCTGTCACAGAGGTGAGCATCAGAGGGCAGGGAACTGTGTATCAAATGAATTAGTTTACAGCATGTTCTGTGATAAACAGACGTCTTACTAAATTACAGTAACTCACCTCGTGTGAAAAGGTCAAGCACTGTATCAATTCAGGCAATCTCTAGGAACATGTTGACAAGAAAATCTGTACTAAAAGTAAATGGCATTACAACTGTTTCACTGTGCTTTCTGTATGATTTACAGTATTAACAGAGCACTTTGCTCTACTGTCAGAAGTGACACATCTGTCATGTCCTCAGTGATAGCACATTTTTGATAACATAACACAATATTACAGGTACTATAGATATCATGTCAGTTTGGTTTTATTTTTTCAATGCATTTCCTTATTCGATGCATGTATCTTAATATACAGAAATGTAACATTTACCTTCCAGCTCCTGTAAAGGTGCTTTGAAACATGTCTCTTGCATTGTTTGCTATTGAATTAACTGGCGATTAAAATGACTAAACAGAAAGATCACTCTGCTGCGTTTTGCTGATTTAATCAAATGTTCTCATTATGTTTTGAAACAATGGTTGCGTGAAAGGAAACATTTACAACCCTAATGAAAGCACAATAGCAGGTTTTGAATGAGCGACTAACTGGGTTACAATGATTGGTTCTCACACATTCTTGTGAAAATAGCACCAAAGCGATTACAGAGCTGTAAATACCACATTTTCAATTCAATCATAATATTTTTATTTCATATTTGATGTTGCCCTCAACCTCACAGCCATGCTAAAATGTTGTTGTTAGCATTTATAATTCATGTTAACTTATAACCAGAGAGAAATTCAATATTAATTTGAGTTCAAATGCATCAAATGGAAAGGAAAATATTGGATTTTTCCAACCAAGAAACTGTTCTGTGTCATCACACTGAGGGAAAACACAACTGTGCGTTAGAGTTAGTGCCTCGTATTTTTGATTTAAGAAATTTAGTGTTACAATCGCCCCCAGTCTCCCTTTCAGTACAGGGTCCCGAAGCAAAGCATCTTACACAGCAGCCAATCAGAGTTTTGATGAAGACAAACAGCAATGAGGTGTCACATAGATAGCAATCTTTCTGAGACTGCTTTAGGCTTTATGTCTTTGCTATCTGTGGAGTCTAATGGAATGCTCTATCTAGATAATAAACGATAGCGGTAAAAGTGAGGAGACGGATGTGAGGATACTGTGTCCTTCATGGCTATGTGCTTTCGCAACACATACTAATCATAATCATACAGAGGGCTGTGGCCTCCACCACCACCCACCCACTCCATATAGCCTATAGGACATGACTTGACCGTTCTGCCTATCTGCTCTTTCTATCGCATCCATGTGTGTGTGTGCGAGTGAGAAACTCAACACATAAAAAGTATTGTCTCGCCACGAGCAATAGAGTGGACACTGAGTGGAAATCTCGCCTCCTTCAAGAGTGTGTGAAAGTGTCTGTGTGTATGTGCACTCTGTGGCCTTGGCCTCTGCATTGCCTCTATGAACATTACAGCAGCACAAACACACACAATTTCGCACCAACACTTAAAAGAGCAGTTCAAACTAAAATGACAGTTGTGTCAGCATTTATTCACCCTCGTATCATTCCAAACCAGTGTGACTTACTTTCTGCTGTGGAATATAAAAGCTACATTTGTAATGAATACCCTGGCTGCTATTTTTCATACAGTGAAAGGGGATGGGGTTATCAGGCTCCAAAATAACAAAAAAACAAAAAAAGCACCATTAAATTATAAACAAAAGGTCATTATAAATCTTTTGAAGCCCTACAATAGACTTGTGTGGATCAAGCTGGAATTTAAAATCTAAAATCTAATATAGTGCCATTAACATCTGACATTTGATCACAAGACATGTGAGAACAACAGCGTTTGGAATCCAGTGGTGGTCAGTAACGAAGTACAACTACTTCGTTACTGTACTTAAGTACATTTTTCAAGTATCTGTACTTTACTGGAGTAGTTTTATTTTGAGTAACTTTTACTTTTACTTCACTACATTCCAAAGCATAAGATCGTACTTTTTACTTCACTACATTTCACAAAACATATCGTTACTCCTTATAATACATCACGTGCTCCGAGACGCAGAAGCGGTGTATGATTCATGAACAAACTGATTCTTTTCAATGAACCTGTTCAATCGGTTCGCAAATCGCAACAAACGATTCATTCACGAAATTGCAATGATCCGATTGCAGCTGTTCTCGAGTCGAAAACTCACTGATTCAAATGAACCGTTTAGAGCGAGTCTTCTTCAGTGAACTGAACTCACAAGTAAAGAACCGGGAGATCTCGTGAGCGCGCGCTACTGATGCTGTGAAAAGTACGTTACTAATGTCGAATTTGAGGATTTATTATTGTAACTGAAAATAATATTTAGGTCAAAACTGTTAGTTGTTTGTGAACTAAATCTGCTGTAAAGGGTGATCTATTTAAGACCACTGAAATGCTTGAATGCAGACAGATCAACATCAGTGTCTCTAACGTTATGTTTTAGGTCAAAAACAAAACATTAAAATAACACCGATTAAATAAAATAACTCATGCACGTTCATATTCCCCGCTGCTGTAACGTTAGCAGTTGTATTAAAATGCTATGCATTTAGACCTATGTGACGTCTGTTTTTATATTGTTTATCAACAGTATACATTTTTATATTGTTTAGATCAACTAGCCGAGTAGACAGATATGAATGTTTATTCATAACCATACTGAAAATAAGTAAATATTGTTAGCTGATGCTAACTGTCTAGCTAACAAGCTTGCTGGTGCTAAGTTGAGGAAATTTTTAGATATAAAGTCCAAATATCTTTATTCAGCCACCTAGATAGATTTAATCTGAGGGAAAAAGAAAGGATGTGATGTTCAGAACATAGTAACTACAGTAATTATCAGAGTGGGAAGTGATGCCCTCTGGGGGCATTGGGCCAGGGTGTTTTACACCACAGACAAGGTTTGAGAAGAAAAAAATCATTATGAAAATATAATTAGATTTTCCTTAAAATGATCTTCCTAATTTCAGGCCTAATTCTCATGTCATATATAACTGACGTTCTGCAAAACAACAAGTTCTAAAACACTTTTTTCTTACTGGTGAAGATTAGATGGTGAAATCTGTTTTCTCTCAGGTACATGACAGTGTAAGCTTCACAGTGAACATTACTACATCACTCTCATCAACGTAGTCCATATCAACAACATATATCTTGACTCTATATAGGGGTTATTTTGGGTATTTGGATTATAAAAATATGTGCTAATATAAAATTAAATAAAGTAGTCTATATAAAATTGCAAATTAAATCTGTCTATCAGTACTTTTTTACTTAAGTACATAAAAAATTGAGTACTTTTGAACTTTCACTCGAGTAAAATTGAAAAAGCAGTACTTTTACTTTTACTGGAGTAATATTTTATTATACCTATCTGTACTTTTACTCAAGTACTTGATCTGTGTACTTTGCCCACCACTGCCATGGTATCAAAATGCCATTTTTGATGTCCATATGACTTTTTTAAAGTCTGTTTCAAAGTGGAAGGTGAGGTTATCCATGAACAATGACTCATTGTTAACACTAAATTGTTGACAGTAAATAATAATAAAGCAAAATGTAAAATAAAGTTTAATAACTGTGTAATAAATAAAAAATGCAATACTAATGATTACTGAGTTTAATTTGCATTGGAACTTACAAAATTTGTTTTCAGAATCATATTTTAACATCTGACTCACATACATCATATACTACTAATGTTGTGGTGATAATAAATATGCCCTAATCGCATACATCCTTCTGCTGAAGAAGTTTTCTAACTTAAAGAAAGTTGAGTGAGAGAGTGTATTTATCAGTGAGAAGGGTTAATATAAATATGTACAGCATAATTCAAAGAATAATTATAGAATTTAATCAAACAGTTTTTGTAGCATCTCTCTAATTGGTCGGGAAGTAATTAAAGTGACACAGCCTTTGGGGACTCTCTGCCAGACTCTGTGCTGAAATGGGAGATGAGAATGTGTGTGCTTATGTGTGAGTCTGTGAGAGATTGAGATTAGGCTCCACTTCAGTTTAATTTATCTGTCTGGTGTAATGGACAGACAGGTAATTTAAACATCTCCATCAGCATGGTGATGAGAACCGCATTATACCTCTGATTATGTACATGCATAAAAACACAGACCTGCATATTGTGACGTCATCAAATGGCGAACGCTTAAGATTATTAATTAGGTTATGCACAAATAATCTTACATATTCTTTTCCATAAAATAAACTCACTAAATAGTTGTCATTCCAAAACTCTATAAAAAAAAAACGGTGTAGGATTTACCTTGAAACATTTTTCGCTCACAAATAATTACAAAGAAATGACGAGCGCAATTAATTAAATGTGACATTTTAAAGTAGAAAGACTGAAATAGTATTTTCTAACTCCAATAATCTTTGTTTTATTTATAACTTTAAAAATCTTTTTTTTTCTCTGGAAGAAAGAAGGTGTTTTGAAAACAGTCTGTTTTTTTTGGATGCAGTGAAAGGGTTACTGTATCCAGGTTACTGTTGTTTAGTGAAGAGTCAACACAGGTGGGTAGTAACGAGTTACATTTACATCGTTACATTTACTTAAGTACATTTTTTGGGTAACTAACACTTTTAGAGTATGTTTAAAAATGGTACTTTTACGCTTACTAAAGTGCATTTTAGTGAAAAACTGTACTTAAACTTAGTTACTGTGGGTGACGCTCCTCTCGTTACTTTATCTTAATGCAATACAAGTTACAAATGCTTCCATTTAGTTGATGGCAAATCTTCAAAGGCTATTGTTCACTAGCTATGAAGATCTATATTAGATGAACCAGGGATGTAGCAGCCATTTTAAATGTGGGGGGGCAGCTGTCAGGTGAGGTGACCCTCAAAGGAAAATGAATTATGTACATAATGTACAAAGTAAGTACATTCGTGTTCATATAATACATTCTAAATAGAATACCAATTGGCATTTTAGAGCACCATGGTTGCAATTTTGGGAACATGCCGTGGTAGCTTACAGGAACCTATTTTGTGATATCATACTCAAATTTGAAAAATAACTTCAGGACTTGGGACTTTGAGACCACTGTGGACATCTATATTTTCTGATGAAATAAAAATATACTTTTTACGTATATTATAAGCTTTTTAACATTTCTAATTAAAACAACAGAATAAAAACATGAAGAATAAGAAGTAGATTAAGAATAAGTTACCAATAAAATTAAATCTACTACAGATGTGGCACAGAAGAGCACACAAGTGCCTTGTTGGTGTTTTTTCAGACAATTAATGAGGCTCAGAGGTTTTGTTTTATTTTTGAATATAGAAATATTAAATGATTTAAATAACAAAAATGTACTTTTAAAATGAAACTAAAACTGCCAGTAGGTGGCGGCAAGTCACTGATTTTATCACTGAATCATTCAATCAATTGATTCGTTTGAACAGCTGATTCATTCAGGAACGAAGCTGCCGACTGTCTTAATGAATGGGTAAATTAATCATTGACTCACTAGATTCATTTAAAAACGCAGTTCATTCATAAACAAAACACCGCTGTGTTTGAATGGTGATGCACAGCGGCTCAGCTAAGACTTTGTTTGAAACCATTTTAGTTGAAGAAATATGGCAAAATAAGGCCATAGTTTTGTGGTCAGACAATATTAGTCGCTTACTATTAACTTCTTATTTAATTAACTGTTGTATTAAATCAATATCACATTTGCAAACTCTTAATAGCCTAATCATTAAAAGCTGTCACTCATCTTAGTTCATCGTGATCCTTACACTGCACAATGAATCTCTTATGTAGGCTACACTCTGTCCACACTTTGTTTGTTATAATGAGAGGATACGTCTGTCTGTGATACATTAGTCAATTTCAAAAGCAATTAGGTCATAAACCTTTGAAGCTCCCTCAGCACAAACACAAATATGCTGATCGGTCTGTTGCACAGGTGCTCCTAAATATTTTTTTTATAGTCGACTCGCACGCAGTAGTTTTCAGTCGCAAACGCACACACTGTATAGAGCCCTGATGCGCATTAGGTTAAATCATAACAAGGGATTTTATCGCGTGAATCATGTCATCGCGACATAACACATACATGAATGAATGAATGAATGAATGATGAGAGCAACCAGAGATTTGAAGCTCATGGAAGACGCGCCCAAGAGACGACTCGCCTTGTGATTGGCTGAATGTTAGTTCACTCAAATTTAGTTTTGTACTACTTGAGTAGTTTTGTTTTTTATCCAATACTTTTTTACTCTTACTCAAGTAACTATTCAGAGTATTACTTTTACTTGAGTAAATATTATACTTTTACTTTTACTTGAGTACAGTGTTTGGGTAATCTAACCACCTCTGCATATACAAAGTGTGTACAACTTGAGATAATTTAGTTCTCCTTTCTATTCGTCAGAATTCCAGGAAGAGAAATCACCTGTCAAATCCTCATGTACATTTCCATCAGTGATGGGTCAATGCCTCGGGCTGACAGCATGGCTTGGTCAATGCATCGGCGTGATTCACTCAGTATTTCAGGATGCTGGTGTCCCTCATTTTACAAAAGCACTGAACAACCCTAACAATACCTATCACTGCTCTTTAACAATTACTGGAATATTCCCCAGCACACAAATCAAACATGGAGATGGTTAGGGGCAATTTCCTCACTAACTTTAAACTGTGGCTTTAGGCAGTTTTGTCCAGCTCTGCACACCATTGAAAAGCATTATCTTCGGCCTGCAGGTCCATGTTTCATCGCTCAGGCTACTTATAGTGTAATGGCAGGTGGGCATTGGCTGTTTGCTGATGGTTAGAATACTAACAGCGCTCTTTAAACGGTTCACTGACTGTGTGGGCGCTTTATTTGACTAATGCCTCTTATTTCACTTTCAAAACAGGACGTGCAGTCTGTGGAACACCGCTTTGCAGCTCGGCGTGCGAGGTGTGAATGGAGTCACGGTGCGTGTGTGTGTGCAAGCTTGCAGCTTGAAGATTACAGAGCTTGGTTGTTTTAGGGCTCAAGTGGCTGATCATGGTGTATGTGGTGGGCGACTCATGTTGATAGCTGGCATGTCTGCATGTGTGTGAGGAGTTGAGAACGAGAGCAGATCTGCAGATGCTTTTCAACTTTGCAGCTAAAGGACAATCTCATAATGATGTTGCACTGTTCTTTGTGTGTACTTTTTTTTGCAGAGATCAGAGTAAACACATTCTGTGCCACCTCAGAGCTCCAGCGGTACTGTAGGGGACAGCCGACCAAACTGCAAAAACACATCAACTTGATGATGATCATTTGAATAGCTTCAATAGTTATTGACTAGAGCGTGTCTTAAGATTCTCCTCAGCCTCACGCATAATTACAGAATAAATGAGGGGTTAGCCGGTGCACACCTCCCTCGAGTTTATTGTTTATTAAAAGCACGAATGATTATTATTGGAGAAATGTCAACTGTGGCTAGCTGAAGAGCAGTTATCCTATTTGATGTTTTATAGGCTCCACTCTTACCCTCATTAGGCACTTCTAGAAAGTTCAGTAAGTCTCATAATGTGCCTCAGGCTGATGTTAACTCCTCCCTAGTGTCTGGTCTACTTTGCGAATGTTAAAGTTTGCAAATAACCCAGATTCTGACCCTACTGACAGTGTGTTAAACTGTTGATTGCAAAAAAGCAAGAGTTTTAATTGAATCGGACATAAAGTCTGGTTTTCATTGTTGTTGATGGTAGCAAAAATCCATCAAACCAACTTACCATTTTACCATTTCAAACACAATTGTCAAGGTGTTTTTATTGGATGTATGCAATGTTCCATCTACTTTTTATTCTTGCTGAGCAAAACTTTTCTCTATTGGGCGGGCATTTCGGTCTCCTGAGCAAAACATTCTTTATACCAGACCTGTACAGCGCGCACACAAAAAAGTGTGAAACTTTTAACTTTAATGTGCTATTTTTATTTTATTTGACCCTTGATTTTAACTAAATTATGTACATTTTAGGTTACCTGAGAAAACATTTTTACAGTATAATACACTGCAGTTAAAAAGTTTGGGATTAGTAAAGTTTATTAAAGAAGTTTCTTATGATCATCAATGCTGTATCTATTTGAAATATTATTGCAATTTAAAATAAAAGTTTTCTATTTTAATGTACTTTAAAATATAATGTATTCCTGTGAACCAAAGCTGACTTTTCAGCATCATTACTTCAGTCTTCAGTGTCACATGATCTTCAGAAATCATTCTAATATGCTGATTTATAATCAATGTAGGAAATAGTTTTGCTGCTTAATATTTTTTTGGACCTGTGATAAATAAAAAAATACAAACTAAAAGTTAAGAACAGTGTTTATTCAAAATTGAAATTTTGTGTTTCAATATGCGCTACTATTCACAATTTTGGGGTCAGTACATTTTTTTTTTATTCTGCAAGGATGTGTTAAATGGATAAAAGGTGATAGTAAAGACTTATATTGTTAGAAAATATTTTTCTTTTGAATAAATGCTGTTCTTTTTAACTTTGTATTCATCAAAGAATCAAATAAAAAAGTATCACATGTTCCAAAAACAATTAAGCAGCACAACAGTTTCAACACTGATAATAAATCAGCATGTTAGAAGATTTCTGAAGATCATGTGACACTGAAGACTGCAGTAATAATGCTGACATTTCAGCTTTGCTTCACATGAATAAATTGTATTTTAAGTATAATTAAAACAGGAAACCAAATTAGAAATTGCAATAATATTTCACAATATTACTGTTTTTTTCTGTATTTTGATCAAATAAATACAGCATTGATGAGCATATGAGAGTCCATTAAAAAACAAGGTCAAATATTTATTAGATTTATGATATAGGCCTAATGTCACATAATATAATATCAAAACAAACTGAAGCATTCAAACTGAAGGAACAGAATAGAAAACAAACTGAAGCATTTAAACTGAGATCTGTAAGCTTAATATTTTCAAAAACCTTTAACATGTGAATTCTTATATAGCTAGCAATCTAAACATCCATATGAAGTGTAGTTTGCACAATACAACTGTGTGTGACTCTATCTAAATGTCTCTGAGTTGTGTTACCGTTCTGTGCCCATCCTCTGCTTTTCCAGCACTTAATCAAGCCACTCTTCTTTAATACAGGAGGACGTTTTATTTCACATGCCATTGCATTTGAGTTGGCTCTCGATTAGAGCTATTTCGTCCGCAACCATCGAAGTATTCGGTTTCTATACGGCGACTCTTTTGGCGCACATCATTCTCTTTCAGTCGTTCTATGAAACCTGTTAACCGCATTCACCGGTTCTAACTCTATAGCGACATCAACTCTATAGCGGGTTGCCTGACCATTGCGATTCTTTCGCTTTTACTAGAATTCAATCAAATGGTTTCCCAACTATTATTTATCTGCGTGGACGTGTGCGTGCGCAGCTTAGTGGGAACAATGTTAATTATCTTCCAAATAAATGATTAAGTTTATTATTTCAGACACCACATTTGTCCGATTAATATCTACAAAACTTTGAATATTTATCTTGAGTATGTTTGTTCTGTCTTAAATAAATGCTTGGTTTGATATTCTGTATTTTGATCATCACAAGATGAATGTTAATGGCTGACAATCAGTGTGTTTACACTTGTTCTCTTGGTCATTTTGGTCTGAAACATAAAAGGAAATGACACATTTAGTTCTGGTTCACTTAGCGTTCACACTGTCATTTTTAACATTGAACTTAAAAATATAATCCAAAAGGTATACAAATACAATCACAACCTGAAAGGACGGGTTATGATGTATATTTTGTGAACTTACTGAATATCCAAAACTTCTGTGTGTTGTACTAAATGTGCTTGTTGTGTTTATGTGTATATATGGTAGCTCACAATGAGCTTTTAAAATGTGTAAATGAGCCACAGCAGCCACGGAGATCTACTGCAAAGGAAAGAGTGTGTCTGATGCCTGTTCTGAACTGTATAATGGGCAACATAGCTCCTGTGGTATGCTTGAGTATTCTGTCCTTTTTATGGTTGCATCTTGTGACATAACATCCTGTTTTTTTTTTTAGATGTCTTTGGTCCATGTTGTGTTCATATTTAATTCTAACT
Organism: Gymnocypris eckloni scoliostomus; assembly: GCA_027564155.1. NCBI lineage: Eukaryota > Metazoa > Chordata > Actinopteri > Cypriniformes > Cyprinidae > Gymnocypris > Gymnocypris eckloni. The sequence continues at coordinate 13,170,708 of CM050429.1, forward strand.
GCACCAGAGTTCATTTTCAGGTCGTCTCAGTCTCCTTGTTTGGTGAACATCAAGGTTAGAAGGCAGCGTCTGCAATTATTTAAATGAACCATACTAACAAAATGATTGCACTAAAGTTAATTTTAATCAAACCAAACAGTTTGCATAGAACACGTCTTTGCTTTTAAAAACACAAGACGTAAGACAATGGAATAAAAAGGTCTAGCAATATATATTTTTAAAACTGCTTTTAACACAACGCAATGTTTTTAGACCAGTGTGTAATGCGTGAGACACTGCAAAAGACGTTAACATAAAAACAATGGACAATCAGTGCAGCGTGTGTGCAAATGGCTCTATATTCACTGTCTTAGAAGATTAATGGAGACTAAGACTGTCAGTCCTCTATTTTTCGTAACATCTCCCCTTCTGTTCAACAGAAGAAAATGTCAAACAAGTTTAAGAAAACATGGGGGTGAGTAAATGACATGAACTTTCATTTTTGGGTAAACTATCCATTTAAGTATGGTGCAGGTATCAAATACATTTAGCATAATGAAAGCATAAATGCAACCAAAACAAATATATATGATGTATTGTGACAAAAAAGGAGTGTGTTAAGTGTTCCCCATGACGGTAGCTTTTAACTTTAAATATTTTCATTTCTTTCCCATTAGCAGTTTTACCTATTCTCAGCGTGGCATGCGTTTCATCATTTATAATTGACGTTTTATGATTTGATTTTAAACCCTGTTTGCTTACTCTGAATTGGTAGGCTGTAAGAAATCAGCTGTTAGACTGCAAATCATAATACATTATCCGAAGCGATAGAGGGCAAGCCCACTAAACTAGAGCTGAATGATATGCATTAATATTTATCATTTTTCTGAGTTCATGCAGAGAGGCATTAGTCCAGCCGTCATGAAACTCATCACGACAACATTTCCCATGTCACTACTTCATTCGCACCATTCTATAAGAGGGTGAAAACAGGAAATGTCTTGATCGATTCCCACCTAAATCACATGTGCTTGAGGGCTGCTTGATTATACATAAATGGAGCCCCCTTTAGTCTGATCACTAGCAGATTTAACCTGCGGGTCTTTTTCTTCTGAGTATATTTACCTGGAGTGATGCCAACCTCTACCACTAGCTGATCTAGCTGAGGCAACTGCAATTCACCAGGTAATGTTGAATGCATTTTTAGGTCTGGCAGGAGGCTGAGAAGCTTCTGCCATGATAGCAACATGTTTGTGTGGTGATATAAGCTTTAGGGAAAAATACTTCAGGTATTGCTTCATGTCAGTGGACTAATTCATAGAAAAATCACAGTATGTTGACATCTGCCTGCCCTTGTGATTGGGCATTTGAGCCTGTCTCAGTGGCGAGGACTAGCACTACCTGCCTGCTCTGATCACAATATCAGCCAGAGATTGATATTCGGGGTGTGGTACTTCTGACTGCCAAAAATTGCATGCCTAAACAAAAAGATGCAACCTATTAAAATTCTGATGCAGCCTTGGCCTAGATTTGGCTCATATACATTTATATAGTTTGGGGGGAAATGGCGTGTATGTACGGGGACTTTAGATATTATCTTATAAGTAACTATACAGCAGGTAGCACATCATCTGTTTTACGGAGCTGTGATATCAGCACATAGTGTCAAAGACAGGCAATCTAGATAATAAATTCTTCCCAGTAATTAGCTATTTGTTTTCAAGGCCCAATAAAGGATCCAGTGGTAATGAGGTTTTAATACAAATCAAAAGATTAAAAGCCACTTTTATTGAGAGGGCCACTTTACTCCAAAGTGAGAAAGTAATGTTTGTGCCAAGTTTGTGCTGGGGAAAAAGATTCTGATTCAACTCTATTGATATTTGTTAAGGCATAGTGCTGTTGATGTCTTGTTCATTTTGTCCACAAAATATATGCGATGCACTAACACTGCTTAAAATACAAATCGTTAGGCCTATGTTACATTTCTTCCTGTTGTTTCAAAGATTAAAGGCACAATCACTTTCCCAAATAGTCTGCATGTAACGTGGTAAATGCTAAAATGTGGGGTTTTAATAATGTTAGCGTTTTGACACTTGGAATTTTAACATGTATAATAGTAAACACCTGTTTGTATTGAATAAATAAATAGTCTTATATATCTTATTTTTGTTTGCGATGTCCAAGAACAGCTTCACAATTAAAATTATTTATACTTTAATCAGATGAGAATATGGCTATGAACTATACTATTTGTGTAATATTGATGATTAAGTTAAATGTTTATTTTTTGACAGAAGTTTGTGCACAAAATTCTAAAAATCTGGTTCTTGATCCCCCTGTGCCACCCCATTAAAAAAAAATCCTAGAATCGCCCCTGGTCTTGTTTCATGTAAAAGCTTCTTATTTGAGTGTAAAATAACTCATTACAGCCTGCAGAAGTCCTGTAAGTTGTTGTTTAAGTAAATTATTTCGTACAGATGGCAGTGCTCATCATCAAAGTTTGACCTTTTCTGGTCAGCTCAGAGTGTGAGCAGCATATGGAGTGTGAGAAGTGTGGGGTTTGGAGAATGTAGAGTGTTTTCATCATGTAATTTGTTTTGATATATATGTGGGTAGCATGGGCGGTAACTTGGTAACTTGACATTTGGGCTGGGGGTGCCAGACCATGATATTTGTTATTCAGGTTTCTAAGTTTCAAAGTGTACATTCATGCAATCTGTGTTAATAACAGGCTTGTCTCACTCTTGTATATCAGTTGCATGTATGTATAGTTGCATGTACCATCCAGTTTACCCTGAACAGACCTTTTGTTACAGTAAGTTTAAAACAATTAAACATTATATATTCGTTAGTCCAATTAATGTGTGTGCCATCAGTGTTTGACATTTAGAGTTGTTCTAACACTGCATCATTCCACACTGTATAGCTTTAGCACCACAAGGTTCAAGGTTTTTTTATCCGTCACATACTCAATTATACAGAATATAATCAGTAGTGAAATGTAAGCCATGTAACACAACACAAGAGGATAAACATAAATATAGGTTACAAATAAAAATAAGAAGAGAAAATAAAGAGTAAAATGTGCAATAAAATAAAATCGTGCAATACGTATACTGTGGACTTAATAAATAATAATAATATAAGTAGGGATGTGCAAGAGGAATGTGCAAACAGGTTGTACAGGGTATATACACACAGCAGCAATACGGATGATGGAGAATAGAGACTATCTTACAGTTTTAAATTGAGTCATGTTGAAGTTATTTGACCGAGTTTGAGTTTAGGAGCCTGATGGCCTGAGGGAAGAAGCTCCTCCTAATTCTCTCAGTTTTTGCCATCATGCTCCTGAAGCGCTTGCTAGATGTCAATACACTTTCTATGGCCCCTGAATAGAAAGTTTTCAGGATAGCTGGTGAGACCCTGAATTTCCTCAGCTGTCGTAGATGGTACAGTCTTTGCCTGGCTTTCTTGACCTGTGTTTGAATGTGTGCAGTCCAAGTCAGGTCCTCTAAAATGTTTACACCGAGGTACTTGCAGCTGCTCACCCTCTCCACAGGTGTCCCACTGACCATAAGAGGCGTGTAGGGCCGCTGCTGTCTCTTCCTGAAGTCCACGATCAGCTCGTTAGTTTTGCTCACGTTTGCAGATGTAGGGTCAATGTGGGATTAATAGAAAGAGAGAATGACAGACAGAACAAAAGAACTGTAGGTAGACAGACAGATAAGTAGACAGGCTGAATTTTGGCTAACCCTGGCATTGGTAGTGTGGAATGTGTTGTTTTGGGCAAATTGGGCATGTTTTGATAATTTGGGCATGTTTTGGTTAATTTGGATATCTGCTTGTAAAGTCTGACGTCACGCGTCACCGCTTCCGCATCCAAATGCTCAATCAGATACCACGAAAAAACAACAAAAGGTGCTAATATACACTCACAATGTGATATAACACTACCAAAAAATATAAACCTAACATTTAACTCCATACCTATATCCCAGATAGCCAGACAATGAAAATATAAATATAAATAAATAAATATAAAAATGATTTATGTTTGGGATGCTGTGAGCATGAGACTGTAGTGTACAGCGTAAGTTTGAAAACGTTTAGCTTAAATGTTTAATATGAATAAACAGTGCTCATAAATGGCTGCTGAGGTAGTATTTTCAAGTGAAGTGAGTTGAGCCTTGGACCCGGAAACAGCACTTCTTACATCACCACTTAACAAGAAGATATTAGGTGTGTGTCTAATTCATAGAGTGTTTGGGGGGCTGAGGTCATATTGAGTGTATTGTGTCTGGGATCGTGTATAAGGGGTCTGGGGTAATGTTCATCATAGGGTTCCTGAGGTCATGTTTAGAGTCTATGGGGTCATGTGTAGTGTGTTTGGGGTAATGATGAGTTTATGGTGTCCAGGATCATGTATAGGGTGTCTAGGGTCATGTGTAGGGTGTTTGGGATAAAGTTTAGAGTGTCAGGGATCATGTGTAGTGTGTAGGTTTTCTGGGGTCATGTTAGTGGTATGGTGTCTGATAAAATGTGTAGTAATATCATGTAGAGGGTGTGTATGTAGGGCATAGGATTTCTGGGGTCATGTGTAGTGTGTTTGGGGTCATTTAGAGTGTAAGGTGCCTGGGATCATGTATAGAGTGTAGTGTGTTGGTTTTATGGGGTCACGTGCAGGGTGTCTGGGGTCATGTGTGAGTGTTTGGGTTCATGTTGAGTGTCCAGGATTATGTGAAGGTTGTTTGGAGTCATTGAGCTTATGGTCTCTTGAGTCTCGTGAACGGTGTTAGGGTCATGTTGAGTGTGTCATATCTGGGGACATGTGAAGGGTGTTTGAAGTCATGACTACGGGGTATGTCATGTGGAGAGTGTTGGTTTTCTGGGGTCATTTGCAGGGTGTCAGAGATTATGTCATGTGTCATGAGTCATGTGTAAGGTGTCTGTGGTCATGTTGAGTGAATGGTCTCTGGGGTCATGTTAAATGAATGGTGTCTGGGATCATGTATAGGTTGTTTGCAGTCATGTGTTTAGTGCATAGTGTCTGGGTTCGTGTGTAGGGTGGTTCAGGTCATGTTGAGTGTAGCTTCAACCCTAATTAAATGCACCTTATCCATCTACTCAAGTCCTTCAGGCTTATTTGAAAACTACATGTATGTATTTTGGAGCAGGGTTGGAACTAAATTCTGAAGGGCTGCGGCCATCCAGGAACTGAGTATGACACCCCTGGTGTAAGGTGTTTGGGGTCACGTTGAGTGTATGGTTGGGGTCATGTGTATGAATTCTGGGGTCATGAGTAAGGTGGTCGAGGTCACGTTTGGTGTATGTTTTCTGGGGTCATGTGTAGAGTGTTTGGAGTCATTTTGAGTGTATGGTTTAGGTCATGTGTATTGTGTTTGGAGTCATGTGTAGGGTGGTCAAGGTCATGTTGAGTGTGTGGTTTCTGGGGTCATGTGTAGGGTGTTTGGAGTCATTTTGAGTGTATGGTGTTTAAGGTCATGTGTAGAGTGTTCTGGGGTCATGTGTAGGGTGTTTGGAATCAAATTTAGTGTATAGTGTTTGGGGTCATGTGTAGGGTGTTTGGAGTCATGTTGAGTGTATTGTGTTTGGAGTCATGTGTAGGGTGGTCAAGGTCATGTTGAGCGTGTGGTTTCTGGGGTCATGTGTAGGGTGTTTGGAGTCATTTTGAGTGTATGGTGTTTGAGGTCTTGTTTAGGGTGTTTGGGGTCACATGTACATGCAGGGTTTCAGGTGTGCGAGTGTGTAGTTGGGGAGAGCGGTATATGCACTGTAGGATGCATGATGGATGTGTGGACTGTGTGGGAATGTGGGAGTGTAGCATGCGGGCAACAGGTTTCTTGGCAGACGGCCTGCTCCCATGGGCAGCTCCCATTCAGATAGGCTTTGTAATCCAAAACCCCATTGACTCGCATCACTGTCAGTGTGTGTGTGTGTTTGGTGAAGGTCGGCTGGTGATGTGCTTGTGTGCAAGTGATGATGCTAATAGCGGCGAGTGAACCCCTTGTCATAAGCAGCCACAACACTCGCTGCCATCCCTCATTGCTCACACTGCCTCACTGCATCTCACACACACTCCATTCTTCATCTTGGACTGCTCATCTAACACTTTCTCCCCAATTCAGCCTTGACCTCTTGACTCACACGGCTCGCTGACATCTTCACGTCTATGATATGAGGTGGCTGAATGACTAGTGTGAGAGCTTTGGACTGTGGAAGGACAAATGAATCAATGCCCTTTCCACCTCTGCACTGACAGATCAGCTGATGTTTTGTCCACCTGCCACATGACCAGCAAGCACCGCAGAGATTAACCAGGCCAAACAAAAAAGAGCAGCCAGAGAGAATACAAAGCCATACTCTACAGCAATCCCTAACCTCTCTGTCTCTCATTTTCCTTATATATTTCAAAGATTTATGACCCATGAATTTTTACTAGCCCATTTTGGATGACGTAGGGCTAGTGCTTTCTTTTTCATTGTGATTCTCTCTCTGTCTGTTGCTCTCTTTCTATCTCGCTTGCTCTTATTCTCTTTTTAATTCTATTTTGTGAATGTTTTCAATACAATGTAATACACAGCGATGGGAATAAAACATATATAAAAAATAATAATAAATAAAACGTTTAATAATTAATGTAATATTACATAAACTAAATATAAAATGTAAAATAATGTGTTAGAACAAATAAAATAAAATGGACTTTCAGCAAATAAATTATTAGACACTAAAACTACTCTGCACTATTTGTACAGACAGTAAGTATGCAGATCAGAGCGATGGTTGGTTTTTGAGGGTGTGTGTTTTAAATCTATCTGACACCGACCGTAGAACTCTCAGATAAAATAGAGCTTAAATACCAAATTGTAACAACAATCAAATATTAATAAGATAGTTTCTCTCTTCTGTACTCATCATCTCTCCTATTCCCGCAGTCTATATAAATCTGTTCCTTTCCTCTTAATTTCCTCAAATATTCTAAAACAAAAAAGCGTATTCTGTTAACGATCTCTACTGTCAAATGATCGAGTGTCTTACTTCTATAGGGGTTTATAAATCTGTCAGCACTTGCAGAACTATAGAAGAAGACCTCCTTGTCTCCATCACTCATAATGCCGCAGCAAACTCATATTTTCAGTTCTTTTCATGTCCTGCTGGAAATCAAAGCGAGTGTTGTACACTGCAGTATGTTGGGGATTCAGGGATTAGTGGCAAATTCTGGATGCAAGAGGCTCAGTCAGAGAGGTGAATACTGCAGCACAGCAGAGGTGAGGTGATGAAACCTCAAGATAGATGAGACAGACAAGGTGGGACTTAAAAGAAAGAGAAAGAACAGGGAAGATGATTTAAAAGAGACAAATGATCAGTTCCTAAAGCCTGTGAGCTGCCTGGTGCAGACAGCATTTTAAGACATCATAGAAGAGCTCCTGCCCAGTTATTCCAAAAGGTAGGAAACAAATATTCTGACTCCTAAGATAACTTATTTGCAAAAATGTGTCAAAGTAAGAAAAAGGTCCCTTGCATATTCATATAAGTACATGAACAGTATCAATAGAGTCTCTATATAGTTAACAGTATAGATAAAGTTCAGTATAAATGAGTGTTTAAAATTTGGGGAGTTAATCAACCTAACTAGCAAATTCATTTAATTTAAGATTCATATAATTTGTATAACATATATTATGAAAGTTCAGAGTGATCAAAAGTGATTTTATTCACAAAGAGACCAAATTTGTTTCAGTTTAAATAATGGTTTAATTCTATAATTAAAATCAGCGTTCACTGGAAAAATGTGTCTCTATAGCTACAAAATCATACATTCAATTCACTGCAGCTTCAAGCTGAAATGAACAATAGTTGCAGTACAACACCATCAATCATTATACATTTTCACACACATGATTATGGGGTAGATAATCGATTAATAAAGACTTATTTTTGCACGGATCCTCCTTGTACAATGCAATGTTATGATCCTAAAGCATTTTACCATAGTGTATTTTTTGTAAACAAATACATATTTTCATTTGCATCACATAACCAGCTCCATATGAATGGCATTTCCAACATAGTACATTTGTTCAGTAGCTCACCCGGTAAAGCATTGCACTTGATAAAAGAACTTAAAGGATTAGTTCACTTTCAAAATAACATTTTGAAAAGATCAGTCATTCAAAAAATTAAATGTATATGCTTTATAAACACAAATGCTCACCTGGTCTGCAATGCGCACTTCACGTAATATGTAATAACGTTGAAAAGGTCACGCTTGATGTAGGATCCATCTCATCTTCTCCTCCAAGTTCAAAATCATCCCACATCATTGTTTTATCTTGTAAACTCATTGAGTTGTAACTCCCATTTTTGTAAACATAAAATTGCAAATTTTAAAGCATATAATTTTTATTTTTTTAAATGACCAATCGTTTCGCTAGATAAGACCCTTATTCATCGTCTGGTATCGTTTACAGCCCTTTGAAGCTGCACTGAAACTGTAATTTTGACCTTCAACCATTTGGAGTCCATTGAAACTAACTATACGGATAAGGTTTTCATCAAAAACCTTAATTTATTTTCGACTGAAGAAAGAAATACATAAACATCTTGGATGACATGGGGGTGAGTAAATTATCAGGAAATTTTATTTTGAAAGTGAACTAATCCTTTAATGACTTAAAGAAGCAAGCTAAAATGGCATAGTTGCTTCTGTAAATGTGCTTTTATCTTGCATTTGTTTTTATTGACATTTAGTGTTGGGTTTAATATAGGTGGTACATTATTTTAAAATGCAGTATAGCATTAACATTTTTGGCAACACTTGACAGACATTTTATTAATAAAATGAAATGCCACTAAAGAGGCATTTCTCATTGAAAGTGTTGAAAAAAGTACAAGAAACAATGTAATATAATTTAGCATAAATGTCACAACAGGCTTTTTATGTATTCAATTATTGGAGGAAATTAGTGAATTGTTAAAACTCCTTTAAAATAATATAACTCAGTTTTGTTGTGTGCTATATATTTTTGCTTATAACAGTATTGTGTTATTAGCTTAGCAACACAGTGAGTGGTCAAACTCAGTCAATAGTAAGCCAAGTCTCTCAAACCGTGATGTCTTGTCCAGAGTTGTTTCCATATGTAGAGCATTACAAATGATTCACTTAAGGAGGTTCGTGTTAGAGTATAATTGTATAAATAAGAACTAAATTATCCGGAAAGATGGAAAACGAAAGTGGATGATTGAGCTGGCTGAAACATTTACAGTGAATTGAGGTGGAGCAGAGAGAGTACAGAGGGTTAGATGAAAAGGTTGAAGTGAAGAAGAAGATGATAGTAGCTCTCCGCAGTCTTGCTCTCCCTGTAGGAGAACTGAATGTCAGATGTTTGAGAGATGGCAGCCACCAGCGAACGGCTCAGAGGACAGCTTCCTCTCTCTCTGCTTTCACCTCCTGTACCATCAATCAGCCCAAGGTTCCCCAGCTCTCCCACCACAGGACCGACTCACGATTTATCTGTCTCACATAAAGACCCAGCTTCCAACAAACCATACTTTCACCCCTCCTCACAAATTTATGAGCCCCTTGCTGTCTGTATTGTCCATGTTAACATACTCCCTGAGGGCCCATAAGGGAAAATTATGCACAGGGAGGACATATAGACATATGGATATTTCTATGTAAAAAGGCTTTTTTTTGTAATAGAGCAAAATTGATCTCTTCTAAACTAAGTAAACTTCTTGAACTAAATTTATATTAATGAATGTGTGCTATCCTGAGTCGTTTAAGCTTGGATGTTTATATGGGCTAGAGGTACCAGGAGCCTCATAAAACATGTATCTGCACAGATTTGAAGTTAGAAAGTATGTACGCTAAAATCCCCACCAATGTTCAGATTGATAAAAATATTAATATAATACAATAATACACACACACAACAATAAAAACGTTTTAAATGTCAGATCCGTTATGACTAGTCCCTTATGGGTTTTAAAATGTACTTTGTCAGATGGTAATCGATAATGTAAGAGCAAAAATAAATATATAAATACAAGTATGAAGGAATTCACTTTTAATATTGGAGCAGGAAGCAGCAGATGTAGTTCTCAATTTAGTTCTTATCATTCTATTAATGGGTCAAAAACACACATAACCCACCCACTCTCGTTTAATGGAAAGACAAGATACTCCTGGTTCTTCGTAGACGGAAGACGGAAAGGTCTATAAATGAATGTCAGTTCAGAACATTTATTTATAGTATTCAAACTAAAATATTAATTATCAGGATATGGCTCATAACCTTAGTCTTACAGGTTAATATAGAACTGAATCAATATAGAATCTGCACTTTCAAATAAAACTCTTCTCTCTCTTCTCTTCTCTTCTCTTCTCTTCTCTTCTCTTCTCTCTCTTCTCTTCTCTTCTCTTCTCTTCTCTTCTCTTCTCTTCTCCGTGTGATATCACAGGCTGAAGTTCACACAGTACTGTAGTATTGATTGTACATCCTCAGTGATGCAGTGCAAGTCAACTAGATAATTGAAAAACATGAGCTTACACATTCAATACCTAGGGATAACAATCCCCAGACACAGTGTATAACAGACATCACAGTCAGTCTGCATGTGTTGAGGGTTGGCGTGAAGCTGCAAAGCAAACAATATAAATCTTTCACACAGAGCATTCTGGGATGGAAATTGATTGGCCACATTGTAAGAAAACAAAGCTGTGGGGGAAAAACAGCTTCCACCTCTCTCCATCCGCCCTGTCTGACTCACCATCTCTGTGATGGTCTTTTCCCACATTCTCTCCGTCTCCCACAGCCCGTTCCCTTACATTCTCCTTCATCAAACCCATTTTATCTCCCTCTCCGTCTCTCTCAGAGAATCCAAATCAATGCATTCAGCATTCCTTCTCCATAACCTTCATATAGGATTGGTATTTCAGTCACAAGTAACCTCACAGATGGAGCTCTCTCCCAAGCCCCTCCGGGCCACTGTGTGGTGGAGCGCTGAAGCTCTGAGGCTTATCCAATCAGCTGTAGGAGGCATCACTCTGCTTTCCACACTCGTTTTGTTCTACCCATGATTTCGGTGAGATGAGGAAGAGCAGGATGACATGACACTTTGCAGACTTTAACTTGCTTTAACATTAGCGGATTGAAGAGCAGGGGTGAGAAACAAGGTGCTCGCTGAGGGAAAGTCGAGCATCATTCCTCCATCGGGCTCGTTTAGCGCTTACACTCCAGGTCCCTTTATTCTGCTGACTCCTGCCTTCCTCTGCGCTCTCTTGATGCAAGCACGGGCCAGAAGGGGGGTCAGGGTGTGCTGATACCTCTGGCTGATCAAAGTCCGGGATAACAGGAAGAAAATGAGAGGGGCAGAATAAAAGATAGCAAGAGCGAGAGAGTGATGTGAATGCTCTTATCCTGCCTAATGGCATTCTACAGCAAACTACACATGGAAAAAGGCCATGCTTTCTCACTTGCACATTATGTTTGTTCACATGATATTTACCTCAACATTTATTTTGTTCTTTCCCGCTGGTGTGTGTGTATCACAGCTCTTGTCCACCGACAGTTTGCCGGCAGCCAATCTGGAAGCGTTCCTCACATTTCCACCACAGAAATGACGGTTCTGGGTCACACAAATTGGCTTCACACCGGTCCCAAAATCCTGCTGGTCTCAAACCCAAAACTGATAACAGCAGAGTGGGTGTTATAACGTCCTTTCCACATAAAGCTTTCAACAACAACTCAAAACTAAACTTTTTTCCTCATCAGTCTAAAATATACACTTTTTATTTACAATTAATAAAACAAGAGTTCTAATATTTCCAACAGTTTGTATCACTCCACTTGTGTTTGTTTGCATGTTTCCAGACAGACTGTCAACATGTGTGTTGGTGGTTGGGATTTTTCAGTAACTGTTTCTGCCATTTACATTGTTACTCAAGTGCCAACAAGTGATTATCTTTGTGGATGCGTCAACAGATTTGTTCAAAAACACTTGTTCATTTTGAATGTTTACACCACACTGTTTCAACTAAAAACAGAAAACATTTTGGCCATTCATTTAAATGATAACTGCATTTTAGGCGCCTGAATACATAAACTTTGAAAAGTTTTTGAAAAGTATGCCATCAATATCTCCATACAAACTACAAAAACACAAATTTGTGAAAACAGTGACATCGTGTGCATGTGTATTACATGTTCCTGTAGTGTTTCCCTTACAAAGTAACATCGTCAACTACTGGTCTGGCATTCATAATATAGCACTTTAAGTCATTTTCATGGATCCATGTGAACTATTTAGACAAAGTTATTTGTACATGAAAAATGCAAAGGACATTTTTATCCCATTTTTAGTGCATCGTTGTCATGTAAACAGATGAAACAAGTGGCTGGCTTTATGAGTGAGTCATTTAATTATTCATTTATTAATTTTGTTCAAAAATATTGATTAAAAAACGAAACAAAAATACTGTTGCCTGAAGAGGACATAAGTTCTGCTGTGGCTTCGTTTGGAACTATATTTGTTGGCATAGAAAAGACAGCATAACTGGCAATATTGTATCTAATATGTGAGTTACACAATGTTACACTATACATTAAACTTCTTATTTTTATTCTGAGAGATTCTAAAAGATTCCCCCCGGCCAGAATGAGGTGTAGCACCATGTTGGTGTAAAAGAAGTGACGGAGGACTGACTGCAGTCATTGGTCTAAGAACAGTGCTCACCAGAGGCATTTTAAAAGTTACAATTATGGAATATGCTTGACAGTGTTCTTATTTCACTGTAATTTGTTCTCATGGTAAGTTTTAAAACATGGCATTTAGTGCTAAAAAAATATAATTTAGGCGTATGACAGCTTGTATCCAGGTTTATTCAGTGTAATCTACTGTCAGTTAGAAGAAAAAGGCTAAAAAAGAACTTGCCTGCTCTGAGACAAAACACGGCTCTAAAAGCAGCTCTCTGTTATAATTTAACATCCTTTTAGTGTAGTTATGAAAGTGATAATGGTCTAGAGTTTCTTCTTTGATGAGGTTTTCTTTTTGAAACACTCTGCATGTCGCCACTCCAGATAAGCAGATAATTACGTGAACGTTTTTTTGGGACAAAGATTCATTTGAAGCCGAGAGTACAAAGTCAAAGTCATTTGACGTTTGGAATCATTAGCAGTAAAAGCATTTAACGGACAATGAATGTTTGCCCACCAGGAGATCACAGCATAAGATTCTCATGAAGGAAGGTCAAGGGATTGTTTTTTTCTGGCATACCACAAGAACTAAAGAAATAACTACCTGGTCTCATGGCATTTACGTACCTGGGTGCACTTTTTAGCGAGACATGAAATGCGTCCCAAATAACTACATTACTGCAGTTTCCAAAGAGAAACAAACACAGACAAACTCTGACACTCTGATGGGTTTTCATAGACGATAAGTTTGTTCGGTAGCTCACGGAGTACTGAGACGTACTTAGGAGGCGAGGACCTCCGGTTCGAATCCCGTGTAATCACGGTTCGACAAAGCAGTTCAAATCTGCATATAAAAAGTTGAAATGGCACGGTTGCATCAACAAATATGTTTTTATATCAGTTTTGCAATTGTTAACACTATCGGGTAGGTTTAGGGTTGGGTTTGGTGAAGGGCATATTTCCAACACGATAGAGCATTCGTTTTTAGGGATTGACCCCGGATATTTGAATTCTGAATCGCCGCAATACGTACCTGTAGCAACGTAATAAAAACACAGCAATATGCATCTATATCTACATAATAAAAACATGCCAGGGTTCACGTATTTAACCTGTGTTTTAACGCCACTCAGTGGACATTTCTCTTTGAAACTGCGGCGAAACGTGCAGTAAGGTACGTAAAACTGTGTCGCACAGAAAGTGCACAGAGGTACGTATTTTTATGAGACCATGTTGAGAAATAACCACATTTTATTTTAGAGTACTAAAATAGACTACATGAATGTATGATGTTAGATAAAAAAAAATATTTCATCCAATAAAATAATATGATAAAATGTTCAAGAATTGTGTTGCATTTACACATTTTCGTAAACTAAGCAGCAAAGATTTTTTTTGAGCATATGACAACAACAGGCAACATTATTCTTATTCTTAACCTATTCAGCACATTTGAGAAAACTTCACTTTTTCTTAGTAGCTCTCACCAGTTGAAACAATGACAACACATGAGCAGATGGGATACATGAGTCCATTTTAGGGGTGACCCCGAATAGTCGACGATTCGATGCTTCGATAGCTGGAGTCCCACTCGACTCACAGTCGAATATTCGTGGGGTGTTATTATCATACCATTTTGACTATATGGGGGTGCTCAAATGTCTGATTTCACACAGAACTACTGGTTTTCTCCCAATAAGTTAATACAGCCTATTATAATAATGCTGTAAATAAGAATCTGGAAAGAAAGAAGCTATAAATAAATATTTTAACATGCTTTAATTAATCCAACCACCCCTAAAGTTTTAAGTTTCACTTTTCATAATCCGTGAACGACAGAGGAGCATATTGGCGGCATGGATTTAAATCTTTAACAAGACTCAAACTGACACAGGCAGAGTGAAAGACTGGATTTTTTTCGATCAGGTAGGGTACAAGTTATTTGAAAACATTTTGGACGCTTTATATATAGTGTATGGGCCTGCTATTATTTATCTCGTATGAGATGCATTTGGTTGAGTTGCACTGCAGTAAAAGTGCTTCATTGTTTCTACGCTGATTATCTCTTAAGCACGCATCGCGAGCAGGACAAACAACAATAATATTAATGACTATGACTCGGACTGTCATATACATAACATTACAATGAGAACACAACACTATTATAATAAAACGTTGGTCTATGAGGCGCCGCCTAGGATTTAAATCAAACTTTGCTTATCAACACATACATAAAACACGTGCATATACACCTATAAACACTCGCACATACATATAAACTTCCATGCTTATCAACACATACATAAAACACGTGCACATACATATAAACTTCCATGCATATACACCTATAAACACTACATACATATACACTTCCATGCATATACACCTATAAACACTCACATACATATAAACTTCCATGCATATACACCTATAAACACTCGCTACATACAAACTTCCATGCATATACACCTATAAACACTCGCACATACATATAAACTTCCATGCATATACACCTATAAACACTCGCACATACATACAAACTTCATGCATATACACCTATAAACACTCGCACATACATATAAACTTCCATGCATATACACCTATAAACACTCGCACATACATATAAACTTCCATGCATATACACCTATAAACACTCGCACATACATATAAACTCGCTGCACGCATACACACCCATAAATGCTTCAGCTGAGTATATACGTGTATGCAAGTGATTTCATATGTAGATGTGCGTGAATTTTTCAGTGCAAACGGAAGGCATTTCAGTGTAAAAGGAAGGCATTTCAGTGTAAACGGAAGGCATTTCAGTGTAAAAGGAAGGCATTTCAGTGTAAAAGGAAGCAGCGGCACTTCCGGCGGCTTCTCCAGATGCCGGGACATTTGAAAATTGAAAATTCTTATCGTGGCTTAATGCATTAAAACAGTGTTTTTAAAAGACCAAACCCAATAAACACATTATTAATAAAGCATACGATGTATAGACAAGCAGATCCAGATTAAGAACGTAATGCGTTTAATTACGCGTAAAGCTTAAGGAATACGCTAACCTGGCTTGCAACGTTATGTGGGTCTCGGAAGCTAAATAAATGTGGGTGGGTCCTCCCCCAGAAAAAAAAATACTGGAGTATTTGACATTTTCTGTAGTCTGGTGTCTTTTAAAGAACGTGTCTATTCACACAAAGTGTAAATAGTCCGCCTTGTTTAACAGGTGTTATTTACCTTTGTCCACTACTGTTAGAAATAAAAAAAACACGCCTAGGTCTATGAATTTTCAGTGGCGTAAGAGGTAACGCTTGTACCATTGGTGTTAGAGACGCTCGAGATACGAGTTCGCGTCCGTCTTTTTCCGAAATCATTCTCCCTCACATCTCTTATTATATTGGAAAGACAGTTGTTTTCAATAAAAAATAAAATAAATAATCGAAAAGTTTAAATTAAGTATCGGGTAGGAGGATTAGGTGTATCGGTGCAGCAGGTACGCTCAATTGTTTACTTTGCTGTTTCATTTCTATGGACTCTGAATGAGCCAAGTGCAATAGATTTGAGGAAGCAGTAGTGTGGAGGCTGTAGCTAAATGAAGTTTAATTTATTCATTTATCATTCGTCATGTCGTGTGGAATTGATTTGAATGATGGCGTTCTGAAAAGTGCACAGACATGAACGAGAGACGGTAAAACTGGGTCTCAAAAAGTCCAATAATATTCCTGTCCCACCCACACAATGGTTCCGACGCCTATACGACATTATTATTAAAATACTATACTAAATACATACTATGTACAGTATATCATTATTTAGTATTAATAACGTGTGTATTGCGTTTAGTATTTTAAAAACACTGTTTTAATGCATTAAGCCACGTTAAGCGTTTTAAAATTTCCGAGCATCTGGAGATTTGCCTAGTGGGCAAACTGACTAAATGTATTTGAATATATTTGCCAATATCTCGCTTTAAACAATACTTCCAATATTTCCCTTACTGTAGCCTACGTACAGTAAGCCTACACAATAATTTTACATGAAAAATTGGATTTACAGAAATGTGTTATTTAAATAATTGTGTACTGTACTCTATGAAGGGATATATAGGCAAACAACTCACTGTAAATCACTATAAAATTAATACAAGCTTTACAGTTTGACAATGTGTTATTTTAAAAGTATTTTGAATTAAAAATACATCGGACATTTTAACCCAGTCGGTGGAATTGTCAGAAGGTCCCTTAACCATCGAGCACAATATGCTTAAAAATGTTCTCCAGTTTAAATTTACTGTTACAATACACGTTTAAAAAATATAAAAAATTAATATGCCACAACTTTATATCGACATAATTTTTTTTTAAACCAAACTCAATAAACACATTATTACTAAATCATGCTATACTGTACATAGTTTGATCTTATAATGTGTTTATTGGGTTTGGTCTTTTAAAAACACTGTTTTAATGCATTAAGCCACGTTAAGAATTTTCAAATGTCCCGGCATCTGGAGAAGCCGCCGGAAGTGCCGCTGCTTCCTTTTACACTGAAATGCCTTCCGTTTACACTGAAAAATTCACGCACATCTACATATGAAATCACTTGCATACACGTATATACTCAGCTGAAGCATTTATGGGTGTGTATGCGTGCAGCGAGTTTATATGTATGTGCGAGTGTTTATAGGTGTATATGCATGGAAGTTTATATGTATGTGCGAGTGTTTATAGGTGTATATGCATGGAAGTTTATATGTATGTGCGAGTGTTTATAGGTGTATATGCATGGAAGTTTGTATGTATGTGCGAGTGTTTATAGGTGTATATGCATGGAAGTTTATATGTATATGCACGTGTTTTATGTATGTGTTGATAAGCATGGAAGTTTATATGTATGTGCGAGTGTTTATAGGTGTATATGCATGGAAGTTTGTATGTATGTGCGAGTGTTTATATGTGTATATGCATGGAAGTTTATATGTATATGCATGTGTTTTATGTATGTGTTGATAAGCATGGAAGTTTATATGTATGTGCGAGTGTTTATAGGTGTATATGCATGGAAGTTTATATGTATGTGCGAGTGTTTATAGGTGTATATGCACGTGTTTTATGTATGTGTTGATAAGCAAAGTTTGATTTAAATTCTAGGCGGCGCCTCATATTGGTCATTTTGAGTTTAGCTGCCGTGTTTCTGCATGTTGTTGCGTGAACATGAACGCATCCACAAAAGGAGTTCATTCAGAGCCGCGCAGACACGTTCACTTGTGTACTCGGGGCATTTTGGGCAGATAGCTTGTAAAGTCGTAACATAAATAACGAAGCGTATTCTGTATGAGAGAAATTAGTCCATTCCATTCATTGAAAAAAAAGCTATCATATGTTTCATTTTACTGGTCATCTTCAGCGCGTGCAGCTCAATACAGAAATGCAGAACATTAATAAATATGGCATACAGCCTACATAACGTTATAATGAAATAAATAATAATGAATAATTTAGCTGACGTTTAATGTTAACTATCTTTTAATAAAAAAATAAAACATTATTTGACCCGTACCATTGACCGTTTGTATCTATGAGGCGTCCGTTACACATTTTCCCTGTGTTAGTCAGTAATAATTACTGTCGAATGTCTGACTTGACTCTTGGTAATGTATTTTGGCCACGCCCCCAAACATATGATTCCACTATCAGTCGATTATTGGCAAGATTCGAAAATCTTTTTGAAATTCCTTATTTTCTTATTGAATCTTATTTCAAAGATTTGTGAAAATCCTTAGTCGAGGACACCCCTAGTCCACTTTATCATTTTTTTATTTGCTGAAAATCAAAAGGTCACAGAACCAGCTTTATTGTAAAATTCTCCGTTTGATATCAGTGACCATAAAAGACCTGAAGTTTAGACGTCTCAAGCATTTTTATTGTCCCAGGCAACAGAGAGAAAAGCCTATGTCAAAAAAAATCCCTAGTATTCTTCCCAGTGGACATGCAAAGCAGACAAACTATTGTGGAATAATAATAATAATTCAATCAAAACAACCAACCAGTGAAATGAGCTAAATTGAATTTTGTTGGCAAAGAGACAAATCCATTTGTGTGTGTGGTTTTGACTCTGTTCACTTTTTGTGTTTGTTTTTTCTTCTTCTTTTTTTCCCCCATCCTAACTACATATTGAATGTCAGCATGAAAAATAAGTATTTTGATTCAACTCTAATCATAAATTCTCTGGGTGTTTTGGGGGGTGGGTGGGGCTATTTCACAAACACAAGCAGCAGATTGTCTCAAGTCATTTTGGAAGGATGCTGAAGCAGGTAGCTCAGGATTAAAAACCTCTGAAGAGGCCCTCATAAATATTCATGGCCCACATTCCTTCTCTCTAACGCGCTTTGACAGAGACGCTTATTAAATTCTCATATACTTTAAAACCATGGTGACATTCAGCCAGCCAAAGCTCCCAATAACCTTGTTAGCTTATGTAAATAACAAGCCGGTGAGCACATCTTTAAACAAACCTCTCAGAACACACACCACGTTCCTCCGGCACAGATTAGCTGTTCACTCAACTTTCCCAGGACAAACAGATGAGAAAAATGGACCAAAATGACAAATTTTATTTTGTATTCAGTGGGAAAATTATATACACTGTACTAAAAAGCCAAACCTCGGAGAAAGTTGCTAAAAGACAAATAATGTGCAGACACCCCTGCACGTGGAGAAGAGGTAAAATGAAAAACCCAGGGACAGAATCGAAAGCAAGGGATGGATGCAGTTTTCTATTTTACACACCCATACAAAACCTCACTGGAATATTTGCACATTTGAAATGGCATTGAAATATAAAACACTGTTTTTGAGAAGGGCACTGTTACATTTTTCCAAAGTCTTCCAGGCTTCGCTAACAAATTAAACCCATGACACATACCTCCTTTAAACTGCACGGAAAGCGTTTTGGGGTTTTCCACAATTCATAAGCTGTCACTCACTTACACATACAGTGGGGCAAAAAAGTATTTAGTCAGCCACCAATTGTGCAAGTCGTCCCACTTAAAAAGATGAGAGAGGCCTGTAATTTTCATCATAGGTATACCTCAACTATGAGAGACAAAATAAGGAAAAAAAATCCAGAAAATCACATTGTAGGATTTTTTAAGAATTTATTTGCAAATTATGGTGGAAAATAAGTATTTGGTCACCTACAAACAAGCAAGATTGCTGACTCTCACAGACCTGTAACTTCTTCTTTAAGAGGCTTCTCTGTCCTCCACTCGTTACCTGTATTAATATCATCTGTTTGAACTCGTTATCAGTATAAAAGACACCTGTCCACAACCTCAAACAGTCACACTCCAAACTCCACTATGGCCAAAACCAAAGAGCTGTCAAAGGACACCAGAAACAAAATTGTAGACCTGCACCAGGCTGGGAAGACTGAATCTGCAATAGGTAAGCAGCTTGGTGTGAAGAAATCAACTGTGGGAGCAATTATTAGAAAATGGAAGACATACAAGACCACTGATAATCTCCCTCGATCTGGGGCTCCACAGATCTCACCTCAAAATGATCACAAGAACTGTGAGCAAAATCCCAGAACCACACGGTGGGACCTAGTGAATGACCTGCAGAGAGCTGGGACCAAAGTAACAAAAGCTACCATCAGTAACACACTGCGCCGCCAGTACATGTCCAGGCCCGTCTGAAGTTTGATAGAGAGCATTTGGATGATCCAGAAGAGGATTGGGAGAATGTCATATGGTCAGATGAAACCAAAATAGAACTTTTGGTAAAAACTCAACTTGTCGTGTTTGGAGGAGAAAGAATGCTGAGTTGCATCCAAAGAACACCATACCTACTGTGAAGCATGGGGTGGAAACATCATTCTTTGGGGCTGTTTTTCTGCAAAGGGACCAGGACGACTGATCTGTGTAAAGGAAAGAATGAATGGGGCCATGTATCGTGAGATTTTGAGTGAAAACCTTCTTCCATCAGCAAGGGCATTGAAGATGAAACGTGGCTGGGTCTTTCAGCATGACAATGATCCCAAACACACCGCCCGAACGAAGGAGTGGCTCGTAAGAAGCATTTCAAGGTCCTGGAGTGGCCTAGCCAGTCTCCAGATCTCAACCCCATAGAAAATCTTTGGAGGGAGTTGAAAGTCCGTGTTGCCCAGCGACAGCCCCAAAACATCACTGCTCTAGAGGAGATCTGCATGGAGGAATGGGCCAAAATACCAGCAACAGTGTGTGAAAACCTTGTGAAGACTTACAGAAAACGTTTGACCTCTGTCATTTCATTGAGATGAAATTTTGTTATTGACCAAATACTTATTTTCCACTATAATTTGCTAATAAATTCTTTAAAAATCCTACAATGTGATTTTCTGGATTTTTTTTTCTTGTTTTGTCTCTTATTTGTTGAGGTATACCTATGATGAAAATTACAGGCCTCTCTCATCTTTTTAAGTGGGACAACTTGCACAATTGGTGGCTGACTAAATACTTTTTTGCCCCACTGTACATGGTGGGTGCTCACCAGGTAACTAGCGGCAGGCTAATCAAACACGAGTTATGCTGGGGAATAGCAGTTGTGCTGGCAGGTTCTTTGTTGGCGGGTGTCCTCAGAGCAGCCTGATCTTAATTAAACCAGAGTGACTCCTCAGCCTGCCCTAGTTTACAGATGGACTCTTTCTGTCCTGAGATTTCAGAGGGCCTTATCAGGACCTGAACACAAAAGCTGAAGTCCTCAAACTACTCTACCTGCAAATTGTTGACACACATGTTAACAAGCTTGAGCTTTTACTATAGATTCTATAATATTTTCTAGATTAAAGCTTGACTGAGAGGTCGAATACACCTGAATAAATGTTTTTCATGCAGAAGTCCATAACATTTTCAATGGCTGGTCTCATTTCCACGAAGGGAAAGAAGAATCTGCCCAAAAGTCATGTGCAGAAAGGATAATTTTTGTGTGTGGGGTGTACTGGTTTGCATAGCTACATAATCTGGAAATTAAGCATGTTATGTTTATTAGGCTGAAAATATAGATAAAATAGGATTATTACTGAATCTTATTAGGGTTATTTTGACTCTATTTATGCATTCATCTAGGTTTTCTCAAGTCATATTTCAGGGTTATGCATGGCTACATATTCTACATCACTCCACAACAATATGAAAACATAACTGGTTAATAAATATACATTTTAATCCATAAATGACAAAAAGTACAAAAAATATACCAATACTATACCATGTATTTATGTGAAGACAAAGAGAAATGTGAATAATTTCTCCCCAGAGCATCATCCTTTCTGACATGGTTTTAAAATTGCCACCATTCAAAAAAAGTAAAAAAAAAAATGTTTGTCGTTTTTTAAATCACACTTTTCTAAGTGTGAAATATCATTACAATTCAAAACAACTGTCTTCTATTTTAAGATTTTTTTAAATGTAATTTATTCCTGTAACTGCAAAGCTGAATTTTCAACATAATTACTCCAGTCTTCAGTGTCACGTGATCCTTCAGAAATCATACAAATATACTGATTTGATGCTCAAGAAACATTTATTATTATTATTACAAATGTTTGTGAAAACTGTGATATTTGTCAGATTTATGTAATGAAACAGCATTCATTTAAAATATAAATATTTTGTAACATGTATGCACTGCCACTTTTGATACATTAATGCATTCTTGCTGAATAAAAGTATTAATTAGTTAAATAAATTTAGATAGACGGACGGACGGACAGACAGACAGACAGAGGAGTGTTGATTTGCATATGGATAAAAGTCATTAGATTGACGCATCCTTTTTGAGAGTGTGTTGCTTTGGGTTTTGTGGTGGCTGAGAAATCTTTCAAATATGAAGTGTTTTGCAGTACACCGCTCTCCTTATAAAACAGTATCAGTGTGGCTGATCTCTCTGAGTCCCTCTTACAAATGAGATGCTAATTTCCTCCCGTTTAATGATGAAATTGCTTACAATTAGAACGCTCACTTTCATATCCTCTCAATCTCATCTGCAAAAGTGGAACATCAGAATCGCCTCGAAATGTTTCAAAAAGGTCAAATACATCTAGGCTTTTAATTTAGGCAGAATCCCTTAATCACACGCTCCTCTCTTATCCCACCTTTGTGCATCTGTCGCTTATCCACTTCTTATCTTTCCCTTTTCCTCTCATCCTTTTACCTTCCCTCTTTCATTTCCCTCGTAAATCCTGTCCCAGGGGATAAACTTGTGACAAACACTTAGAGCTCTAGATGAAACCCCTGCTATTATGCCCGCAGCCGTTTGTGAATGGTAATAGCATGATAACAAAAGCATAATTACACAGTAATGAAGGGAGAACGGCTGCCAGAGGCTGAGGTAGACCTGTATTTTGACTTTGACCTGTCGGTACACAAGACATGAATAGATATTCACAGATCCATGACAATTTATCAATCAGACATGACTCATTTATTGATGAACTCAAATAGTAATAGTTCATTTCTGAAGCTTAAATAAGACAAAATTACGTCGATAACTATATACTATATATATATGCTAATAATTATTTTAGAATTTCCCCTTCAATCTTAAATACTGTGTATATTTGAACGTGAGAAAATTGCAAATTGGTGTAGTTTCAGTATAATGAGGCCATGTTAATCAGCAAAACCTTGAGCATTTGTTAACACCCAATGAGCACATATTACCATCAAGCTTTCAACATCAAAATAGTCTTTTCTATTATAAGCTATATGTCTCAGCGCTTGTTATCATGTCTTCTAATCAGTTCACTTCACAACTATATGCAACTGTTGGCAATTTGTTCCTAATTTTGCATTTGTTATCTAAACATATTGTAGCTGATTTCCTTATATGCCCTATATTCCACTTTGCAAGAATACTGTATCTATTAAATAGTGTTTTTTAGCTTTATTGGGAAAACATTAGTAACATTACAAAGTAATATAATAAAGGTAATATCAAAGGCAATATGTGTATGTTTAAATGTTATATAAACATATATAACTGTATTTTATATTTACACAAATATTAATACCTACATAAATGTTTAAATTTAGATTGATGTCATACTGTTTTAAAATTTCATTTCAAAGTCTATAATTGCACGTTATTCAATTGCTTTTCAGAATCAAGACTTTTTAAAGTATGTCTGTACACAAATTAAAATAAACCTACACTGACAAATATTTACTCAAGTTAGAAAAGTTCTTTATACTGTGTTTTGTCCTAAGTTGTGTATTCTTGTGTATTTCTTTCAATGCTGGTACTTTTCCACATTTAGTATTGTAGCTTTTCTTCTTTAGACTTCTTTATCAAACCTGTATGACAGGGTCTTTTATTGTTCTGGGACGTCTATGTTTGGCTTGATATTATGTGTGTTAGTTACGTTAGCTGCTTGTGTGAATTGCGAGCATGTGTGTGTCTGAGTGTGTGCTGCCATGTGTGTCACGTCAAGGCTGCAGTTATTCGCCAACGCCGGTCTGACCGGCAAGAAAAGATGAGCTAATCAATCATCTGTCACGCTGTGCAGCAGGGAACAGAGCGAGCACCTCATGCCAGGAAAACAGATCAGGAACAGGCCCAAGAGCACCATCTTTTACATCAGTCCTGAAGGAAAGACCCTAAAGACTTACGTTTAGCCTTTTATCTGCTACTAGAACTAGCTGAAGGAACTAAAACATTACAGGACTAAAGTGCTTCTTCCTTTAGCATGAATGAAAACTCCGGTGTGATCTTATATATTAGATAAAGACCCGCACACAGATAATATTGCTTGATATATTACACATTTGCAATTGCCTTTCATTCAGCTCTTTTAATGATATGTATATGAACTATTATTTTTTGACAGGTGTTCTATTAAGGGACAACATATGCAATGTGATAAAACAGTCAAAACACTATATGCATGTTTCCTTGGAAACCACCATCTCTCTAAGACTATTTCTCGTTCCCTCCATCCTTTTATGAAAGAGCTTAAAGTTTGTGGGTGAAAATGAAAAACTGAATTTACTTTCCGAACCTTGAAGATAAAGTGAGAGACATTCAATCTCTCTGAAGAGCAGCATTAGGTAGTGTTTGAATAATATACTGAATTAATTGCATTCCAAGAACTATTCTTTAAGAAAAAGTGTCAAAATAAAATCACGGAGTGCTATGGATTACCCTGGAAGAACAATGTGTTTAATATTGATGAACAAAAGTTACTGCACTCTGTAAGTTACTTTTTTTTATCAGCCATGCCATTCAAACCTCTTACTGTTTTCTTCTTTCCATAAAATACTAAATACAATGCAACAGATTTGTGTGAATGCAGGCAAAAAGCTCTCAAATGTCATTTGTTGTCTCAAATGTAATTTAATTTGTCACAATCGCTCACATGACTTGCTGTCAAAGCTTGTGCGTTGTATACAAATATGTTCTTTATGAAGACTGCTAATATCATTCACCATAATTAAATTGGAAAAGAGCAACTTTTCAATCAATCAGTCAATAAATATGATAAATAAATCAGGGTTGAAACCACATGTTGATGTCTAAATGATGACCAAATTGTTATTTTGGGTGAACTATCCCCTTAGGTTGAGCAAAAGTAAATGTATTATATCTGCAAATATAATCAGGAAAGAAGATGTGGAGGGGACTCTCTCTAGCCTTGTTAATTTAAGGCATTTGCAAATGTGGTAATGGCTGTTTCCATATACACAAAGATCACTGCCTCAGCAGTTATCTGGGTTTTGGAAATGAATACAAAATCAGATAGAAATTCCCAAATGAAATATACAGTGTGAAGGGCAATTAGCAGTAAATTGCAGATGGTGTCCATTTAGCCGAGCATCAGAGTGAATGGTTGTTTGTGCCAGACAATCATTCTGGGTATTTCAAAATGCTGATCTACTGGGATTTTCACACACAACCATCTCTAGGGTTTACAGAGAATGGTCCAAAAAGAGAAAATATCCAGTGAGCGGCAGTTGTGCGGATGAAAAGGCCTTGTTGATGTCAGAGGAATCAGACTGGTTAGAGATGATAGAAAGGCAAAATTTACTCAAATAACACATGTTAAACAAGGTATGCAGACTACCATCTCTGAACACACAACACATTAAACCTGAAGCAGATGGGCTACAGAAGATCATAGTCTTTTTCCTGTAGCTAACAAGAAACAGAGGCTACAATTCACACAGGCTCACCAAAATTGGACAACAGAAGATTGGAAAAACGTTTCTTGGTCTGATGAGTCTGATTTCTGCGACATTCAGATGGTAGGGTCACAAATTTGATAAAGAACATGAAAGCATGGATCATCCTGCCTTGTCTCAGCGGTTCAGGTTGGTGGTGGTGGTAATGGTGAGGGATATTTTTTACACACTTTGGTCCCCCTTAGTACCAATTGAGCATCATTTACGCCACAGCCAACCTCAAGTAGTGTTGCTGATCATGTCCATCCCTTTATGACTACAAACCCATTGATGTACTTCCAGCAGGATAATGACTGTCAAAGCTAAATCATCTGACTGGTTTCTTGAACATGACAATGACATTTACTCAAATGGCCTCCACTGTCACCAGATCTCAATCCAATAGAGCACCTTTAATGTGGTGGAAGAGATTCGTGATCATGTGCAGCCGACAAATCTGCAGCAACTGTGTGATGCTATCATAACAATATCGACCAAAATCTCTGAGGAATGTTTCCAACACCTTGTTGAATCTATGCCACAAATAATTAAGGCAGTTCTGAAGGCAAAAGGGGGTCCAACACGGCACTAGCAAGGTGTACCTAATAAAGTGGCCGGATACAGTATATGTGTCTGTGTGTGTGCGTGCGTGTGTGTGTGTGTGTGTGTGTGTGTGTGTGTGTGTATATATGTGTGTGTGTGTGTGTGTTACATTTATTTCTAAGTCAAGTTGAGGAAACATGAAACATGAGTGTTAATTTTACATAAATACGTGGACAACAATGTGACATGAATGTGTTTATGTTTCTTTTATGTAAAACTTGCAATATTGTTTCATGTGGACATAAAATTCACTAAACCATATAGGAACGACTCAACTAGTGTTTGTTTGGCAGTTCTCTAAATAAGATAATTAAATGTTTGCCTGGGAGCTTTCAGGCTTAAAGTGGTAAGATAAGATTATACAGGGGGTTCGATTGAACAGACAACCCAGAGCTAAATGGATGGCTGGATGAATTGTACTTCACCAACAGATGATATTTACAGGCTCCTGCTTTGCTTCAGCAGAGAATGATAAATGTTCAGGGAAAACGTCTGAATCTGCAGACATGCATATAAATCAGATTTGAAAAAAATTACAAACACTTTTTTTGTATATCGCAGTATGGAATGATTAGCCCCAAGCTGAGCTAGAGAGGCAGAGAATGCTGTTAGACCCAACACCGCTTAATAAACATGAAACATCATACTGTGTATCTCTATATGTGAGGTAATTTCACTCCTGAAATTTTCATTAACAGTCTTCATGCTCTCAGATATCGTCTGTGAAACCAGTGTTTTAAATGCACACTACATAGCAGTCTATGTTTCCTTTTAGCAAAAAGATTAACTTACTAAACCCAACAAACAAATACTGGGCTTTCGGCCCATTTAAAAATCTGGTTACTTGAACTGAGTATTTCTTTCAATTTAAATGAGCAAACAAGTGCTGTTATCAGTCTAAGCAGTTTGCTCAAGACGAAAAGGCCTTATGGAGCGTTTAACACTTAAAAGCAAATCTAACACTATCACCATGTATCATAAATTACAGACAAAAATATCTCTGTAAAAGCAAATATTTTTCATGACACTAATTTCAACTTGAAAGGAACACGGGCGGGGGAGGCTAAATGGAAGAGAGGGAATGTGAGAGAGTGACTAAGTGAATAAGGGAGGAAGGAGTGAATGAACAAGGCTATGAGAGAGAAGTGTGAGCGAGAAAACAGATGGATGTGCTCTGTCCTTGTGTTTGAAGTTGTGCCTTTCCTCACGGCGGTGCAGAGTGTTGTTCACTCACTTTGCTAAGCTCCCTGAAAGAGGACGGGACTTGTTATATTTGGAGCATCACACCAAGCCATTGGAGAATTAAGAGTGACTGGCAGATGCATTTTTGGACAGGTTTTCGTTATATTCCATGCTTATCTTTTCTAAATTGATTATTGAAAAATGTACCATTTAACCCCAAAAAGTAGTGATTTGTATTTGTATAATGCACATCTAGAAATATCCTTCAGCTTTCCCATTTATCTCAATGAAAGTTGCTTAGCTGACACAGGTGCCATACAGGTACACAATTTGTTTTTTGACAAGTCATATGAATACATTCCATGCTTTTAAGAGCCCTCCAAAAATAACTGGTAAAACGTCTACTTGTATTATCTAATGATAACGTAATTTCACAATTATTGAATTAGTTGTGTTTCAGGTACACAACTAACTGGCTGACTGTGAAAAAGACGTTTGCATTTAAATAGTTTGGTAATGGTGGGAATCTACCGTGAGTACCATCCTTTACATACAGCTTAAAGTTTGTGGGTATAAAATGAAAAATGTACTTTACTTTCTAAACCTTAAGAGATAAAGTGAGAGACATCCAATCTCTGCAAAGAGGAACATTAGGTAGTGTTTGAATAATATTCTGATTAAATTGCATTCCAAGAACTTGCTACGGATTACCCAACATGTTAATATGGATAAAGAAAAGTTACTGCACTCTACAAATGACTTTTGTATACCTTAAACCTTAAAGGAAAAGTTCAGCCATTCAACCCCTCACAGTTTTCTGTCTTTCAGTACATACTAAATAGCTAGGATTATACTAACCAGCCAAACATTGTTACAGGTTTGAAATGACATGAGGTGAGTAATTAATGACATCATTTTCAATTTTGGGTGAACTATCCCTTTAATCTATACTGTATATATTATGATTTCCAGACCTGTATGCATTTCTTTCTTTTGTTGACACAGAAGTTTTATTTTCAAGAATTGGAGTCCAAACAATATTTGACCACTGTTACTTTCTATGCACAAATACATTTTTTTATATATATCTTCTCGTCTGGTCTTTGTAGCACTTTTACCAATGTTACATTTGGCTAAAATGAATGAAAAAGACATGGGAAAATATTGACTACATTTATAGAAATAGTTCACCCAAACATGTCAGGCCAATCACAATGTAGTTTGTTTTCACACTACAGGATGGACTGGGGTGTGGATTACTATTGTGATGTTATGATCAACTGTTTAAATTCTCATTCTGACAGCAAACATTCACTGCAGAGGATCCATTGGTGAGCAATGCTAATGTAATTTAAAATTACATTTTTCCAAATCTATTCAATTCAGCATTTATTGGCCAGGCATGCATATCATACAAAGAAAATACTGCAGTATACTGCTGGTTCTTCATTCAGATGAAGAAACAAACTCATATATTTTTGGATGAATGGCTCTGAAAAACAATAGAGGTCTATGGAATGTCCCTATTTAGATAGCTAAGTAAATGTGTGTGTCTGAGCAGACTTGAGAGGAAGAAGTGGGGGCTAATAACCCTGATTATAACAGTAATTTGACTTCAATCAGTCCATGACCCATCAGAGACACAAAAAACACACATCTGCTGTCACTATTTGATTACAGAGAAAGCAGGAAGTAATGGCAGGAGCTCGAAAGACAAACAAGGCATGAGGAAAGATGAAAAAATTATGTAGGAAAGCATGTCGAAGATGAACAAAGGACTAAAGAGAAAATTAAAAGGAGAGTGAGAGTAATATTGTCTGTCACTGTCCTCTTTATGAAAGGAGACAAGATGAGACATAACTGAGTGGCATGTTGTCAGATGTGGATTGGCTCTTTTCGGGGGGGGTGTTAAGAAATGAGCTTTTATCCAGAGGTCTGAGAGGTGTGCGCAGCTGTCTCCGTCTGTTCATGACACTCGTTAAACTCTTCAATATGAGACTCCGAGCTTTACAAAGAGAATCTTTTCCACCGAGGGGAGAAGCACTTTTACTTTACTAACTTATTCTATTAGAGCCAGACAGGCAGGCGGAGAGAGAGAGAATAAGAGAGTGAGAATGTATTTTTCTCAGTAGAGCTTTTGAGGTGATGGATTATCCTGTCAATGAAGATATTTATGGAGGGTGTGTGACAGTGAAACCAATTGTTTATTTGCAACATTTCACTTCTGACATCCTATCTTCTTTAACTGCCAGACAAATCTCCTACTTAAAGCTACTCAGTACTCTTTCTCTCATTCATACTGTATGCACACCACTGTACAGCACAATCATTTATATGTGCAGCTATAGCATATACTTGGAAATATGACAGTTTTGTTTAGGCTGTGTGTCTTATTTTTATTTTTATTTTTTAATAAAAGGACAAAAAATATTAGAGCTGTCAAAACATGAACTATATTTACATATTCAATAACTATTAAGGAAAGGAAAAAATATGATTTTGTGTTGTTGACACTTGTACCAGAAAATATGCAGGTATACATATACCATTCAGTTTGTTTTTGTTTGTGTATTTATTTATTTATTTAAATAAATTACCATTCAGCAAGGATAAATCTAATTATAATCAAAACTTACAGTAAAAACTTTTCAATTGTTACAAAGATTAGTTTTGTTAGGCCTGTTTATTTTCCTTTTTCTTCCTTTTTTTAAATAAATAAAAATGCGAAAAAAATATTAGGGCTGTCAAAACATGAACAATCTTCAATTCAATAACTTTTAAGGAAATAAAACATTTGTAATATTTTTTTTGTGGCTGACACTTGTATCAGAAAATATAAGCAGGTACATATATCATTCAGTTTGTTTGTTTATTTAAATTTATTAATTCTACTATTTAGTAAGGATGAATTCAATTCATCAAAACTGACAGTAAAGACTTTTACATTGTTACAAAGATTTTCATTTCAAGTAAATGTGTTCCTATCAGTCAGTCACGTTCGACGTAACGTCCAGAGTGACTGACTAATGGGATCTCGCCGGAGAGCCCAATCACCTTGAGTGTTAACAAAACAAGCCAATGACAGTTGGCGTGCGTGTTCGCCACGCGCACTCCGCCCGCGGTGCGGGTATAAAAGGAGAGCGCGTGCAAACGCACATCAGCTTTTCGCCGAGCCGAGCCTTGCAAATCTCTGAGTGTCTGCAAAGCAAGACTACAGCGTTGGTGTTACGGCGTCAGCGGAGGTTGCTGTCCAGTGCTGATTCGCGAGAAGCAGCGATCACGCTGCTACCTCCCTCGGCGCTTCAGCGCTGCTGAAAGAGACTTTTTCAACTAAAGAGCAAATCTAAAAGAGCTCCACGAGCGACGGGCGTCTTTAAAGATGGCTTCCGCTCGTGCGTTTCTGGATGTGGTTGGTTCCTGACTTCATCTGATGGTCACGATCGCTGCCCTCGTGCTTGGGCTTTAGGCACGCTGAGGCAGCGTGGATGATAGTCATGTTCTCACTGTGGGAACATGACCATAGGCGATGTTGCGCCCAGATACCTCCTCGCTAGACGGGGGTATCCCCTTGCTCTGCCCGTTCTAGTTCCTCCGGACGGAGGACTACTCGGCTCAGGGCCAGGGTGATTTGAGGATTACAGTGAGAGCTTCCCCGTCGAGTGCGCCTCCGCGGGCCTCTCACTCCTCGAGCACATCGCACCGTCTGGGGTTCCCGGATGAGTATGCGGGGTCCTCGGACAGGGCGGGGCCCAGCATCTCATTCGGTGCCCCAGCAGATGACAGGCTTTCGATCACTGCATCGGGGGATGAGCTAGGTTCTGGAGAGGACGATTTGGCTGCGCTGCCTCCGTCAGGAAGAGTAGCGTTGCCCGAGTCAGATCCAGAACTGACCGCTATGCTTTCCCGGGCTGCTGAGAGCATCGGGCTGCACTATAGGCGTCCGCCTTCTCCCGGCGCTCGAGGCTGGATGATTGGTTCCTGAGGGCGCAGGCGAACGTCGGCAACCGCCCCGGTTCCGCTTTCTTCCCGGAAGTGCATGAGGAGGTGACTAGGTCTTGGAAGGCACCTTTTTCTGCCCGAAACAGGCCTAGTGCCTCCTCCGTCCTCACCACCCTCGACGGCGGAGCGGCCCAGGGTATGTGGAGGTCCCCAGTCGAGCGCCATTGCTATGCAGCTTTGCCCGCAGGGCGCTGCCGCCTGGAGGGTAATCCACGCCCGTCCAGGGCCTGTAAGTTCTCGTCCCGCCTAACGGCCAAGGCTTACGGTGCACTGCTGGACAGGCCGCTTCCGCCCTGCACGCCATGGCCCTCCTGCAGGTCCACCAGGCCAAGGCGTTGAAACAGCTGCACGAGGGTGATGCTGACCCAGGTGTGATGCAGGAACTGCGCACAGCGACGGACCTCGCTCTAAGGCGACGAAAGTCACGCGGCGGGCCCTGGGTCAGACGATGTCCACATTAGTGGTCCAGGAGCGCCACCTGTGGCTGACCTTGGCGGATATGAGGGAGTCCGACAAGCACCGCTTCCTGGACTCCCGATCTCCCAGGCCGGCCTATTCGGCGGCGGTGGAGGACTTTGCCCAACAGTTCTCCGCAGAAGCAGGCGGAGGCGTTCGTCACATCCTGCCCGGCGGTCCGCTGCTGTCTCCACCCCACCGCCGGCTGCAGCCACTCCGCCTGCTCGTCGCCGAGGCGCCTCCTGCTGCCTCCACCTCCGCTCCAGCTCGGCCACAACAGCAGCCTGCACTACGGCCGCAGCGTGGAGCTGGCAGGGAAGCGGGCGCAGCCCGCCTCCGCCCTGCCAAGCCCTGTGAAGTGCCAGGCAGGCGGCGGCGTCCCTGAGACAGGCGACCCGGAGCCTTTGGATCCTGCTCTTCAGGAGATGGCGATAGCACCACTCCTTCCCGGAGGAGGGCCGGGTGGAGAATTTTTGTTCTGTTCCGCCACTGGCCCCGGGTCAGTGGTACCCAAAACTTCAATAAGAGCAGTTTCCTTTTCCTCCGGGTCCCAAGAGGGCGAGGATGGCAGTCGCGAGACCTCGTCTCCACATTCCCATCCCCTCTCTCTTCGCCAGTGGGCAGCAGGGTCCGGTCCGAGGACGCGACGCCTTCTCCGCATCCCCTGCCCAACTATGGAGCCAGGTCAGTGTCACCACACACTCAGACCCCACTTGAGACGCACTGCCTTCGAGTCGGGCCCCTGGGCTCCATTTCGCTGCCCCACCGTGGTACGTCAGTGACTCCCCTGGTCCCGCTTGCACGGTCCCTGGGGGCCTGGCTAGAGCTCCCAGGCCGTCTCGCTGGCTCCTGAGGACTATCAGACTCGGCCACGCGATTCAGTTCGCCGGCGTCCCCCAAGTTCAGGGGCATTCGGTTCACCTCAGTGTTGAGCCAGGATGCCCCTGTCTTGCGTGCAGAAGTCGCGGTCCTACTGGCGAAGGGCGCGATAGAGCCGGTCCCTCCAGCCGAGATGAAGTCGGGTTCTACAGCCCCTACTTCATCGTACCCAAGAAAGGCGGTGGGTTACGACCAATCCTGGACCTGCGCGTTCTGAATCGGGCCCTTCACAAGCTCCCGTTCAGGATGTTGACGAGAGGCGCATCTTTCAATGCGTCCGTCCCTCGATTGGTTTGCAGCAATCGACCTGAAGGACCTACTTCCATGTCTCGATCCTCCTCGACACAACCGTTTCTCCGCTTTGCGTTCGAGCATACCAGTACAAGGCCCTTCCTTCGGGCTATCCCCTGTCGTGTCTTCACCAAGGTCGTGAAGCCGCCCTTGTACCGTTAAGGAAGCAGGCATTCAGATCCTCAACTACCTCGACGACTGGCTCATTCTGGCCCAGTCTCGAGCACTGTCTTGAACACAGGGATATGGTGCTCAGTCACCTCAGCGGTTGGGACTTCAGGTCAACCGAAAAAGAGCAAACTCTCCCTGTGCAGAGGATCTCTTTTCTCGGCATGGAGTTGGACTCGGTCAACCTCACAGCACGTCTCTCAGAGGAGCGTGCTCAGTCAATGCTGAGATGCCTGGAGTCTCTTCAGCGCAAGAGGGCGGTTCCACTGAAACATTTTCAGAGGCTCCTGGGGCATATGGCATCCTCAGCCGCTATCACGCCGCTCGGATTGCTTCATATGAGACCGCTTCAGCGTTGGCTTCACGACCGAGTCCCGAGATGGGCATGGCGCCACGGCACATACCGGGTCTCACTCACCCCGTCCTGCCGTCGCACCTTCAGCCCATGGTCGGACCTTGCTTTCTTCGGGCAGGAGTTCCCCTAGAGCAAGTATCCAGGCATGTTGTTGTTTCAACAGACGCCTCTGCCACGGGCTGGGGGCCATGTAACGGGCACGCAGCCGGGGCTCTGGACAGGGCCCCAGCTGCAGTGGCATATCAATTGCCTCGAGTTGCTGGCAGTATGGCTTGCTCTGCGCCGCTTCAGAACGCTGCTACACGAGAAGCATATACTGGTCCGCTTCGGACAACACTGCGACCGTTGCGTACATCAACCACCAGGCGGTCACGCTCCCGTCGCGATGTCGCAACTCGCCCGCCATCTCCTCCTTTGGAGTCAGAAGCATCTGAGGTCGCGCCGCTTCATGTCCCAGGCGAGCTCAATCGTGCAGCCGACGAGCTCTCACGTCCAGCACGCCCTTCCGGGAGAATGGCGACTCCACCCGAGGTACTCCAGCTGATTTGGAGACGCGGGACGCTCAGGTAGACCTGTTTGCCTCCCGGACACGTCTCACTGCCAGTTGTTTTTCTCCTGTCCGAGGGGACCTCGGTACAGATGCACTGGCATGCAGCTGGCCTCGGGGCTTACGCAAATATCGTTTCCCCAGTGAGCCTTCTCGCACAGACCCTGTGCAAGGTCAGGAGGACGAGGAGCAAGTCCTCTTGGTGCGCTACTGGCCCAATCGGACGTGGTTCCCAGAACTGATGCTCCTCGCGACAGCCCCTCCTTGGCAAATTCCTCTGAGGAGGGATCTACTTTCTCAGAGAGGGGCACCCTCTGGCACCCGCGCCCAGACTTGTGGAATCTCCACGTATGGTCCTTGGACGGGACGCCGGAGGTTCTAAGTGGGCTACCTCCAGCGGTAGTAAACACTATCACTTCTGCCAGGGCTCTGTCTACGAGACAAGGCCTACAGGCTGAAGTGGAACCTGTTCGTCGATTGGTGTTCTCCCGCCGGGAGGACCCCGTAGATGCCCGATCGCAGTCGTGCTTTCTTTCCTGCAGGATGGGTTGGAGCGAAGGCTGTCTCCTCCACCCTCAAAGTGTATGTTGCCGCTATTGCCGCACATCACGATGCAGTAGACGGTAAGTCTCTGGGGAAACACGACCTGGTCATCAGGTTCCTCAGAGGGGCAAGGAGGCTAAATCCTCGCCTCACCTGGTACCCTCTTGGGATCTCCCTCGGTCCTGTCGGCCTTGAGGGGGCCCCTTGAGCCTCTGCAGTCAGTAGAGCTTAAGTTTCTGTCTCTGAAGACAGTGCTCCTCTGCATTGGCCACAGTCAAGAGGGTAGGGGACCTGCAAGCATTTTCGGTCGACGATTCGTGCCTAGAATTCGGGCCGGCTGACTCTCACGTTGTCCTGAGACCCCGGCCTGGATATGTGCCAAAGTTCCCACCATGCCCTTCAGGGACCAGGTGGTGAACTTGCAAGCGCTGCCCGGGAGGAGGCAGACCCAGCCATTGCTCTGCTCTGTCCCGTTCGTGCCTTGCGCATCTATGTGGACCGCACGCAGAGCTTCAGGACCTCAGACCAGCTCTTTGTCTGCTTCGGAGGACAGCAGAAGGGAAGAGCTGTCTCCAAACAAAGACTCGCCCACTGGATAGTGGAGGCTATAGTCTTGGCCTATCAGGCCCGGCGCTTACCGTGCCCCCTTGGTGTGAGAGCACACTCTACGAGAGGCGTTGCTTCCTCTTGGGCTCTGGCACGAGGCGCCTCAATAGCAGACATTTGTAAAGCTGCCGGCTGGGCGACACCTACGTTTGCGAGGTTTTACAATCTCCATTATAGAGCCAGTGTCCTCCCGTACTTGTCTCGGATGGCCAGTAACACTGGAACCCGCCGGTGTCAATCACGCTTGCTGCGCCATTCCCCACGGACCGGATACGCCTGTTGCTTCTCAGTTCAGTTCCCCACGGCGAACCCTGTTGAAGTTCCTCCCGCACCCTCGGCAGTCAGGTGTGGCGGAGCACCAGACGCCAGGTCCAGTACTCGTCGTTGCCCAAGGTCAACCCTGTGCTGGGCTAGGTGCCCATGTGTAGTGATTCCCCTTGGTGATCCCACATGTGTATTCTTCCACGGCACGGCTCCCCCTTGGTGAGCCCGTGTCTTCCCTGGCAGAACCCTCTGCCTTCTCTGCTGTAGCTATCTCACCCCAGGCGGGCTGGGTCTACCTCAGAGACTCCCGTATGTGGTACTGCCCTTGGCCAGTCCATATGTGTAATCTCCACATGATACCTCCTTATGCGGGATGTGGCTCCGTGGC
This sequence comes from Gymnocypris eckloni scoliostomus, assembly GCA_027564155.1. Taxonomy (NCBI): domain Eukaryota; kingdom Metazoa; phylum Chordata; class Actinopteri; order Cypriniformes; family Cyprinidae; genus Gymnocypris; species Gymnocypris eckloni. The sequence goes on from CM050429.1 coordinate 13,206,885, forward strand.
GTTTCCCCTACTTGGGGTACGCTTTCCCAGTGTTATTCTACCCACTGGCGGAACAGCAGTGCGGTTATCTCTGCCTAAACCCTGTCCTATCTTCCATCCCAGCTGGTGTGGGGGACTTGCCGGCTTCTGCAGAGCACTGGAGGGTCAGCAATAGTGGCGTTTTCAAGGGATCCCATTAGTCAGTCACTCTGACGTTACGTCGAACGTGACTGACTGATAGGAACGTCCCAGGTTACTTGCGTAACCCCGTTCCCTGAAGGAGGGAACGGAGGCGTAACGTCCGTCGCCATAGTTGCTGTACCACCGCTGTACGGCCGGGCACACAGTCTCGGCTCCTCAGCGAAAAACTGATGTCGCTTTGCACGCTCTCCTTTTATACCCGCCGGAGGCGCGTGATGGCGAAACACGCACGCCAACTGTCATTGGCTTGTTTTGTTAACACTGAAGGTGATTGGGCCTCCGGCGAGATCCCATTAGTCAGTCACTCTGACGTTCTCCGTTCTCCTCCTTCAGGAACGGGGTTACGCAAGTAACCTAGACGTTCTTTTGAACTTTCTATTACAGTTTTCTCGATTGCTAACACACTATAACTGGTTCATTTTACCTAATTTTCCAAACCATTCATACAGTTCTCAAAACAAAGACACGTTTCTCAAAACTTTTAACACATTTCACCTGCTTTCACACACGTTCCAATTTGCTCAGTGTTTTCTGCAAAACTACACAAAAACGCCATCATTTTGCACAGGTGTCACCATGTTCTCATTCAGATAACACAAAGACACAATATAATTATCTCAAGCATCAAAAAATGAACTCAAACAGCACACATTTATCCATGTGTGAACATTCAGTAGCAAAGCTGATAACACACAGGTCAGAATCTCAGGATGATATGCACAAGAGCACAAGTGATTATGTGTTTTGGAAAATGAATCATGCTAGTAGGAGACAAAGAGGAATAGAAGGAGAAAAGAAAAATGAAGGGGATGAGGTCAAAGGTCATTTGTTCCTGATGAAATACAAAGCACTGTTCTTCTGCATGAGCTGACCACGAGGGAAGTTGGCCTACAGGCTCATCTACAAGGTTTCAATACTACTTACACATACGAGATAATTACATTACATAGAAGCAGTACATATGAGGCAACTTTCATTATTCTATATACAGTAAATAATGTAGCACATGTTGTACACCCTCAACTCATTTACTGTTGAATTGATTTTTAGTCAAGTAGTCCTTACTCTATTTTTGCAGAACTGAGAGACGGCTGTCTAGGGGAGGAACAAAGGAATAAAGACTAAGAAACTGCTATAACAATAAGGATACTACCAATACTGTAATGCAACATGGCAAAGGATGCTGAATGAATGAACGAATTAATTTATTTATACATTCATTATTTGAAGCTATTTCTGTAAAGTTACTGACAGTATATTCCAATGTGTGTTTACTGTATTATCAGTTGTTTGGTCTTTGAGCTTTCCTCTTGTAGTGTTTTTCATGTATGATCTCTTTACAGTAGTGTAGTAAATGTATATTTTTCTTAAAGTTTATTGCTGAATTTTAATGTATATGCACCCCTATATTTATGTCGTATACTGTAACAGAAATTGACTAGCAAAAGGATTCCTATTTTCCAAAAGGATGTTTTTGTAACAGTGTTTTGAATTGATCTCACTGGTGTTTTCTAGGCAGTGGAGTAGTCTGTGTATTTGGCAGGTTTGTGCATCATCTGAGGCCAACGTTTGATTTTGACTGAAGATAATATGTTTTGACTAGAATATTTGTTTTGACCTGGAAGTTTGAAGTTTGCACAAATTGGTGTGTAATTTTGAGATTGTGTTTAGTTGTAAAATGTCTTTTCATACAGACTGGATGTCTCCTGAAATATGTATCTGAAAAGTAATCAATAAGTCAGGATGATTTTAAAACAGTCAAATGTAACACAATACTTTGAGGCAAGATCAGCTCACTACCACGGTTCCATATATGTGTTGTAGGCTGTCCATGGAGACTTATAAAAATGTTATGTGTTTTTCTCACACATAAAATGAGTACATTTTAATTTATAACTGACATTCGTGTCATATAAAATAAATGTTTGATCATTTTTCCTGATAATTCATGCTAGAATCTTTGTACTGAGATAATAACTTGTACTAATTTGCATCTGGTTCATTCTGCTCTCAGGCTGTTAGTGGCTGCTGAAAGGAAACATAATCTGGCAATTACAATTGTCATTATTGATTATTAGAGTTCATCAAAATGTAAAATTGTTGTAACTCAACTTCGTGTCGTGTTCAAAACTTGTATTATGACTTTCTGTTAAGATGAACATGTGGGAAGTGTGTTTGAAAGTTCCTACTTTTATGTGTTCACACTGAAGTCAAGTGTGTGTGTGTGTGTGTGTGTGTGTGTGTGTGTGTGTGTGTGTGTGTGTTCCTGTGTGTGAATCAAAAAACACAAAATCAAGTGTGTGTGTGTGTGTGTGTGTGTGTGTGTGTGTGTGTGTGTGTGTGTGTGTGTGTGTGTGTGTGTGTGTGTGTGTGTTAAACTTATTATGTGTGTGTGTGTGTTAAATACCAAAATGAATGTGTGTGTGTGTGTGTGTGTGTTTACCATCCACTGTAACCATGTGTGTGTGTGTGTGTGTGTAACATTTTGTGTGTGTCTTAATTTTGGTGAATCTGAACCATATAGAGACCATGTATAGCTGATTCCAAAGAGAAATAACTCATTATCTCATTTCTTTGTCCTGAATAAAAACATAACACAGCCAGTATGGTTCTCTCTCTCGAACAACTGATTCTTATTCTCTTGTCTTGGCGAATCAAAGAATAACTAAACATACAGCCTGGACTAGTGTTCTCCTCATATGAATGACTCTTATGAGCTGGTTATTTTTAGTGAATCAACATGAGATCACTGCTAACTGTGTTATTTTATACTTGTGAAATGTAAATCAGCGTAATTTTTCAGTAGTACTTAATAAAAAGTATCAATTAAATGTAAAAATTATTATTGCTTATTTAACCTAACTAACGCTAACCATAAATTATTTATTTGATTTAACCTTCAAATACATTTTGTTAACTACTGAAAACTCAAATCAATCCTCTCAAAGGCGTTGTTTTAAAATGGCTTATAAATGTCAAGAACATAATTTATTAGACTTCCTAAAACTTCTGCAATAGGTAGCCTTGTGGTATCAACTGTGACCCAATTAAGTTCACGTCCTCCTTAAATCTCCACTTGTGTCAAGCCCACTGTCCAATAACACTTAAAATTAGACCCCAAAATTACAAAAGTTCTACGCTCTGATAGCTGACTGTTCTGCCCAGATCTTTGTCCCACTCCAAACACTTTATATAGTCTTCTACATTTATAAATGGTAAGTGAACTTTGAGAGGTTTATGACCAAAGAACTAAATAAAACCATCAAAGGTGATTCTCCATTGCTATCCATTTAGTCAGGTCTTGGCCTTTGTGTCTGGGGAAACCAGCCTGTCAGTGTTCTGAGACTGATGATTGCTCAAAGAGTTTGTGCCATGCTGTGGAAAGAATATGGGTGGAGAATGGATGATCATTGCTGTGTTTGCACGTGTCTGGAGGAGACAGAATGCTGAGTTGCATCCAAAGTAAGGCAAAGCATGGTTCACTGAAATCCTCAGCCGACTGCTGATCTGGACAAGCCAAACAGCAGCTGTAGATGGAGGGAATCCTGAGACCTGATCTTCATCTCAAACCCATAGAAAATCTGAGGAGTTACATGCATTTTGTTCCCCACCCTCACAGATTCATATTCATGCTGATTCAATCTCATAAACACATCATGAGAGCAGTGAAGCTCAGTTCAAATATCTCTAAGAACTAAAGTTAGAGCTGAACATGAAACATTTTGTTGGAGTAAATCCCTTATTAATGTCCTCAAGTACATTCCCATGGGTTTTATGCCCTACAGTGATGAATTCTAAGGATTTTTGGAAGAAAATATGGCTTCAGCAATGCTGACATGATCTAATCACTTTTAAAATGAATATTCATCTTTTCCATGCCTCAGCTCTGCTGCTGGTGCAGATGGTGAGCTTGGCACAAAGTAGCCTGTTTAGTCACAAAGCAGAGAGCTCTGTGAGATGGCGATAACTGGCAAATTTGTGAGCTGAGGTTCTGGGATGAATGGTGATAACAAGTGCTTTTTAAAATGAGAGCTCGGGAGATCTTTCTCCTCATAAATTGAATATTAACAAAAGACTATGGGGAATTATGTTCCTATTTCAACATGCATTGTAAAAGCTCTTTCTCATTTTAGCGGTTTCATAAATGAACAAAAATAAGAGTTTGGTTTAGATTTTTCAAACTTTATTATGTTAAAGGATGGTTCAATCAAAATTGATTTTATATCAACATTTCTGTAAATGATATACTGATGTATATTACTTTTATATGTAATAAATATTTGTATATGTATTTTTAATTGATTAAAAATGTAAATGTTTTTGTACTTAATGTTAAGTCAGATTTTAATAATAAATTTTATACCCTTTTGACTTTCATTATACAAAAACATTAAAATAATATTCAGAAATTCTAATAATTTAAGTACATGATTTATATTAATCAATATAACCATATATTTGCTACTTTATTTTATAGTAAAATGCATTGTTAACAGCCATTCCTTCAGTAATCTTGACTGTTTGCTTATAACATTAAAATATAAATGCATAAAAGAACATTGTATACCATTGGTTTGTAATTTGTTTGCAGATCACTAATTGTTGCCTGGGTTGCAATTATTTATGAAAAGGCAGCTATCAAAATATGCACATAAATTTATGGGTGTGAAGAACATGCAGTGTTTGTTTCAAAGATTTCAAATATGAATTGGCTGAAATCACTATCTATAGTTATGTATTTAAAAAATCTGACAAAGCCTCCCTCTGGGGAAATCTAGGGTTAAGCAATGGTTTTACACTTTATTTAAAACCTACAGACATCTACTGTGTGTGTGTTTTCAAACTGTCTCAAATATAGATATTAGATGAGAGATTAAGTAGGCCCGAGAGGTAAGGATGGTGGCTAACTGAAATAAGTTTCAATTGAAGCACTAAACATAGACTGTTCAAACATGTTGAAACTAAATGTTGTTATCAAACATATATAAATGATCCAACAATTACATTAAACTCTCTTGAAAGATCAGATTAATGAAGCCAGGGTGTTAAGGGGTTTGAGTCAGAAACTCATTCACTCTTTCTGTCCTAATGTTTTCTTGCAGCTTCACTTCTCCTGGTGGGGGTGAATGTCATGTATGGCCCTCTGTTGGAGCTATTGAACTGACTGCAGTGGTGAGCTGATTGGCGCTATGGCGGCCTGTTCGATTATCTGTCTTTCACTTCTGTGGGTGGTGGACTTTCCCTTTTCACCCATGATCCAGAGATCTTGAGTCTGCCCACCATCCCTTCACAGCTCTTGGTTCCCATCTGCTGTCATCCAACTCAGGTTGTACAACTCAGGCAGTAAATCAACACTTATCTTTCAACCTTACAATCATAGCTTTGCATTTTACTTGGAAAATTTTTGAATAATGGAACAGAAGAACTTGCATTTCTTTTGTGTGTGTGTGAACTTTTGACACTCAAAAGGCTGCATTTATTCGATAAAAAGTTAAAACTAATATTGTGAAATATTATATACTAATATATTTTAAAATGTAATTAATGTTTGGAAAGACAAAATTATTTGGTTCTTGAAGAAAATAATACTTTTATATAACAAGGATTCATTAAGTTAATCAAAAAAGATTAAATATATTATTCTAATATTTGCAGTAAGCTTTCCACTAAAATAAATATTTGTTATTATTAGAAATGTTGAAACTTGTCACATTTTGTTAGAAATAGAAAAATAACTGTTATATTATTTAATATTACTCACCTGTTTGATAAACTGTGCTCATAAATATTTATTGAGCAACAAATCAGCATTTAAAAAACACATTTCATGTGACAAGACTGGATGAAAATTCAGGTAATGTATATTTTAAAATATAGTATATCGGAAACAGTTATTTTAAATTGTAATTGATATTTTATGATATTACTGTTTTTAATTTATTTATTGAGCCAAATTGGTTCACAAATTGGTCTGATAAAAACATTAAAAAGTTATAGTCATAACTTCCAACATGTAAAAATATGAAATAAACTTGAATAATAATCATTTTAGTTTACATTTATAAATGACATAAATAAACATGTCAAGGACACATAGTGACATTTTCAGATTATTATAAACTTATCTCAATTTAAACATGACATACTTTATATTCATCAGAACATCATAAAATTGTATATAAACTAGATAGCTTAACACAAAAAGAAATTTAATGATAGGAATCATGTCTTCAAAGGTGGTCTCAAGCAATTTTGACCTGACTATGATATAAATGTGCAAATACCAGATAGTTGACCATAGCCAGAAATAGTCTGTGGTTTTATCACTTTGACAGCCTACAGTCTTGAGCCGAGTATATCATAGAAAAATATGATCTGGAAAAATATGTCCAGGAACTTTCCCCAGACCTGTTGCTCTGCGTTTCTCATCGTGGTCAGTACCGATTGGGCAAATAGTCTAGGGACTTAGGAGGTTCGATTCTCAATACCACATGAGACTTCAGACTTGCATCCTCGGACACGATTCTCCGATAATAGAACGAGTGAAAAATTGCAAACAGCGAGCAAAGATGCATCATTTGATACTACTCTGACAGCGTATTTAACATTGTAATATATCAAACACTACTGCCACTTTTTCTTTGTCATTTAAACATTTAATAGTCATTAGAACATTAAGCTATATTTAACTGATTTAAACAAATGCTTTGGATCTTACAGTAATACAGAATAAAACATTATTATTTAAGATTTGAACATACAAAACTAGAAGGTCTATTTACTCTGTTGAACACTAAAGTAGTTGTATGGATCTGTACGTTTATACATTCGAGACTATGAACAATTCCCTTTAAAGCTGAAAAGGCTGTGAATTACAATCCACTTTTTTTTTCGGCGCTTGTTTTGTTAAATAAACCGCAGCTTCTTTGATTTATTGGAGCCTACTGTCTCACGGTGGACACACGCATTTGGTGAGTGACATCATTCTCCAGCTACCTGGACTGATCCGGTTGTTTACCACTTCTACTTGCTGACATTTTCCTCTATACACATATAAAAAAACATTCCTGTTTTTTATCCGCCATCTCTATCTTTCTGTCACTCGGCTCGGCTGTTCACTAAACGCTCTCTCGGTTCTCTCCGAAAAAAAAGTCTCTCCTCCATATCATGATTAGACACGCTACTTACTGTTGATTGGCTACGAGTTTGTTTGGATACTCAGCCCCGACCCAGTTTTCTAAAAAGTTTTTGGAAAAATTGCATACCCTGCCTTTAAAATTAAATAACGAACCCAAGACACCAATTGAGCCTGGCATCTTCGTGACCCTTAAACAATGCATGAACAGATTTCTAGTCTTGTTTTATCATGCCTTTCATGTACCTGTAAAGATACTGCGGCTTTTTTAGCAGGTAGTTTTGAAGTAGAAAATGGGTTTATTGACTTCTATGCGAGTAGCAAGCGTCTGTTAAATGTCGTGAGGTTCCTGACAGTTAAGGGAGATTTTAGACTGTGGTCTCAAAAGATGCTGTCTGTGTTTGACCTGCCTTTCTCCCATCCCTCTCTCCTTTCTCCATCCCTCACTCCATGCAATGTTTCGGTGGGCACTTGAGATAGAACATGGTGGTTAATTATCTCTGATTGGCTGGAGAGTTGAGTACCTGCCATGGTGATGAACGCTTGGTTGGCTGAGTGGTCTCTCTCGTTTCCTGGAGTTACAAGACTGGACTCATTCAAGATCACTGCCACAAACTCTAACAAACCTTTTCCATTAGACAGCCTAGGACAAACATGTGCACAAAAATAGCAGATGCATATAGACACACGCAGGTCAGAGATGAAAAATCAGTCAATTGTTTGTGTTTGCCGATATGGTGGGGTCTAGGACTGGGAGGGGCCCTGACCCTATGGCACCCCTCATGCAGTTATGAACCATTATTATGGTTAAACTAGCCCACACAGAAGCCACATCTAAGCTCCAAATATAATACTCTGGAAACATTGGATCACGCACGAACGTTTGTTGTTTCACCGCAGGCAGAAAATAAGACGAGCATTGATTGGCATGACAGAACTGCTGCAGTTCATCAGTGTAAAGATGCTGTAGGAGCAGATTTTGCCAGGTCAATGGCTTCAAGCTCCATTTTAGAACTTTTGCAGCAGGAATCAATTCCCTCTCATTTTTGTCACGGTCAAGTGTTTACTGATTGGTTCAAATTAAAAATCTCCAGCACCAACCTGCTGTAGACTTGCTGGAGTACATCAAACATGCACTTTTTACATGACAAATAGCTATTCTGAAAAAGGACAGAAAATATATCAGCATCAAAAAATAAAAACTTCAGCCAGAATGATTTCAGTATAACTGTTGACCAAGGTAGACTTGCTTTTAACTTGTGTTAATATGTGTGTGTGTGTGTGTGTGTGTGTGTGTGTGTGTGTGTGTGTGTGTGTGTGTGTGTGTGTGTGTGTGTGTGTGTGTGTGTGTGTGTGTGTGTGTGTGTGTGTGTGTGTGTGTGTGTGTGTGTGTGTGTGTGTGTGTGTGTGTGTGTGTGTGTGTGTGTGTGTGTGTGTTTATATATATATATATTCAATACATTTTAGTTACTTGTATTACTTTTATATTTGTGTCCTTCCTTTTAAGATTATGTTTTTAGTATGTATGAATATAATAATATTGGCAAAAATATTCATTTAAAACAATACTTTTTGTGTCAAAAACATATTTTGTAATATATATTTTGGCATTTAAAGGGTTTAAAATAATGTGAATTTTCAAAAATAAATGTCCTTAAGCAACACTGTTGACAACATATATTTAGTGTAACCAAACACAATACAAAAAGGGAAGTGGTGGAGAAACATACAAGCAATGAAATGACAAAGATTTAATAAAATGAAGGTCAAACAACAACATACCTGATAAAAGAAATAAAGCAATCCTTTATACTGTGTGAGTTTGCCCTTTTCGTTTCTGTAAAATAAATGTCATGTGAAATGTAATAAGCATGTGCTTCAAGAAAGAAAACCACTAATAGCCTTGAAAAAAGTGAACACATGAAAAGAATAAATCATAGAGGAATAAAATAATGTCATAAACATAAATTGCAGGAGTGTTTTTTATAGCTACGATGAAATAAGATGAATTAGAGCTTAATATAAACCTACCTCTCCCAGACACAATGTCAAAAGGGAAAAGGAGGAGCCAATGCAGGAAATTAGTATAGACACATTGCCGTCAGAATAAAATAGGAAGACGGACACAGACACAGACAGGCACATCAGGTATACACTGTATACTTCTCATACTTGTTACACTGGCATATATTTTTGCCAAAAAGCAATTTAGGAGAGCAAATCTGAGAACCAGCATCTGTAATATATTTACCTGTGACCACCTATGCTGGTCTTTTTTAAACAAGAAGTATTAAAGACAGGATGACATTACCCAAAATATCATCACTGTCACCATCCAGCATTTAAATGTGCGATACACTGGGTGTTTTTGAACTTTTTCAGCTTCTACGAATGAAATGATTTGCAGAGTTGCTGAACTGAGATGCGCCTGGTTTAAAAGTATAATGGAGTACAGGGAATTCTTGTTCTCTTCTTGCACAGGTACATTTCAAGAGGGGATCAGAGCAGAGGGTCAGCCATGCAACATTACTCTCAGAGCAAAATGGGATTTAAGTGCCTCGCTCAAGGACACTGACACTGTCGGCAGAGGAAGGTGCTAGCACGTCTGACAAGCTTACCATTCTCACAAGGGATCAAACCAACAGCCATCTGGGACGTGGTCCATTTCCCTAACAGCCAGGGTTCCATCAAACTCCAGTAAACCAAAGGCCTTTGCTTTTTTTCATTCTGGTTTGGTCCAGCATTCTGCCAGCCTCCCTGGAGCTCGGAGCTGTATGTGCTGTGGAGACTAAAGGACTGGCACCAATGTTTCAAACCGAAATATCACAGATCTCTCATTACTTTACCATAGGAAACATGCCAGAGCTTTGTTTAAATACAAAAATCTCTCTCTAGAAAACACACACACCTCATAAATATTAAATAGTCATTCATCAGACACTATTTTCAAAAGCGACTTAAAGTGCTCTTATTATTAGGACAAGTTCCCTGCAGTAACCTGGAGCTAAGTGCCACAAAATGGTGATGAAACATGGCTTGCTTCAAAACCAGGAGATCTACAACACCTGTCGAAACCGGTCTACTAAACACAGCCTTTATATGGGTCTTCTTAACAGCTAGTCTGACTAAGCAATAATCAGTCTTACTTTTCATTCTCAAACCCAGCTTTTATGTTCTCAGAACTTTAAGTAACATTCTGGTCAACACTGTTCCAGTAACATTCACACAATGTTCATTCAAAGTTGTCTAGTTTTTAACAATGTTCTTATTAAACCATTAGCACAATAATACAATGTGAACAGAATGTTTGGTCACAGTGTATTTTAAAGTTCAATTGCCATTAACAAATCATTAACTACAACTTTTGCCAGTAAACTCCTAATTTGCTGCTTATTAATAGTATTATAAATATATTATATATACTTAATATATTAAGGTAGTTGTTAAGTTTAGGTATGGGTAGGATTAGGGATGTAGAATATGATCATGCAGAATATGTGTTTTATAAGCATTAATAAACAGCCAACATGTTAATAATTGGCATGCTAATAAGCAATTAGTGAGAATTGGTCCCTATACTAAAAGTGTTACCGAATGATTTATTTCTGAAGCAATTTAGTTGGATGTCTGCCTAATGTTTTTAAATGCTTTTTAATAATGTTTTCATAATTTAATGGGAACTTTGCTAAAACGTTCTTATAGAACATGTTTTTTGTTAACTGGGAATTCGACCAATTTAAGCTTTTATGCAGCTTGCTCAAAAAAGTAAACTACCAGTCATTAAGTAAGAAATTATGGGCTAGATACTAAATGGCAAATTAGCATGAGAGCGCAATCCCATAAAAGTGCCGACAGGAGTGGACAGTTCTGCAGATGATCCACTGACAATGTGCAAATGAAAACACTGATACAGCCAGCGCATGTCTATAAAGACCAACACAATCTACCAAGAGCAGTGCAAGTAAGGTTGCAACTAAGCGAACAAGCAGAGCCGATGATAATCAGATGCTTGTAATCTACTAACAACGCAGCCACAAAATGGTGGCTGTAAACCCCTTGCATGTTTCATTTAAAAACTCTCCTCTCATGGATTTTGCATCTGAAAGAGAAACGCCCTTTTACCGCTAATGTTTCACTGTGTCTTTAGCACTTCCTGACAGTAGCTTTTTAACTGGCCCTACAATACTAAAATTAGTATGAGACGTTTATGCATCAGGCCCCTGCAAGTTCTGCCAACATTGAGACCATAAAACATTTCGAGCCAATCAGCTAATCACTTTGGAGCTCCTGACAATAATGATTGGCTGAAAGGTGTCAGATGCATTCAATGACATATCCTATACAACATAATGCAATTGTTTCTTTGGACCCAAAGCGGTACAAAATCCAGAACAAAAGTAGATGATTACTCATTCTATAATACCAGACAGACGATGCTTCATTGTGCTTTTTAATGTGAATATTTTGTTCTACCGCAGCACTTTGCAGACAATGTTTGTTACATCTTTTTCTAATATGCCTTTCATTTGAAAGCTCTGATACAGTAATAAAGGGAAGAAAATTGAGTTTTCACTAAGTCAAGCAAAAATTCATATAATCAGGAAACAAAAGATGACAAATGATCGTGGCTTTGATGCACTTTTGTACCTAAGAGCTTGGGCAGGGCAAGAAAAACAATTGTTTTTTCTTTTCCTGTGCTTTGATAATAGACACAGAAATGCTTTCAGAAGATGGAATAATTTTCATTTTACCTAAGATAAAAATAAATTGATTATCAGAGCTTTTTAAAGGTTCTTTAGTTCACTGTGTATGTAAAGTCAAGAGGTCAAAAAATAAAAGTTTAGCGCTCTCTCTCTCTCTCATATACTTTTTCTTTTTAAAACAGCATGCATGAGGCTATTAACTATTCACTAACACCTTTCATCTACTTTATCAAATAAATCTAGAATCATATTTCGTTAGCAGAAAATAGTAAATATACCTTAAGTATTTGTCCAAACGCTTATTCCTGTCAGGGAGTCTCTGTCACCAGTCACCAGCTCTGGACTTCATGTCCCAGAATCCTCCCCGGCTCACACCTGTGCTCAGTCATGATCACCATCACTTTGAGTTCTGATGCACCCTGCACCTGTCATCAGCAAAAAAAAGTCACCATTGATAAGCACGCTCTTCCAGTAACTCACCGTCCGGTCTACCATTCACTACCCAGAACTTTATCTGTTTCTCTGTATGCTGCTTACCTGTCTTTACTTGCCTGTCTTTACCTGTCTTTACTTTACCTGCAGATTCCTGATCCGACGTTGTTCTCCTCCTCTCCTGGATTACGAACTCCCCATGAACCTGCACAGAAACCAAACACCAGTATTCAGCTAAGAATCATTGAACTTGACTTTCCGTTGGTTTCTCACCTGCATTGCTCCAAACGATCACCCCTTGCTCCTCATGCTAATAAACTTGCATGTCTTTCACTTACCTGTTGTCTCCAGCTTGATTTGTGACAATTCCATTATTCTTCGGTTTAAGGTTTTTTAGTTGATCCTGCTATAAACCACCCAGCCAAGGCCCTTACAGGATTTCCCAATTTGTGGAAAACATGCTCTTCATGAAAAGTTATTTCACATTTGAGTCGAAGGAGCTGTGTTATTCTCATAAATAGCACAGTGAATCTTGAGCCAGTGACAACAGATCAGATGAGAGCAAACAGAGAGATAAAGCAGTAGATGGAAGTGCTCTATGCAGTCTGGCAGGGGTTCATACATTATGCATGTGTGGATCAGTCCTGTTGTACTTGGAGCTAATGTGATTCAGTGTATAATGTCCATTCAGAGACCAATTACATAATGTTCACAATTAATTAGCCTCACTCTCGTTTCTCTCATTGTTTGAACACTTCTTTGTGATCCTGTGCATAGGATCTGATTTAAACACTGCAAGTGCACTTGGCCTGTTTGCAGTGAAGGAACTGTGATTTACAACAGCAGCACTAAACAAACACATATATAGATTCAAATAAACCTAAACTTAACATACAATGACATATTTTACTCTTTCCTGCCCCCACCCCCCTTTGTGCTTTGATATTTGTCAGAGTTTATGTTTCCCTGGAGGCTGACATGTGCTCAATTTAAATATTATTCCTAAACACAACATGAAAAAACACAAACTCAGACGAGACAAAAAGTGAAAAAATGAAGTGCGATAACACAACAACATAACATATTTTGCATCCTGAGAACATCAGAACATTGTTTTTAGAGAGTCTACTGTTCGTTCAGCAAACACAACCCAGTCACCCAGGGTGCAATAAAGGATCATGGGAAATGCAATGAAGAATCATGTTGTCATCATTGTGTCTGATCTGTGATATTTTGTGGCGTAGATTTAGCACAACGTTTCGACCTTTGGCCCATTGCGCTAAACTCTCTCAGCGACTCGTCGAGGCAGCTTCTCAGAAAAAGCAAGCATTACCCTCTCTGTCAATCATTATTAGCCAGATGTTTTATTTTGTTTGACAACAGCAGAATTACATTATTTATCTAAATCAGTGGATCTCAAATGTAGTTTTTAAAGGCAACATGAAATTGTGACAATTTTTATTCATTTCACTTCTGATTATACCCTGTATAATTTATTATGTGACAAATAAAGAAACCTTGTATATCCTCCTGAGACCCAATTAGGTTAAAAACAATTATTAAAAATTGAACCTAAAAATGTATTGGTGAATTAAACAAAAACAAATATTTCATTAACAACTGAAATATAAAGTCCTGGTGTCCTCTACAGATCATAAAATACAAAAATATCATTTTTTTCTCCATGTGTTTCTTATGCTTCAAATAATGTAATGACATGAAAGAACAACACAAAACTTTTGTTGGTTCTCAGGAGGATATCTGAGAGAAACGGTCTCTCAAACGAGAAAACAAGTAAGGTGGGACATATTTTTGTCCGTTGGGAATTGATTGGATTGTTGGAAATTGCTGTGATTGTTTCGTGTGAGTGACAGCTTGCTCGAGGAAAACAAAATCTAACTCATCTAGCTATCGGAAAACTTATTGCCCTGACTACAGGGTGCATTGCATAAAAAAATACAAATAAAATAATCAATAATGTGATGAATGATGAATATAAATCATTTATATAGCCTAATTCACCATTTAATCGCTGTAACATTGCATACAAAATTGGGAATTGTCTATTTTCATTTATGACTTTAATAAGCCATTGTGCCAAGCAACCACAATGTATTTTGTGCAGTGAAATAATGGCATGATAGACTAGACTAGACTAGACTAGACTAGACTAGACTAGAATAGAATAGAATAGAATAGAATAGAATAGAATAGAATAGAATAGAATAGAATAGAATAGAATAGAACAATATTATAATTGGCTAATAAATAAATAAACTACCAACAAAGTATTAAATAAGCCATTAAACAATATTTATCATTTTTTGTAAGTGAAACTGCATTCAAAACAATCAGGTCAAGTTTTGAGGATAATCTGTCGGTAATCTGTAATCTGTCCATATTAGTAATTTGGCTTTTTTTTGTTTTGTTTTGTTTATTTTTGTGTGTTTTTTTCATCGTTTCAACACTATCAACAAAAGATCCTGAAAACATTTTTCCACTCCTTTAAAAGTTGAGAAGTCAGTTTACTGTGTCATTATTTACAGTAATTATTTACATCTAGTGGACATTGTATCAAATCGGCCATTCAAATCGGAGTTTGAGATTTGTTGTGGTCAATATAGATCAAGCAGTCAGTCTGTGTTTGTGCCGTCTGAGACGGTCCAGTGCTGCAGACACTTGATTATCTGTTACATGGAGATGAAACTTTGAAAATGTCTGGCCGAAATATTTTAGAACTTTGGGGAATTACGTCATATATTATATCATTTCATATTCACTCTTCTCCAACAGTTTTATTATTCTTTGTGATGCTGCAATCATGATTTGTGCATGGGCTCTAGACTGATATTTTATGGGTAAGACACTCTTTAAGTCTCTCAAACTCAGCCCTCAGCACATCCTGCGACCGCAGTGTAAGAGTTACTGCAGCGTAACTGCACCCGCACACTCACATTGTGCTCTGAAACAGTTGTGCAAAATAAAGTCGTTTCTAGGTTATTACATTGCATATTTCCTTCAATAACTGGCATAAATTAAAAATGGTTATAAGGAATGAGCTATTGAGAATTATTGCTAAGCTGATCCTCGTATCTAATTTATATGTGGAGGGGAAAGCAAATTTACATTGAAAATTAATTAATTTACGCCAAACCCAAATCCCAAAGTGTAGCTATAAACGGCTTAAATCATTTAGTCAGATTTAGTGAATTTATAAACTGATGTTTGTGCACCTGTCAATTTATATTGAACTTGAATCAAGCTCAACAGATGTTTTTTTTAAAGAATGTGAGTAGTTCAATATTTCACGCTGCTTTATTAAAGCCTGTATTGCAAAATATTGTGTTGATAAATCATTTTATAGTGCATTTTCTACATGTGTTTTGCTCAGTGTCTATATTCAGCATCATGTCTGTGATTTAGAAGTCATGTTTCTCAGGTGTGCTGTGTGAATACTGTAACTTCTTAATATGAGTGCTGGGGTGAAAACACTACGCAGGGTGTCCGAAACAAGCTGAGAGCAGTCTGATTCTTTTACTCATTGTTAACTACTCTCTGGAATAAAACGAATAAACAGAACAAAAACAATGATGAAAAATACAACGTTTGAAACATTTAAAAACCTTTGATGATAATTTGAGAAAGTAGGGGAAAAGTTTTCCTTCCAAACTAAAGGAAAGTCAGGATTTAACAGGACAGTCAGTCAGACAGTTCCTCTCTCTCCATCTCTATTCCCTTCCCCTTCTCTTTGACAGACAGGTCTTTGATGTCTGACACTATTGATGAATATAAATGTATCTATGAATGTCTGTCATTGTCTTCACTCTGAAAAACATTTGTTGAAAACTAATGTGATGCGGTGTTGTATGCAAATTAATTTGCTCCCAGTGATGTGGTGTTGTCTGCAAATTAATTTGCTCCCACATACCAACTCATACACACACACACACACACACACACACACATTTAGTCATTGTCACATAAGCCCATTGAGGGTGAAACCTCTGGAAAAGAACTATATCTAAATTCACACCCTCCTTCTGTTCTGACAATATTCAAATCATCTAACACCTTTATTATGCATGGATGAGATATTTCACACACAGACAATCGTTCTCTGCTCTCTGTGAAGAACGACTACTTCTCAAACATGAGCCAACACTGGGGGAAATGGACGTCAAACGGTTCACAGGAGCGAGGATTTGAGAAAAAGAACTGTGACAAAAACCATCTGAGGTGAATTCAATAAACATTTGCTCCACTTTAGTGTGCGATAGTGTAGCATAAAATCATACTAACACATTACATTTAGCCCGTCGCTATCTGTGCTGCTCTGTGAGTATGTAAAAGAAATCAGTGTCACATGAAATCATAATTAAATGTACAAATTTGCTGACATTTTGCAGGCTCTTGTTCGTTACAAAACCATTTGTTTTGGACTCTATACTGACTTCTACTGGCTTGGATGCATGAAGTCTCTTTACGCTGCTAATAGTAAACTGCTGGCCATTTACAGCAGAGCTGTTTGTTTATATTAGATTTTGTTCTTTTAGCTATGTTTTGCTTTTTGTTTACTATATAAAGTAATACATTATATATAATATACAACATGCAAAAGTTTGGGACCAGTAAGATTATTTGATGTTTTTAAAAGAAGTCTTGTGTACATCAAGGCTGCATTTATTTGATAAAAAATACAGTTAAAACAGTAATAATGTGAACTATTATTTATATATATATTAACATTGATTAATACTAATCAATTTAAAATAACCGTTTTTTTTTTTTTAAATGGTGAAATTGTATTAAAAATATTTACTTTCCCAAAACTTTTGAACAATATGTATTATTATTATTATTACAGTAGGATGATATCAGGAAAATTGGGCCACTTTTTTGTTAATTGCTTGGAACACTAACAAAAAAACCATGCATGAAAAACCAAAAGGAAAAAACACCAGCATTTCTACTTAAACTCAACTCAGAAGGTGGCCCATTTTAACTGAAATGAATGCCTCATTTTATCTTAACACATTCAGGTAAATTGGGCCAGTGACTAAAAATGATTTTTCTTTATAAAAATCTGGATTATTTAACAAAATCAGTATTTTATCTCAGAGAGGCCAAGACATGGGTTATGAATCATTATTTCTAAAT
Organism: Gymnocypris eckloni scoliostomus; assembly: GCA_027564155.1. Taxonomy (NCBI): domain Eukaryota; kingdom Metazoa; phylum Chordata; class Actinopteri; order Cypriniformes; family Cyprinidae; genus Gymnocypris; species Gymnocypris eckloni. The sequence continues at coordinate 13,224,492 of CM050429.1, forward strand.
GTGCATTTGTTTTTTTATTGATTTACCATCCTTATTATTGAGAAGTAATATTGGATATGTCAGGCAAGGCACCTTGCCTTTTTCTGGTGTGGTCTCAGAATGAGGCATCGCCCCTCCCCCGTTAGCGACCTCAGACCGTTAAATTAATCTGCTAAATGTCAAGTACTCTTATGGCAACAGTTTGAAGCGCTTTGCAGTCATTGGCTGTTAACTTTTAAAGATAAGACACTTCAACCTTAAATGGCCATTTTACCTGATGGTCCAATTTGCCTGATATCACCCTAATTATTATGAGTATTAATCATCATCATCATCAACATCATCATTATTGTTATTACTAGTATTAATGACTCATTGAATTTAATAACACAGCTGGTCATGTGATGTTAACATGATGGAACCCATGAGGGGCATTCCCCCCCATTTTTTTTTTTTTTAATGAAGATACAAAAACATTCTAGATTTTTCTAGAAGTGTTGTTCATTTTTATGTGTAGAAAAAATTTCATTAGCAAAACAAATGCTGTTTATTTTCTGTTGGAAATAAACAATTCTTCAAATTATGGTTCTGATAATCAAGCACCCTTTCAGCATTTTAACGAGCTGATTCAGGTGCTTGTATTGCAGTAGAGATGATGTAGAGTCCCAGTAAAGTGTTATAGGTACCAATAATCTACTGCATCCTCCACAACCAAGCACACAAACCCACGAGCCCAGGAACAGCGCTGTGCAAATTACATTTACGCCCTATCTGATTTGCATAATTCCTTTAGTGAATGACCTCTCTTGCAAATAAACTGTGCTATCAGCAGGTGATATTCATTGTTGTTGAATTTCCCACATAGTGTGTGTGCTTCTGCTGAATTATCCAGAAGCATCCTCCTTTGATTCTGCTGTTCCTTTTTCCTGATTCAAACAGAGATATAATTCATATCTCTGTCAAACACAAAAGCATTTACAGCTATTTAAACTCGCGTGGCTGAAGGACATGCATTTCAGAGCCTGTTTCCCTCAGCGTGTAAAGCTCACAGATGTCATCTGATGGATAAAATGCCTCACAGCGTGCTTCTAACACACATGCACAATGGAAAAAGAGAACGGGATACATGGGGGGCCAAGCGCCAGCATGAATAAAAGACAAAAATGAAAGTAAATCACTGTTCAGTCATCACTACCATCTGAATAGAGATGGACCGCAAGCCTGAACACCCAGACTTTGAATAACTTCTCCACTCTATGTCCACTTTCCTCTTTTCAGTGTGGAGTAAGGCACAAGTTCAATCTTGGGTTGGGTCCAAATCCATTTATTTTCTCTCAAACGCTTTTTCTTCCTCTATCTCTCTCCCTCCTTCACCTCAACCTCTCTAATTTGCTCCTTTTTCATCTCCTGCGATGGTAGTTACAGAGGTAATATCAGGAGAGAGATGAAGGCCGTTTTAGCACATACCACACATATATTTACACAGCGCAATATAACATCCAACATAAAGCTGCGTAATGAGACACTCTGTTCTCTACTGCTTGCTGCGTTGTTTGTTTGTAGTATAATGCAGATGTGAGCGACTATCTCAGAGCGACATTCACAACCGAAGGCTCCATACAGTGCGCTCAACTCTCGCCCAGCCTTGCTGCAGAGCATGTGAGGACTGTGAACGAGAATCCCACAGAAAAGGAAAAAAGAGCTCTTTCATCTCCTCTGCACGACACACAGCAGGTTTAATTAGAAAGTGTCGGCCTGGCATCAGTGGGTGTGTATTTCTGTGTCTCACAACAAACCCTGTTTTGATGAGCTTTGGACTCGTTCACATACTGCAATGATGTCTCATTCCGACTGCAACTCTGCGGTCCATTTCAAAATGAATCTCTTTGTCCAGTTGGGAAACACTGTAGCAAATAAATAAATGATAATAATATAAAATAAAGTCCAGCTTCTCCACTGACATAAACAGCCTAGAAGAGCTGAACTGGATCGGTATGGGAAGTTTAAATATGCTGTTTTGCTGCTCAAGCATATTTTCTTCTTATTATTATTATTAAGGTTAAAAACATTTGTGCTGCTTAACAGTTTTGTGGATCTGTGGATCTATTTTTCAGGATTCTTTGTACATAAAATAAATACAAAATAGTTTAAAAGAACTGCAAATGTTTGAAATAGATAGTGTGTGTGTGTGTGTGTGTGTGTGTGTGTGTGTGTGTGTGTGTGTGTGTGTGTGTGTGTGTGTGTGTGTGTGTGTGTGTGTGTGTAAGAGAGATAGAGAGTTTTTTGTGTGTTCCACCTGTTCAGAGTTGATCCAAGCAGAGAAGATTTTATATTGTAGCTAGCTTTCATGATATTACGATTTCTTCCAGTTCATTGAGGTCAAAAAGAGGTCTTTACTATAAAGCTGAACTCATCACATCTGCTCTGTATTTCTTCATCACTACTTTCTCACTATATTTCAATACACCTTCTGTGACTTAATAAAGTTACTCCATGTTTTTTGTGTTTCTCTCTCTCAGGACTGGGACAGTTTCACTGATAGCTGAACAATGATGTAATTGACTTCATTATTACATTATCTGCATCCAAATAAACAGCATTGAGAGCATATTTTAACATCCAACGTGGCATTATGAATTACTTTTAACGCATTGGTCAAAATATAAATATATACAGTATATAGCAGTTTACTCACGTTTGTAAATAAAGTGATTAAACTTGTACTTATCAATATTTTATGTAATTATTTGTATATCATTTATCTAAAATATAAATTATATACTGAAGTTTTGGGTTGGTAAGGATGTTTATATGTTTTTGTAAGAAGTCTGATGTGTTCACGAAGGCTGCATGTATTTTATCAAAATACATGAAAATATTATTCAGAAATTTAAAAAGTATTTCTATCATAATCATTTCTATAATTTCTTTGTATACACTATTTTGCCAAAAGTATTGGGTCGCCCCCTTCTAAAGAAAGGTTTGACTACTTTAGCAATTTTCAAGAGTACAAATCTTAATGTTTAAGCATATAATGATATTCTAGGGAATTGTGTGCTTCTAATTTTATAGCAATAATTTGAACAGAACCCTTTTCTATTCTATTGTATAAGACAAGGATCAAAGAGAAATGATGATTCAGTCAGTGTGGAAGAACTTGACTGATCTGCAGAAAGACATGTCCTAATCCCAGCTGAACACCTCTGGTGTGACTTTAAATGCAGATCGTGAGCCAAAACTCATCACCAAACACCCATGACTTGTACATTCATTATATGGACAAAAGTACTGGGACACCCCCTTCTTTACAAGAGAAAAGGGCACTTCCAAACTTTGGCAACAAAGATGGAAACATAATTTGTGTACTTAAAAATTGTATTTCCACCTCTACTGCAACAGTTTTGAAGTGTATTAAATGACTGTACCCATATGTATATATATATATATAACGTTTTTATGTAATTTAAAATGTAAAATAATGTAAAATTAAATGTACTTTACTACTTTCACTCTTAATCAATTTAATGTGTCCTTGCTGAATAAAGTATTAATGTAAAAAAAAAATCTGACCTCACTCTTATGTGAAGCCTAACTGCTTTTCAACAAAACAGAGGCAGAGAAATATACTTTCACAATCATTTTAGTAAAAACAATATTTAAATGTGATGTTGGATGGAAACGATAAATGAAAGCAATGAATAAAAAAATGACAATTTTCATTTATTTTGAAGATCTAGGCTTGATTAAAGAAATTGCACAGAACAGGATGAAACTGTTATGCTGTCAAATTAGGTCAAGACTCAAGTATGTTAAAGGGGTCATGAACTGCCTTTGTTTTTTTTATTTTGTACTGTTCTCTGAGGTCTAATTATAATGTCAACAAGATTTCTACATCAAAAAACATCACAGTCTTGAAGTATTAGGCTATTTTCTGTGCTGTTTTAAAACCCCTCATCAGAACGCTCTTGTTGACGGAATGAAGACTCGGAAGTAAACGCTCACTGTTATGACTGACTAATAGCTGTGTATGTTTGACAGTCTACATTTTTCACAGATGGACACTGCTGTGATTTAGGTTAAAAACACATACGTAAATAGTCAGTACATATTAAACAATCTGTAATAACAGCCAAAGCAATAGTGACCATATAATAAAAACACTTATGCGGTTCGAACATTACTGTCGGAACTTCATTAATAATAAAGTTCATCAAATAGTTTATTGTGTTGTTTCTGCATAGACCTGCGTTCGCCTCTCGCCATTTACCAGTGTTTGGCCACACTATTACATCATAATGTGGCATAAGTTTAAAAACCAATGAGAAAGTTTTGAGTTCTGAAACTCACAGGATGTTTTTTTATAGCACAATGACCTCTTATATATATCAGCAGCCATATCACCCTGCAGCCCAAGACCGGTTGCCCACTGAAGCTAAGCAGGGTTGAGCTGGTCAGTACCTGGATGGGAGACCTCCTGGGAAAACTAGGTTGCTGCTGGAAGAGGTGTTAGTGAGGCCAGCAGGGGGTGCTCACCCTGTGGTCTGTGTGGGTCCTAACGCCCCAGTGTAGTGACGGGGACACTATACTGTCAAAAAGCACCGTCTTTCGGATGAGACGTTAAACCGAGGCCCTGACTCTCTGTGGTCATTAAAAATCCCAGGATGTCCTTCGAAAAAGAGTAGGGATGTAACCCCCGGCATCCTGGCCAAATTTCCCCATTGGACTCTGACCATCATAGCCTCCTAATCATCCCCATACACTGATTGGCTTCATCACATCCACCAGTAAGCTGGTGTGTGGTGGGCGTTCTGGCGCAATATGGCTGCCGTCACATCATCCAGGTGGATGCTGCACACTGGTGGTGCTTGAGGAGATGCCCCCTTCTATGTAAAGCGCTTTGAGTACCCAGAAAAGCGCTGTATAAATGTAACAAATTATTATTATTATATATGGCAAAATACAACGGGAACTTTGTTTTCTCAGTTCATGACCCCTTTTAAAAATGTAATGGTATTTAAATAATCTCATTCATAACATACAATATCCATCAAATCAATATGATATGAACCTAAAAACTGTGAACAGTCTCTAAATTCCACGTGTAATCTGCTTACTGTTCATGTTAGATATGTTCATAATGTACATTTCAGAGTATTTGAAAATATATAAAAAAAGAGACATTTTAGCCACTTTCATGCTAGTTTTGGCTGTTTACCCATCATGGTGACACTGTTCAAGATAATACAACCATCCAAACCGGCCTGAAATATAGCATTGTCATCCAAAATCAGTGAAGATTAGGAGTGAGGAAAAAACTTACATTTACCTCAATATATAGCATTGATATTCTCAGGACAAGAATCAACATTTTATTACTTTTGTCATCATTCAGTGCATTGACTTAATAGTCTCTGATTTTTTCCCTTAAAATCCAAACTGACGATAACAATTTTAAAGAAAAGTGCAATGCAATTGAAAGAGACATGAGTAAAAGTATACATTAAGAATCGCATGACTCAGATACTAATATAACATTATATAATACTGTTATAACATCTGATATATTTAGTCAAGAACGTCTTGAAAGTGTATTTTTTTCAGAACTGTGGCCATAATGTACACCATTCCTGTCCCAGACATACACTTGACCCAAAACACCGTCCACTCCCAGATGGTAAATGTTCCTCTAGAGTGCTTTTTTGAGTGCTTGGTTTCCAAAGGAAGCAGATGTCAGTGAATTTAAAAGGCTGGTATGCCATGTGTGTGTGTGTGTATATGTGTGTATTTGTTCTCTCTCGATGAGAGTAACAGGATAACATTGTGTATCTCATAAATGCAGGCAGTGTGTATGGAAGGATTGTGAGTGTCCATGGGAGAGGGCTGATGTGTACGTAAGTGTTATTTATTGGGCGAGCGAGAAGTGTTTACTGCAGGGACAAGAGACGGTGTCAGTCCAGTCTAATCCCTCTACCAACAGCTACACCATCCTTTTTCTCTCTCTCCATCTCTTTCCCCTCCGCTCTCTCTCTTAATCTGTCTGAACACACACTCTGCAGGGTTAATGGACTACATCTTTCTCTCTCTCCTGCTCTAAATCATCCTGTCTTCATTTAGACCCTCTCAGGCAGATGTTTTTAACCGAGAGGAGTCAGGGTCTCGCTCACAGACTGGGTGGACCTAGCGCGGAAACGGCCAACACGGTGCACCAATAGAACCACACACGCTGTCTTGTGTGTCTGCGCGTGTTGCATTAATAGCTGAGGCACGTTCAATAGTAGGGAGGAAGAAACACGCTTTAGTGCCAGAAGATGAGAAAGTTCAGCCGACGTGATTGGATTAGCTTCTCTTTTACACTTAGGGCAGAAAGGCACTGGATGAGTGTGTGCATCAGTATAGAGGAGAACATACAACACATTTTCCACCACTTGACGATCACGCAATGTTCAGATGCATAATTTATTTATGCAGCTAGATGTAATGCTGACTTGGTATTCATTTCTTGACATTCACTTGACATTTCAAAGGAACTAATTGCGTTACAGGATGTAGAAAGTTGAGTTACTTTTCTATTACTTTATCGGCTGACTGAGACACTACTGCATCCAAACTACTTGGCTTACAAACTTTATTGTATTGTTTGTGTGTTTTTGTTTTGTTTTACTTTGGAGGAGTTTTCATTCCTGTCATAGTGTGCATGCAACAAGAAAAAGTGGCAAAAGCACAAACCTAAATGTAAAAATTTGACAAATAATTCAATGAATTTTTCACCTTGAGATTAAAAAGAAGCTGTCTGACCCCTGGTTTTATTGTCAAGTCTATTCCGAGATTTACAAAATAGTTTCTGGGCTGTTATAACTGAAAAAGGAAAAAAATTACTTGCACTGACTGATCTTAAGATATGTCAGTGCCATTGTTTTGTCTCAAGATACATACCATAGTGTTTTTTTATCTAAATAATGTTTATAAAAACTACTTAAATGCCCTAATTGAACTATGGCCTAATCCTGGTTTAACCTAAACCCCGTCTATGAAACCGGGTCATGGTTTAATCACCCTAATGTCAAATATATGCCTTCAAAAACCTCCCTCACCAACTAACATCAACCCTTATTGGTTCCTACATCATGTTGTACATTTGATGTAGTCTGTGTGCACTAACCAGTGTTTTGATTTATTTTGAGAGTGAATTAAATCATAATATATTTGTTCATTATTAAAAGGGATTGTGTCACTTCAGTAGACTTGGAATATATAATACTCATATGGACTATGTCCTTTTGGCGGCTTGAACGTTTTGGATCCCATTGACTTTCATTGTATGGATGAAAAAACATTTTTCAAAATATATTCTTTTGTGTTTACAGAAGAAAGACAGTCATGTAAGTTTGAAAGAACATGAGGGTGTTATTGTCATGCACAATCAGCAGAACACAGACAGACACACTTTAAATACATGGCAAAGAAAAGCTTTTATGTTAATTCTTGCATGTTTCACAACACTTTCAAACTGAAATGTCCAAATAGTGGCTGTAAGCATGTCCATGTCTGTCAATGTTTCATTACATTGGTTGTTGGAAATTAAATGTCCAGTGAGTGGTGCTACAATTACAGTTAACAAATGCAAATGTGAGATAAAAATGCATTTGCTAAAGCAACCATGCCATAATAGCTTGCTCCAAGAAATCTTTGAGCTCTTTTATTATGACTTGTGTTTAATGGGATTCAAATCTGTACAACATTGTACCAGGCCAGCAAGTCAGATAAATGGGTCACACTTTATTTTAAGGTCTAATTCTCACCATTAACAAACTATTATCTACAACTTTTGCCTCAATAAACTGCTAATTTGCTGCTTACTAATAATTAGTAAGGTAGGTAAGTTTAGGTATTGGGTAGTATTAAGGATGTAGAACATGGTAATGCAGAATATGTGCTTTATAAGTACTAACAAACAGCAAATATGTTAATAATAAGCAACTAGTTAATCGTGAGAATTGGTCTAAAGCGTTACAAAAACAGTACAGAAAAGGCATATATATTGTAGCTGGTAATTCAAAAGTCCAAATATATTGCTTTGCAATGATGTACTATGACAAAAGTGTTTGAGATCATATAGTATTGCACACTGGGGAAAAAGGTGCAATACACAGAAAAAAGGCCTTTATCAATCAATAATCTTGCCCTGTAATAATAATTTTAGTGAAAATGAATAAAAGTTGTTGGTGTTTTACTGCCACTAGTGTCCACTGGAGATTGCAATGAATTGTATGCATAGGAAAGTTTTTGGAGTTTAACAAAAATTTAGGTAAAGGCATGTTTATCTAATAAGCCTGCTGTTAGATAATCTACATATTCATTAAAAAAGTTAGTTTGTAATGCATTACCTCAAAACTGAGCCACATGCACATCCACCCAGGTGTGTTCTCAACACATCCTTTGTTACAGATGATTAAACATACATAACATATACTGAGGTGTGAGTAATGATAATTAGTGCTGCTGTGGGGTTTATGATTAGCACCACGATCTGATTCAAATACCACACACATACATAGACAGAGAAAGAAGCATGCTGGGAATTTTTTCTCCTCCAGACTTTCTTGTGCTTGCAGATATATCCGTCTGTTCTCTTGCTGCTTCCCCTCTCTCTCTGTACTCGCTTTAAATACACAAGTGTCTGTAATAATAGTTATTCCATACTGCAGCTATAAAGCACACTGTTTTTTTAAACCACACACCGTCTAATCCAACATGCTGGTCTCATCAAGCTGTGTAAAATCTACTGTGCCTTCAAATTAAATGTTTGATTGAGTATTTCTAAGTAAAAGTAAACTCCTGTATCCTGTAATAAAAAATAATAAAATCATATTTTAAGGTGAAAGCCAGCACTACGTTCTTCCCATAACTTTTGTTAGTTCCACTTAAAAGTTTAGTTTACTCGAAATGCAAATTCTGTCATCATTTACTCATCCCCATGCTGTTCCAAACCTGTAGGATTTTCTTTCTTCTGCAGAACACAAAATACACATTTGAAGAATGTTTCAACTGGTTTTCTCCATACAGGGAAAGTCAATGAGGTCCTAAGTCTTAAAAAAATGAAGTTTGAATGAAGTGACGTGTGGCCAAGTATGGTGACCCATACTTGGAATTTGTGCTCTGCATTTAACCCATCCAAGTGTGCACACGGCTTCAGAAAAGCTTTTAGAAAGAACATAAAGATTACATAAAAGTATTCCATACTGTAAAAACCCAATGGTTTAATGCAAGTCTTCTGCAGTACAACCTCAGAGTGAGGGGCAGAGTCGGACAGTGACTAAGTACATTTACTTGAGTATTGTACTTAAGTACACTTTTTGAGTATCTGTACTTTACTTGAGTATTATTTTTCTGGAAACTTATGACTTTAACTTCACTACATTTGAAAGACAAATATTGTACTTGTCACTCCACTACATTTATCAAGATCCTCGAAGTAGAAAGTTGTTATGTAGCAGCTTTGAAAGTCAGTGGGTGGTTTTTTTCTTCTCTAAAACGTGACTTTCTTTTTCAGACAGTTTATCAGTAATCACTCTTGTAGGGCTACATGAGGTGATTTCCCAGCATTTTTTAACACTGACCAGTATCAAATGTGATATTTATTTACAACAATTAAATAATAAGAAGTTAAAATTGGTATAGATTAGTCACAATATTGTTTGATTGTGCTAAATTGTGTAAGTGAAAATATTGCCTATAAAGCCACAGAAGAACTGTTGTGCATCTCCTAATAAAACACAATATGTGTTGGACTTGAAGCAGCAGCGAGAGCGATTAGACATTAGTTTTGATAAAACTTGTTAAAGCAGTGTTGCTGTTGCTGTTGTAAAGTTATACAGCTACAGTTGTGTTGCTGGGTTTTAAAAGCAGGTTTGGTTATTTATTTATTTTTTGTATCGCTCTCTATTTAAAGCAGTTTCACTGTCCACTCTGTTTTAATGTGGATGAATGGCTACATATAGATGTGTGCACACACTGTCAGAGCTGTGTGAGATCACTATCATCCTGTTTTTGTGGGGGTTGGTAGGGGTGTTTAATGCATATATTTTTTCATAGGTTTTTAACATTCCAAAAGCTCTTTATTCCAAAGATAATACAAGCTAGCCAGTGTATTCGGTAGGTGTAATGTTTTGTAAGTTGCTTCAGAGGTATTGCAAGTATTTGTACAACAATAATAAAACATGCATTGACATAAAAAATGAAATTTACTTTTGGTACTTAAGTATTTTTAAAAGCAAGTACTTCTCTACTTTTACTTAAGTTAAAATCTGTCTTTACAACTTTCACTTGTATATAGTAATATTTGACCAGCAGTATTTGTACTTTCACTCAAGTAATGGAGTTGTGTACTTTGTCCGACTCTGGAGAGGGGTCATGATGTTTAGTCATGTAACACACAAGAACCAGTATGTTCATCAATGATTTGTGTCCTGCAAATCCAGAATTTATCAGTGTGCAGCTTAGAATCAATCACAAATTTTGTTCACTTTATGGAGCTTTTAACTTGTGTGTAACATCGACCAGTTTGATCTATGAAACACTATAAGAGTCAATGATACTACCACAGTTCTCTTCAAGCTAGACACTCCACCAATCCTTAAACACCCCTCCGTGGGAAAGTCTTTGTGGTGGGGTGAAATCAAAATGGAATGATAACAATTATCAGTGTTGAATGTTGGAAATGTATTTGATGAACTCAGTGGCTTGCTTGTTAATTGTGTGCGTGTGTGTGTGTGTGTGTGTTTATGTGGTTTATGAGAACACAAATTTGTATAATGACATGGGTATGACATAGGTATTACAAGGAGAAGGTGATTTATGAGGACATTTTCAGTGTCCCCATAATTTAAAATGCTTATAAATCATACAGTGTGCGTTTTATGGTGGGAAAGTAGAAATGCACCGTCTCCTGTGAGGGCTAAGTTTAGGTGTAGGGTAGGTGTAGGGCAATAGCACATACAGTTTGTACAGTATAAAAACCATTACGCCTATGGAGAGTCCCCGTAAACCATAAAAACAACATTGTGTGTGTGTGTGTGTGTGTGTGTGTGTGTGTGTGTAGAATATTTCATATGGAAATGATTGCCTTCTGATGATCCTCCATTTCCCCTTGGAGCAATGGTAAAGAGCTTCTGATGGAGTAACAGAATGTTTTTTCAGTTCCTGTCAGCGGTGCCCTCATGCTCCCCAGATTTTTGACATGTTTTATTTGCTAAAACAAGATGTGGGAAGAATAGTTATTAGAGTCAATACTAAATAGATCTTGAAGCATACAAACAGATGATGTCCTAAACCTAGTCTCAGACGACACGTTGTCCATTCACAGACCGCCTGATGCATACCGCAAGCAAAAATAGCAAGAGCTGACTGAAATCGACTGACTGAATCTGATTGGTGGGTGCTACACAACTTCCGTAATTATTAAATGACAGAGTATGCATTAATTTAACATCTTAAAGTGTCAGCTTGGGTAAAGTGATTCAATATTTCACAACAAGTATAGAACCAGGAATGACTCTGAAGAGAATGAAACCTTTACAATGTCAGATATAATTGAGTTAAATTGGGTTGTTTTTAACCCAGTGTTTTTTAGAGTGACAGTATGTGTTGATAGTAAAATGACCTTTTATATGTTAAAAGATCAAGGGAATTTTGATTTCTCAGTTCATGACCCTTTAATATTAATATCAATTTGACAGCATTAACACTATCAGATGAAAACAAGAAACATCTGTAGAGCTTTATAGCTTAATTGCTTTATTACTGAATTGAATTCATTCATAATTGACAAATTCTGCAACAATTAACACTGTTATTGAACAGAAATCTGTTGGGATTTAACGTTTGGCTCATTGATTTTGTTACTTCCTTGTTCAGTACTGTGAAACTGCTATATATTAATAAAGGTGACATTACTTAAATTACAACTACAAAAAAATGGCCTGTGACTGGTCCCTTTCCATGTTCATCTGACCCTTTGTAATCGGCAGCTCTTGGTCAGAATAAGATGTGCTACTATATTGAACTTCATACAAACAGTCAGATCTCACGAAGCCTCTGATAGGATTCTGTGTTTCTGCAACTTTCACTCGAGTTCCAGCCGATATGGTAAGTGACTGCCAAAGCAAAGCGAAATAGAAGGAAATGAAAATGCCACGACTATGAACGTATTGTAGTTAATCGTCCATGAGCGAGAGGAAACTAGGAACTCACATTAATCTTTAATTCTCTGGCATTGGCCATGAGCACCGGCAAGACACATACGTCAAGAGAACAATGTTGCACATGAATAATGCATCGAGAGAGCACATTTATTTCATCCAGGTCTGGTGTCTGTTTCCAACCGAGTGACAATTAAAGGGTTTCTGAGACAATGTAATATTTATGCAGTTGTGGTGGAGGCCCTTTTGGTGTCAGTCCTCTGGTTGCATTTCAGCCGCAGTAGAAAACAATTGTGCAAGGTGATTATCTTTCAAGTGGGCTCTTATACATTTGTTATCTCCCGTCTCTTCATTACTAGAACGCATCCTGCCATCTAAACCGGACTCGGGAGTGCCTAACGACATAGAACAATAACAATTTAACTCTCATTGTTTCATTAATTTTATTTCCGAAAAATTAATGCATCCTGTCATCAAAACTGCTCCAAGGAATGTATTACGACATGGAACAGTAGCGATCTAAATCACGGCGTTCCATTCATTTTCTTTTTTGTAGACTTTTAATAATGCACAAGCTGTGGGGCGTGAGCAACTAATATAAAGTTTTGAGTCAATACCTGAATGGAGATGTATAGACACAGATACAGACAGTCCTATGCGTGTTGCTAGGTACTGGGAAGCAGAAGGCAAAGCTGTCAGAAGCAATTCCCTCTCATATCAGAGACTAGAGCGGAAGTGCAAGTCTGTCATGCCTCTCAGCCGCGCTGATGTTTGATGATGATGATGTTTCTATATGCCAGACTCTTGATGCAGTCCAACCCTCCAGCGTAGTTTGGATTTAATCCTGTTACAACAGATGTGCAGCCAGTCAACAGCTCTCGCTATACACATGCAAAAATGCACGAGGCACAGGGCTGCATTCACATTTGATGGACCACAAGGATCGAACGTGTCCTTAACGAGGCACAATGAACCTGTTTCACCTCACACTTCTGTCACAGTCATGTCCTTGCATTCTGGAGCACATGCCCTTCTGTTCTTTAGACTTCTGTCATCCTCTTTCTCTCAATTGCAGTAACAGCTCATCTCATTGCCAGATTTTGTTTTTCAAGGCTTCTCTCCACTCCACCGATGGCCACGACACACCTCCCTAAGGCTGTTACGGATGCCCGGCCAACACGGCAAACTGCCACACACATACACGAGAGTGGGATTACAAAGACTATCCTATCCAGTGAACACGCAGCTTAACCCATACTGTGACTATGCAGCAAATTCGACAAAAAGAGTTTACAAAGCTTAATATGGGTTACAGGCATTAATAGACAGGATTAAAGGGATGGTTCACCCAAAAATTATTTACTTCCATCATTTACTCAACTTCATACAAGAGACTGACACAACGTGTTGGCAATTTGAATGTGTGGAAGTGTGGAAGGGACAATTTCCAGCCAAAAAAAAGAGACATTTCTGTACATCACACTAATTTCTGTATGAATTCAGAAGACTATAGAATAGGTTACTTTTGTCATGCTTTTAGTCTTGTTTAAAGCTTATCGTTGTGTATCATGCATTGGGAAAGAGCTGTTTGGACATATACAGAGTTCTGGCATGAAACTCTAAATAGCGCAGTCCGATAGGTCTAACTCAATCTGTACTAATGACATCATTATCACATGGCACAGCTAATAGGTTTTCTCCTATGTCAGTAGCCAATGAGCGCACAGATCAATATTCAAATACCTGGCTTTTGTTTGCTGTAGCAGTTTGGCAGATCACTTCAGAAATCTTCCACTTTCCCCAGCTCCACCTGTATAGATCTGCCACGAGGTGATTTCATATATGCTATATGGGGTTATTCATAAGCAGAGGTGGGACCAAGTCATTGTTCTGCAAGTCACAAGTATAAGTCTCGAGTCTTTGCATTAAATTCTCAAGTCAAGTCCCGAGTCAAAATAGGCAAGTCCAAGTCGAGTTGCAAGTCCTCAACTTTTAGCTTCAGGTCTTAAACAAGTCATTAGTGATCTTTGCCCAAATTAGTGTCTCAGCATTAATTACCATATCAAATGTATAGTAATTTATATCAGGAAGTCGACTAGAATATGTTTTACATAGTTTAATTTAATGTGAGATGGGTGCCCTTAGTAAAACTAATCAAGTTAAATTTAGGGATTATGTCAAAATAGGACAAGCAGTGAAAATAACTATTTTATTAGTAACAGAATAGCAAAGACAACATCATTTCGTAGAAATAACAGCTGCAATACTTTGCATGTGTGCATAAGAAGAATATATGCTTCTAGGTGTAATATCTAAACCAATGAGCCATTATTTGGAACCTCAATGAAACAGATTTAAAAACATGTGAGCAGAAACGCAGAAAGAACTATTTTGAAAGAACTAGAAGAAATAACTGCTACCATACTTTACATGTGAGAGGAAACATGCAATATGGATGCAGACAAACTCATGAAGACAGTCATTCAAAAATGCTGTGCTACCATTCTTTATAACTAAGAGTAACAAAGACAAATATTGTACGATATAATATGCATAGTTGATCGCTAAATTTAGGGGCTGTGTGCGCTATACAGACTGATTTACAACATGTGAATTCAATTACCTATTTATCTCGAAATAAATAAAAGTGAAATGAGTGCTTGGTGAAGAGAGAGAAAAAGTGAGTATATTGTAGTTATATATAGGTGTAACCCTCCCCAGACCTTACAAGTAATGGGGAAGATGTAAAATAAGTTTGCTTGCAAATACAACAATATTTTTGGTTTAAACCCACAACAGACCCTAAGGTTCCACAATCATATTGAATGGCAATTCCTCTGTGAAAAGAAATATACTGCATGCTCAATCACAGCACAAGACCAAATATCACTATAAGTGTCAAACCGAACACTCACTTCACTCAAACCACAACAAATTGCTCCCCCTCACCTTAACAAAGTTAACCATGTATAAGAAAATGAGAACCCCAATGTTGTTTGTTGGTTTAAAAAAGTCTCTACTCAATTCTCTGAGGCACCTATCAGTATATCTCTAGTAAGCACACTCCACAATTTACTCCCATACTGCTCACAAGGCAACTAGTCTTTTCAGCTATCACACAGCCTTGAAATATGCCACACAGCTTCTTCTGCTTAGCACATGGTACCACAAAGAGGAAGGTCAAAAAGTTTGATTTCCTCTTTATAGTACCTAGACTCATGGGGTTTGTAGTCCAACTCATTTGTAGTCCTAAACAAGCCTAATATAGAGCAACTACCAATACTACCTCCACCACATTACATAGGCTAAAATTCACAAATCATTTTGTGAAAGAAACACTTCTTCAAATGATATTTTAAATGATCATTAGGCCAATTGCCACATTTTTTCCTTCAAATTATAGCTAAATTGTTTGCAATGGTTAATTTAAAATCTAGCTTAATTCAAGGTAATCTAATAATTATTTTGCACCCAACTTTAAACCTTTAAAAATAAGCAGGTTTACATTTTAACCCATAATTTTGATTTAAGTAATATTTAAGATTAACTTTAATCTTTTTAGTTGGTAAAAAATAAAAAATAAAATAATAAACAAAATTGTGTTGGTGGTGGTGGAGTTTAAACTGAATGGTATGTACAGAGAGGTGTGCTGTGTGAGTGTCAGTTCCAAGTGTTCAGCAGCCTGATAGTCTGAGGGAAAAAGCTGTCCCTCAGTCGGCTTGTGCGTGTTCGTATACTGCGTAACTGTCTGCCTGAGGGCAGCAGAGAGAACAGTCCATGGCTTGGGTGTCTGAAAACACTGATGATCCTCCGGGCTTTCCTCTCCGCCTGGTGTAGATGTCGTGGAGGGAGGGAAGTTCACCTCCTAAAGTGTGGCGGGCAGTTCGCACAAGCCTTTGCAGAGCTTTGCGATTGCTGCTGGTGCTGTTTCCATACCAGGCAGTGATGTAGCCAGTCAGGATGTTTTCCACAGTGCAGGTGTAGAATGATAGGAGGATGTGGGGACTCATTCAGGCGCCTGAGGAAAAAGAGGCGTTGTTGTGCCTTCTTCAGCACCACATCTGTGTGAGCAGACCATGTGAGGTCCTCAGTGATGTGGACTCTTAGAAACTTAAAGCTGCTGACCCGGTCCACAGGTGTCCCGTCGATGATGATGGGGGTGTGTTCTCTCTTCTGTCTCCTGAAATCCACCACCAGCTCCTTGGTTTTGTTGATGTTAAGTGAGAGGTGGTTTTCCTGGCACCAGTGTGTCAGAGCATGCCCCTTTTCTCTGTAGGCCGTCTCATCGTTGTCAGTGATCAGGCCTACTACCGTCGTGTCATCTGCAAATTTGACGATGACGTTGGAGCTGTGTGGCTGTACAGTCGTGTGTGTACAGGGAGTACAGGAGTGGGCTGAGAACGCAGCCCTGAGGAGCACCAGTGTTGAGGACCAGTGGATATGAGGTAATGTTACCCATTCTGATCACCTGATGTTTGCCTGACAGGAAGTCCAGGATCCAGTTGCACAAAGATTTGTTTAGGCCCAGAGTCTGGAGTTTCATAACAAGCCTAGCAGGCACTATGGTGTTGAATGCTGAGCTGTAGTCCAAAAAGAGCATCCTTACATAGGTGTTCTTACTGTCCAGATGGGAGAGAGCAGTGTGTACGGTGAAAGCATTGGCATCATCAGTGGAGCGGTTGCTCCTGTATGCAAACTGCAGAGGGTCGAGTGAGGCAGGCAGAACAGAGCAGATGTGAGTTTTGATCAGCTTCTCAAAACACTTGCTGAAGATGGGTGTCAGAGCAACAGGACGCCACTCATTCAAACATGTGGTTTTAGCTGTCTTTGGTATTGGCACGATGGTTGTCGTTTAAAAGCATGAGGGAACAATAGACAGAGAGAGGGAGAGATTAAAAATGTCCATGAAAACTCCCGCTAGCTGGTGTACGCATGCTTTAAGTACACGGTAAACCTTGATGTTGTCATCAGAAGCAGCCCAGAACATCTCCCAGTCAACGTGTTCAAAACTGTCTTGCAGTGTAGAATCTGATTGGTCCGACCAGCTTTGAAACGTCCTGAGGGTGGGTGCTTCCCGTTTAAATTTCTGCCTGTAAGCAGGCAGGAGCAGCTGTGATTATGACTGCTGTAAATTCCCTCGGAAGCCAGAATGGTCGACAAAGCAGAGTGAGGTATTCCAGATCAGGGGAGCAGAATGATCTAACATTTACATTTACATTTAATCATTTAGCAGACGCTTTTATCCAAAGCGACTTACAATTGGGACAGAACACACTAACATGTATGCTCCTCTCATCGCACCACGAGTTGTTAATAAAGAAACAAACACCCCCTCCTCTGCTTTTCCCCGTGAACTCTTTCATTCTGTCCACGCGGTGCACTGAGAATCTCGAGAGTTCTATGGCTGAATCTGTAATCTTCACAGATAGCCATGTTTCTGTGAGGCAGATAATGCAGCAGTCCCTTGTTTCTCATTGATGGGAGATACGTGCCCGCAGTTCGCAGAGTTTGTTGTCCAGTGACTGAACGTTAGCAAGCAGAATGGTAGGGAGCGGAGGTCGAAAGGCACGGCGTCTCAGTCTGACGAGGACACCAGCTCTCTTCCCTCTTTTTCGGCTGCGTTTCCGTCGTCGCGGTCGTGTGGCCCAGACAAAGGGCTCCGCTGCTGTGTTTGTAAACAAAGCGCCGGCATTCAGGAACTCAAAGTCCGGTTTCCGATGTGCGACAGAGGAGCCGATTTCTAAATGTGTGTGTCTGTCGTAGGCAAGAAGAGTGTAGACATCCAGTATGAAAAACAGCAAAATAATCAGTAAAACACACAAAAACTGCAAAGTTTGGTAGGAGCTCGCAACACGGTGGCCATACTCGGTGCCATCTTGGAGATTTCTTGGAGACCATAACTTTAAACTCAGATTTAAATCTTGATTATGGATTAACTTTAAACTTAATGGAGGTTTAAATAAAACAAAATAAAATGCACATGCAATTAAAATATGCAACTGATTGAACAAAAACAATGAAGATCTGACAAAAAAAAGGTCTCGGAGAGGTGTTTACAAATGAAAATTTTAATTAAAGCACATCTAGTTGGCAGAGCTGCGAGGGTCGTGGCGGGATGCGGATCCACCACTCACGGTGCACCTCGGTGTCAGACAAACAAAAGAAATGAGGAATGTGTTTATAATTTAACAGCAGCGATCACAGTAATGATGAGGCGAGCACCAGTGACCGCGGCCGCACCTCTTGTTTCTCATGCCCGCTCCGTGTGTCTGCAGGGCGGCGATCAAACAGGCAGGGCAGCGCTTTTCACAAGCAGAGATGAGAGGAGATATCTACTAGACTAATCATGTCTTTTTTTCTTATCTCGGTTCTTTTGTCGTAAGTTAAGCTGTTACTCCATTTATACTAGCATGTACTGTATATCAAGAGCTCCCTGAACGCAGTCTCTGGCTTATTGCCAGTCAAGCGCAAGCACGCTACACTCGTCTAGAGTGAAAACGATGCTGATCTGATCATAAAGTCTTTCCGAGTCACAGTCATTGCTGTCAAAGTCTAAGTCGAGTCTCAAGTCGTTTTTAATTCTGTCAAGTTGAAGTCATCAAATTTGGGACTCGAGTCCAAGTCAAGTCTCGAGTCATGTGACTCGAGTACACACCCCTGTTTATAAGTGATATATGTGCAGCAGCAGCAGCAGCATTTCATACATGCTCACAGCAGCATGTTGTGGATGTATTGGCAGTAGCAAGTACTTGCTCATATTTATTTCACTGAGTTCTCAGTGACAGTTACTAATCCTGCCATCAGCAAATATTCAATTAATCCTATTTATCTAACACATCAAATCTGTAGATCATTGTGATAAATGATCTGTTCAGAAATACAATGTGATTTGAGTATTCTAATGTGTTGCCTTTTAAATGTGTTGTGCCCTTTAAGAACAGGCTCTCCCTCATATGGAATATTTGAGGAACACAGGAGCACTGAATCAGTGTGTGATATGTCATGTTTGTGACACAAGCTCTGTTAATAAAATATTGCGTTCACATGTGGCCGTCAGTGTTAATTATTGGAACAAAGCCTACAACAAAAACAAAGAGACTTTTCCAACAAAGTTGCTACAAAAATATGTAAATCAGAACTATAGATGTGCGAGCTGTGTAATAGCATGTGGGGCAATAGCACTTCACGCAACCCGAGAGTCCAGTTCCAGCTCAAGGTCATTCCCTGATCCTCTTCCCCTCTCTACTCTCTAATAGTCTGCTGTCTTCCTAAATAACTGCACTATCAATAAAAGACCGAAGAAGTCATTATCTGTAGGTGGCCACTCTGTCTACCATGAAAAAGTAATTGAGTGTTTTTTTATCAAAGTAAAACTTTTATTAAGAATGGAATTGATTAGAAGTGACGCAAACACACACAAATCTATTTCAAATAAGTGTTGTTCTTTTGAACTTTCTATCTATTAAAGAATTCTGAAACAAAATGTATCAGTTTCCACAGAAATATTAAGCAGCACAACTATTATAATAATAAGGTTGCGTGATAATCAAGACCGGAGTAATTATGCTGAAAATTCAGCTTTACATCACATAAATAAATTGCATTTTAATGTATATTCAAATACAAAACAGATTAATAATAATATCATTGTTTTATTGTATTTTAGATAATAAGAGACATTCGTAAATCTTAAAAATTGTCACTTTATTTTAAGGTCCAATTCTTGCCATTAACAACCCAATAAGTATGACTTTTGCTTCAAAAAACTCCTAATTTGCTGCTTATTAAAAGTTATTAAGGTAGTTGCTAAATTTAGGTATGGGTGGGACTAGGGATGTAGAATCTGGTCATGCAGAATGTGTGCCTTGCAAGTACTACTAAACAGCAAATATGTTAATAATGGCCATGCAAATAACCAACTAGTTAATAGTGAGAATTGGTCAATACTAAAGTGTTACCTTAAAAATGATAACCGATCCCAAACTTTTGAACAGCAGTGAAGATTGCAGACCCCCTTAAATGATCACATTGCATGTATTTATCTCACACTTACCTTTCTGTAGTGCTGTATTAATATTTCTGTCCTTAACATGTGGTTTTACAGTATTACATTACTAGTGTTATACTATTTTTGAGCAACAATTGTCTAAGAAATATCCTAGAGATATCATTCTGTCTCTTTTATCGATCAATACCCTTGGATCTGACACCTGTTATGATGCACTTAGATTCTAGTCATTGACAAGCGATGTGCATGGGGAAGAGACACTATTCTATCATTAGAACGATGATAGTTAAAGGTGAAGTGTGTCATTTCTGTGCCAACAGCGCGATGAAACTGCGAAAACAATGACTGAATTTAAACCGATTTTACATCACCTCAATTACGCAATTTGTCAGAATATAAGGAAACTTCAGATGATCTGCTACTGGCACTGCCCCTCCTGTGTCTTTCCCCTTTCTCTCTCTCACCTTCAGCTCATGATGGGCAGATGGTTGGGGAGATTGGACCAAAAGGTCTTTTGTTCTCTTTTTCTGCCCTTACTGCAAAAGCATTAATAGATTGCAGGTGTGAAGGTGAGCTGCAGTGAAATGTGATCCTATATACCACATAGTGGAGCATTCATGCCGGATGAGAATATTAACAGAGTAAAGACAGTGCCTACATGCCAGCTGAACAGGTCTGCTTTGATGTCGGCACACAAGCTGAGTAAGGGAAGCGTGGGGAGTAAAAATAGTAGTGCTGCTCAGTCGTTGTGCTTTCAGGGGCATGCAGGCTCATATTCAGGATTTATGAGAGGTTGAGCCAAGAGTATAAATCCTTATGTAAACATATAGCTCAGGTCAGACTGCTTTATCGATCCTGCAAAAGGTTCCAGTCCCCATGAGATCAGCCTACCTCATTTTGCTGTTATGATATCGATGTGCTCAAGCAGCTGGGTCTCTGGTTGTGTGGTGGTGAAGGTTCACCGTGACCCAATTGTGTCTTAGGTGCTGGTGGACAATGCAAATTATCTGAAATAATGACTTGGATGGAAGCGTAGATGAGGGAGATGATGGTGGTTGAGGGAGTTTGAATATCCATGAGATGCTATGAAGCTGGAGCTGAACGCAGCTGATGGCTGAAGATTTACGGCTGTTTGTCAGACTTCCAAGTGCTGTGATTCAAATTGTAGGCCTCTGATCATCGTTGTTCAACTTCTTCAAACATGTAAAAACTGCATGAAAGTTTTCTGGATAGAGAATTTGTACAAACTGTCTATATAACTGCTGTAAGTAGGTCTCTTGGGCTGTTAGTTTTGAAGCTCTATGCCTCAGCTGCATGATAATTGTGTATGTCTTAAGGACATGGGCAGCCTTTCACAGCTATGAATGGCGAGTTTAGAAACATGCACAAAACATTCTAGTCTGACAATTCCTTCTCTCTGACTTTCTTCCAGCCCTGAATCCTCCTCCACATATCCCATATCTTCCATTACATTTATTCAGTTCCCTGAAACGTCCTGTTCCTTTTCTACAATATTCTCATAGGCTATTTCTCAGAATGCATTTTATGGAGTCTTGTGTGTTCTCATAAACTACATCATCATCATGCCTCGAAATTCAATTGCAATACTAATCAGCTGAGCAACAAAATAATACAACATCTCAAATGTCACAAAGATGCATTGTGTATCATCATGTCCTTCTGAGTTTTTGAGGTATTCTGACAACTCTTGAAACTGGTCTGAACATACACTATCATTCAAAAGCTTGGGATCAGTAAAATATAATTAAAGTAAATAAACGTTTAAATAAAATTAAACAATCTTTTATTTTAATATAGAATTACAATTGATCAACAGGCAGTAAAGACATATATAAGGTTACATAATTTATGTCTTTCTAACTTTCACATTTTTCTAATTTGTAATATTGACAGTAAATTATGTAAATAAAGTGTAAAGTAAGCACGTGCGTGCGTCTTTGAATCTTAAAAATGGAAAAACACTCACAACTGACTAGCTGCGATGGGGAATAGAAACATTATAGTCTGAACACAAAGCATATACAGGGCACAGCACAGGTTTTAAGAAATGGAGCATGTTCTCACAGTTTTTGTGAACGACTGTGTAACTCAGAACCTATTATAATTAATGCACTGGGCTGCAACCCAAATATAAATCATCTTGCTGTTTGAATGTGATCATATTAGTCGCTCAGGAGTTTCTACATCAATCCACAGCAAGCTACAATGAAGACATGAGATGCTGTGATTGGCAATCTCACCACAGATCATCCAAACCCATTCAGCTCAGGGGGGTTAATCATATTTCACTGTGGTTTACGCTCACTGTTTTATAGACTTTGTAGACTATCAAACCAGAGACAAAATTACTTATTTACGGACTATTATATAACCTATATACAAGAGGCGTTTCAAACCCCAGGCACTTCAACCCCACATATAAGACTTGGCTAAAAGTACAGACGTCAACTTTTCAACTTTTGTCTGGAAAATGCAGTCCCCACTGAGACTGTGTGCTGTTTCCCCAACAGCAAGCTGGTGGCCTAAAATACCTGCTAAACAGAAAGAAGAAGGCATCTGGAGAAGGAGGATCAACAGATAGCATACAGTGGAATTAAACAGTACTGGGATCAGCTGGAGCGTAAACACCAGTAGAACAATGTGAAATTAGGATCATTACCGGCTACAAACAGATTTATAACCTGGAGGTGCAAACAAACTTGTTAATGAGGGTGTTAATGAGATGATTCATTCTTGAACAGATTTGGGAATCCAGCAGTGGTCTTTCACCAACATACTTCCGCTTACACTCTCTTCCTTCCATCATCTGTCTTTAAAAAACCCGTTTGGATGGTACAAACCTAGGGTGTTGAAGATGAGCCAACAAGCTCTGTAGGTTATTTAGCACCTCATGTTGAATCAGATAACAATGTTCAAACTCTGAACGATGTCCTGCTTTGTGCCAGTGCCAGAGCAGGACTACAACAGATGCTCTCTACATAATGAAGATCCTTGTGAGGCAACTCTGAGCCGTGATCTCAGATCTAGATGCACTGCACTGTAGTGCGAATGGCTTTCTGATCTACATGTTTTACAGGTCTATACCCACCTGGATATTTTGCCTTTCTGAGGAGCCTCCGGATTCAAAGAGCTCCCAATCATTTTTTCTCCATTTCTGTCACCGATGGAGTTTTGGTTCCTTGCCACTGTCGCCTTTGACTTGCTTAGTTGGGGACATTTAATTTCTGGCAATATTATCAACTTGACTGCACAGATACTATTTGAATTGAACTGAGCTGGACGATGAAATCACTGAATCAACGATGAACTGACTTTAACTGGAAAATTGAGTGTTTACTATTGCCCTCTTGCATTTTACACACACTATTTTCCTGTTTAATACCAAAAAGCTCTGTTGACACAATCTGTATTGTAAGTGCTATTTAAATATATATATATGTATATAATTTTCTTATTTATTTTTTGGGAAGAAGCTGCATTTATTACACAATCAAAACGCCAATAATGTGAAACACAGTCAAAACATCAATAATTTAAATTTGTATCACAACTAAAATTCCTGTGATGGCAACACTGTATTTTCAGCATCATTACTCCAGTCTTCAGTGTCACATGATCCATCAGAAGTCATTATACTATGCTGAATTCGTGCTCAAGAAAAATGTATTGAAAACAGTTGTGTTGCCTAATATTTGTGTGGAAACCTGATAAAAAAAAGAATCTGAATTATTTTATTTGAAATAAGATTTGTTTGTAACATTCTAAATCTATTTCGGTCACTTTTCACCAGTTTAATGCATGAATATGATTTTCTTAAAAATAAATCTTAGTGACCTCAAATTTTTAATGGTAGTGTAGAGCTCCTCAAAAGTGTGGAAACACCCTATGCAATATCAGCATAAATAATTTTGAATTAAATAACAAATTAATGAATTCAAAACAGAACAATAGTCTTTTTTCTCTCAAATGTGTTCTGATTGGTTGTATGTGTACTAACTTTCACTGTGATCAATCACTAAATCCATAAAGGAGTGCTGTCCCAATAATCTTCAAAAAAAAGAAACCTGGGCTAAGATTAATTCAGTAAATATCTGCTTGTGTGGCTGTCACGTATTTGTTCAAACAAAAGAAAATCACAATTGTTGGTCTTACAACTGTTACTAATACATTTACACCAATGAATAATAAAGTTTTATGCTGATATTATCCAACATTGAAATATTAGGTGTTTCCAAACTTTTAGAGGGTAGTGTACTTCATCATTGGACATCAAAGATGTGCTTCGTTGAATTGAGCACATAGTGTACTATGAAAGTACAGAAGTTAGGATGTAACTCTAGTTTACACTCCACTTTTTTTACTGACAGACAGCAGTTGAGTCTCCAGGACTAATGACAGTGAGCAGCATGAGGAACAGGGGACCTGTCCTGGCTGTACCTGAGAGTCAAGCCAGATCAGAAATAAAAACACTGCTGTGCCAAACAAGAAAGGTACAGGTAATGTACAGCAGACTGCTAGATGATCGATTATTCTGTAGTGACCAGTGCGCTTTTCAGCGGTGAGTCACAAAGTCTCCTGGCACTGCAGAACAGAGCCGATCCATCATTCCATCTTTCTAACTTTAATTCAAAGCAAGCGTTCTGGACAAAACAAGCCTTGTTTTTTCCGTCACACTGGGTTAGCAATTATTACCTATATGGATGAAATGTGCATTGGCTGGGAGATGCAAGGAGTGTCACATGGGACTGGATAGCATAACAAGGCACGGCATAAACGCTGTTGGACGTTAATGAGAGTAATCTTGCCGTAATTACGGAGCGCATTGTGAGTGTGTGCCGTGGCAAGGCGGCGAGAAGAGGAGCGTGGTTCAGAAGACCCTTTAACTGCAATAATGGCTCATAATTAAACTAACATGTCTGGGTGAAATATGCAGAGGCATGAATATTAACACCTGCTTTTAGACCGAATGGTATATTTGAATAGTCCGCCATCTGGCGTGCCTACAGCCCATTCACTCCAGAGTAATTAATGGCCGTGTTCATTCTCCATAAACAAGTTCTAGATATAGTGACATCATCATCATGATCACGGCTGTACGGACGTCTCAGAAGACGATACTCCCAAAACACTCCAGACTAGTCTCATTAACAACACTCAGCTGTAAAAACCCAACAGCCGTGCATGTCTGTTTGCTATAGGGAGAGTGGTGGAGTGTAGCAGGCCTGAATTTCAATGAAAAACCTCTGCGATATCACAGTAACACAATGTCATGCTCAGTACGACACCTGAAGTGATGCTTGCGATCATCAACTCATTAGTCATCTCACTCTTGGCTCTTTTAATTACTCTCCAAACACACATTAACCAAATTTCAGTTGTGAAGGCATAAGCGTTATATGCTGTACGGTAGAGTGTGGTCAAGTCTGAAATTAAAATGTGCTTGAGGCTAATGAAGAGCTCTTCAGACAACAGCTGTGTTTTAATGCATCCCTGCACTGCACAGGAGCGCTCACGCTATGGAAATGCATCCTCAAAGCAGCCATAAATAAATTAACAACCTTTAACATTAATTATGTTTCAAGCTCAACAACATGAGTGTACTTTGATGAATGCTAGCAATGACACGCCCACATATCCCATCAGCCCCTGCTATCAGCATATTCCCGCTTAATGGAATCTGAAGGGCCGATATCCTGCAGACACACACCATTACACATCATTACGGTACTGGCGCTCGTGTGTGTGTGTGTGTGTGTGTGTGTGTGTGTGTGTGTGTATGAGCCTTTTCTGTACTAAAGTTAAAAAAAAAAACTTTTTAAACTGCCAAGAAGTTTTGATGGGAGGTATACATCTTATTTTTCTGTGAATGTGTAAGACTCCTGATTCATTAGCTGCTCTGTGTACATAACTATAAGAACAACAAAGTGCAATAAACAGTAAAAATATTTGCTCTTCAAACCAGCATGTTTATGATTAAAACGTTTTTTTTAAATACGAGAACAGTAGGTTGCAAAATCAAGCAGCATAATGGAACGTATAGCTAAATAACTGGAAGCCTCTCAAATGGCTTCAACAAGTTACAAATGGCTGTGCCTTTTCTTATGTTGAAAATGAGGTGAATAGAAGGTCCAAAACAAAGTTTGTGACCAAATTTGTTATGCACAATCACCCACAATTTCAGTACATGATTTAAGTGACACTTATACATCCACAATACTAGGGGGCGCTCAATCCTGTTCATGACGCTCTAGCTTCTTATTGTGATCCAACTTCTTATGTGTTCCCCCTCGACTAGGGGTATCACGATTCACGATTTTATCATGATTCTTTACCATGTTGGTTTTTCTATTTTGCAAGCTGTTTGATCATTATAGCCAAACTAATTTCCTATTATAAAGACAAAGCCTTTCAAGGTAACAAAATATTGAAAAGTATGGCAGATATTTAAGCCAAAGTGGGCAAAGATAAAAAATGAGAACAAAGATACACATTACAAATACACATAATATATACAATTACAATAAACTGTGATTTATTTTCAGGTAGGTGTATTTAGCAGGAACATTCAAGACACTGAATGAACTATAAAATTAAACACTATAAAGAGTTATTCATATTAAAGCAACTGTATTAAAGTTTTTCAGTCAAGAGTATTGAGTGATTTTTTTCTTTGTGTTTGGTGTTTTATTAACATTAAAGGAATAAAAGACCCAATAATTAAAATAGGCTAATGTTTAATTTTCATACCTTAATTTACTAAAAAGATGTTTAAACCTGAGTTTCCTTCTTCTGCTAAACATAAATGCTATTTTGAAGAAGGTGGAAAACCAAACAGTTGCTGGTCCACAGTGTTCCCTATACTGTCAATGTCAACATGGACCAGCAACTGTTTGATAGAACTGCAGCTGATAGAATGTGTGCTGTAGCAATGATATTTCTCCAAAAGCAGATTGTGGAGCCAAAACCAACAAATCCTAATGGAATATGTCTCAAAACACACTACAGAAAACCATTTTTTAATGGTTTTAATGGTTAAAAGTTGACAGTTTGTAATAGCATTTGTGATTTATTTGTGATGGTGTTAGAATTTTCTGTGATGGTTCTATTGTGTTTTTCAGCAGAGTTGCCTCATTGTTTTTATATAATGCATTTTAAGTCATTTTAAAGGCTGTTGTTGGCTTAGGTCTGTTTTTATAATCACAGAAAAAATATATATTATCTTAATTCTTCTTTGATTATGAATGTAGCCTACTTGAAAGTGACATGCGGGTTTCGTTTTCCATCTATTTTTTTTTTCTCTCGGCGCCTGACTGCTGTTGTCTTTTCACGGGCATAGTTGTCCATCCATTATGATCATCTGCATTCAGCCGCAAACATGAGGTGTAATGCGCGGGCGTGGGAATGATGCGTCACATTTTTATAGCAACTGGGATGGTGCCATCAACAAAACATTTAAAATAATCAGAAATGACAATGTTAGCAAAACGCTCTTTGAACATATTTTGTTGGAGTACTCACAATATGCTACAATGTGGCATATAACAGTGCTAAAGCACTTTAATTGGAATATATTTTATGTTTTCAAATATATGACCTTGAAGATCTTGATTAGTTAATCAAAGGAACTCTTCAAATTCAGCAATATTAAAAGGTTGATACCAAAACACATAGGTTTGCATCTGTCATTTGCTCTTTTTAAATGTTTCTATGATTAAATAGCCATTTACAAGGGCTTTTTGATATTTCTAAATCACATTTTGTGTGTTGTTGTTTTTTTGTTTTGTTTTTAGACCAATTCTCACTATCGACTAATCTAGAAACCTTTGTGTGTGTGTTGTTCTTTTTTGTTTTGTTTGCTTTTTTTTTGCAAGTGTGTCTTGAATTATTTTCAATCCCACTTTTCCCTATCAAAGACTACCTTCAAATATATATTTTACAGAAATGTTGAGCATACTGGAATTATTTTTTGAACCATGATTCTGGTCTGTTTGATGAGAGTTGCAACTCAATTTTGCAGAAAGTTGAGATCCAGAGCAAGACTAAGCGCTGCATTGGAAACTCAACCACACCTCCTCCACTCAAGAGAAGAAGATACAACCACTTATTCTCCATACAGATGGTTCACACCTTCATTGCTTATTCACATCTAAAGAACACCCATTTCACTCTCCACAGGACTGAAACTCACACCTTCCACACATAAAAACTAGTGATCATTTCTTTTAAAATGGCTGATACCAGTATCTAAAAATCAGAGATGACAAATATAATACAAACTAATGAATAGATGTATGCAAAATCCCTAATCTGAACATAAAACATGTGTACTATTCATTGATAATAATGCTAGTAAATTTCAGAACTAGCACCAGCTAGAGTGACCTCTACTCAACAGCCAAGCGGCACGGGTTTTTCAAAAACTTCAGAATGTCCAAATATCAGCAGAATAATCGGTCTAGCCAATGTGAAGGTCTATCATTGCCAAAATCAAGGTCTATCATGGCCAAAGCCACAACTATCTTCTCTTTGGAATGCAGAAGAGATGTGTAGCTCTCCTTGTGAGCTCAAGCCCATTTTCAATAAAGAAATGAGAACACATTGTGAGCTGTTCAACACATCTGTTCTTGCAAAACTGAGCAAGTGAGAGCTTCCTCTGAGAAGTTCTTCCCATCACTCCACCTATAGAGTGTCCCGAAGAGACACTTACACAGAGAGACAGAGAATGCATGTCTTGAGATGTGTGTTGTGCTCGATGACTAGGATATTTGGAGTCTCTCTTTCCCTTTCTGCCATCATGTCCTCTATTGATAGAAATGTGACATTGCAGACCGACTGGGTGCTGACACCAATGACAGAATCATGCTAACCAGGGCATATTCCTCGCTGAGAGCGCGTGAGCAGGCAAGGATATTTTACACACACACACACACACACAAGCTCTCAGCCATCAATAATACATTTACAGTGGCCCCAAAAAATACTGGGACGCTTACGTCACACTTAAAAGAGATACCTGAAAGCCACTGCAATCCCTTGTGAAAAAGAAGTGAGCTAATTGTATTGAATATGAACACTTGTGTTTTAAATTGTTTGCAGATAATATCAATGGAATAAAAAGGCCATGCAAATTCACTTAAAGAGACTCTTTCAGAAATATATGTATATTACAACAAAGGTTGTAATAATTTCAAATTAACGTGTACTTGTTTTAAATCATTACATTTTAAGAATCTTTTGTTGTGCTTAAATAAATGCTTATTTTAATGTGTTGACTAAAACTACAGCACAAGTAAAAACAATCAATTTAATTAATATTTAACGTATTTTCAAATTTATTTTGATTGCAATCAACATAATGTTATATTCAGTTCACACTATATTCTTTTAATGTATATTATTTTCATAAGTACTCTTTTAAAAAGTATGCGAAAGTGTTTTTCTTTTTCGCAATGTTTATTTTGCTTTCATTGTCACTTGGTTTGTTATTTTGATATATAATGGATATGGATTTTTAATTGTGATTTTTAATTTGTGACTTTTTGGAGCCACTTTACATCAGCGTTTAAATAGCTATTTGTTTCTCTTTGTTTCCTCCTTTTCTCAGTTTCACCTTTCAGATGTACACACACTCACTGCAGGATCCCCCAGATGGCTCCGTGTCACCTAACAGGAACAAAATCCATCAGGAATAATGTGACATCGGTTGGACAAACACACACACAGCGACACATCCAGACAGACCATCCTCATCCACTGCTGCAGTGAGCCATCTGTGAATCACCAAATGATTTATTTATTCAGAGATAAACATCACACATGCTCTCATTCTCTCGCTCTCTCCTCCTCACACAAAAAGACAGGCACATGGGCACACTTTCTCCTACACTGTGTATGTGCGTGTCTATGTACGCTGGTGAGCAGCAAACGAGCTGGGAGGAAGACCTGGCCCCTCCATCTTCATCTAAAAGAGTGTTCTGTTTCAGTCTACCGCGCAACATCTCTGTTTCTCCCCGCGCTTGATGGATAGGAAAAATGACGAAGGAGTGTTGATGTACAAACTGGGATGAATAATCAGTATGTCTATGTCCCCTACCGATGTCATCCTGAGTTGCGAGGACATGCTCTCTAGAGTAGTAAACAGCACACGGAGCCCCGAGGAACGCTGCTCCAGCAACTGAACAAAAAGATCCCAGCTTAAATCAGAAACATCACTGAAGTTTAGTTTTTGCTTGTCGTTCTTCGTATGAGCCTGTCGCTGTCAGAAGAAACAGCTACTGAAGAAGTGACAGCAATCAACACCTTCTTTTACGGTTTACAGAGATACTGCACTTATACAGATAAGGAGGCTTTCATTCCTAACACACACTCAGATATTCACACGCCCTCTCAACTGTTCTGCACTCATCTGAATTCACAACCAAACTTCTGTTTGAGGTCTCAGAGACACCAAGGCCCTTCTTGAAATATTATGTTTAAAGTTCATGGTTTTTTTCCTAGTCTTATGAGAACTATAATAAAATTTCAACTTGATGACATACTTTAAACATGCACAATGACAAATGTTTCATTATGCAAGTTTTGGGTCTCGGGGAACATGAATAAATGCAATGAATTTTCACATGCTGTGATGTTCAGCTTGGTGTGCACATTGTCGGCTTTTTGGACAGTGTGTTTTTGCTGGGGCAAATCAACACCAAACAGAAAAATAAAATATTAAAGTAAAATCTTTTTTAGATCAGTGAATCCATGCCCAACTTATGGGGATGTCAGAGTTTGCAAAGATGATGTGAGAACTTCCAAGACAAATATGATTTTAAATTGCTGACTCACTACACCGAGAGAGGTATGGCAAATATGAAAAGCTCAGACAGCAGCGTCTCATTCTCCATCAGGCTACAGCACACTACTTTATTAAATAACTCCCTCAACAAATCAGCATTACCAGTAGCTACTGTTCAGTTTTTCAGTTTTCATTTTAATGAAAGTTTTCATTTTTTTGTAATCTTTTGTCATTTTTATTAGTTTCTGATTATATAGTCGATATAGTTTTTTTATTACGTTGTAGTTTATTTAGCTTTAGTTATTTTAGTACTTCAACTTATATACAAAAATCCAGAGATGTTGCCCTTGCAATAAGTCAGTTATATTTGATCAATCAAATACTTCATGGATGCTATTATGTCCCACCCTAGATTTTCTTCTTGGAAATACATCAGTTCATAGAATCATGGAATACTTTGTGTCTGTAGACAAAGAGGCATTTCTTCCAGTGCTCCCTAATCAGTATCTGTAATGTCTGACAGAAGTAATTAAACACCAAACACAGAATACTAATCAAAATTTAACTATGTGCATTTGACAAACACACATATCAGTTTTCAAACAAATACACAAACCAAATTACCACAATCACACAAGCCAAAAAAAAAAAGCATCCTTACATTCATAATAGGTATGTTAATGACATAACAGCATTTTAATGATAAAAGGATGATGACATTCAGTCCTAACTGCAGAAATACACTTCTCAGGGAATGGCAAAATGATGATTGAAATGTTTTGAGCGAGAATAATGGAGTGGCATTTCCCGGGCCAAGGTTTATGGCATATATCAAGAGAGTTTGGAAAAATACTTCACTTTTGGACTGGTCAAGAGTCTCATAAAACCCCTGCAGGCTTGCTCAGGAAGCCAAAAGTGCAACAAAGCAGATATTTCAGACTCACTCAATCACTTTCTCAATCTGCTTGCATTGTGCTGTGGGTGATTTTTGCACAAGTTTTCCCCAAATAACTCTGAAACGACAAGCGACATTGTCAGTCAAATCAGAGCCTGCGACGTGCAAGATTGTTTTATGTCTTTGCTTTGATTTCTGTTTTCATATTGATGGTGAGAAACTTTGATTTCTGTATGCTCAGTGATGAGTGAAAAACCTCTTCACTGATTTGAGTCTGTCTATCTGCTCAGTCAAATGAAGCTGTTTTTTAGCACATTGTGTTCATTTGAGGCTGTATGGATGCAAACAAACATGTCTTCACATTCATTAATACTGGGTTACATCGCTTAGCATTATATCTACATAACTTAGATTAGATTAGCTGGCAATTTATTTTAAGCACTGATCTAGTTTTCTTGTTTTATGTGGCTTTTATATAAAGATATAATCCATGTAATTAGCAATTATGTATTATCTATAGAAAAATAAAGGTCATGTGTTTTATAATCAGCAATGTGAGAAAATAGTGAGTCAAGCAGGATGCATCAAACAATAAGTGTTTTTAATCCTCCGCTTACACCAAGAATACAAAAAAGGGTTCCTGCTTGTGCATAAAAACATCAATAATATCCTAAAGATACTCTCAAAGGCCACAATTCAAAACATGTGCTTGCCTACTTTAGTCACATTGATAGATATGAAATGAGAAATTTGGATGGGCTCTTCAATTATTCCTTCACAACTGCGACAAACAGAATAATCGCACCAATTTACAGCTGAGACATTTCAATGCACAGAGGAGTTTAATAAACCTCTCACTGTTCCAATAAAACATTACCATAACAGCTCCCTCTCCGGTTGTTGATTTGTTGTTCTTCTGATGTATATATTTTATTTTTGTCATTTTATAACAACAATGTTGAAATAGTGTTGAAAGTACAGGAAATGATGGCAAGGAGCCATACTCAAATTTACGTTTCCCAAATGAGCACCACAGCTGCTCTGCCACGGCTGACCCATGGTTGTTTACAAGTGTGTTTCTGAGTCGAGATCTTTGTTCAAAGTGTTGAATAAATGATTCCGTTTCTTCCTCCTAAAAGGAAAACCCTGCTGTTCAGTGAAAAAAAAAAGTAAGTAAACCAGGAATGGAGGTGGGAAGATCTGACAGCTGAGACTTATTTCATTCTCTTTCTTTTTCAATCCCCTTTTTAACTTCTCTACAAATGTTCCACTAATGTCTCCTTAAAGCCCTCGTTGGCTTTCATTGATAAAAATGGTCAGTGGAAACATTCAAAGACACCCACTGCCTTCAGGAGTTTGACTCTAAATGAGACATCATTTAAATGAACTTTGTTTGAAGTTCAGCTGTGGACCCAGACTGACAGTCTGAACCTCAAACACACACTGACTGCATTACATTGTTTGTTCTTGAACGCCGAATATTGTTTTTCATTATTCAAAAACATAAAAAATAAACATGAAGGAAAAAACGCATCCTACCTTTCATAGGAAGTGTGTAGGAGTTGTAGAAAATGTGAGAGAAAGTATGTATCAGTCATTTACTGATACAAGAAAAGAAAAAAAAACAATAGGAAACCTGGAACCACTGTGCTCCTTAAGAACTTCAAAGCTACTGACAAAACTGTGGGTTTCTCATGGATTGCATGTGAAACCGTATCCTGGGCACAGGTTGTGTCTACAGAATTTCAGTCGGAATAACTTTGGGTGTAAATACAGCCCAGGATATAAGATCTGTCCAGATATAAGTCTAATATGTTTGGTTTTATAACTACATGAGACGAGTAAACACTGAATTATTAATGCACATTCAAATATGGATAACACTTTAGAATACAGTTCCATCATTAATGAATAACTACACAAGAACACACCAGTAATGCAATATTAGCACTCCAGTAACTACTAGTATCTAACAAAACTCTGATCAATCAATTAGTAAGTAATAGTGCTTAGTCGAATGTAGTAGTTCACTATTAGCTAATCAGTAGCTACTATTTTTCATACCTCCCTAAGAACTTCTGTGTACAGGTTCATAATTAATATGAATGATACATAATTTATAATCAATTATAAAGTGAAGGTCATGGTAACCCACTAGTAATGACTCAAGTATTACCAAATTCTTAAGAATCACTTACTTGGATCAGTTTTCTAAAGTGAAAATCATGATAACTCCCTAATAATTACTGAAGTCATTGTAAAATGTTGAGGTTTTTGTAAGGTTCTGGTTAGTAATTCATTTTACTAGATTTGGTAACACTTAAAATCATTACTAGTGGGTTAACGTGATCTTCACTTTAGAATACTACTAGTATACTAATAGTCATTACTATCCAAAACCTTACATATATCTCATAAGCTTACAATGACGTCAGTCGATATTAAGAGTCATTACGCTTTTCACTTTAGAATACTGATCCATGTAATTAGTAGTTCCTTTAGAAGGATCTGGTAATACTAGAGTCATTAATAGTGGGTTATCAGGATCATAAAGTGTATTCTACAGTATTCTAAAGTGTTACCCAAATATAAAACTCAAAAATGTACATTTTCTGAAAACTTTCTTAACCTCAGGATGTAGATGAGTTTGTTTCTTCATCTCAAAACATCCAGATACATTTTATTATAGCATTACTTGCTCACCAATGAATCCTCTGCAGTGAATGGGTGCCGTCAGAATGAGAGTCCAAACAGCTCATAAAAATAAATCACAATAACCCACACGATTCCTGGCCATTAATTATCATCTTGTCAAATTAAAAGTTGCATATTTGTTATAAACAAATGCATCATTAAAACATTTTTAACTTCAAAATGTTGCTTCTGACTAAAATACAAATACAATACAATACATAAAAAATAGTCCATAAAACATAATAATGTGTCCTCCATTGAAAAAGTCCATCCCCTGTTGTCCTCTCACATCCGTCAAATTTCTCTCCCGACTAAG
The DNA here is from genome assembly GCA_027564155.1 of Gymnocypris eckloni scoliostomus. Classification (NCBI taxonomy): domain Eukaryota; kingdom Metazoa; phylum Chordata; class Actinopteri; order Cypriniformes; family Cyprinidae; genus Gymnocypris; species Gymnocypris eckloni. Next base: position 13,259,382 of record CM050429.1, read on the forward strand.
ACTTTTAAAATGGAGAAAGCAATGTTATGGATAAAGGAGTTGTATTCTAGCCAGAAGCAAAAGTTTGAAGTTGAAAGCATCTTCATGATGTATTTGTTTCTTACAAACAGCTCTTTGCTTAACAAGACATTAATTGACTGGAGTCGTTGGGATTGATGATGTTTTTATCAGGTGTTTGGACTCTTTCTGACGGCACCCATTCACTGCAGAGGATCTATTGCTGAGCAAGAGATGTAATCCAAATTTCTCCAGATGAAGAAACAAACTCATTTACATCTTCGATGGCCTGAGGATGAGTACATTTTCAGCAGGTTTTAATTTTTAGGTGAAGTATTCCTTGGAGTTTGTGATTATGCAAGTTTTATCTCTATACTTAATTTACTTATGTTTAGGGTTATATCCATAACGCAGGATTTAACATAATGAAGCTTCAATTTTAAAAAGTCCTTCTAGAGGGAAATGTACGCCTGTTAAATGACAGACATTTTATTATGAAGGGGTAAAAGAGAGTGACAGTAATAATAACACTACTACGGTTTGAGTGGAGACTCAGCATAAACTCAAGCACAATTTAAATGTGATTACTTGAGGCTTTCATCAAGACCTGGGAGAAAAAAAATATTCCCCAATTTAGGACAGAATCATCAGAGAGCTGAATAACAGATTTCACAGCTGAAGTGGATCCAAATGTGCCAAGAAACGCTCTATGATTTCTGTAATAATTGCGTTTGTGTTGTGCAAGCGTACATTTAAAACCAAGGCTTTTTGAACCGCTTGTGATGAATGATGAGTATGTTGGAATTAATAACACACTAAATATTGTTGTGTTGTTTGAAGCAGTTGGAACAACAGGGGAGTAACCATTAAGACCTAACTGTCTCCTACTTGAAATGTACTGTTTTAAAAATATAACACTAATGTGTTTGCAAGAGGAATACAAATAGTTATAAATAAAATCTGAATTATAAATATCTTAATCTCCTGAGTGACTCAAATGTCTCTCAAATAAAAAAAATCTGTATCTAAATGGATTGTGGAGGATTTATGAAATCATGAGTCAAACTTCCCTCTCTGGGTTTTTTAGTCCCGAAGTAAATTCATGTTACAGTTCCCTTGCCGTTGTGACACATTGAGCACTATGATATTCTGTATGTTTATTCTACCTAAAATCAAGACACCAGCGCCTCATCAAGATGACCCATTTTAATTTAACATTGCTTCTAAAAATATAGGTAAAAATGTATATTAGGATTATTCATGTGTCTATTATTTATTAGAGCTTACTGTTGTTGGGATATTACTCATATTAATTATATTATATTACCTCATATTAGTCATATTAATTTGTGACTATATTATTGATTAATTCCTTCATTTAAAAATTAATGGGAGAGAAAACATTTGTAGTACAGTAAATACTTAATTTGTGTTCACAATTTTTGAATGAAAATACACTATAAAAATATACAATAACTTAAAATTCCCTCCCAATTCAAAAAGACAATCCATTGAAACTAAACTGCAAAAATGGCTCGTTACAAAATTCTTAGATTCCTGATGTCAGAAAACCAAACCTCATTAACATATGACTACCCACATTCATAATTCAAAGTTTAATTGTCACTCCTAACATCAGAAAAACCTAGTTTATGCTGATATGGCTGTGTGTAGCACCTACAGGTCTGTTTTCATATATGACAACAGTGTTTACATCCCTTAAAGGCATTGCAGCAAACAACTCCTATTTTCTTCTAAGACGATGAGATAGAGGTGAAAATTGGTTATGAAAAACTAAATGTTCAGTCATTTTAAGTGGACTTGAAGTGGTTAAAAAATACAAATATAGACCCTTGAAAGCAGTCACCTGAAAGTGTGAAATGTTATAACATCCACAGAAACTTGCCTGTTAAATGACAGACATTTTATTATGAATAAAGAGTGACAGTAATAATAACACTACTACGGTTTGAGCGGAGACTCAGCATAAACTCAAGCACAATTTAAATGTGATTACTTGAGGCTTTCATCAAGACCTGGGAGAAAAAATATTCCCCAATTTAGGACAGAATCATCAGAGAGCTGAATAACAGATTTCACAGCTGAAGTGGATCCAAATGTGCCAAGAAACTCTATGATTTCTGTAATAATTCATTGTGTTGTGCAGGACATTTAAAACCAAGGCTTTTTGAACCGCTTGTGATGAATGATGAGTATGTTGGAATTAATAACACACTAAATATTGTTGTGTTGTTTGAAGCAGTTGGAACAACAGGAGTAACCATTAAGACCTAACTGTCTCCCTACTTGAAATGTACTGTTTATAAATATATATAACACTAATGTGTTTGCAAGAGGAATACAAATAGTTATAAATAAAATCTGAATTATAAATATCTTAATCTCCTGAGTGACTCAAATGTCTCTCAAATAAAAATTAATCTGTATCTAAATGGATTGTGGAGGATTTATGAAATCATGAGTCAAACTTCCGCTCTGGGTTTTTAGTCCCAAGTAAATTCATGTTACAGTTCCTGCCTTTTTGACACATTGAGCACTATGATATTCTGTCTGTTTATTCTACCTAAAATCAAGACACCAGCGCCTCATCAAGATGACCCATTTTAATTTAACATTGCTTCTAAAATATAGGTAAAATGTATATTAGGATTATTCTGTGTCTATTATTAGCCATTACTGTTGTTGAGGATATTACTCATATTAATTATATTATATTATATTAATCATATTAGTCATATTAATTTGTGACTATATTATTGATTAATTCCTTCATTTAAAAATTAATGGGAGAGAAATGCTCATTTGTAGTACAGTAAATACTTAATTTGTGTTCACAATTTCTTGAATGATAATACACTATATAAAGGCAAATTGGTGGTTTTTTACAAAAAAAGACAATCCATTGAAATTAAACTGCAAAAAATGGCTTGTTACAAAATTCTTAGATTCCTGATGTCAGAAAACCAAACCTCATTAACATATGACTACCCACATTCATAATTCCAGAGAGAAAGTTTAATTGTCATCAACATCAGAACACCTAGTTTATGCTGATATTTACTTTGAATGCGTGTCCTTGTTTCATATATGACAATAGTGTTTACATCCCTTAAAGGCATTGCAGCAAACAACTCCTATTTTCTTCTAAGACGATGAGATAGAGGTGAAAATTGGTTATGAAAAACTAAATGTTCAGTCATTTTAAGTGGACTTGAAGTGGTTAAAAAATACAAATATAGACCCCTTGAAAGCAGTCACCTGAAAGTGTGAAATGTAATAACATCCACAGAAATGCAGAGAGAGATTTGAGATATCACTAACCGCATACTACTCAACTCAAATGCTATTGTGATGGCATGTAATGTGCTATAGGTCCTTTCAATGTGAGTGTCTAAACAACACTTCACAGCTACAGAGCATTTGGCCATAACGGGGCTCTTGTCATGCTCGATGCGAGCGAGATCCCAACCATCACTACTCTATAAAGCAGCTGACACAAGCAAGCCAGAAAAGCCTCACACTCACCAGTCAACATATTGAACCGCAGTACTTGTGAGTTATGACTGGCCTCACACTTACTATAAGTGGACATCCTCGCCCTCTCTTCATTCCCAGCACAGCATGACGACAGAGGTAAATTGTCATTATTAAATCAGGGGAAAGAGCTGCTAAAAATGGATTTTTAGAAATTGCGTGATTGCTCCGTTGGCCTAGATATCGAAAGGCGTCATATGGCCTTGTCAATCAGCCATCTCAGATCTGTTGGCAGACACACTGCTGTGAAATACTGAATTATTTTAGATGAAAGTGTTAGAGGATTATTCAATTTGCCATGCAATTCACTAAAGTAAAACATATAGCAATTAATAAAATGCAACACTGCCCTCTAGAGGAGAGCTATATAAATATATATATATACACAAATGGTTTTATTTTGAGCCAGCAAGACAGTAATAATAATAAATTCTGATTTTAATTAACAAGGAACTTAATGAACAATGTTATCAATTGACCATTTATGGCCAGTTAATCAGGTACTCCAAAGTCATTCTGCCTGAGATCAACTGTGTACAAACATGTACTTGAATAAGCTGCACACAGACAATCTCTACAAAATAAGTTATCAAGCTGTGCTGCCTTTTTTAGAGTGGGTTGGGCCTTTTTTCATCTGATCTGATCTAGTATGATGTCAAACTACAATTCAAGTTTTAGAACATGTGCCTTTTGGTTTCCTTAAAGGGAAAAAAACAGTTCACAATACACTTTGAGGGTGCATTCTTCTACTTTTCGAATGCCATTACACCTTCAGAGGAGAAGTGGTTCGTCCAAATCTCTTAAATCAGCACATCTTTGATTTATATATTACTCTCTAAACATGTGGCAAATGCTCATGTTTATACCAATACACACACTGTTTTATTTGCTCATGTAGCTCACTATCTCTTTATCCAGGGCGAAGGCAAAGCGGTGGTTGAGGAAGAGGAGCTGACCGTGGGGAAGCAGTCTGTGCAACAATGCGTCCATTCGATCACTTTTCAGCAACACCTGAAAATAACAGCCATGTCAGCCAGAAGAGCATCAGGTAAGCAAAAGAAACACCCATTTACTTTGAATACGCAGCAATCATCCTTGTTCAGAAATATGACAACAACTCCAGCGCTATTCATACAGTAATTGGAAAGAATATAATTCTTTAGTAAATTTCTGCAGAAAATACCCCTGAGCTCATTGGATTGCTTTTCTGTGAACGTATTGATCATGTTTCTCACAAAGAGAAATGTATTTCTTATCATTTCAATTGTGCTTTGATGGGAAGAAACTAGGCCAGCAGACATCAGAGAAACTTGCACTCGGAGTACTTTATGAGATTGCAGGAGTTCAACAGAAGTTTAATATCAGCTGTGACAATAAAAGCAATACAATAGTTTTCAGCCCCTAGGCTGCATTAATCTATGGAATGATACAATGAAAACACCAAACAACTTAAATACAGTCACACAACAGTCACTCAAATATAAAATAAGAACTTTTTTTTACCACATAGTGTTTGAGGTCAGCAAGATTTTATTATTTCAAATAAAGGCTGTTTTTTCAAACTTTCTATTCATCAAAGTATCCCCAAAAACATGCATCATGGATTCAACAAAAATACTGAGCAGTACAACTGTTTTCAACATTGATAGTAATACAAAATATTTCTTCAGCACCAAATCACTATTTTCAAATGATTTCTGAAGGATCAGGTTCACAATAGTTCAGTGTCTGAAGACTGAAGTAATGATGCTGAAATGTAGCTTTTCCGTCACATGAATAAATTACATATAAAAAAAATATTTTATTTTAAATTGTAAAATTTCACAATATTACTGTTTTTATTTTTGATTAATTGTATTGATGAGCATAAGATATACATATATTTATACACACATATATATAATCTTACCAACCCCAAACATTTGAACTGAATAGTGTCCATGTTCCATTTATTAGATTCATATAAACTTTGGTGCTGTATTTTACACCCATGTGCAAACACACAAGCACAGGGAACTGATTAACATGCAACACATATACAAACATGTACATGCATGCACACAGACAAGATACTACAAAAAACTAAGTTATTACTCCTAGCGTTAGCATACATTCTCAGCCCGCCGTTCCAACGAATCCAACCATGCTGAATGATTACAGTCTTATGTGGAATAATAAATAAATCAAAGACTTTCAGTTTTACAATTAGATTTATATATATATATTATATATATGTACTAAACAAATATAAGCTAATGTTTTTGTTATGTAAATTTATTTAGTTATATATTATTTTGAGACATGAGCAGACCTATGTACTCAATTAATCTAAAGCATTTATAACACTTACTATGATGACTTTGGCAGAATTCAATTCAAATAGTCATCAGCAGCCATTCTTCTGTAGAATTGAGCTTCAGAATGGACAAACTTGTTAAGGGAGAAAACGAGATGTGGAGAATGCTGTGAAGACGCATTCAAACAAGAATAGTCCGCATCAGCGGTGAAGAGTGATGGGATGCCCCCACCCACTTGAAGATGTTCAGGTAAAAAAGAAACACCCATAAACTACTACGCAGCAATCATCCTTATTACAGAAATATGGCAAAACATCTCTGAAGAGAACCTCAGATTATTAAATTAGAAAATTCTTTCCATATTTGGATCAACATAGGACTACATTTGTGATCGCACACTTTCTGCAATGTCACGTGTTCCGTGCGCATCTTACAGACTGTAACTTACAATCTCAACTTCATATGGCTTACTCATGAGCATGTAATTTCACAAATTTACATGTTCGACAGCAATCAGGTGTTTTATAATTGGTGAGTAGAATTATTTATTTAAATAAATGTAATCATTTAGATATCATAATATTTAGGCTATAAATAATATTATAAATCTGGTTGGTTTGTATTGATGACGTAAAAGTAGCCTAATACATCTCTAGTGCAGCCCAGTGGAAAAAAAGGTTGAGAACCACTGTAGCACAAAGCATGCTGGATTTGTCATTGTTAGTTTTGCAAACATTTTCATTCATTTGAAGTTTATTTTCATTAAGTGTTGAGCCCTATGTATAAGCAAAAGTAATTGAGCACCCCTAATAAAACAATCATTAGTCCCAGAAAACCCTCACCTCAGCACCAGGTCCCAGCAGACGTAGCTCCTCCAGGCAGTGGCGTGCAATGTTGCGAAGCGCTCCCTCTGCGAGCAGGAGGTTCTCGTGTGATCTGCAGACCAGAGTGAACGCTAGAGACTGAACCCCCAGCCACAGAACAACACTCCGATCTGGAAAGAGCTCAGCATCGCCCAGGGAAAACACACCGCTGTCAGCTTCACCCAGAGCTGCAGCCTCCTCGCCCAGCACTGCCTCCACACACAAACCGCCTGAGGCCTCCCGACTCAGAGCCACAGCACTCCTCACCTGCCTGACAGAGAAAACAGACAGTATTGTTTCCCTTGGGTGCATACACTGTACCAGTGACCACTGTTACTGACAAAATACCACTGTTACTGCAGTTGTTGCAAATACAGATATTGGTATTATCGGGACAGTAACCCAAAAATAAATTATGTCATCATTTACTCACTTTCGTGTTGTTCCAAACAAACCTGTATGATTTATTTATTTCATGGAATAATAAATAAATCAAATATGTGGAGAGAATTTATATATATATATATATATATATATAAGTCAATGGTCCTTAAATCCTTCTTTAAAATATATTTTATATTTCACAGAAGAAAGTCAGTTATACGGGTTTGGAACGACATGAGGATGAGTAAAAGATGATAGAATTCAATTTTGGGGTGAACTATCCCAGTCATCAAAACAAGATGATGATCATTAAACAAAATGATGAAACAAACATTTGCATGAAATCTCCTATTAGTTATTGTAATAATTTACAGTTGTTGGGTTGATTGTGAGTAAGACTTTGGCGGAAATGGTTTACAATCGTGAATTCATCACACCTCGCTACCAAATGGAGTTTCTCTTTCTGCATCAGTCGTCTTTGCTCCGGTGTGAAGTCACCGTCTCCGGTCTCCGGTCCGAACACGCGCGCATACAGTATCCGACTCTCGCCTGCGGACAGCGCGCTCACCGGACTCACCGTGTGGATTAAGAAACAAATCACCATAGCTGATCTGGCACACCATAAACACCTGAAGAAAACACGCAGAAGAAAATAAACTTTGTAATAAATTTGTGTCACAAAGTCATGATGCCATTGTGGACAAACTCTGCATGATTACTTCCGTATTTGGTCACATGACTGTGAATCAGCTGATCAATTCTGCGCAGTTTTGTTTTACACTCTAGATGGCGCTCTTGGATGACTGATACATAGATATACATATTTATGAACTGATATTCGTAGGACACAACACAGTATTAAATCTATTTAACACCAGTGGACGTTTTAAAAAAACAATCAACCAGATTCTTTCTGGGGGGTCTGTTTAATTAAAATTTCTGTAATATTTGGGACGTGAACACAAGTTTAAAATGTTTATTTGAAAGTGTTTAAGACACTCTTTAGCTATAAACATTCATTAAAATCTAAATTCTATCCAATTTCAAAATGTTCGACAATTAATTTTTTACTACATATCTGGTAAAAGAGTTCAATAGTTTGGCTTTGCGCTCAGCATTACAAATTGTTTAATATTCTTCCCACCATGAAAGGTCGTAATGTTATTTCTTGGGCTTTACCAATTTATTTGTATTTTTTATTTGTCTATTTTATTTTATTCTTTATTTTCATTATTATTATTTTTTGATGGAGGGATTTTACCTCATGTTGCACACAAAATGTGGTACACAACAAACTTTTATTTTGGAAAATGTAAGAAGTTCATTATTAAATGTGCTGTACTGTTCTTAACCCACCACCTAAGTTTTTCAAAACTTCTCTTGAAATAATTTTAAAATATACTAACTTACATTAACTAATTAGGATATAATGCTTTCTTCAGTCTGATATATGTACCTGTAAGGAATGCAAGTTTTAAAATGTACCCTAGTGACAAAAAAGGTGAAACCTTTAACTGTGCATTTCTCCGCCCAACAACATTCTCCAACGTGTACATGTTAAACAAAGGAGCATGTTTATACACATACAAAGTGCCATTGACAGAAGTTGTACGTATTCAAACACATGTGCTCTGACACACACAAAGGACAGCTGTTTGCTTAACAACTGCTGGTCATGCTCACTTAACCCATGAGAGAGGAGGACACACATCTCCCCTCACTTCCTGCTACATGCAGCTTACATAAACACATCACATACAATCAGTTTGATATCCAGCACATAACAGCCTGAACAAAAGACAAATCAATGTCTCTGAAAATAGAGCGCTGAGACTAAACTGATAGCATGAAAATTATTTTACTGAAGATACAGGAAGACAGTGGGCAGAAACAAAAGCCAAGCCCACATTCAGAAGATCTTGCTGTTGCAAAAGTGATAGGATGTGGTTACAATGATGGCAATACTCTAGCCTTTACAGCCCATTCTGGTAATTTTTGATTAAAAAGCGTGCTAGCAAAGCAGAAACACATTGACAATGGAAACTCAGCTTGCGTAAGATCCTCTTACTCAAATACAGCTTTTACCGGCTCTCTGTGGTTGAACTAAAACCACATACAATAGATATTCAAAGGGGAAACAAAACCTGAAGTTTCAGCCTTCAGGCTTAAAAGGAAAACATTAGACATCGATTCCAGCTTACAAAACATACTGAATTAATTATTTTAAGGCAGTTCAATTAATATATGCATTACAGTGTGCAGACTGTAAATGTAAAATGAATGCATGAATGAGGCAGTAGCTTCTTAAAGATGCAAAATTAGCATAAATTCACAGAAAATAAATCTGAGCATTAGATAAACCCAGGTTCAAATTCTTGCTTCATTTTGTTTACATGTTAAAGTTAATTGCAGAGAGGATTTTGCATGTATCTTTTTTTTTACTCCATAAATCAGAAAATAGTCAACAATAACCATTTTTGAAATGTAGACTGATATATAAATAACCCATCTGTGAAAACATTTAGAATATAGAAACTGTAATGTTATTTCTGGATCATCTGGCTTATTGAACATCACATGAAAAGAGTTTTGCCTTGAAATGTTAAGCAATACCTAACCCTAAACAACTTTTGAAAGTCTAAAGTCCAATCTGTTATAAAGATTTACAATACACTAACAGATTGTGCATGGTCTACATTTCAGATTTCGGTTTCGTGTTCCAATACGCTGTTTATTTCAGAAAGATCTACATTTGATTTAGTCTGGTGGGAATCAGCTGCATGCAGAATATCTAAATGTTTGGTCTTGGACCAAGTTTGAAACCTCTTCTACCAGCCACATGTATAAGCTGTGGTAAACACATTTAAACTTTCATTTGTTTGCTCAAACTGAAAACAATTTTACTCCATAACCAAACAGAAACGTGAGAGCAGGAACTGGTCTGTTAGGAAACTGTTGGCTCCTCCTCTGTTGAAGAGCTTTGGAATGCAAACGTGTGCAGGGACACGTGCTGGTGCATGACTAACCACATTCAAGGTCTCTGCTAGACCGGTATATTTGAAAAACAAGCGACTCAACCACCCTACTCCGGAGTAAAACAGCACACAGATCCAAGAGATCAAGACATGATTGAGCAAAGAGTTACCACCCCGAACTCCAAGTTTATTAATGAATACATAAACCAGCCTCTCAGTCACACATGACCAATAAAACACACTCAGGAAGATAAAATTTACAAAGCACACTTGCATGGGAGTGAGAATTGCAACTCTCAACGGTCACTGGTTTACAAATAGAACCAAACCAAATTTAGTTTCAGAACATTTGTGAACATTGATGTGGTCATCACTTGCTGACCAGCAGCAGAAAAATTCAGGATCCGGACCCCGAGTTGGCCTGTCGGCCAAGTGGGGAGAAAAAAAATACATATATATTATGTTTTAGCAATTTATTGGTAGCTCCCCCTAAAATAATGCTCACAATTTCCTAAAAGTCAAACCAGGACACAAACAACTCAAAGCAATATGGTAATTGTCAACAGAACTTCCCGAAAAGATACGGGTAAAAATGAAAATCATTATTTTGTGATATGAGAATTTGCATTATTGTGACATTCAAAATAAATCACAGCTTTACCATTGGGCAAGTGACCAAGAGGGGGCAAAATGAAGGCATAAATCACGTAATCACAACAACAATTAAAAGGGGGAGAGGGGTGCTCAAGGGCAGGGAGGAGGAGCTAGTTAAAATAGTCATTAATTATTCCGACATAAGACAGGCCAGTGGCAAAAAAATACAGGTTAGTTAAAACGTGTATGTGTAATACATGACAGCGACATGTAGCTGTGTTTCTAAAGAGATCAGGGTGGTGAAATGGCAGTTTAAAAGTTATAAGATCAAACCAAACAGGCAGAGAGTATTACTAAAGAATACCAAACCCTGAAAACCAATAACTGTTCCCACCAAACACACGTCTTCAGGTCTCTGCCAAGTCTCATGTGTGAGGGCAGCACAATGGTGAGGGAATGGGAGCGCATGAAACTCAAAGATTTTTGAGACGGCTGTACATGTCTCTCTTGCTGCGTTCACCAGCCCAGGTGCGGCTCTTAAGGCGGAACGTCCTCAGGTCTTCTTTAAAGTCTTCATGATGCATCGGCCGGTACGCCTGTGGTTCACAGACAGACTACAGAGAAAAAAGCATGCATTATAAACTTGGAAAGAGAGCGGAAAACTCAGATGAAGGACATTGAAACGGTGAAAGCACGCAAACCTTGTGAAGCGGGTAAAAGTCTTTGTAGCCTCCCTTCAGGATATAGATTTCAGGGTAATGGAGGTTGGGGTACTCATTTAAAAATCGATCTCTTTGTCGAACGAAGCGGCACATCCGTGGGCCACGTTCAGACGAAAATTCACAGTGGAAAACCAGCAGGACACGCTTCTCGGGGCATTCTGGGAGAATAGGACTCTTTAAAAAGTAGTCTTGAATTTGATCCTCTTGATGGAGGTTAAGGGCACCCTGAAAGGAGGACAAACAGGAGTCAGGTAAATTTGCCCCACACATATGACAGCATGTAACTGCATCGAGGTTAATTAAATCCTAACCTTAATATGGCCGCCCTCATACTCATACGGATAACGGCAATCGATGACAAACAGCCTCTCCACCAGATCGCTGTACTGTCCGTTCATTGCTTGAACCACCTGAAGATACAGAAACGGATGTTAGAAAACGGGAAGCAGGAAAGGTGCCAATGCACATACTTCGTATAGATAACATGCAACTCGTGCAACTGCTTGTTTTGCATGCTCTTGCATTTGAAACATGCATGCTAAATGTTAGTGTGCAAACTTGGCTTCTTACAATCTCTGGAGTGATGTATTTCAACTCTTGGTATCTTCCTTCTACTGTGGGTAGCGCAGGAGCCTTGAAAAACAAATGAACACTTTTAAATGGTGTTTGATTTATTGTTATGATAGATTTTATATGTACGAGTGTGTCATATACATGCAATTACTACTAAATGCAATAACCACCTTGGTGAAGTCTCCAATCACATAACTGGGATCTGTATCCAACATTCTTTCAATCTGTGCGTGATTAAAAGACTTTGACCTTTGAACCTGTAAGAGGAAGGGATCAAAGTTAGACCCAAATTATAAACTCAAAATATGCTGTTGTTTTTCCAGTGAGGTCTGACCTGATGAGGCATAACATCCTCCTGTTCTGAGGGTGCAACTTGTGTCCCTGCCAGGCTCCGCCTCCTCTTCACTCTGACAGGTGTGTTCTCATCTTGTGGCCTCTCGGGTCTCTTTAGCGGGATACGCCCTCCAGGGTTTGGCATAGAGGGAGATCGGAACAACCCACGTGGACGGCAGCGAACAGGCTAAGTGCAATAAAGTGGGTTTGGTTGTTAACCATCATGCCAATAACCATAAAAAAACGAATCAAAAAGAGATAAAGAGTGTAATAGCATACCGAATAATTGCTGTCAGTACTTTGTTTAGCCACCAGAGGAGCTGTGAGAAGACTGTCCATTCCAAGAGGAACCTCAGAGTCATTCTACACAAACAAATGCATTATGGTTATTTACAAATCAAAGAAACATAAGAATAAAACAAAAGCAAATTGAGAAGTCACCTCCACATCATCCAGCCCCTCTAAGAAGCCATCGTCGTCGTCATCATCGTGGAGACAGGAGAGAGAGGGGCGGCGCAATATGAACGGACTGCTCTCGTCTGAAGAGTCGGGCTGATGGGATGAAGGCGGGGAAAGCTGGAGAATAGAGGAAAAAACAAGGTTTTAAAAGTTACATCAAAATTAAACCTTTAAGAACAAAATGTTCTACAGGTTCTGCATGCTGTACCATTAAAGCAGGAGCAGAGTTGGGACGGCCGGCAAAAGCATCCTTGGTTCCTCCAGAGTACCGTGTACGACAGCGCGATGCCGGCATGGAAGGTTTCTTGAACTCAAAATTCTCCTGTAAAAACAACAGGTTGAATCCAAATAACTCCCATTAAGCCTTTTAATAACAAATCCTTTAGTATAGCACTCACTCTCTCAAAAAGCTATTTCTATGTATCAATTTTGAGCATTAATACATCAATACTGCCTCCAGAACCAGACAAACTCGAGACACAAAACACACACCTCAGCCAGGTTCTCTTTGTTGTCGCTGCTATTTGCACGAGTCCACACTCCATAGCGCGAGGGATCTGGTTCTTTATTTCTCAAATTGGGACTGTGGCCCAAAAACTGCAGCTACAAAGAAAAAAAGAAATCTTTAGATTATACTTGCACTACTGTTCAAATGTTTGGGGTCAGTTAGATTAACACAAATTTAGCAAGGACACAAATCAAATCAAAAGTGACAGTAAAAACACTTTATTAATACAAATGTATTAAAGTAGCACAAAAGAATTTCAGAATGATGTCTAGAGACTAAAGTAATGGCTGATGATAATTATTACTACTATTTATACCAAATGCAGTCTTGGCAAACACACGAGACTTCTTTAAAATCCCAAACTTTTGCATGAGAGAGTGTATAAAGAATAAACTTACTGGCAAAGAGTGCATCCTGCGAATTGGCATTTTTCTGTATGAACAGAAAGAACATTTGATTAAACCCAAGTCAATACAACAGATGTCACAGACAAATGCATCCTCTGCTTTGTAATGCATGACCACTTACTCAGTAACTGCTCGTGTGGCATCCTGCATGGCCTTCTCAAACCTGTGAGAAAAAAGAAAATGCTATTGAACAGATCCTAGTATTCAAAGTCTCCTCCCTCTCCAACCAAACACAAGCCCAGACGACAATTCACATCATTTATCCATCAGACTACTAGGCCCCTCACAACTCTATATTTAACAAATACACCGATGCCCATCTGTATGCAAAACAGCCCTCAGCAGAACTGAGGAGGGGGTCCTCTAATTTACCATATGCCCACACAACGCTAACCCACTCTGCAAGCCTCTTTTGTTGGAAGAGGGGAGCAGGGGGAGAGAGTGAATGGTGGTTTGGAGGGGGAGGAGGTAAGGAGTGTGGCTCTTTCATAGCATAGGAAAAAGGAGGAATTAGGAGTTAAGAAGGGGGTTCTGTAGTAACCCTGGCTACCTCACACACACATATTACTGCTCTATTTGGAAGCTTGCTCTCACAGGGCATGAAAAGCGTGCCACTATTCACCCAGCCCCCTCCAGAAACGAGCCACACAACACACACACACGGATGTGTGAGGAACCCAAACAGCTGTAGGCCTGGCTGCAGATAAATGGATTCCCACCGACACCAAATGGCTTGGAAAGGAGAACCGTTTCACAGACTGCAGATTTCCAGAGAGTACACAGATTTAATGCATGCTGGGTGAATAATACTACATCTGAGCATTTGAGAATTTAAAATGATAGTTTACCCAAATTAATATTTCTGGTCTATTCAATTAAACAACGTCATTCTGCTTAAAATCTCACTTTGTGGCTCACAAAACCATCCTTGTGAATAACGTGCGAGAAATGACATTTCATTCTCGGCTGAATCATTGCTTTAATAACAGGATGTGCAGTGTGGCTCAGATATCCAGTGACTGTGTGATCTGTGGTGCATGCCAGCATATGCTCAGCTAATCCATGAAAAACAGACACGCTGAGCATATGTACACTCCATCCAACGGCAGAGACTAGATTAGACGCATAATCCTCAAGCCAAGCTCAATCTCACATGTCAGATATTATGACCAACAGGCATTAGAATCAAACTCACTTCTGCTCAGCATCCAGAGCATCCAAAGGGCTGGGATAATCTAGTCCAAGACCTATGGAGAGGAGACACATGTGAGGAAACCTGCACAAGCTGTTAATAATACAGCAGAGCTTAACTATAGCCTAAAGATTTACTTTAAAGATCGCTGCTCACTAGTGGTATGACCGGTCACCCACCCACACACTGTGTGGCACGCTTTAACATTCCTCTCAACTCAAAAAAAAACATTTTTGTTGTAGTACTGAATTGCATTACTAGTGAGTAATTACATCCAACTATAATGCTTTACAGTTGCTCATTTTTATTAGATACTTGGAACAATTTAAACACACAAAAATCTATTACTAACAAAATGTTTAATCTTACTAGTTCCTGCTTTTTAAAAATTATTTCCAATTACTTATTAAATCAATGACTAAATTATAAGTTAACGATTTATAAAATTGCCAATCCAACATTGGGTAAATTAGTTTAGGTTTTAGCTAATTGTGGCTCATTTGTAAACAAACTATTTTTTATGCAATCGGATTACACCGCACTGAAGGTTAAGTTTATAGGGTGGATGCTTTCTAAATAATGAAAATATTGCACAAAATCACAACCATGTAACATTTTCTAATGAGGTGACATTAGGCCATTCTGACTAGAAACAAGTGTCTATTCATTTAACACTATGACAGCTGGAAAGGATACTACCAACTTAATCAGAAACGTTACAGTTTACTAAGGAACAAGTAGCATTAACTAATACGTTTTTTTCCTGCTCACTATCAAAAATAAATGGTAGCAACATAATAGACAGATAAACGCTTAAAAGGCTTGCCATACACAAACTCACTGGCGTTAAAGTTTTACAGGAAAGGGAATGAATGTTTTCAAGCTAACCTGCATCTGAAGAAGCATCAGAGGCGAAGGAAGGGATCTTCAGGAGGGGCAAGGCTTTCTTCCGCTTTGGTGTCTCACATTGACTGTATCAAAACGGCAAAGCGTAGAATTTAAAAACTGAAATGTATTGCATTATATAAAATAGCATTATAAAACAACTTAAATGTTACAAAACTACATCAGGCTTTGATAACGAGAGTCAATAAAGTAATCAGCCTCAGAACAATTCCAGGAAGTCGCTCTGCGGTTGTTTACTTTTTCTCGTGCTATCAAAAATTAGCCCAGCTTCACTCACCCTCCGAGAACAGCGAGATTAGTCATGTTTAGAGCCAGGTTGGTCACGGGAGACAGCACTGCCATGGGATCCGGGGAGGCCAGGTTCTTAAAGCAGGGGGAGCCCCTCGCCCCGATCTCCGGCCAGGAGAGCCGCAGAGGTCTGAGGACTGCATCGGGCCCGGCGCTGAACGGATCATTTACAGGGCTGATGTCGCCTGGAGCAATGTCGAAATCCATTTCTGAAGGGACGCGGATCGTCGGATGATTGTTGAAAATAAGATCCAGTCAGGCGCGATTAAGACGAGAAGGGGTTCAGCCAAGTTAGCAAGCGCACAGCAACCCGAATAGGGCCTTAAATTGATCTTATTTAGGTTTGAGAAAACAACTTGCAGAACTCTGCATAATAACTACGCCAGATTACACAAGACACGATAAAAGGGGGGGTTTAAAACTGCATCTTCTTTGGTCTTTGTTGTCAGAGAGCTATCGATTAGATCGCACTCTCTCTGACCTTTCCAAATTCTGATGAGAAAGAAAGCGCTGAGTGTAGCTCTTATTTATGTTCAAAACATGCAGTCCACAAGCGGCAATCAGAGTAGCCAATGAGAAGCGCCGTTACATCTGATTCAACCAATGAGATGCGCTTCCTCTTTTCTCCGCATTGTTCTCTGAGAGAATGTGGGCGGTCCAATAATTGACAGACAAATCTGACCTCCAATGAACATTAAGGTAACGACAGTGCTTCTATAAACTCAGCCAATGGCTTTTATGTTTACATAAATTGGGCGGGATATAAATGTATAGATGTGGAAGGAGGAAAGATTTTCCCGCGGAACATTTCAAGCTGAAACTTGGTAACGCCTTCAGTTTCAAGAAAACCAATCAAATGCCAACGTCCTGGCGCGGAACGTACCACTCAAATCTCACGGACAAAGAAGCTAATATATGTTTGTTTAACACAAAACAAACGTTTGTAAAACGTCTGTTTTGGTACATGTTTGTGCTGGGAGTTACTTGCAGTTAATTTATTTAACTTATAGGTAGTTAAAATAGAATGTTCAGCAATTATTTGATGGTATCATCCATATAAATAATTAAAACTATTTTTAAAGTATGCTTCAAGCTTATCATACATGCAGTTCCCATTATCTCATATTAATTTAGAGAGAAAGCTAGTGAAGTGAAAAGCATTTAAAAATATGAAAACTAAAAACAAAATGGATATACAGTTCCACTTATAAATGTACATTTTATTGAACCTGCAAAAAGCTGAGAAACAAAAGGGTTCTCGGGTTACCCTGCATGCATGTCAACTACTTTCACATTAAACTAGCTATAGAGGCCAAATAGATGCTGTGAGTGTTTAAATTAGCCTAAAGATAAGCGATACTACAAATGTTAATGACTAAAATTCTCAGCTTTTTGCTGACCTACATTTACATTAATTTCATGACAAATAGTAGGCCTACTGTTAGACAGTGACACACATTTGGCAAAACTAAAAGGGCTGTGAACACAGGAATCTATTATTGTGAATATTGTGGCCCGTTACTTTACCGAAATATGAATATGTTTTTCGAAACAAGTAATTGTTATTGATGTTGAATGATAAGGTAATAACAGTAACTAAAAGCAAAACTGTTTGTTGCCAATTCTATTTGTTTGTGTGTGTATGTTGGGGGAAGGTGACACTTTAGCGTTATGCTACAAGTGGCCTTTGTCAGAGTGTTTCACATAAATTAAAATGAGGCTGTGAGAAATATACGTAAATTCCTTCCCTGACCTATAGGTCTTTGTGGAGGATATAAGTTGGCCAACACATAGACTGTAAGAGATAAAACATACAGTCACTTACCATTCGGTGCACGCCCAAACAAATATCCAATATCTCATTTCACACATGCATCGCAAACTAGGCCATGGCCCTCCAGACAGTAGATATAGCCTTATGATTGCTTGAGGAGATTGCTGGGATATACAGACATTCTCCAGGACAAGCCCTTCACTTCAATAAAGTTCACACTATGATTCCAATATGATTTTAATGCAAACTGTGTTGGAAGTTTTATTTTGGAGATCTTTCTTTGAACATTTGGTAAGGGTGAACTGTGACAGCCTTATTGGAAAGACAAAACAACCTGACTGTTTCTGTTAGTCTTGATAAGCTCCCAGTCACCCTCCTCTGCTTCTGCAGAATCCCTCCAATTCTAGCACAATGGGACTGTGGGAATAGAGTAGCGCATTGATTGACTTGCATGTCATTTTATGGTAGGTTTTTGTTGTTGTTATTGTAAAAAAGTTTTTAACCAAAAAAATATATAATTCTAAAGTCTTTTTTATTTTAGATACACATATTAATTATATTATTTATGCTGCAGCTGTGTGTTTGTTTGTTCTGAATGTGCATTTGTTTCACAAATATGTAATATAAACTACCTTTAAAAGTTTGGGTCAGTATCTTTTTTGTTGTTGTTGTTTTATGAAATTGATGCTTTTATTCAGCAAGGATGTATGCCATTACCTGACCAAAAATTACATTTATAATGCTACAAAAGATTTCTATTTTAAATAAATGCTGTCCTTTAGCATTCTTAATCATCGAAGAATCCAGAAAAAAAGTATCAAAGTTTCCACAAAGTATTGATTTTTCAACAGTGATAATAAATCACCAAATCAGCATATTAGAATGATTTCTGAAAGATTAAGACTGGAGTAAATATGCTGAAAATTACGCTTTGCATCACAGGAATAAATTACATTTTAAAATATAACAACAAAAATTATTTTAACTAATAGTATTTCATAATTTGACAGTTTTACTGCATTTTAGCAGCCTTGGTGAGCATAAGAAACTTCCTCCAACAACATAAAAAAATCTTACTGACCCACAACTTTTGAATAGTTTTGAGTTGATAAGTATAAATTAAAACTAACAAGCACTAAACAACTAAAATCCATAACCCAAAGAAGACTAAAAGAGCATTTCATGAAAAAGCATTTTAACGACTAAACAAAGACTATATGTCTGTCTTCACCTAATCTAGTCTGAGCAAATGTAGCATATTAGTAAAAAAGTATAGAAATGTCAAAAGGCACAATAAATTCACACTAAACAACAGCAGGAAAGTCTCACGTCAAACTGGATAAACAGGCTTGTATTGAAGGATCTCAGAGAACTTGCCCAGACAGTTTTACTGTGAACTGACGTTTGCTAACAGGTAATCACCTGCTGTGAGGATTCACAAAGCACATGTGGGGTTCCTCAGGGCGGGAGAGATCAGCCTCAGTTAAGACACTATTGTACCAGTATTGATATAATCTCTACATTTACATTTTTCAAACTGTGAATAATTCACACACAACTTGATATAACTAGTGTTAGTACAAGAAAGAAGAAATGTGCACTGCTCAATTAAATTTGTTCTAAGTTATCACTTGGAATTGAATTATATAAAAATGCAGATAAAGGAAGCCTCGTTATATATTTCTCATAATATTTAAGGACCTACACTAATCTATGAATGAAGTGCTAAACCGGTGGTCCCGACACAATAGTTTATGAATGCATTGTGCAAGTGCGTTGACCCATTAAACATGTCTGTTGCTTTAATGAACTTCCTGGATAAAGAGTAAAGTGGGGACTCATTCAGAAAGGAAGACAGTGCCCTATCCCACATCCACAGCCCTCGAAATAGTCACATCTAGAAATTGTACATATAGAATGATACACAGTCCCTTTGAAACCCCTAAAACGTCAGCTTTTGTCTGTGTGTTCACATCCATGTGATGTGACAGGTGGTCTGGCCTAAACGCTTCGCATTTGAGACTGCTGCCTCAGTGAATGACTGAGTGTGAATGTAAGCATTTGCATAGCTCTAATGTGGAGAGTGTACTCTGTCATTAATGTCCTCTGCAGTTAAAGCTGCCTCAACCCTGAGCCATCAGGAAAACCCCAAAACCCAAATTGTGCAAAGGGTCGTGCATTAACACATGCATTGGGGAAGAACTGAATGCACTAAACCCTTCACCCCTCACCTGACTCACACACACCTCACTTACTGAAGATGTACGAAATGTGAATGTGGTACTTAAGATCTCTGGTAAAGATCTCAAATTCAAGCAGCTGTTGAATACATTTATTCAGATGTGGTTAGCGGATAAAAATGAAAAGAGGCCGTTTGTGACATTTTAATTTTTGGTTGTTGTTTGTATGTGTGTGTGTGTGTGTGGGGGGCATTTATGTGGTTTATGAGGACACAAATTTGTATAATGACATGGGTATGACATAGGTATTACAAGGAGAAGGTGATTTATGAGGACATTTCAGTGTCCCCATAATTTAAAACGCTTATAAATCATACAGAGTGAGTTTTTGAGGAAAATAGAAATGCACCGTCTCCTGTGAGGCTAAGTTTAGGTGTAGGGTAGGTGTAGGGCAACAGCACATATAGTTTGTACAGTATAAAACCATTACGCCTATGGAGAGTCCCGTAAACCATAAAAAACAACATGTGTGTGTGTGTGTGTGTGTGTGTGTGTGTGTGTGTGTGTGTGTGTGTGTGTGTGTGTGTGTGTGTTGTGTTTTAGAATAAAAATAAAGAGTCAATTAAAAGTGAAATGCATTACATTTGCAGTACATAGAAGTACACTTTAGCATGCTAGTTATTACAGTAATATTACACTTCTAAACCTCAATTTGATCTAAATGTAATGTTTTCAGAAACTTAATTGCAATTAAAATAAAGGGTATTGCTTCATATATATAATCTGATATGTACTTCTATTTTCTCTGAAATATGGTTAAAGTGCACTGCTTAATGTACTGACAAGCAAGGCAATCACAACTATTTAATGTCATTTAAATCTGAATGTCATGTATTTAAGTATTTATCATTACACATTTTTTACTTAGAAGTTGCAATTTAGTGCATTTAAAATACATTAACTTTAAATGTAATACTGTATAAAACGCTTCAGTTCAAATTATAATCAATTACTTTAAATGTGCTTTGCTCAAGCCTTTCCTCTTTAAAGCATGACAAACAATCATTAAAACATAATGATTTCAAATCTACTTTAAAGTAAAAATTTATTTGACGTTATTATAAAAGTAAAAATTTTAAAGTCTACCTAAGAAAACATAATAATGAAAGTGGCATTTTATTGAATTAATATTATATTATATGCAAGTTTTTTATACTTTTAAGAGTTAAAGTACATTACAAATACACATTCAATACAATTAAGCACTCTTCTTTTTCTACGGTGCATTTTTTGAATCACAGATACTTGCTCAGTCTAGTCCATCTGTATGGACACGCTGACACGCATACACAATGAAGTGACCACTGCTGACCACTGCTTTCATGTCAGCATGAAAGAGAGGGAAAGAGAGGCACTGAGACAGAGAGAGGGGGAGAATGAGACGGGCAAGAACATCTGCCCACTGAGTCTCCTGAGAACAGATGGACCTGCAGGGAGAAAATAACTCAGCCCTAGGCTGGCGTTCTGGAGGGAATACCAAAAAAAAGCAGGAACAAAAGAGAGAAGGGGGAGGAGAGCGTCTCGGAAAAAAGAGAGTAGGGGGTTTGTTGGGAGGGAGGCGTAGAGGCCAACGGGTTCCAACAGACCTGAAACGGAAAGGAGACGACAAGGCTAGAAAGAGGAAGAGAGAGAGGTGAAATAGACAGGCCAATACAGCTGATCAAAGACAGTGACAGCTGGAGATTAACACACAGGACAGAGCAGAAGAATGTGAGGAGGGTTCAGAGGTGACACAGCTGATCAATGTGAAGGTGTATAACGATATTAAAAGGACCTGCTATTGATCTGATTATCTTCACAGTTTCCAAACAGAAGCAAACATGTTCAGATTCACACATATCACAATCATCCTCATGATTTTTCAGGCTTTCAAAATCAGTTTAGAACATTTTGTCATTTTAAAATGCAGAAAAGTAGACCATTCCTCATTATCAAAATTAAAGGAATAGTTAATCCTCAAAATGAAAATGTTGTCATCATTAACTCATTAACCCTCAAGTCATTACACATATATAAGTTTATTTTGTCTGATTACCAGCATTCTTCAAAATATCTTCTTGTTCAAAAGAAGAAAGAAACTCATACATGTTTAGAACGAGGGTGAGTAAATAATGACAGAATATTCATTTTTGGGTGAACTATCCCTTTAACAATAAAAAATCGCACAGATTTGAACAGTTTTCTTTGAATCAGTAAACTGCATTATGGGAAGCAGTTTTAATTAAATACTTCCTTATTAAACCCCCAGTCAGCCTGCGATGCTGCTTTCAGTCACTTTGTAAAGACACACGGAGCTCTTCCGCGGGGGTCCTGCGACGCATATTGATGGTCTATAAACACTGATAGTCCTCATTTAAAATGCATTCAGTGGTAGCCGAAGTGCAGTAAAATGGGACGTTTGCAAAAGCCCGGAGCAGCCTGCAATTGTGTGTGAAGTGGACCATCAGTGGTGTTAATACAGCTCTGTGTTTGCACAGGAATATTTAATGCACTGATTTGCAAATCCCTCTGTGTGTTATACTGAGCTCAGCAGCTTTTAATAATCCATATCCCACCTGCTGATCAATATTTATTTATGCTTGCCTTGTCATTTGATGCTGGAGTTTAACTGCGCTGAACAGTTGTACTGGACATAATGTACCAAGATTAAATTAGTTATTAGTCATGAATTTAATAATGCTACTATTAATAGAGAGAATAAAATATAGTATGATGTTCATTATGTATAATACATGGTTTAATGTATAATAATTTTTAACAAGTTCACATTTGATAGTAATGCATAAAAACAGAACAAAGCTAAGAGTGAACAGCTGTTTGCAGTGAATGACATGATTAAATGAACAGGCTCCTTTTGAACCTCAGTGCTCAGGGCTAAAACTTTAAAAAATATTTTCATTAATTGAAATAAATCACATCTAAATCTTAGATGAAATACTTAACTTTACATTTTGCATTGGCAATTAACAGAAATAAAAGTTTAAGTTTAAGCTACAAAAACTGAACTAAAGTGAAACTAAAACTGAAATAAATTAAAACTAAATATCAATATTTTAAACAAGCTAATAAAAATGACAAAAGCACATAACAAATGTACTAAATCGTAAACTAAAATCAAAGTGAAAACTAAAAATATAAAAATAAAAGCTAATTAAAAATATTAATACGTACTACAATATTAACACATTTTACAGTACAAATTATTAGTGTGTAAAGCGGTCTATCTGCAAATTCTATTTCAGTTCTACATTCCTCAGGGGCCTTGATGAGTGTTGATGAGAACAGAAAAACCTGTTTTAATCACATAAATGTCCAGAGATTTGTTTTTAGGCAAGAGCAGTTTTTAAACCGCCCAGGAAGAGAAAAGGAGTGTCAGTTTTGTGGTGAGATAGTTTCAGTAAACATCCTTGAACTTAAATGAAATTACAGTGAACTTTCCGTTATGTTTGAGCATAAACAACAATACAATCTTTCACAATTATTGACCTTAACACCTTGGCTGCTGTTTCTGAAGTGAACTTTAAGTCACTTTGAGTAAGAAAGCACTGTATCTCCGACATCTCAACTATGGCACTCATCTCAGGAGAAAAATCACAATAACTCAATCATGACAAGAGAAAACCTCTGAACATGTTGAATACCAACATGTAATTCATGCCAAAATAAGTTCAGTTATTCTTTCAGCCTGTTCTGTCCCAGCAGCACTCAGAAATCAGTGAGCCATGTCAAACAAACATATAATTGCCAGAAGGCCCAATTATTTGTTTAAGATAAGCGACAGCAGGCTGAACACTGACTAGAATTCATTTAAATGTGATGTTTTGGGGTTTGTTTGGGGGATAACAGAAAGATGAAAATGAGCACACAGAACAAGCTGTTGTCTTCCTGATCATCTGTCCTTATCTATCAGTGTTTATTTTCATAAGGATATAAGGGAGGTGGAGCAGAGATGCTTGACATGATATACAGCAATGTCTCTGATAAAAAGTATTTTGTCTTGATTTTTATATGTTAGCGTGTATATATGTGTGTGTGTGTGTGTGTGTGTGTGTGTGGGCATGTTTATGTGGTTTATGAGGACACAAATTTGTATAATGACACGGGTATGACATAGGTATTACAAGGAGAAGGTGATTTATGAGGACATTTTCAGTGTCCCCATAATTTAAGACGCTTATAAATCATACAGAGTGAGTTTTTTTGAGGGAAAATAGAAATGCACCGTCTCCTGTGAGGGCTAAGTTTAGGTGTAGGGTAGGTGTAGGGCAATAGCACATACAGCTTGTACAGTATAAAAACCATTACGCCTATGGAAAGTCCCCGTAAACCATAAAAACCAACATGTGTGTGTGTGTGTGTGTGTGTGTGTGTGTGTGTGTGTGTGTGTGTGTGTGTGTGTGTGTGTGTGTGTGTGTGTGTGTGTGGCGCATTTCACTACCCTTACCAAAGGTAGTATACTTCAAGTTTATTTTATTAACTATACTTAAGTAAAGTTCAAGTATATTTGTAAGTATACTGTATGTAATAAGTATACAAATATCAGTGTACTTGTAAGTGTACTATTTCAATACTCCTTGGGACTAAATTGGCCCACTTTCTAGTATATACATTTATACTTTTAAGTATACTTTAAGTAGTAAACTTTGAGTACACAACTAGATTACATCAATGTTTAGCATGTATTTAAAGTATACTTATAGTTTACTAATTAAATATAGTATCTCACAGAAGTGAGTAAACCCTTCACATTTTTTAAATATTTTATTATAAATTTTCATGTGACAACACTGAAGAAATTAAACTTTGCTCCAATGTAAAGTAGTAAGTGTACAGCTTGTATAACAATGTAAATTTGATGTCCCCTCAAAATAACTCAACACACAGCCAATAATGTCTAAACCGCTGGCCACAAAAGTAAGTACTCCCCTAAGTGTAAATGTCCACATTTGGCCCAAAGTGTCAATATTTTGTGTGGCCACCATTATTTTCCAGCACTGCCTTAACCCTCTTGGGCATGGAGTTCACCAGAGCTTCACAGGTTGCCACTGGAGTCCTCTTCCACTCCTCCATGATGACATCACGGAGCTGGTGGATGTTAGAGACCTTGCGGTCCTCCACCTTCTGTTTGAGGATGCCCCACAGATGCTCAATAGGGTTTAGGTCTGGAGACATGCTTGGCCAGTCCATCACCTTTACCCTCAGCTTCTTTAGCAAGGCAGTGGTCGTTGTCATGTTGCAAATACTGCCCTGCGGCCCAGTTTCCGAAGGGAGGGGATCATGCTCTGCTTCAGTATGTCCCAGTACATGTTGGCATTCATGGTTGTAGAACCATGAATGCCAACAATCAATGAACAATCAATGAACTGTAGCTCCCCAGTGCCGGCATCACTCATTCAGCCCAGACCATGACACTCCCACCACCATGCTTGACTGTAGGCAAGACACATTTGTCTTTGTACTCCTCACCTGGTTGCCGCCACACACGCTTGACATCCTCTGAACCAGACAAGTTTATCTTGGTCTTATCAGACCACAGGGCATGGTTCCAGTAATCCATGTCCTTAGTCTGCTTGTCTTCAGCAAACTGTTTGCGGGCTTTCTTGTGCATCATCTTTAGAAGAGGCTTCCTTCTTGGACGACAGCCATGCAGACCAATTTGATGCAGTGTGCGGCGTATGATCTGAGCACTGACAGGCTGACCCCACACCCCTTCAACCTCTGCAGCAATGCTGGCAGCACTCAAACGTCTATTTCCCAAACACAAATTCTTGATATGGCGCTGAGCACATGCACTCAACTTCTTTGGTTAACCATGTCAAGGTCTGAGTGGAACCTGTCCTGTTAAACCGCTGTATGGTCTTTATTGGCCACCGTGCTGCATCTCAGTTTCAGGGTCTTGGCAATATTCTTATAGCCTATGCATCTTTATGTAGAGCAACAATTCTTTTTTTCAGATCCTCAGAGAGATCTTTGCCATCAGGTGCCATGTTGAACTTCCAGTGACCAGTATGAGAGAGTGAGAGCGATAACCCCAAATTGAACACACCTGCTCCCCATTCACACATGAGACCTTGTAACTCTAACGAGACACATGACACAGGGGAGAGAAAATGTCTAATTGGGCCCAATTTGGACATTTTCACTTAAGTGTGTACTCACTTTTGTGGCCAGCGGTTTAGACATTAATGGCTGTGTGTTGAGTTATTTTGAGGGGACAGCAAATTTACACTGTTATACAAGCTGTACACTCACTACTTTACATTATAGCAAAGTGTCATATCTTCAGTGTTGTCACATGAAAAGATATAATAAAATATTTACAAAAATGTGAGGGGTGTACTCACCTCTGTGAGATACTGTACACTGTGAGATACTGTACTTGTAGTAGCATTTTTAGTACACTTTGAAGTATAGTCATGGTAAACTACTAGTTTAGTGGTTTTATACTGCAAGTATACTCATACGTTTTCTTTAAGTGAACTTTACATCATACTTTAAAAGTATACTACTATGTCCCTACTTAGGTATTAATTTGTATATATTTTGTTATGAATATCTGAACATACAAAACATCAAAAGAAAGAACAGGGTATCTGCTCGTAAACAAAACAAAAATTCTAACTTCATGCATTCTTTTTCTTTTAAAAACACTTGAATGTGGGGTTAGTTTCATAAATATATATATATTTTTTTTAATTAACAATAAGCTGAAAAAAGACTATGAATTGGATTCAGAATGATAATCAAAACGTAGATGGAGTCGATCAACACCCCAAAGCTTGACAGTCATTATTACCTCTTCATTACCTACTCCGACATTTTATTCCATAACGTTACACAGTTTTGATTCTGTTTTATGTCTGATGATCGTGTTAGATTACATGTGAAAGCATCTTTTGTTTTGGTTTCTTCTTCATTATTTATTTTGTATTTTTTTTATTCTGTACAGAAGATGTGTACTAGCACCCCCCTAACATATAACAATGAAAACAAGGATTCTGGGAGCACAAGTATAGCTGAAATATATTTAGAGTAAGTCAAGTATACGTAAATGTAATTTTAAGTATATTTCTGAAAAGTACATAAAAAGTAGACTTTCCTATTTTTAGTATAAAAGAAGTATACCAATTGCACACTTGAATAAAGAGTTTGTTTATGATAAAAAAATACACATTTCCACATTAGAATAATCATAAAAATCTGCAAAGTTTAAATTAGTTTACATGGTTATGACAACTAAAAATAACCTGCAGGGGACGTTCTGAGTTCTCTCTAGGTTATAAAAAATAAAATCTGAAAATAACCTGCAGGGAACGTTCTCTTTAGGTTTTTAAAAAAGAACCTGCATGGAACGTTCCTAGAACTTTCTTCTTTGGTTCCCAAACAAATAACCAAAGGTAAGAAAAAGAACCAAATGGGTACGTTAGGGGAACGTTCTGTTTGTTGGGTAATTATAGGGAAAACAGTGGCATCTACCGGTTGTAAGTTGATATAACCCTAAAATAGACATAATGCTGGAGTCTGTTTGTCTTTTTTTATATGATTTATTTCCATTTTATAACTACTTGGCCACCATGACAAACCCTGAAAATGATTTAAAAACTGTAGAACGATATTAAACTATTACAGTCTAAAATATTTGAATATAAATTTTAATCTTAAAATATTTTGAAGATTTAGAAGCTCTATTTTATTTTGAAATACCCAAAACTCTTAAAGGTTTTCACAAAATCACAAGTAAATAAATGTTCATATGTAGATTACCCAGCAGTAAATATACTAACACTGACATCAGTGTTGGCAAATTACAGAGAACCATAATGACACCTGGTGTTTGAAAAATATATTGCAGCAATAGACAACATTGCTGAGACTGCCATCTACAGGGCCTTCTGACAGTAATACTATTTTCATTTTCTATGATTTGACAGTAATTTCAGGCAATGTTTCAAGGGTGAACAAAAGTACGACTTTAATTCAAACTGTGTGTTTGATCTACTGATATGGTGTATTGAGGTTAGCTGGTGTTGACGGTGATTAACAACTCTCTCTCATTCATAATTTGACATATGTTCGCAAGTTGAACATAGTCAAATTTATTTCGCTCTGCATTATAACGTGTTCTCCCACCGCCTTGGGTCAGTCACGTGACTATAGGCTTTTACCCGTATTGCAATTAGAGACACTGAGAGTTTGAGAGAATAATGGGGGGTTATATTTTAGTTTACATTAGTACTGAGGGGTTTTGCATTATATGGACCCCCATGGGACCTCATAAGCTGGAATAGTGCAACCTCTCCAACTAGGGTAGGCAGGGGGCGCTCTAGATCGACTTTTTTAAGTAGACTACAGTTTCCAAAAATAGTCTCCCATACACTATACTCTTCACATAATTCATGTCACATATAGCCAAGTGCCTTGGTATACCAGGGTACATTATCAATTACAGTATCATGCTGCCACACTTATTTGTTGTGAGGGGTATTAATCTAGCTTCGTTATAAACAATCTTAATTACTTCTGTTTAATTAAATAAAACAATCTATGTATATCATTGTGTGTGTGTGTGTGTGTGTGTGTGTGTGTGTGTGTGTGTGCGTGCGTGCGTGTGTGTGTGTGTGTGTGCGTGTGTTTTTTAACTTTCCTTCCATGCACATCATTATTCTTCCGTGTTTGCCTGATGACTGACTTTGACCAACCTAACCAAAGCAAGAGAGACCTGTAGTCATTAGATGTTTCTGTTGGGTAGAGTGACAGTGGTATTGATCTTCTCCCATGTCTGGGAGGATCACTGGTGGATCCAAAACTCTCTTTAAATAGTTTTGTAACATTTTCTGACCTAAAATAGATTAGATCAAAATGTCCCGTTTAGCTTTATCAACTTGAAGAAAAACAAAGTGTGGTAAATAGTCAAATAATTTGTGCTACAAACCAGTATTTAGGATTTTGATAATTAAAAATTATTTAAGAAATACCAGTTTACGATATCAAGCAGAATAACAGCTTAGAGTAAATACAGCTAAAATAACTGACTAAAGTCAATGACACCAGAAGCCCCACACATTCAAGTTAGAACTCTAGCCGTGTCTGGAGATGCTTTTTTTGGAGACAGTTTTTCATTGTGGAATACAAATTATTATGAATTTTAACCATGAATGAAAAACAGTATTCATTCATTCATTCATTCATTCATTCAAATGAGGTTTGTGTCAGCATTTATGCATCACAAGCGTTAATGAAAAATATATAAATAAAACATGTTCCAGTTCATGAATTTGACTGTCAGTCTTTATATTAGTGGTGGAGATTTTTCAGTGACTCTTTCTAGAGGTTACATCATTATGCCAGTAGGTGACAAGTGAATGTCTTTATGGATTATTCTTTGAATCCTTCATTCAACATATTTATCCAAAAACACTGCTTTGTTCAGGAATGCGTTTTAACGAGATAGTCAGGAGATCATTTACACAAATGATTTGTTATTCATATTAATGTGTTCATTTTTGTTGAAAGATTGATTTGTTGCAATGTCCACTTGCAATTATGCAATATTTTACCATATTTTCAATTGTTTGGGGTCGGTATGATTTTTTTTAAACAGCGAAAATGACAGTAAAGGTTTGAATATGATTTATTTGACTTGTTTGAATTATCATACAGATTAAAATATGCCTCTCTTCATACATGATTTTTGCCACTTAGACATTTTTCATGTTGCATATTGATAAGCAACATGAATTAATATGATATATTTTCTAATTTAATTGACATATTTGATTTTCCACAACCATATATTTCCTAGGACGACTTCAGTAGAAAATGGCATATGTTAGCCCGTCTTCACTGCCACTAGAGGGCAGTAAAATGTCTGTGTGAAGTCCAACAATGAGCTCTGAGGAACAGTCAACAATTATACAATAAGCTGTAACACACAGACCTTCTCCACCTCCCCAGACCGCATGTGTGTCATTGTGTGGGTGATCTCCATGGTTACAGGCCTTTGATCTCGTCTTCTTATGAGGGACACTAGTGAAAAACAGCATTCACACAGTGGCTTTGTTCTCTACAGAAGGTTGCATTGCATCACGTACAGGTTGGCTGCAAGCACAGGCTAAACTAGACTGATTTAATCTGTGTAGGGAAGCAGTTGTGTGTGGATCTGTGTTTGCTAGCAACCAGACTATGAGATGTGTACAGACTGCCATTGATTTTACAAGACAAGCATGAGCAATACTTGATGAACATTAGTTACCTTAAATATGAACTGATGGAAGTTTAAAAATAAAACAAATGTATTTACTACATACACACTCAGTCCAAAATGCTCAAAGTCAAAAGATACATTATTTTGTGTGAATGGAATTTTCAGTACAAAAAGAAAACTGACCTATAACATTTTATCTATTAAATGTATAGGATTAAAAGTTAAATAAAGAAATGTTATGACAGTTAATTATTTTAAAAAGTGATCTTTTCAAAGATTAAAATAAGATTTAAAATATTAAATTACTAAACAATGTATGACAAAAATAATTACTACTCAAAATGAAGTAAAATTAGTTTTTAATAAATTAATAATTTTATTCAGCACGGAGACATTAGGTAATTTAAAAGTGATGCTTTTGACTTTTAAAATGCTAAGATTTTATCACATAAACGCTAACTTTCTATTCATAAAAAAGTCTTAAAAATGTATTGTGGTTTCCACAACAATAAAAAAACATTAAAGAGCTGTTTTCAACACGAATAATAATAATAGGAAGAAATGTTTCTGGAGCAGCAAATAATCACACTAGAATGATTTCTGAAGACTGGAGTATTGACTGCTTTGACATCACAGCTATAAATTACATTTGAAAATATATTAAGATAGAAAAAAGTATATATTTTAAATTGTAATAATATTTCACAATATTGATGAGATTGACGTATTTTTGATCAAATAAATGCAGCCTTGGTTAGGATAAGACTTAAAAACGTTTGGCCAGCGGTGTACATAATAAACATATACAGTAAAATGGTTTTCTCTTTTTGGTAACCTAAATATGTGCTTCATATAATTAACTGAGTTTTTATTTCAGTCAAAAGTCAAATGAAGTTGAAATGTGATAACATACTTAGCTAGGTTTATACTCCCTAAGAACTAAATCATTTGTAAAACAGTAAAACATAAAACAGGGCAATAAACTGCGGCATGAGGTTTAGAAATGTAGCTTTGCTCTAGATTGCATTGTGTGCAATAAGAGCCCAGTCTTTCTCTTTAAAGTAGAGTTGTCTGAATCTCTATAGCAGGTTGTGTACAAATGCATCCATGACTGTTCTTAGTCCAGGGCTGATCACAGTAGTCAGGTATTCTGACACACTGTTTACTCTCCTTTCTCTGTGACAGGAAGTGTAAACACTGATCAAGTGTCAAAGTCCAACCCACCAATTCTCACCTCCATTAAAGAGTGTCACCATGCATAACTTTCCCAAATACCCCCCTTAAATGCCCCATATAATTCCACTACCCCCTCTAAAATACCACTGTAAACTCGGGACCACCTGCGTGGCTCTTGGAAACAGGCTATCGATAGATCACACATTCCATTATTGATTTATTGAGATTACACCAAACATCACATTCTGTCGCCACAATGTTCACCTCCAGTGAAAATGTCACACCGTCTTACACCACTGTGTAGCCGAGTGTGACAGAGGCTGTGACAGATGACTACATTAACTCTTGGATTGAAGGCTGTAACGGCCATAAACCAACAGACATCACCAGATCAGACTATCACGACAAGAAGTCATTTCAGGAGAGAAATATTAGATCAGAATGAAGGAAATAATAGATCTGTATTCAAAAACATAGAAATAAAAACATTTTTGTCTTTATCTATATTACACTTTGTTTTGGTTATAAAACATTAAATATTTATATTGATTATATGTTAAAATGTAATTCATTTTTGTGGTTAATTGTGAATGGATAATGAGAATGTTTCTCTGTACATAAAAAATCAATTTAACAGATCACTAGATTTGTAACAGAACAATTTGCAATGTCATTTCAATGCCAGTACATTGATTAAAAGAAAGGGCATTATAATATTACAGATTTATATTTCAAATTAATGTTCTTTTAGACTTTCATTTCATCAAAGAATCCTGAAAATGATCCGTTTCAGTTCTGAGAAAAATATTAAGCAGCAAGAAATGTTTCTTGAGC
This sequence comes from Gymnocypris eckloni scoliostomus, assembly GCA_027564155.1. Taxonomy (NCBI): domain Eukaryota; kingdom Metazoa; phylum Chordata; class Actinopteri; order Cypriniformes; family Cyprinidae; genus Gymnocypris; species Gymnocypris eckloni. The sequence continues at coordinate 13,291,663 of CM050429.1, forward strand.
AGTAAATCATTATATTAAAATGATTTCTGAAAGATCATGTGACACTGAAGACTGCAGATATTATGCAGAAAATACAGCTTTACATGAAATAATCACTGTAATGATCTCATATTAGTGTAATAAATCTGTTATCATTAATATAAACTGATATATAAATGGTCTGATAACTGTAATATTTAATAAATTATATTATTATAATATTCAAGTCAGTTCAAGACACAGAAATAAATCCTGCTCAACTGACATATTTCATATACAATACAAATCAGACCAATTAAATATTATAAAGATGCACAGTGAAAATAGTGTAAAAAAGGATAGAAATAAGGAGCATTTATATTTTCTTCACATGATTGATTTTTTCCAGGTAAAATGGTTCAAGTGTTTGACCCAAGAATCTGATTTTGGTTTCTAAGCAAAACATCACCCTCTCCTTCACTCACTGCCCTGTCATACTAACCGTTCTGCTGTGTTTACACTACAAATATGAGATATATAAAAAATCTGCTTTATCTCAGATCTCATGTCTCACTCTTATCTTGTTAACATTATATCATCTATAGTATGTTGTAGACAAATGACAATAAACCACTATTACTGTGGTGTGACATATGTTGTCCCAAGTTATACATCTCCTGAAAAGCAGTGTTGGGGAAAGTTACTTTTAAAAGTAATGCATTACAATATTGCGTTACTCCCTAAAAAAGTAACTAATTACGAGTTACGGAAAGTTTACTTTGCATTACTTTCGTTACTTTTCCAAATATGAGCAGGGCTTGATTGTTTGTTTTAATACAAGAAGTTATATTTATAGCAAATATAAAGCCTTTCACACCAAGAAGTGTACTGAATAAACCTCAGACTGAAGAAAAAAAGTAAATCACGTTTGTGCAGAAGAACACAGAAAAATAAGTTTAACACTCTTCAGCAATAAAAACTAAACAACGAAGCACAATTGTTAGTTTATCTAAAGTCATTTTTGATTATTAGTATGGTTAACTGGATCATCAAAGGTCAGCAGCAAACACATCGGTTAATAAAATGAGATTAGATATATTTGTGTTGTTTAACATTTACTCATTGCAGGTTTGCTTCATATTCTGAGTTTGCATTTCACTGTTTTAATTAATTTTGATGTATACTGAATCTGTTTTTTGCGAGTGGGATGAATTAATACACATTCACATTTAGTCTAGATTAGATCTACAGTAAGATCATGTTCACACAGCGCACTGTCAGTCAACAAATGGAAAAACAAAGATACCGGCGTTACTTTTTTTAAATTAACTCAGATATTTTCTAGTAAATTAAAAAGTAATGCGTTACTTTACTAGTTACTTGAAAAAAGTTATATTATTACGTAACTCGCGTTACTTGTAATGCGTTACCCCAACACTGTTGAAAAGTATCTAATAAATGAAGAAAGGTGGAGCAAAATTACAATTAAATTAAAATTACAGCATCAAAAAAGTAGGTATAGTTCCACTTGCCATGTATATAGACAAAGAAAAATGTATCACAGGTTCGATAGACAAAAGTGACAAACTGTAATCAAGTTATGATTGTTTGCTAGTGTGACCTAATATATTTGGTTGATTCAGAGATAAATCATGTGATTGATGAACATTTATTTCAGTGTACATCATGACTCGGCTGACATGTGTATTGAAGCTAGACGTAGGTAATACCTGGTCGTCCAGTTAAACTGCTCAAAACTGTAAAGGTGAGATAGATAGACCAATTTGCCTTGTTTCTCCTTGATGACCCTGATGGTCGTACCCGAGTGAATAGAAACGGGATGGTCCATTCTGCAGTATTATTCGACTCCTGCATGTGTACAGATGTTATCTTGATGCCTATTGACTGAGGTGAGATAATCAGGGGAGATAATTGGTCAGTTTTCACCTCTGGGGTAATAATCTTAATGTCACTTGCTAAATAAAACACTAAGCATTATATCCCAACAATAAAACCAATGGCTCTTTTTAGTAAAACAGAAACGTCTTGTCTTTAACAGTAAACTGATATTGTATCATGAACTCATAATGCAGTCTAGTAAAGCAGATGCACAACCTGGTAAGTCAAAAGAAAAGTAAGAAACTAAAAGTGTAATATTTCTCTAATCTAAGATTTTTCACTTTAACTATGCTTTCACATTCATCACTACTCTTAGCCAGAATCAATCAAGATCAATCAAAATAATAAAAGAGACTAAACTAAGATTCAAAGACAGCTGTCTTGTTCTGCACATCAGTGGTTTTATGTCTGAAAATAATTTTAATTGAAGGTTTGATGTGACAGCTTTGGGTGGCATGTAGAGTTTCAGTTTTACAGAAAAGGATGTTGTTGAAGGAGGGGCAGCCTGTACTTCACTATGACTATGAAAAGGAGCACCAACACAAAAAAAGCCCATCAGTGTATTCTCTGTCTGGCTCCAATACACAAACCAGCACTCATCCTTGATTTTAGTTGATATCTGGCCTTGTAACACTTTCTGTCCTTGAAATCATAAACAAATCATAATGATACATTATAACATCATATTCCTCACAATAAACGGAGGAACAATCAGATCATAAGATAATGTATGAATGTGATCTATGAATTAATGTGAATTAGCCAAAACAGAATTAGTTCTGAATTGCTAAGATTGTGTTGGGAAGTATATGATGAGTGGTTCAGCAGAGTTGTGTAGTGATGAATCATAATATAACAGGAGGTGCATGGTGATGCACCGCAGTGGTGCCTTTGAGGATCTGATGAGAAATACAATAATGAATGCATCTCTACAGAGAAGCATGAAGGAAGATGTGTCAGGAGGTGGAAAGCATTTTCAGCTGCTGTTGGAGAGCACAAGTCAATATGCTTTGGAGCACAAGAGAATATTGCAGAATGGCTTGCTTCCCACAACTGAAAAGTTGAACCCCTAGTAATTGTACATAATGGGCAAGGGTGCAAACACTGCTGTCCAGGTGTGCTTGCTGAGGATTCAGACGTGAGGGCTAAACGGTAATATGTAAACACCGCCTCGCGCGGCGTGATTCCTTTCTTTCAAGCCCGTTCAGAGAAACATGTTAACAAACAAGGAGAACTTGGTCTAGGTGGTCAGACGCGGAGCTGCTCCGGGCGCAGAAGCGCGTTGTTTGCGCTGTTCATTAGACGCGTTGGTGTCAGGTGCGCTGCTGTAATTAGAAAACGCGCCGGTCAAAGGAAGAACTGTTTAACTGTGCTTTAGCAAGTCCGCTGCACTGGACTTGTCATTTAGCAATGAGCGCGTAGAGTTTGCAGAGCTGACTATAATCCGCTCTTGAAAGAGCGTCTTTGTTCTAAAGCAGTGTTAGAAAGCAAATCACTTCCTTTAGTGAAGCCGCTGCTTTTCATCTGTGGCGTTTCATGTCCTAATTGAGAGCCAGTAATGGGGACTCCATCTTTACAAAAGTGATTTCCTCCCATCACTGGTCCTCAACATCAGGCTTTGTTCAGATATGAATTATGCTCCAGGCACACAAAATATCACCATGCTTTATTTCCCTTTAAATGCCAACATAAGCCACAATGAGTTAAAAATGTTAAGTGACAATGTAAGGTTATTTTTGTTGTTTCTAAAGCAAAAGGCAGCTATAATTCTGAAAAAGCCTCAGATAATAATCAGATAATTGTAAATGGATTAGTCGCAAGTTAGAACTTATTAGCCTAATAGATTGTTAGCCTATATAAAAATCTAACGATAGATAGATAGATGGATAGATTAGCTGCTCATCGGAGTAACTATCCCGACACGAAGTAAAATCAGCGGGCTTCGCACTCAGAGTGGGGAAACTGAAGCCCAGGTGCGGCAAATCTCCTCTCCAATTTTCGGGCAACACCAAAACTGAGAAAAACACAATTGCCCCAAGGTGCAATACACGCCAGCGCCTGATTGAGGGAGGAGAACTGATCAATGTGTTTACATGAACCACATCGAAGAGATCTCACTATTATAGACCTACTTTCAATTGACACCTCGAGACCGAAACTGGAAGTGAATTCTGACATTATCCACAACACGTAGGTGTGAGGCTACCGTTGTCTGCGCCCTAAAACATCTTTTCATCATTATGCCATAACAACATCTTAGTTTCAATCTAATTAAATTATCACAATCATTTCTGCCCGATTTAATGAGTTTCAACTCGTCTCGTGTTCTTAATCAGTAAACAACTTCAAAGTGGTCGAAAAGTGCGCTCTTCAGGACTGCAGGTTGGCACCACAAGTAAAAAAAATTGATAGTGGCCTAAATTATGAATTAGATCCAAAGATTTAGATGACAATCTGGAGTCTTAAAGACTGGCAACAGGCTTTCATAGAGATATACGGGCCGAGTCGTAATGTGATTAGAAGTTTATTTCCCCTTTTCTTTGACCTCTGAATGTGAGGGTATTTGTTCCGCTGTGTGTCGCATTCGGCGGTACCCTTTGAATACATGAAATAAGATGATTTGGGTAACATCAATGCATTCTCACGGGACGTTTCTGTGGCGCACAGCCATACAGGAATTTGTAGTAAATCTGGACCTCCTGGCTCTTGACCCCCTCTCTGTGTTTCTGGGCTACCTCCGGGGGCATGCAGTGCAGAGGGCCATTAGGATATTTGACAATCTCAGCTTGTTACAACTCCATCAGTTAATTGGATCCCTTGTAGAGCCGCTCGTTTGACTCATCTGCCACTTAAAAAGACAAAGGCGCGCTGGGGGTCGTTCACACCTCGCGCCCCTGAGCAGGTATAAAAGAGCCGCTGGCTCTCCAAGCTTCATTCCATTCCACTCAAGATCGAGAACAGCTCTATTGCGGATAACTTTTAGACAGCTTTTTGGACTTTTACCCACCCAAACAGAAGCCATGCAGATGCCTGGAAGAGCTTATGAAACCTATGGACAATCAGTGCGTCCTCTCCATCCGGACTATGCCACTCCATCAAAACCGTGCACAGGGAAATCCTTCACAATTGACGCTCTGCTTGCGAGGCCAGACAATACGGAGAGAGACAGAACAAGTGTGTATCGGAACATATCCAGTCAAGCGCCAGTCTCGAGCTTCGCTGTCCCATTTGCGGCACAAGTGCATTCGCAAATACCACACTTTGCGTACAACCAGAGTATCATGCATACGCAAACTGGGTATCCCGTCTTCTACTATCCGCCTTTCAACTACCAGACAACATGTCGTGGAGCTATGTACGCACAAGGTATGTATGTTTGACAAATGTACTGCAAGGGAATCCGTTTTTAAAGATATTTACTGAGATAAAGGAACGATGTTATAATAGACTACCCTTACCAATGCAACTTTTCTCACGCACAGATGCTGCACTGGCCAAAGCAGCAGTCCACTCTCACTATAAACACAAAGCTGGAAAATCGAAGCGAATGCGCACAAGTTTTACCAACGAGCAGCTGTCCAGACTGGAGAAGGAGTTCGCGCGGCAGCAGTATATGGTGGGATCAGCGCTTCCTCCTGGCATCTGCTCTCCAACTCACAGAAGCACAGGTACATTATCAAATACAGTTATGAATACGTTTATTTAAAAAAATGTACCCCAAACATGTAGTTCCCATAGACCAGACGCTAAACTTTTTTCTTGCAACTCCAGGTTAAAGTTTGGTTCCAGAACAGACGCATCAAGTGGAGAAAACAGAGTCTTGAGCAACAACAAGCCAAACTCGCCAAACTGGGACTCGCTGTGCCGCCAAAAAGCCCCGGGTCCCAGGGCAGAGAGGATGAGGAGAGAGATTTCACAGAAGAGTCTGATGTAGACATTGACATCGACGATTCACTTCAAGACTGAAAAAAAAAATCACACTAGCTGTTACTTTTATACAGTGTGTTTTTGTACATATTTGATTTTCTCTAAATGACACAGTCTTTTCTATTTGTACAATTATTTAATTAATAGATTTATATTTAAGGTGTTTCTCTAACACACCATTGCTCTTATAAGGGTATCTTTGTTTTCATTCAAATGTTTGTATATGGATGAAATAAAGGAAATATATATTTTAAAATTGAATTCATGTTCTTTGTTGGGTCTCTGAATTTTAAATGTAAACATTTGGGTGTAAAAAAATAAGAAAAACACGATTGTACCTAATATGTGAAAACTATTTAAATAGATTTGCTAAAAATAATTGGTTACATTAAAATATACATGCCTGTACACAGTACAAGAATAAGGTTCTTCGGCTTGTAACAATAGCAGAACCCTTATAGTGCTAAATAGAACCTTTTTTATGATTTCATACAGCATGCTTTTAAAATGCTATATAGGACCTTAATGGTGTTATAAATAACATTTTTAATGAGAGATTTTCCTTAATATTAGTATTATTTGTATATATTATTTTGTTTACCCTCTATCTGCTTGGTCTTATAATCTATCTTAGCTTATATCTTATAATATACTTGTAATATCTTATAATATACACTATTAGGATTTTACATATAATCAATAGTTATTAGTAGAATACATTAATGAATGACAATGGACATTCAACATAAATGAATGCTTAAAAAAGTAAAACAAAATAGTACATAAAATAGTGTATTGAAGACCAAGCCCCAGTAAAATATCTTCACAATCCTCTATGATGCCTTTAAGTCTATCATTATCTGTAATTTGGTGTGATTGAATGGCAGTTTCTCTCTGCAGATGATGAAGTCATCTGAAATGCACAATTGAGTTTAGATATACAATGTGTGCATGCATGCATAAACTACAATTTATTCATTTTAAGTTAAACTGAGTGGATTATTTCACATGTAAAATTGATGTTGGCATACTTGCATACCAATGCATACAAAGTACCTCACTCAGCAGTATAATCCGATATATTATTGATAAAATAAATGACAACATTATAGCAAATATAGGTAAATTGAGTGGTTTTATGTTGTTGCATACCAACGAATACAAAATACCTCACTCAGCAGTAATAATACAATATATTATTGATAAAATAATTATTGATAATTTGTAGTTTACTTATTTAATTACAATTTCAGGCATTTTGCCACTCTTTCGAATGCAAAATAATTGAGATTTTACAACAAATTAACTCTAATGAAAATTATACTACTAAATTCATAAGACAATGACCTTCACAATCTTAATTGCAATAATACCAGAGTAAATGAGCATTAATAAAATTATCTCTACAAAAGGTTTAAAAAAATCTATACTACAATGAGAACTCCAAGGGTCAAATGATGAACACAATTAGACTCATTTGGAATTGTCAACTTTGCTGATGCGACAAAGTTGGATAAGAAGACAAAAAAGAGCTTATCTGAGTTCCAAGGGCAGCTGTTGGAGCCAGGTAGTGTGTCTCCATTGTAGACAGAGCCTTTTAGACATGGTTGTGTCTTCTTGTTGTCTCTGCTCCACAGCAGACTAAGACATGCTAAAGCCCGTTAGCATGGCGGCTTTGCGCAGTGGCTGGCCTAATAGTCTTGATAAGGATGGATTAGTAATCCTGCTCTAAGAACACACTGATTACTAGTTAACAAACTCGTCACAATGTTTCTGTTCCACTCTCTTAATCCAGTTAAGCCCTATAAGTAAGAATACAGAAAGGCCAAAGGAATCTGTTCAATGAATGATGTTTCATCTTTAAAATAACACAGAATCAAATGATCATGGGAAGTCAAATGATTAAAACTTACATATGATGACTTTTCAGACTGTAGGTGAATGGAAATTCAGTCTGAAAAGGAAGAAACCGAGTGCTGTGCATTTGATCTTTATGCTGCATGTACAAAATGCCTATATTATTATTAATTATTATACAAAATTAAATAATGCATACATTTGAATAATAAAAAAAGTTTGCCTTACAGTAAAGAAAAACATTATTAAAATGTGTTTATTTGTGAGAGTGTACAGGAAGTGCTGCAACACTTGTTATAGTCCCATGGGTTCCATTTCACATGATTACTGGCTTTAGAGAAGAATAAAGCCTATTATAAGAGCACTGTCATGGAGACCTCTCTTCCTTAATCTTAAATCCTCTCCAAACAGGTACTTCTGGAAGCTCTCTATGACATGCATTACATAGATAAAGACAAATAAAGAGACTGACAGAGCAAGAAATGGGACATGCATCAATCCTCTGCTGCCGTCCCATCTCTCTTGCCTTTTTATCGGACTGATTTCCAGGCATGTGTGGATTTATGCATGTTTGTTTATGTACAGACAGACTTTCTGTGATGTGATCTGGTGTAATCTTGCAGTAAGCTAAGATGTCCAACAGGGAGGGGGACCCTGGGAAAAGCCACAGGACAGAAGCAGCAGGAAAAGGGGAGGAGAGCTCACCGTTCCAATTAGTCGTCTCTCACCCCACATGCCACCTTCAGGGCCTCCGTGTGCCCCCCACTGCTAGTATTAGCACAGTGTCTCACTGATTCAGGGATGCATCATCCTCTTATCTAACACCCCTTAGCTTACAGCAGCTCCCTTCATCCTCAGAACACAGATTTAAACCCTCGGATCAAAGGGATGAAATTGGTTAATAAGCACAAACAAACAGGTGAAATCCATAATGCAGACAACAATGCATGTGTCTATATGTAGGCCATTAATTTCATACTGAATAACTGAAAAAACAACTTAGATTGTGCTTTAGCGTCTACATTGACAGATACAAAATAAATAGATTACGCAAAAAGCTAACTTTAAAGGTTAGATCAGGTAGAAATACCAAATTTAGGTAGCCTAATATTTGCTACCAGTTTTTAGTGTAATTTGTTTCAAATGTGACAAACCGAGGATAGCTAGGCTAATGATGCGATTCTCACCTTCCATGTGGAGAAAACACATGCTTTTACCACTGCACAGCTAGCAAAGTAGCATACGATTCAGCATTTTAGCGTGGAAACGTAAAAACGTTCAATTTTGCATTTATATGCAGCGATTTAAATGTGTGTGTACTCCATCTAATGGTCATTAACATTAATCACCAGCGTTTGAAGTACACGCAGGCTATTGTGTCTTTGTGAAAGGTTTAGTATGTGAGCACAATGACTTCTAACGCCTTGACTGAAAGACGGACTGAAAGGAGCTCAAGGCGAGGTCCTACTTAAAACCAGCACTTTATGCTAATGCGACGCCCAGTGCAACATTTCAATGAGACTTTTACTCAGGAAATTGAGCTGTTCTTGTTTTCCCAAGCTTTCGACGACTACAACGACCATTAAGACCGACGCAAGTGCAATTTCAAATCAAAGACGATTTCGAGGGCAGAATGTGCGCAGCGGGAGATTTCCAGAGTAAACACTGAGAAAAGAGTTTCACGAGTTCACACTTACGTAGGCCTATAATAAACTGAGTAGAGTTTATGCGTATTTGGCGTGCTGTCCGGGCCGGGGAGAGGGCTCCGAGCTCGGTAATTACTCCCGAGCCCGGGGTAGCCTGCTACTCCCCTTGTCTGCAGTCACGCATGCATCCACGCCGAAAATGACATGGCGTTGCGTGGTAATGATAGCCATGAAGCTTCGAAACCTTTGCAACTCTTTTTTTAAGAGTGGGTCGGATCGCTTATCAAACTGAAACCTGCAGTCAATTATTCGATAATAATATGCTGATTAAAAACACGTTAGGCACTTCTTGTTTAATGGTATTTATATAAATATATTTATTGTCTGCAGTCACTGACATGGCGTTGCGTGGTAATGATAGCCATGAAGCTTCGAAACCTTTGCAACTCTTTTTTTAAGGGTGGGTCGGATCGCTTATCAAACTGAAACCTGCAGTCAATTATTCGATAATAATATGCTGATTAAAAACACGGTAGGCACTTCTTGTTTAATGGTATTTATATAAATATATTTTAAAAAAAGTCATAAAAAATATAACATACATTTTTTCTGCAAACTCCACAAGATTATTGTCCTGCATCTCCCCAAGTACCACTGACTGAGGTCATTTTTATATTGTTTTACTTTATCTGTTTTTATATAATTGCAAACCAAAGTCATGACAAATGCTATTTGCATTGCTATAGAAATTTTTAAAAATCATACAAAGATAAAATCTAATTATGTTCAGCAAATTCCACCAGATTCTTGTTCTGCATCTCCCCAAGTACCACTGAGGTGATTTTCGGGTTGCTTTAATGTATATATTTTTAAAATTGCATACCAAAATTATGACAAATGCTATATACATTGCCATACAGACATATTTAAAATAAAATCATAAAAAGTTAAGATCGAATTGTTTTCTGCAAACTCCACCAGATTCTTGTTCTGAATCTCTTCAAGTACCACTGAGAAGATTTTTATGTTGTTTTACTGTATCATTTTTAATAATTGCATATTGGTGATGTTTTTTTTTTTTCAATTTGATTTATCTTTTACTTATTGTAAAATATGTCTTTACAGACTGAATATGGGACACTATATTATTTATTTATTTGCATAATAATCCTTACATAAAAATGTATAATTTACTTGAAAAGAGACATTGTATAACTACATGATCTACACAAGCCAATTGTGCTTGGCTCTCCATGATCGGTTCAAGATTAATGGCCCTGTCCCAAATGGAACACCTTTATGAATTTTCATTGTCCCCACCCGTGGTGTCCCATTCCTCATTTTAGCGTTCAGAGGGATGCTCGTGAGCGCCCCCTTTGCGATCCGCATTTCTGCCGAGCCCGCACTGGGCCAAGCTCCGCAGCAGACTTCTACCCGACAGTCAAAGCGGCATTACGTCACGAAAGTACAGACTCGGAGGAAGACCGCGAGGGTTTAGGGTGCCATTTGGGCCAGGGCCTTAAACTGCATTGTTCTAATTAACTTCTGTGTCATTGCCAACGCTTTGGTGACATGACTTTGAAATATCAATCAGGAAAAACAATAAAAGGCATGACTGACATCGCAGCCTGCTGGCCAACTCTGTCCAATCTCATGATCTGTATTTGTATTTTACATTTTTCTTCATTTGAATTCCTTGTGAAATGATTTTTTTTAAAGTTAAAATCTAATTTACTTTCATCTCAGAAGAGAGATCGCACCTATTTGGTAGTCGAGAACGGTCCAATCACATGAGGCCAAAATATATAAAAACAATATTGATTCGCTAAGATCTAAAGTGGCAGGGTTTGCCAAGATCTAAAGATCTAAAGAGGATCCGGGCGACCAAGGCGGAGATGGGAATCCAGATGGCTGCGGTGGAGCCGGAGCGACAGAGGACTGAGGAGGAGCTGAGGGGATGAAGGAGCCTGACGGAACCAGAGGGACGAAGCGCAGCCGGAGGAGTCCCGAGGTGTAGGATGGTCGACGCCAGACCAAGGCGGAGCCGGAGGAACGAGGGAGCCCGGCGGAGCCAATGGGCAGATGGGCCACGGCGGAGAGGAGGGAGCTAGGAGCCATGGTGGAGCCGGCGGGTCAATGGGCCGAGGCAGAGTCCGGGCCTCGGAGGCGGAGTCGAGGGAAACTCCGACCATGGCGACGCTGCAGGATGGCAGTCCTGCCAAGCTTACACCGCATTGATGGTGGGCTGAGGGCGAGTAGAGGGGCTGCCAGACGACAGCGGTAGAGGAGGCAGGAGTGGGTGGGAGGGTGGGTATCTTCGAGGAGGGGGCACTGGAGGGCATCTTCGAGGAGCGGGGAGCAGTGGGGAGAAGGTGGGCTGGGCACTGGGTCTGGAGTGGATCTGGCGAGATCATCCTCAGGGCAGACGGTGAGGGGTGATCCGTTTCTCGCCAGAGTCCACTCCACGAAGGCGGCGAAATCCTCTCGAGGACCAACTTCGGACAACAGCGCTCTGCACGCGGTGTTCAGGCTTGAATCATTGAATGCACAGCGCGCATTGTCCTGGTAGCTGGTGGTGTTAGCTACGAACAGGAACAGTCTTGTATGGTCCTCGAGAGATCGGTCCTGCAGGAGGAGGAATTCGGGCCGGACGAGGGGATCCATGGGTGAAACACGGAAACAAAAACGGAGGGAGTGCACGGAGGTAACTGTTTTTAGGTTGGTTCTTCTGTCACACTTTACCAGGAAGCTCGGAAACATGGAATGAGGAGACGAGGAATTCACAAACAAGAGTCTTTAATAATCCAGTGAGGAACATAGGAGACAAAGGAACACATGGGATGACGTTCAAGAACCAACAAACACTAACTGAATGGACAAGACCTTAAATACACAGACAATTAGGGATGAAGACGAGACACACCTGAATCAATTCAATAATCAACGTTAGGGAGAAACTGGGTCACAGGGAACACATTTTAATAAAAACTAAATATTGTGCTTTTGTAAATAAAGGAAACAAACAGGATGCTGCTTTCTCAAGAGCGCATCAGAAAAATTGAACTAAATTCTGCATATGTGTAGCAGATTTTTCTTTCGTTTTGTTAATTAATTAATTATTTAGAAAAATATATTTTGCATATAGGCCTATTTATTTATTTTATATATAGCTTTATTTTGTTTTCTCTGTACACAGAGGCCCTGCGCGTGATGTGACCATGTGAATCCTCACTTCTGTTGTTTATGCAGTTTTTTGCATGTATGAAATTAATCCCTGGAAAAAAAATGTAGGTAGGCCACAGCCATGTATCAAGTCACATTTAATTTACTTGTATTTTAATTAGTGCTGTCAAAGTTAACGCGTTAATAAGGCGTTAACGCAAATTCCTTTTAACGGCACTAATTTTATTAATGCACGATTAACGCAGCGCATATTTTCTGATTGACCCGTGGCCCAACCCGTTGTTGGAGAAATGGAGATGTACAGTGTTGCCAACTTAGCAACATTGCAGACCCCTTTAGCGACTTCTTTTCTCAAAAAAAGCGCCCAAACCTTATATAGTCTCTGAGAATCGCCGGTACTGCCACACGAGCGTGAGGTCTTGCTTTCCCAGCACGAGCACATACCTCTCTCTCTCTCTCTCTCTCTCTCTCTCTCCGTCTGTCTGCTCAGTTTCTGTTCAGCAAGCGGCAGAGAAGAGCAGAGCTTAATTCAGTTAAACACAGATATTAGTTGCTTTCTTCTCTAATTTTACATGCAAGTATAGCCAAAATCACAGCACAGCTATTGTCATTATCTTATGGGTATTTTATTTAATCAGACAACGGCTCGATTATAAGGATTAATCGGGTATTAACTCGCGACAATCATTCGATTAATAGCGATTAAATGTTTGAATCGACTGACAGCCCTAATTTTAATATAATCTTGTTGATTAATGGCTTAACAACATAACCGAAATTAACATTCCTCTTTGCATTCTAAAAAAAAGTGAATCAGGAAAAAATTATAAGAAGAATAATATAACTGCACCTGCTTAAGAATAGCCTGTTGCTTGGTGATCGGTATCTAAATAGTCTATAACAAAGTCCAAAAACCTTGTGAAACTTGTTAATAAAAATAATTTTATGTAGGCCTATAGCCTATACAATTTAATAATAGGCCGTTATATATAATTTGTGCAAGGTGAAATTGTTTATGGAAACAGCTGAAGGGCAATTTGTTTTGCGATACAGCTAAACTTAAGCGACAATTCTTTTTTTTTTAAGATAACGTCATCACGCACACCATTTTATCGGTAAAAGGTCAGTTGCTCACCCGAGCTCACACAACGTATTAGTTGTAACATCGCAGCCTGTTCATTATCAATATAAAATAAGCAAACCAAAATACCAAAATAAAAAGCTACATTGAATTTAAATAGTCCGAAGTACAGTCCAATGTGTTACCCAAACATTGCACACACGAATGAATTACGTGCAGTGACGTTCAAAACATAATAAATAGTTTAGTATTCAAATACATTATGAATATGGAAACATTTTGAGTTGATTTGTGCGGATCATGAGAGGTAGGCTAGGCTATGTGAGCCCAACGATCGTTCCAGATTCAGCAGCAATGAATTCGTTTTGGGTTGATGTAGCCTACTTTTATTGATTTTCTGAATAGACAAACGTTAAATTTAAAGGATTTGTTAGCTACGTCGTATATTGAATGTTGAATGTTGACGTGACATACGACAAAGTATGGTAACCCATACTCAGAATTAGTGCTCTGCATTTAACCCATCCAAGGTGCACACACACAGCAGTGAACACACCCCGGAGCAGTGGGCAGCCATTTATGCTGCGGCGCCCGGGGGGCAGTTGTGGGTTCGGTGTAGAGGTCTGCATTCCCGAGGGACCCGACCAGGGGCGCGTTTCCCAAAAGCATAGTTGGCCAACTATGGTCGCAAATTCTGTCGTTACCAGCATAGTTCAACGATTAGGTGTTTCCCGAAACCATAGTTCAAACGAAGGTTCGCAATCAGCGAAACAAACTTCCATGGTTTGAACTACAGCTCTCGGCCTGTGGTTAGTAGCATAGTTTCTTCTTAGTAAGATATTGGCTTAAATACATATGCTCTTGGGCACTGTAAGCAAGCTAACATGTAGTACTATCTAAATATAAATGCAGTTTAATAAAGTATTTTTGTGTGTCCATTGTATAAGCACCATGTTTGAAAAGTGCGCATGTGCATAAATACCTGAGGGATCCCCGGAGTATGACGTAAGAGGGAACCTGCGATGAATCAAACATCAGATAAAGCACGATGACAGGGAACAAAACATAGTAAATTATTCAGTAGGTGCCTTGTTCAATACAGCAGCATCTTAGATATCTCTAATCAGTTAAAAAGCAGAAGTTATTCCTCCACCACACACGTGTGGCGTCATTAACAACGGCCCTATGTTGTTGAACTAACGTGGTTCAAACAACGAAGATGCGACGGTGTTCGGGAAACAGTCGTGACTAGCTAGTTCTTTTCCAAAACGATGCATCGTACTGTGGTGGTTAATCAGCGGGATTCAGAATTGGTGGGTTTTTGCTAAATGTGAGCTAAAATCATCACAATTAAAAGAACCAAAGACTTAAACTACTTCAATCTGTGTGCATTGAATCTATTTAATACACGAGTTCACAATTTGAGTTGAATTACTGAAATAAATGAACTTTTCCACGACATTCTAACTTATTGAGATGCACCTGTATGTGTCTCCTTAGGGGGCATATTGTCACAATAGCATACATGGGTGCACAGTAATACTTATTAAATTATTAAATATGAAACAACAGTCAATTTTAACCAATAAATTGTATATAGATAGCATGATGGATGGATGGATGGATGGATGGATGGATAGATAGATAGATTCTGACATCATAATTCTACCTTTCAGTTCAAAGTGTGATTTTGGTTGAAGTGTTTCCCTAACAGATATAGCAAAAGTGACAGCAGAATATATTATCCTCATAATAATAATAACGACAAAAAATACCTTTACTTCACAATTTTTTTTAAAGATTCCAAACCTTTTTTCTGCTTTTTAAGTTACTCTTAAATAAATAAATACAGCAGTAGCCAGTATAATATTAAACATATGTTCGTGTAAGGTAGTCAAATTCATAGTTATTAGAATCACAAACAGCTAAATACATGTATGTGTTGCCATGTTTCAGTATATGTTTGTCTTTATTAAAAAGTAACTTCTAAACTTTAGAATGCTATTTATGTTCTTTAGTTTGCCTCACTGCATGGAAATATCATGGTAAAGGGCATCCCTGTGTCTCAAAGACAGAAATCCTGAAGATAATTAGCAGGTTAAGGTTCATAAATGTCATCAGTGGGTTTCCCCTGACTTCAAAGAAAAAAAATCTAATCATGTTCTCCTGTCGGAGAAAAGGAAACCCTGTTATCTGTAACCAACAAATTGTGATTCATGCGTTCTGCCACTGTTCAAACTAAATGTTTTTCTAATTTCCAGAAGTAATCTAGTTGAAGCATCTAAATAAACCGTACTCGTATGAGTAATTATAACCTGGCCGTTTCTCCCACAAGCTCTTGAATAATTATGGGTTGCATAAGAAACCCCATTTTGTAACAGTAGAGCTGACTTAGGTGGAACTTTTCTTTTCCCATCATTATTATCTGCCACTAAACCTGCTTTACGCAAATCTAGGAAATAGCTCTTATATAAGATTTAGGAGAAATTAGTTTAGGTAATTTAAATAAACAGAAGATCATCACAAATTATTCAACTTCATTCATCATTTGAATTCAATTTAACAAGGAAGGCTTGACACAAACACAAACGTTTTGTACAAGAAACATACTGTAAATATAAATAATATTCAAAGAGTTTTAAGATTATGCCATAAATATTTTTCAAACCACATCTGACATCTTGTGGATCCACAAATTGACCGTGAAGATTATGATGAATCAGAGTCCATTTATTTATCTTCTCTATACTTTATCTTCAGTGACTCAATCTTCCTTTTCAAACCACACAGAATATACAGCTGCATTGTTTTGGTCTTATTATAGTGCATATTAACAATACTCAGTCCAAATACTGAGTCCTAAGGCTTCCTTCACTGTCTGAGACATTCAGCCGCTCCACCCCTTCATCTCCGTCAGTGTCCTCCTCTTCCTCAGCCTCCCTGGACGTCTGCAGCTCCCCTTCACCCTTCCCTCCTAGCTCCAGGTAGCCTTTGGAGGACAGGTTGGTGCCCCTGCTCCACACCCCACGGTCAGTCCTATTCTTGGCAGCCAGGGCCGCAGAGGTTCGGTCGTCCCAAATTGAGGTTTGCATGGTGCTGTCAGCTTGGTCTCCTGATTCACTGCTTTAACCCACAAAATAGGGAGCCACTGCAATCGTAGACTGGAGCATAGCCCCATGTGTCCTCCTTCTGTGTCGCTTTCAGTATGAGGAGAGCAGTCTCCTTCGGCATTAAGACTTCTCTTAGGAGATAATTGCAGGTAATATTGCACTCAATTCTCACAGTAATCCAAAAAAATGCTGTTGGGAATCTATATTCTTATTTTCCACTCTCATCTGGTTTGAACAGAAATCTTTGTCTTGCCACTTCAACAGGATCTGAAGAGCTCTTAACTTCACATGTCCCAGCAGCCTGCCATCTCTCTCTGGCACACACATATGCATATTTAGAACAGCCAAAAACAGTTTATTATGTGATATATTATGTTATCAGCAGTAATTAGCAGATAAACACACAGAGCAGAGCAAGGCTTATTAATAGTAACATTCTGTATCTGTATCTGTATCTCTCTCTGAGATAAGTCATCTGGATACGTCATACACAATAGTCAAAACAGAAAAAAACAACCATTGGAAATTAAGCATCTATTATCTTCCATGTATGACAGAGATTCTGATAGTTTTGTCATTTTAATCTCACTGGATATTAGTGCTATTAGTCATGAGATACATTGCTAATAGCTAATAGTAAGACTTATTTTTATTTGTATCACAGATGTAGCACAAGTTTGTATTCTTGAAATGGGAAGTATAATGTAAAAAAACTAAGCTTTGTGGGTTTTTTTAAGTTGTAAATAAAACTGTTTTGTGTGTGTGTGTGTGTGTGTGTGTGTGTGTGTGTGTGTGTGTGTGTGTGTGTGTGTAGCATACGTTTGACTAGAAAATACCATTTCAATCTTTCCGGTTAAAAATTTTGCATTTAATTCTTCAATTCTTGTTGATTTTTTGTAATCGGTCGTGAAATTTATGAACAAATTTCAAACGAAAATTGTTGTAAACCCAAAACCATTTTTTTCGAAACAAAATTTATTTGAGTACATTTTACAATAAAATATTGTTTACATAAAATTCATGTTTACTTTTTTTTTTGTTCTTGCGATTCTTTGAAAGTATTTGAGATATTTACTAGCACTTTCTGAGTGAAAATGTAAAAATCCAACAAAACAATTTTTCAGGACACGCTAATGCCAAAACATGATCTTTTCATCGACTTTAAAGTGATACATGTTCTCATTAATCCACATGTGAAAAGCTTTTGTATTGCCAAGTTAATTATAATTTAACAATCTGGATTTAGTATAGGTTAATTATGCATAGGACCTCAAAAGCTGCACTGGCCCAACCAATGGTGTAAGTTTAGGGAAACACTTTCTGTTCAACCAAAGGCAGATGGGAGAGGAAACCTGTTTGAAAACAGTTGTTATTTCTAACAATGATCAGTTTTGTAATTTCTGTAATTTTTTAAATGTGTATAATTATTTCACATTTGCACAATATTCTGTATTTATTTTTAGTTATGTCAGAATCATCTTGTATTAAACACAGAGGAAAGAGGAAAACTGTGATGATTATACAATTAGTTCAAAAGTCCCTATTGAGAGATAATCTTTCACCCAGCATAGTCATGTTTTAGTGTCCAAAACCTATATGGAAGGACATTCTCATAATGATGTTGCCAAATTTTCCACCTGAGAATGAGAGATTCAGGAGATAAAGTGTTAATGAATGGGTAACTGTGGCTTTTGCCTATGGGTAGAACTGCGTCTGTGTGTATATGACAGGGATTTCCCTCTTCTGTGGAATTTTTCTCTTTTCTCTGTGAATTCGGTTTAAAAGCTGAAGCTGAAAACTCATCAATCAGATCAATTTACAACTTCACCACCACTTTACACCTTCACGACAATTAAAACACAGAGCAATGAATACCTATGCATGCTTCATGTTTCTGCTGGCCGTTGGTCTTTCTGCTCAGAAGTCAGAGTTCGAGATAGACTTTCAAAGAATGGTGAATACTGTAAAAATGAATGACAGGACACTTTTGGTAAGTACTACAATTCATGCTACACATTCGGCTCTTTTGAGGAGGTTTAAAAAGTACACATTTCTAAACGTTCAGACATCTGACATTCTTTCTTTAATTTACAGAACTGCACAGAAAAATGCGACGAGGTAAAGGTAAGTACTCACAAACTGTTTTGGATTTTGTACTTGTTTCAGAGCTCTTGGAGTGAGTGCTAGGCTTCAGAATGTGCATTTGAATGTAGATAGCCGTTAATACACTGGCTCTCATACATACTGTTGAACCACAGCCTAATGCTTATCAGAATAACACGAGATAGTATCATTTTTGTGCATTGCTCTGACTTCCTTTCCATTTGCATGATTGTTCCATCTGTATAAGCTCAAATCCTTTGGCCAGCAAAGAAATTTAGTTTTGACTTAGCAGTTTCATTATCTACACTCTCATGAAAAAGGTAAAAACTGGCACTTCAGCAGTACTCTAGTGTACAAAAGCTAAAGGGTATGTCTTTGTATCTTATTTAACTCTAGATTGTACATTTTAGTACTTTAAAAGTACATACATTGTATATATTAGTACGCTATGAAAGAGTACAAGTGACAGTTTTGTGTCTTTTTTTCTGAGACTGTAGACTTAAAATGGTTTTGCCATTGGCAGTTAATACTTTAGAAACAAGTCTGCTTTAATATAAAGCTATAACAGTGGACTCTTTTTGTCATCCAGGAAGCAGAATGCAAATGTCGCAGCTTCACTTGTTCGGTAAGACATGTTTGTTTATTTTACAGTACTCTGACCCGCAATCAGCTGGTAGAACTGTGTCAGTTTTGAATTATTATTTTTCTTGCTTTGTTTTGCTTAACTCAATACTAATACTAAATTTGCTTCTGAATTGGCATTTAGAGGAATTCAATGCTTTTTAGAGGTGGCATAAATGCATTTACACTGCTATTACAATTGTATACTTTGAAACTAGGGGCTGAGGTTGGTCTTAGCAGAATTGTACCTTTACACTGAATTTTGAGCAGGCATACAGCAGCCTTAGCTCAGCTGTGTAAAGACACCTTAATGAGTGCTAAATCCACAGTATTCTGTCTTTCTGTTTAGGTGGAAACCCCTTTTCTCGAGTGCATTGAAAACGGCCTTGACCATCTCAATTTAACCCTTACTAAAAATATCATCCTGAGACTTAAGGTATGTTCACCTTAAAGGAAGTCATTTTTATAAAAGGAAAGTCACTTGTGAATTACATCAGTTCACAGCATTTATAGTCACAGCAACTAAAATGAATAATTCTTAAGTTGAGGCATATTAGAATGACTGTAACATCAACAGAGTTTAGTGCTTCACTCACTTAAAAGCATCAGTTGTATCTTATCCATTTCCTTTTCTTTTTTTTACAACAGAAGCTGAATATTACGTCTGAAGAGAAAAGAATATTCACAGACCAAACGCTCGGACACAAAATGTCTCCTAAACGCTTCCTCGACTACATTCTGGAGCTCTATCAAAAATCAAATGTACAAACAGCAAATGCACAAACATCAAATGCACAAACATCTGGTTGATATTTACATTTATCTGTCTAATTTATAACATATTTATATATTTATGAATTTATTTATTCTTGTTGTTATGATTGTTTCCAACTGTCAAATGTTTCACAATAAAATCAAACTTCAAATGTACTGCGTGTAGTCTATTAAATTTCAGCAAATAATGGTATCTCATCCAAAACGTTTATAAGAGAATTCATGTTAGATCAGAGTTAGTTCATTCTCTTATCTTATCCATCTTCAATGTGGACTTACTCAATTCTATCCAATTCTTCTTATAGCATCTTCTTTAACTGCATCAGTTAATGGCAAAGATAGAGTAAATATGCTACTTATACTTACCTATTAAATAGCATACTTCACCATATGCAGAATGAAAACTGCTTATAGTATCAATTTGATATGTAGCCGTTTTGACAAGTGTATGTGTTCAAATAAACTATATAGGCCATCGGTCTCAAACTCGATTCCTGGAGGACCACAGCTCTGCAGAGTTTAGCTCCAGCCCTAATCAAACACACCTGATCCAGCTAATCAAGCTCTTCGGGATCACTAGAAACTGAGCTGTGGCCCTCCAGTGATTGAGTTTGAGACCACTGATACAGGCTAATATATTATTAGGATATAATATTCCCATACAATGTTTGATCTTCTGAATGTAACAGCTAAAGACGAAACGTTTTTGTCTTAATGCACTAATTCAAAAACATGTCCCCAGTTGATCCTTTTTGTGACTATACCTCTAAAAACGGTTTAATGCAAGTACAGGTTTCTTAGCACCAGAGGGCAGCAGCCGACAGTAGGCCAGGCGTGAAACAGAAACTCCACCCGTGGTTTTTATTAATGAAACTGAATTCTTAGCTCATTTAGAAAGTAACGTTACATTTGTACAAAATGAACAGTACATTATTTTGGGTCAGTCAAAACCATATTCTAAACAGGGTATACAAATATGGGGACAACTCATAATTAGTCTGTTTTAACATTTTAACAGAACATATTTTATACATATTTTGCTTATTTTAAATGATATACTTAAATATAATACAAAAATAAAATACAATTGTATAATTTTGAAATATAAACATTTCATACAATAGGCTTATATATAAAACAAATATATACATTTAAATAGGCCTATAAATAATAATAAAAATTATATTTAAATGTAAATGTATAGATTTAATTGTATATGTATTTAAAATATAAAAAGTGTATATTAATATAATAAATATGCATATAAATTAAATACATGTATATATTTACATTTAAATAAAAAATAGATATGAATTTGTGCGTTTCAATAATTTGTATTTAAATAAGTATACATTGTCAGTCAACCCATTGCCACAGGTGAATAAAATCAAGCACATATAAGCAGTCTGTTTCCAAACATTTGTGAACAATGCATCGTTCTGAAGAGTTCAGTGAACTCAAGCATGCTGTGATAGGATGCCAACCTTTACACCAAGTCAGTTAATTATGCTGTTGTATAATTACAACAGCAGCAACTCCAAGATCACAAAGTCAAAGAGCACTGAGGCTGCTGTGTGTAAAAGATGCCAATGCTTTTTCTGATTCCATAGCTGAAGAGCTCTCCACGTCTACGAGCACTAATATTAATATGGGTTTCCATGGCTGAGCATGCAAGCTTCACATCATCATGTACAATGCCTAGCATCAGACATTACCTGCCTAACAGCACTGTACCAACTGTAAAGTGTGGTAGAAGAGGCATAATGGTATGGGCTTGCTTTAAAGAGTTTTGGCCCATTACTTCAAGTAAAGGGAAATCTTAATGCTTCAGCATACCTAGACATTTATGTTTCCAACTTCATGGGAAGGTGTTTGGGGAAGGCACTTTTTCCAACATGACTGTGCCCCAGTGCAAAACGCAAGGTCTGTAAAGACATGGTTGGGTGAATTTGCTGTCGAAGAACTGGACTGACCAACACAGAGCCCTGAGCTCAACCCCACCGAACACCTTTGGGATGACCTGGAATGGAGATTGCAAGACAATTTTTTATTTTAACCATATATTGTATTAAATAGTACATGTTGTAATATATAATACAGTTTAGTTAACCCATGAATGTAGTTTTGGATGATAAACAAGCTCTTCAACACATTGTCCAAAATCTTTGTAAATACAGCTCACTTACATAAGGGTTCCATATTTCCGTGTCATAGTGGTTAAGTTCTCTTGGTTTTTGGATGTGCTCTTTAAATCTATGACAGTGTCTTGCTTCACAGGGAATGGGAGAGAGAGAGTGAGATAGTGTTTGCCTCCTTTAAAACGATTCCTTTTGGTGAAAGGTTTAAATCTGTCTCTCGTCCTCTCATCTCTCTCTCTCTCTCTCTCTCTCTCTCTCTCTCTCTCTCTCTCTCTCTCTCTCTCTCTCTCTCTCTCTCTCTCTCCTCTCTCTCTCTCTCTCTCTCTCTCTCTCTCTCTCTCTCTCTCTCTCTCTCTCTCTCCCCTCCCTCGCTTTATCTCTCCTCTCCCTCCTCTCTCTCTCCTCTCTCCATATCTCTCTCTCTCCCTCTTTCTCTCTCTCTTTCTCTCTCGCTCTCCCTCGCTGATGCTATCTCTCTCTCTCTCTCTCTCTCTCTCGCCTCTCCAACTCATCTCTCTCTCCTCTCTCTCTCTCTTGCTCTCCCTCGCTCGCTATCTCTCTCTTTTCTCTCTCTCTCTCTCGCTCTCCCTCAAAAGCAAGGTCTCGCTCTCTCTCTCTCTCTCTCTCTCTCGTCCTCCCATCTCTCTCTCTCTCTCTCTCTCTCTCGCTCTCCTCGCTCGCCATCTCTCTCTCTCTCTCTCTCTCTCTTGCTCTCCCTCGCTCTCGCTCTCTCTCTCCCTCTCGTCCTCCCATCTCTCTCTCTCTCCCTCTCTCCCTCCCTCTCTCTCTCTCTCTCTCAGCATGGTAGTTTTTAATTCTGTGTTTGTGCAGATGGCTGGTTGCCCCATTAGCATTCATTACAGATTCCTTGAGCACTTAATTATGGAACAAGAGAGAAGAGTGGCAGACGGAAACATTGAGGAGTCTCTCTCTCTCTCCGGTCACTTCATTGCACTTTTAGGTCCATGTATGGCACAGATATGATCCATGAATTTTTTTTCCGAATGCCCGTATGAACGAATATGTACCACATTCCTTATGTTCATGAGAAATTATATAGGCTACATATGAAATATAAAAATGTAATTTGTGTGATTTATGACTTGCTGCTCGTTTTATGCACTGCCATGAACATAGCTCTGTCAGAAAGGCTGATATAAAATGTTGAGAAGGTTTCTGGTACAGTAAAAAATTAGCAGGTATTGGACTACTCAAGCATAATAATAATAATAATAGGCTAACTAACACTTTAATAATTGTTATAAATGTGGATATGAACGCTACCACCTTAATTTCAGATGCTGAGTATGTCTTTAAATCATTGCACTAATATTGTACACTGTTTTATGTCTAGCTACAGGATAAACTGATAAAAACGTGTGCAACTGCTGCAGCAGAGATCCATTGTCACTTGTCCAATAAAGATACTAAATGCCAAGAACAATGAACGTAATGGACTCTTAATTAAGTGTAATTTAGTGCAAGTAATTTAAAGATTAAAATAAACAAATTGTAGGCTATGTCTAAACAAACAGAGTAGGCTACATTTGATAATACTAGTAGATAACTATTAGTAATAATGTACTACTATTCAGGCAGCTAGCCAATACAACGATGAATACTGCAATAGCGCGCGCACACAACATTTACCAGAACAGTTTGAAAGATTATGATATAAAAATGATAGGCCTATATGATTTAAATATGAAGCGCATCATAATGGCAAGCACGATTTTGGGCAACATAAATGAAAACAAAAAAGCACAACTATCCTTCAATCTTGAATTCATAATCTTGAAACAACAACAAAGGTTTGAATAATAATAAACAACTGTAATCCTCTGACAGTGTGTAGAGGTCCGTCTTAAATTAAAGCACGACTGTGCGCATTCACGGGGTTCTGCTTTCTAAATAGGCGCTCAACATGTTGTTCTGCCAACTGTAATGATTTTCTAATGCGCACTGGAGTTAACGAGCCCGTCAAACATTTAGCCTAATCATTAGCTTTAAAACACAACATGAAACGGTTGCTGAACAGCCCTTCGAGATAAATACATCGGTCTGTAAATTAATAGCGAGGCAGGAGTTCTTGTAGCTTGAAGCCTTCTTCGCAATGCCTACAGATAAACTCTTATCAAACACTGAGACGGAACTTTTTCAATCATTTACCCGCTCAGTCGCGTAGACCTCATAATGCGGTCTTGTAGGCCAGTCCGCTGACCGGAAACACGAGATGCTATCGCGGTGCAGTTCTGGAAATCACGCAGTGAAACAAGTTAATACGTTACTGCGTCAACGGGTCAGCGACTCCTCGTTATAATCGACAGCACTGGTTAAAAACTGAAAGAAGACTGTAGCCCACGGTTTGGATAGACAAAACAGTCATCACTTATATTTGTCCGTTTCATTAGGCTATGTTCTGCTAGTTGTTTGTTCTTCAAAATGAAGTAAATGGTAAAACTCTATAGTTTTTTAATAACAAGTAAAAATGACAAGAACAACAGCAGCACAGCTACAACGACAAAAATAAATATATACTCCCATGCTGTTTGGCAGATTATTATTATCATTGTTGTTGTATTAGACCAGTAAATATAAAAATATATTTTCGAATACTAGGCTACTTAATTGTTTATCTAGAAAATGATGTAGCCTATTATCGGTGGGTAAAATGAAAATAATAGAACTCATTGTAGGCATATTTGTCAGAGAACCAAATGCTTATACACTCTTGAAAATACAAGTTCTTTATTGGCATCAGTTGTTCCACAAAGAACCTTTGCCATCCAAGGAACCTTTTCATTCCACAAAAGGTCATTTTATGGAAAATATTCTTTGGATTATTAAAATGTTTTTCACACTAAGAAAAAATGTTTCTTAAGAACTGTTCACTGGAAGGTTCTTTGGGAACAAAAACTGGTTCTTCTAGGCATCGATGTGAAACCAGCCATTTGGAACCTTTCTTTTTATTTGTAAAACCTTATATATATAAAAGATTAACAATACACATAAAACAAAGTAATTTTAACAAAAAAGGGGAGGGGGGGTTAAACATTTACGTATCAGATTTATGCAACACGTCATAGCTAATAATACATACATCAGAGTGCATTGAAAAAATAATAATATTAATAATATACATATACATATGTATATGAACCAACTCCACCAATTAAGGAGAGACGGGGAGAAAGATATAGATAATTAATAATAATAATAATAATTGGAACCTTTATTTGACTCTGGACGCTAAAATGATCCAGATTTAAAATTTAATACATGGGTGTTACTCAAGAACTAATTTTTGTTTTGTTGCCATATATATATATAGTCTATATATTGTAATCGCAGAAACAAAAACATCCACGTTTTACTAATATTCTACTATTTTAGGTTAGTATGGCTCACGATTTATAAATATGGCTGAAGAAACGTGATATTGAATGAAAAGTTCAATGAGGAAAAGTTAGAAAGCAAACCCTCTTTCTATAGCCTTAATAAGACTGGAATAAACCGCAGATTACTACACCCTGACGACTTATACTGTTGGACGTGTGACAAATAAAATAGTTTTTGATTAGCCTATCTACAGCGTAGGAACTGACCTGTTGGAGGCAGCCCCATTGAAGTGAATGATCAAACTAATAGAGTTCATTATCTGACCCAAATGATCGCAGGACCCGCCCACCGCCGGAGCTCTGTGCGCCAAGGGCTTTCATCCAATGAGTGTGTGGCGTCCCTCAAATCCAACTCCATGGGTCTCGAGCTTATATTCTCACTTTTCCTTTCATGATTTATGGACACTCGTGGATCGATGGATTACAGAGCTATTGGCCAAAGTAGGGGATATTAAGGTGTTTCATATTTAGTTGACTTCTCTGCAATGTCTTTCTAAAACAGTGCTGCTGACATAGGTCACTATAGGAGTTGTGAAAGGACGTGAAGGTGAACATCATCTGCTGGACTGTACCGCTACCGTCACGGACAATGTTCTCAGCAACGGGAAAGCGTTGTTTTACCATCGAGTCTTTGGTGGCGAAGGAAAGCCCCTTAACACCAGAAGACCCGTTTCGCCCTACCGCCCTAAGCTACACGGCGCCTGCTGACAGTTTTCTGAACGGGTATCAAAGCCCCGCAGGCCGCGCGCTCTATCCAAACCCCGAGCTGGTGTTTTCCGAGACTGTGAACCATGCACCTCTCAGCATGCACCCACACCAGCTCGGCAGCACACACCTCCAGCACCCGCACTTCTTTGGCACGCAGCACCGTGAACCACTCAATTTCTATCCGTGGGTCTTAAGGAACAGGTTTTTTGGCCATCGGTTTCAAGGTAAGCATCTAACACGATATTTGCATCCACTGCGCATTAAAAAACTTTTTCACCTAGACTAATTAAAAATAATAAAAAGCATATGCATATGTAGCCTATTCTACTTGTGTTCAATAAAAGTATCCCGCGCGTGCTGTGCATTATAAGGCATGGCGTGTTTCTCTCTGAATTTATCTGATATATCGCCATAAATGCACGCTCGCGGCTACAGGTTACCTGTTGGAGTTTGTATTGGAAAGTAACGCCAGATAAGCACAAATGATATGCTTACAGCTTCGGCCGTGCCCTGAGGCGATACTTAAAGCGGGACGCACAGATTTATCCCAGGCTGTCCACGCACAAAAGCACAATGTACCTCCCGAAATGAATGCATTATGTGTATATAAGCTTATAAGAGACAAGTTCTGATAACAGTAATTGGTTGATCTTGAATTCAGAATGTCCACAGTTTCATGTAGCCCTCGGCAAAATGCAGTTTAAATGTATTCAGCCTCAATGCCGTTTGTAAGTTATTTTCATATCTAAATAGATAACGTAAGATTTGCCCACCTCTTTTTTCCGAGTGTCCAAGATGACATTAAATTGTTTAATATTTTATTAGGCTAGTTGGCAGTTATTTCTTAATTAATTACTCTGTTATTACTAATATATTATTGCACACTAATCACAGTCGAGCTAATGACAGATGACGAATCTACTCTGATGAACTCATAACAGCTCGTCATTATCAAAATCGTATTTTCATAAGCTCATTGGATGATTTATTCTCTTCTGTCGAAGCTGTTTTCTTGAGACAATTAAACAAACGTATGAACTGAAAAATGTTAATATATAAGGTAAAATAGTATTAATTAGCTAAAAGTGCTAATAAATTAGCTAACAGTGATAATGACCTTTAAAGAGTCTAATTTATGAGGGTATAAATAGGCCATTCCTAATAATTACAAATATAAGTCATTCTTAATAATTAATGCCGGATTTTTATTTGCTGCAACCTTTTTAATTAAGAACATTTAAACTCGACTGCTCCTGTGATTTTTTAAATATAGCCTATATAGTCAATCATCAGGTTAAAGGTTATGCTAATGCGTCGCTACCTGTGCGTAATGAGTGTTAACGGCAAATTACATGGCCATTAGTGATAGAAAGCAAAAAGAGATGCGAATATGTGGCATGGCTGATGATTTTAATTAATTCTTATTATTTGGACTTTATATTTTATAGACAAATGTATTTAAAAATATAAAAAATAGCCTACCATGAAAGGGTCATATAGAAATATTGCAGAAATATTGTAGGCCTAATTGTTTTCATAATTTCTCGGTGATTTATAAATACATCCCTAAAATATTATTCAGTCATAAAGTTAATCAGTCAGACATTTCTTACAGATTTACTTCCAAAAATCAAGAGTTGCCTAACTCAAAACAAGCTGAAGTGCGTTAATAGTTTATTCTAAAATATTATACAATTATAAAGCATAAAATAGCCTATACTATTCCAACAGATATATAAATTAAAATAGTAATAAAAGCAGGGTACATTTTCGACACTTTAAAGTCGATAGTTGGCGTTGACATATGTTGAAATCTGTATGAAGAGAGCTTTCAAATGATCCCTATGCTACAGTTTAATTAAAAGGTTTAATGAAGCTGTCCCGTGTCGTCTATATGCAATGCATTATTATTATTCATATTATGATCATTATGATTTCAGGGAGCGACGTCTCACAGGACACGCTGTTGTTACACGGGGCTTTCGCGAGGAAGCCGAAGCGGATCCGCACCGCGTTCTCGCCCTCTCAGCTGCTGCGTCTGGAGCGCGCCTTCGACAAGAACCATTATGTAGTCGGAGCCGAACGGAAACAGCTCGCGAACAGCCTCAGTCTGTCTGAGACTCAGGTGAGCTTTAGTAAACTAGAACACAACACAAGTTATGTTGTTCTCGTGCACATCGAAATCTATTTAAAGGCACAAAAGTCAAATGGTCTTTAGCTGACTGTTTCGTCTGCAATAGCAACAGAAAGTGCTCAGTCGAATTGAGTTACAAATATAACAAACAAAAACAGGCTTTAACTAGTTAAAATAGCTAATTCCTGTTGAACCAGGAAACGATGGTTAAATTAAACAAATACGCCTAGATAATAATAGCCTAATAATGATGATAATAAATACGTTTTTTACGTTATGAAATGTTTGAGATGAAATTGTGCAATGAGTGGAAACTGACGAGTATAATAATGAGACATTTCTTTATTTAGAATGATTCATGTTGTACTGACAAGCTGTTGCTGTTGGCCTACATGATAATGTAAACAACACTTGGGCTGCTTGCTGAATCCAGAAACGGGCCAATAGCAGAATAAATCCGTGTCTGAGAGGACGCTGGCTGGCCATGTGTCACCTGTTCGCTGCATGCCCTCGGTGATGTGATTTTATCTTAGGCCAAGAATGAGTTCTAGCCGACTTGCTTTGCTCAGAATAAACCCATTCACCCGATCAAATGATGCAATCAAATCAAGTATTATTTATAATTGTCATATAAAAAAATACTTCTCATTTGTGTTTAGGCCTACATTTCAATCAAACTCTGGCAAAGTGAGTTTTACTCAGTGTTTCTCCAAATTATAACAAATGGCTAAATACGCGTAAAACATGATTTGATACGTCGCAACATAATTTGTCAAATTTGACAAAATCTTGTAAGCTTATAGCAAAAAAATAAAATCATAATATGATTAGGCCTAATAACATCGCTTTATATACCAACTATTTGGTAAAATATGGCCAACACATATAGCCATATGGGATTTAGGCTATTTATTTATTTGATTTTTAAGCGTAGGGCTATGATGGAAATGATTCCCGGTCTCGTGATTCAAGCATCTCGTGAACCTGTTCAGCGCGCAGGAGACCGCTTCAGAAATAAATACCATAAAAAATAAAGGTAGCCTAGCTAAATCATCGTTTTTCTTCGCCTTCTGTGGGGTTGTTTTTGGCTATCCGTAGGCATATGTTTCTCTAAATGCGACTATTAATGGCGGTAAGCATATATTGCTTTCTTGAAATGTGTGAAATGTACAGTTAGGCTGTTGAAAAAATATATTAATTAGAAATCAAAATACATTGAATGGCTACTTTATCTTTGCAAGACATTTTAGTAAATGTGTTTAAATTCATTTAAAATATATAACGTATTCGTGTTTTTCGTTTTTGGATTTCATACGCAACAAAGTACTGAAACAAATTAAAATGAACAAAAAAGCAACAGAATCAACCGAACGTCTTCTAGATGGACCGCGTGTCATCTGTGGTGTTAAAACGACTCGATAAGAACACAAATGCGTTTGAACTGTGTTGCTAGGCATCGATCACGATCTGTCTCGGTTTATCACTATAGTGACAGGCTAAACTGTCAACCGTCTACTCACCGAAACCTTCATGGCACTGATGTCCTGTCTTCTGCTCCCCTCAGGTGAAAGTGTGGTTCCAGAACCGCAGGACCAAGTATAAGCGACAGAAGCTGGAAGAAGAGGGTCCAGAGTGCACTCAGAGGAAGAAGGGGAACCACCACACCAACCGCTGGAGGATTGCCACCAAACAGTCCGGATCTGAGGACATAGATGTCATGTCTGATGCCTAAAACCAATCTAAACACTGCCCAAATGAACACACAAGACCTAGAAAAGCACTATTTATTTAATGTTCTTAGTCATGATATCTCAGATTAAACCTAACTGCAGAGAGCCTGACCACATTGTGAAGAGTGAATTAAACAGGTCTACACCCAGGACTGAACACTAGTCGTTTAACATACCTCTGCTGGAATGATTCAATGTTTCAGGCATGCATCACCTGTAAGAAGAAATCATATTATATATGACTATGTCTTTCTCTTGTTCTTTTTTTTTGGAAGAAATTGTATTTAAAACTAACAATGAAGTTAATTTTCCCAAGTCAAAATTATTATTGTTGTTTCTTTGTAGTCGGTTACTAAATGGACATTTTTATTCATTTCAACATGATGTTGCCTTCATTTATCAAAAGAAAATGAAGTTGCTTTAAGACATGCTGATGCAACTGGTGGCAGCTTTTGGTAATTATAGCAACTAGATTGAAATAAGTTAAGTGATGTGAGGAATCAGTTTACCAGCCAGTTTTAACATGAGCCACCGTGTACCCACAGCATAGAGGTGTGTAAATAATGGTCTCTGTGTCTTGTAAACCATAAAACCAACATGTGTGTGTGTGTGTGTGTGTGTGTGAGTGATTTGCATGGTGTCATTCAATAGGCCTACTGGTAAATACAGGCTGATGTATGCAGGTTTCTCTGTAGAACTCATAAACTAACACGAATGTTTGCCAATTTACACATTAGCTTCTTTATTTTGTTCATTCATCTTATTTTCAAGCAAATCATGATCAAAAATGTCCATAATTAATAAAGATGTTTCAGAGACAAACCTTATTAGCAGCTCACACCTTCTTGTCCTCCAAGAAAGATATCACAAATCTGAATGTAAATGGCTTTTTTAACCTAACAGTTTACCCTTTTAAAATGTTTTCTCTCTCACACACACACACACACACAATTTTCCTCTCATCTCCCCGTGCTAACTTCATGTCAAAAGAAACCGGGGAAGATTGTGTTAAACGATCCCGCAGGTGACCTTTGACCTCAACATCTGACCCTGAGCCTGCAGTGTGAGAAAGGGTTGTGAGAGTGAAACGCAGACTGATGACACCCGGGTATCACAAGAGAGGGAGAAAACGATTGTTTTGTTGAGTTTGTTTTGAGGCCATCAGATATCCAATCCTGTGTGCAGGTGCACACATCACATCCTCTACAGCTTTACATCACATTCCATGCATTCCCTAAAAGCACTCTTTCCTCTTTGAGAAAGGAAAGAGGTTGAGAAATATATGGGTGTTTGTTAATGCACGTGAAAGACTAAAAATGGTGAGAATGCACATTTCATTTAGTAAGACTCTACAAACTGAAGCTGCAGGTCTTAGTGAACATGATTTTAGCAGTGAAAGAATAAAAATGTAACAATAAAAACCTGTTAAATGGTTAATGAAACTTTGCTATATATAATCTAATGAGATATTTCATTTATTTTTTTTAAGTAAAAGAGAACAAAAGTAAACAAGAATAAGTCATCTTATAATTTAGAGTGAAAACACAAACAGACATAATTTGGCATTCCCAGAATTCTCGGTTCACATCTGAAGGTTTTCACTGAAATGAAATCTTGAACAGCGAACGGTTCATGAGTGTTTTCTTATCAGTTATGTACTTTAGGGTTTTATTTGACATCTTATGCAGTTAAATTAATATTGTTGTTTTAGTGTTGTGCTTGGGTTACGATTATGGTGTGCAACTTTCTATAGAGTAGATTTGACCTCAGCTTATGGAAAAGCGACTTGTAATGACCTTTGATTCATTGACTCTTTTTAATATTTTTGTCAGTTTGTATGCATTTTTACAGTAGATTTAAGTTCAATCAATAAAACTCTGCTGCTACCAATTTGTTACGTTAACAACTACATCTTACAGCTATTTATTTAGCCGTTTGGAGTGCTTTAAGCATGTAAGGGTGTAATGGAGAACCTATGGTAGGTAAACAGAAGCTTGTTGATGTAGAGAGGCGCTCTAGTGGAACATACTTGTTTGGAAAGGAACCTAAACCTTTCCAAACAAACCTTTCCAGTGTTCCTGTGGCTCAGTGGTAGAGCATTGCGTCAGCAGCGCAAAAAGGTTGTGGGTTCGATTTCCAGGGAACACATACTGATTAAAAATGTATAACCTGAATGCAATTGTAAGTCGCTTTGGATAAAAGCGTCTGCTAAATACATTAATGTAAAAAATGTAAACCTCAAGTCATCAGCCATTGTTTTGTTGCAAACTGAATCCGTTGCAGAGGAAACATTTATCTTATAACAAATTACTGAATATATGACTGTGTCATTACAAGTGTATTACAGTGAGCAGTGCATGTACTACAAATAAATATGCCGACACTGGAACAATGAAAGTATTTTTAATTAATTTTGATATGTGAATAGTTAAGCCAGGCCCTTCTGTCATAGGACGGATCATTTTCATAGACCTGGTTTCAGTCTGACCAACTGTTATGTGCTCACGGGAACTCCAGTTCTCATTTTCATATAAATGAAAGACTTCAAAACTTTTTCTCTTGATTTGGAAATTAAAGCAAAAGCTGATAAAAAGGAAGGTATAAGCAGTAATGTTACTGCGCTCATGTGCATGTTGTGCAACGGTGTATGGCAGTCCTGCACGGTTAATGATCCTACATGCGGCTTCATGTCATGTCTCTCCTCACTACTGCCCACTGTGATCTGTTCCCGTGACAACCAGGTAGAAAAACACACAGGTCCACTCCCTCATTCTAGCGATGGATCTACCGATAAAATAGAAGTTTACAGGAATCATTTTACCGTCCTGCTACAGGAACTCAAACACATCCAAATAAAAGCAGATACAATCATCAATAGAACAAATGGATGGAAAAAGAAGAAAGTTGCACAAATGTGTACATTGTTTCTGTTCACTAAGCATGATAATAATGCTTTAAGGGATTTCTGTGTATTTTCTTGAACAAAGCAAAAGAGGAAAGCATTTGATTTTATCGTATATTTGAGTGCACGCTTTCTGCAGTGAGCAAATAAAAAAGAAAACCAATGTCTAAAAAATCATTGTAGATCAAATTGAGTGAGTTTGATCAATTTGAGTTAATACTGACCCATACAAAACAGTTATAGAGTAATATTTCTGTAACAACAGTGTATGTTCTGCCATATGCATAATGATATAAAATATGTTTAATGATAAAGACCGTTCTACAGAGATGTAACAAATATGATTTATTAAGTAATATAGGTCATAACTTATAAAGTACAGATATATAAAAGTTACACATCTTTTCCACATGATAATTACTGGTAATGCATTATTTTTAATTCCTATTCAATTTGAGCATGATTTGGTGTTTGTAAAACCATTTTTAAATAACTATTGAATTATGTGTAAAAAAAAAATTACAATTGTTTAAAATCTCAAATCTGATTGTTTATTCATTGTTTTAAAACAATTACTTTGTAAACATTTATTTTTCAGTCTTTTGTAGTCAGTTAATACAGAACTGCTTGAATGGGAAGGCTGGTGTAATTATGTAAACGGTAAGTACATCACAGGGAAATTCAAAGAATACTTGTTTTCACTGCTGTAAATATCCTGAAGTCCTCTATTTGCATCTTCCACGTTCAAGTGCACTGAAAGAGGATGATTAGTGCTGGTGTGAGTCTGTCTCTGTGTGGCTGAGAGAGGATTCACATTCACACGCAGCAGGAACAATCCAGTGAGACGCGATCAAAATGTGTAATGACGCTTTGCACTTTTCTGTTCACATTAGAGTTTTACCGTGAGGGACAGCGGCATTAGTTGCTGGGGGTCAAGCGTTCTGCTTGGTTAAAGACCCTTGTTGTAGGTAAGGACCTTGCACTCTGTTGCAGCAGCGATCTCCGGCTCGAGCTCGGACACGTGGATCTGAGAGACAGGAAACAGGTGTGGTCAAAACATGACAAATACACACAAATAACCTTATACGTGGACAGCATTTAAAGCTTCATTAACCTCTAACTATAAGGTTCATGTAATTTAGCTTTAGTGCTAACAGAAGTGCAAGGAAAAGATGGTGACATAAAATATCCTCGTACATGATTCTCTGTTTTGATCACGGAGTGTTTTTATTTTTATACTGACATTAAGATTCAGATCTTTTGGCTACAGCGACATAACCATTCACAGTAATCATTAAGTCATTAAGATGATGTTTAAAATGTTTCATCAAATGAGAATTAAAAGTGTGCCATGTCTTTCCAGCCTCGAGCATTTTTCACAGTCAAAACTGACACTTCAGCCATCATAGAAAGCTAAACTGAAGCAGCGAGCGCTGGTAAATATCCAAAGCGGGGCCAAAACTTGCAATATTTTGCTCAGAAACAGATGGCGATGAGTGTGTGAGTGTGTGAGGCAGAATCTGAAACAGACATCCTGTGGGGTGTGAAAAGGTGGGGGGGGACAGAAGTGGAGTTTTTTGGGAGCGTTCGTCTGGAACCCTCGGAAAAGTGTAAAGAGGGAGCGAGAGAGTGAGAGGAGAGGAGGAGGGGAGGGGTGGGAGAGGAATAGAAGTAGTTGGCAGCACATATGTCTGCAGTTCAGTAACCATATGGATTAACAGCTTAATAAACACCATTTTAAACCATAACCGTCTTCACGGCAGACAAAGAGAAGGGGACGGAGAGAAAGTGCGAGCGGATGGAGGGAGGCGTGTGCGAGTGCTCACCTGACTGTTTTGGGGGAACAGGCCGATGGCAACAGGCAGCGCTAGGCCGAACGCGCACAGACACACCATGCTGTGAACAGACAGCCTGAGACGAGGGTGCTTCTGCAGCAGAGGGAGCCTAACGGAAAACACCCACAAAAATACATACGTTATTGGCAAGACAGTAAGCATTTTTGTTATTAAAGGCGCTCGCTGACACTTTCAAACTGCTGTGCGTGATTGCTCCCTGACACCTCCCCCTCCCTCCCTGGCCGCAGTGCGTGTGGGGGGTTGTGGGATAGCGTGCTCTGCAGGAGTCCTCCAGAGTAGTCCTGCTTTAATGAAGGCAGAGACTGCCTAATGATGACTTCATCAACACATACGCATGATGAGCTTTAATTGGCCACCAGAAACTCTCTCTCTGTGTGTATATGTGTATGTTTGGGAGAGGATCGGAACGATCAAAGTATGTTAAAGACCTTTTATCGTGTCCATCAACTGCTCTAAATAAAACACACTCATCCGTCACTCTCCTGTGAAGAGGTCAACGCTGAACTGAAGTGACATGTAGTAAACAGCAGGGTTGCCTTTAAACGAAATGTATCCTATGATATTACGGATGCACAATATTTATTTTCATGTTATGATCAATAGCCAAAAAATAAAAAACAAGATTTACTAAAGTCGAAAATCCCTTTACATGTAGTTCGCTAAAGATTACATATAAAAGTGTTATTAAATTAAAGAAGTTAAAATACGTTATAATATTTGCAGATTGATTGTTGCATCTGAAATTGGTTGTTTGTCGTGTACTTTAATGCATTAAAGATGCACCAATAAATGGATAAGTATTATAATATTATATTTACAATTATTCATGAGAACAATTAATTATAAGGTATATTTAATTACATTAAAAATAGTTTTATATTGCACCATATATATATATATATATATATATAGTGCAACAAATGTTTATATTACACTGAAACAAAATTATACTACATTTGTTTAAAGTAAGTAGTTGCAAACTATTTATTTTAGGTACATTTAAATAAATAAAAAGTTAAAAGTTAGTCAACTAAATTAGTTTATTTAAATGTAGCTAAAATATTTTGATCACAACCACTTACCTTTAAATGTTTTTTGTTAAGGCAATTCATATTTATTTTTCCAGTGTACAAAAACAGTGTTTTTCCAGTGTTTTTATCTTAACACAGTACAGATGATTACACAACATATTATCAGTACCTATAGCAATAACATCTCAAATAAGTGTTTTGTTAAATTTCAATCAGCTATAAGCATCATAGTTATATTTGCTTGGTTATGTCTAAAGCTATGTCTAGATTATTTAATGTAACACTGCTGCATCTTGCAAGACAGTCTGAAACCATTTTCATACTTTAATGTAAAAACACCATCACTAACTGTTTAGCAAAGCAGCTTTCTTCATTTTCGGACACAGCAAGAGAGACAGGTGAAAGGTTTAAGCACCACAAATATATCACACAGACTCCTCTCAGCGCTCTAATTAATCAAGGATAGCCCCACCCTCAAATCAGTGACCCTCCTACAGCCCTGTTCTTGCTCCATTGAGAGCCAGTGAGGGCGAGCTGACAGGCAGCATAGCAGAGGACAACTCACCATTTACTGCCGCTCACACACAGACACACACACACACATAGGCACACACACCTGCAAATCAAGAGCAGGAAGAATTTGAGGAGGTTGCGACATAGATTAGCAGTTGTGAAATTCTGGTGAAGAGTCGATCCCACTCCTCTACAGAAAAGCGCATTTTTCATTTTAGAATTTGATATAAAAGGAGTGAAAAGAGCGAAATGTTTGAAAAAAGTTATCCTTCAAAGAGATACTCCACCCCAAAATGATTATTTTGTTATTTTTCACTTACCCCCCATGTCGTTTCAAACCCGTTAAAGCTTTGTTCGTCTTCGGAAAACAATTTAGGATATTTTGGAGGAAAACCGGGAGGCTTGTGACAGTCTCATTGACTGCCAAGTAAATTACACTGTCAAGGTCCAGAAAAGTATGAAAAACTTCACCAGGATACTCCATCTGATGGCAGCTTTTACAGTGAAAAATGACAAAATGATCATTTTGGGGTGGAGTATCCCTTAAAACCGCTTTCTAAACTAAAGTAGAAATAAAATCAGATTTTGAAGGTTGTCTTTTGGTCTCCAATGCCACAAATACTGCAGACATGACATCTCCGGTCTGGCTAGACAGACATTATAGGAATAGTTTAAAAACTAATATTGTCAAAAAAAAAATTCCTCAGTGAACCACAAAAGGAGACGGTTTAAACATATTAGGATCGGTGAGATTAGTTCATGTTTTTGAAAGAGGTCTCTCACCAAGGCTGCATCTATTTACAGTAAAACAGTAATATTGTTAAAACCTATGACATTTTAAATAACTGTTTACTATATTTTAAAATGACATTTATTCCTGTGATTGCATATCTGAATTTTCAGATTATTACTCAGTGTCACATTAGCCTTCAGAAATGGCAAATGTCTTTACTGTCACTTTTGATCAATTTAATGCTTCCTTGCTGAATAAAATTAGTAATTGCTTTCAAAGAAAAAAAATCTTACTGGCCCCTTTAAATTGTGGCACATTTAGTAAAAGGTTGACATTAGTCCATGTGATCTGTGCACTTTATTTTTAGTATTTTGTAGTCATACGATTTCTGTAAGGAAAAGGCTGAAATTTAAGCTATGATTCACTGATAGATCTCATAACCAATCATTGGGTGCCACCATTTAATTCTAAGCATAGTAAAGTTGTAGAAGTTCAGAAAACACTGAATATAGCATATTGTATGGGCAACTATATACACCACTGTCATATTTTGAGAATTTGGTACATTTTAAGGTTATATGACTGAAACATAAAAAGTTGTGATCACATCAAATATACCAGGTGTACATTAGTGTGATTTCTGAGATAAACTGTGTGATGTTGCAGTAAAAATAACTCAAGTCTGAAATGTCAAATTCACAAACACTCCTCTGACCTCTCCAGCATGGCCATTATTAAAGGTGGCAGCAGGAGAACAGGCATGGGCAGCACAACACGAGTCAGGGATGTCTCCATCAGAGCCTGAACAAAAAGACATTTATCAGACCAGAACTCACAATAGGACTGCACAAAACCTGCCAGTAACCTTTCACCTCACATAAGCAAAAGGATCCACACTCACATGCCTGGCAGCCAGCTTTGAGGTGCCCACCACATTGCCTTTGTCGTCCAGTACGCTGATGCCCTCTGACAGCTCAGTGTGGCGCATCAGCAAAACATTACACACGTTGGCACTTGCTAAATTAAGGGAAAGCTGCAGTTAGAAAACAGGACTTGATCACAAACACAATTCCATCTGACGCGTAGCTATTTGGATCCAGTGAGAGAGAATCATGTGAATTGGATTCAAGAAACGTAAATAGCAGTCAATGTGCTCAATGCATTTGGGGTATAAGCGGTGCTATTTTATATCTAAACCATCAACCAGGCCAGAAATGTCAAACATACAGGATTATCAGTAGCACTTTATTTTACAGTCCTGTTCTGCATGTACATACTATGTACAATAACTGTGTAATAACTAGGTACTAACCCTTAACATGCCCCTAACCCATGTAAAAGTGCAACCGGATTATCAACTGAAATTAGAAGAAAGCCTACTAAAAAGTTAGTAATATGATGCGTCATGCCAAGGGTAAGTTGAATCATTGGGGAAGACGCTAACAATTTCCATTTCAAATAAAAATATGAATAAAGGTATCTCAAAAATTTGAATATGGTGAAAAGTTTCCTGTAACTTATTTCAAAAAGAGAAACTTTCATATATTTTAGATTCATTACATGTAAAACACTTCAAAAGTGTTTTTGTTTTAATTTTGATGATTAGAGCTTACAGCTAATGAAAGTCAAAAATCATTATCTCAAAATATTACAATATTTACATTTGAGTTTCAATAAATGACAATTCATACAGTATAAATTGTGGATATCTCTTGGAACCACAATAACGGGGGCACTGCTGACTTGGCAATGGCCCAGAAGACGATCATTGACACCCTGCATAAAGAGGTAAGTCACAGAGGGTCATTACTGAAAGGGGTGGCTGTTCAAGGAGTGCTGTATCAAAGCATATTAAATGCAAAGTTGACTGGAAGGAAGAAATCGGGTAGGAAAATGTGCACAAGCAACCGGGATGACCGCAAGCTTGAGAATACTGTCAAGAAAAGCCGATTCAAACACTTGGGAGAGCTTCACAAGGAGTGAACTGAAGCTGGAGTCAGTGCATCAAGAGTCACCACGCTCAGACATCTTCAGGAAAAGAGTTACCAAGCACTTCTGAAACAGAAACATAGTCAGAAGCATCTTACCTGGGCTGTGGAGAAAAAATAACTGGACTGTTGCTCAGTGGTCCAAAGTCCTCTTTTCAGATTAAAGTAAATTTTGACATGCAAATAGTTTTTATCATAACATTTTTTAATAACATATGTGTTCACGTCACAAAACATATAGACAGTTTGCTAGATGGTGGGTGACACATCTTACTGCAATCTCCAATTAAAAATACTACGGAATGAACAGAATACAATAGTAATAACCCGTCAGAGTCCCCGCCTGTGGATATTAAAATAAAAACAATCAAAACTGGAAAACATTCTTGATCTGTAATGTCGGCGCTAAGAGGGGTTAACTGGATGTAAAACAAATAGTTTAATACGGTCATGTCAAAGTGCACACGTGAATTACAAGCGGAAAAATGATTAGAATAATGATTTACTTCCTGGCATTATCATCTGTGGCATGTGGTGAGATTGGTGTGGGTGTGTGTGAAAGAGAGAAACAGAGAAATAAAGAGAGCCTGAAGCATTTTTAATTTACAGGCCTTGTGTTGTGAGTTATCAGTGTTCGGTGCTGCGGTGTTGTGGGGCTGAGTTAATTGGCTGAGTAAATAGCTATTCACCTCTGAGGGGTTCAGACCCAGGCCAATTAAACACACACACACACACACACACACACACACACTCAAAAATGGAGAACAAAGACATAAACAAACGCATACTAAATTTTATATGAAAGAGGTCCTGCTTTAGTTCGCCCATGGAGGCAAAAACTATTATGAAAATATCTTTATAAAGGTGATAATTTCAAGATGTCATTTTGAGGTTAATAAAAAATAGCATTTACTTAAAATGTATATAAAGGGTAATAATGCAAAATAAAATCAAAGGCAAATTTGAAACACTTTGTCTCCACTGCGTTCCATTGGCTGCATTTAATTAATTTTTATAACTAAACACTAAAAAAACAACATCAACAACAACATGGCGGCCTGGAGACAGGGAACTCAGTGCTAACACAGAGAGCACTTTAGGCCTAATTAACCAATTAGAGAGCGGCAGCCGAGAGCTAACAAGGTCCCGTTACCCCTGCCCAGAGAGGTGAGGGGGAACTTGCTGATTTAATTAAAGGGGTGGAGTGGGGGACAAAAACAATTTAATTACAGCCAAGCATCCCCAAGGCATTGTGGGACAGTCTCCCTCAGCCCCTCTGGACCTGTTTGAGCCTCAGAACGCTAATGGAACACTGAGATAACATTTCAGCAGCAGCCCCTCTGACAACAGGATCAGTCAAAACACAACGCGCTAATACACTACAATAAACAAACGCTTGCGGTTTAATGAAAGTCTGAACAAATGCTCATTTAGAAATGACGTGTCATTACAAATGCAAAGACGTGAGCTTTCAGACAGCAAAAGAGCTGACTGAAAACTGTAAGCATTAATTAATATCGTGCATTACTCAATCATTTTAAGCTTTAATAATTAGCAATTTAGCAAGACTGCATGACAGGATGCTTGATTTCTGTCATAAACACAACAGGGTGGATTAAGCGGTGCATGCCAGAAAATCTACACATACATAAACATGCTCTCTCACACACACACACACACACACACACACACAAGCACATACCAACAGCAGGGAACGGGATGAACCTCTGGACCAGGATTCTTGTAGCTGGACTGAAATGCTCAGCTCTTTTAATAAGAAGATTCAGCCCCACCTGTGCACACAGTCAATTACAGTGAATTTATTTAAAAGAAAAGTATAAAAAAATACAATTTATTTCAAAGATATTAATATTTTTATTCAGAAAGGACACATGAAATGACCAATGTTACAAGGATTTATATTTCAAATAAATGCTGTTCTTTCAAACTTTCTAGTAAAAATCCTGAAAAAGTTTCACACATATTTCCACACAAATGAATAAGCAGCACTGTTTTCAACATTGAAAACCAAAAAAAATGATTGAGCACAAAATCAGCATATTAGAATAATTTCTGAATGACAGATTAAAGCCACACGTATGCACACACACACACACACACACACACACACAGTCACATAATAAACACTGGAGTAATGGCTACTGAAAATTCTGCTATATAAATTAGATTTTAAAATATAAATAGTTTTTTTTCAATCGTAATATTTCACGCTATTAATTTAATGTTTTACTGCATTTTTATCAAATAAATGCATAAACTTTTACTGACTTCAAACAGTAGTGTGTATATTGTTTATTATAATACTTAATTTTTTTATTAAATATTTTTCATCATTTTTTTCTTTAATTTATAAGAATGTAGACCAGACAGGAAAATAGATGAAAAGAGGGAGGAGATTTGAACTGTGTGTCCATGAGCGCAGCACGTGTAGAGCGCTCACATTACCCCCCGTGCCTCAGCTCTGACTTTATATTACACCAATCTGTCCTTTATTTAGAGAGTGACATCTCTCATAATCATAGAGCATGACAGTTCCATGTTTATGAGATCTGTCTTTAAATTCACCTCAAATGAGAACCGGTTGCTAACCTACTGCAACAATGAAATATTGAATTGATCTAATATAATAACTTTAACCCCTTAAGTAAAATGTTATGGAGACAATACACATTGGTTTTCATAGTGACCTTAAAACATGTAAGTGCCAGTGGGATTCATGACAGGCTAAGCTAAGTTGTTTCTCATCTTGCTTTGTGAGTCTCTGGTCATCTGAGCTCCAGTTAAAGGCTCGTCTAACAAACATCTGAGAATCAAACCCTTTCACATCCCTTCCCTTCCCAGCAGGGGTCTTCAGAGGGATTGTAGTTTTAATTAGTGCCCCCCCTCCCTTATTTCTCACAGGCATGGGGCCATTTGTAGTTGTTGTCACCATGGTTCTGCTTGTCATGCCCCTGGGCATCAAACTGCCGCCCAGCAGGGCAGCTAATTGGCTCTAGAGGACACAGGGGGCGTGACTAGAAGGATATGCAATTCAGCGATGTGAAATACAGCAAAGGACTCTGTGTGCCTATGTGATGCTACCAGCCTCCATCAGTTTCTTATTAAAATGTAGTCACGTAATACTAGAAAAGTCATGAAAAAATATTTTCTCTGTTAGCGTGAAATGCAATTCAAAACTTAAGGACAAAAATTATTATTTCTACACATCAAATTACATAATACAGTTATGTGCATGAATGTGAACTCACTGCAATAGTAACGGCACTGCTGACTGCACCGAGGTAACCCTGGAAAAACGTTGACATCGGGCGTGGGCTGAAAACATTAAAATGCATAAATTAATAGAATATGGCATTTCTGGCAACACTTCCTATGGAGCTTGTACATATTATGCTTTCTAAGCACATTCTTATTCATTATAATGCATGCATCGTATCTTATAAAAGAAGGGCAACACTTTACAATAAGGTCTTATTTGGAACAAGTATTGTTCGTTGTTATTTAAAGTTTACTAATGTTAACAAATTCAACATTGTACAGTGTTACAAAAATAACATGTATCATGAATCGCAACATTTATATATAACATATCATTTTGTTTTAACTTTTTAGAATATCATTATATAGCATAACACATTATATCCTCTAAAGTTACAATAGATGATATTTCCCACAGTTATAATGTTTTATACAGTATAATGTATACGTCTCTCATCTTGACATTGTTAATCTGCACAGTATCTTACTGTACTTTAGAAGTGCTCTTTTATTATAAAAATATAAATAAGTCTTCTTGTAAATATCCAAAATGCTGTACAATATGCTCATAACATGTATAAATGGTCACTGTCTGCTCAAGATATCCTGAAAGGGTTATATGATACATCTGCTTTCAACATTTGTATTGTAATTTCAAGAAAACCTTATTGAGTAATAAAATGGTTTCCAATGAGTGTAAACTAGCTCACACTGAAATTAACATTAACTATGAAAATTATAATCCATTATAATTCAAGGGGATAAAACACGGTGTTCATTGCATGTTATACATAATCATACTCTTAAAAGTTATAACCATAAATAGGCAAGTATTACAATGTATTAAAACGATTATTCGTGAGATTATACAATCTTCATACAGCATTATGAATGCATTATAATGACTACATTTGATGCTGATGGCGATGCTGAAATCATGTGACCGTGGAATAGATTGTTTATAGCCTACGTTTAGCTTTTTAATTCTGATTATTGTATTCATAAAATAGTTAATCTGTAAAGATTATCATGATAAACAAAATGTGTAAAAATCATGCTTTTTTGTTGTTCACGATCACAGCCTTTTGGGTTTTTGGAAACTCATCAATTTTAGAATATATGAGAACATAAAATATGCCATGCCTTATATACTGGACAAAATTATATATCGCACCTTAGATGCATTACGGTTGCAGTAGTTGACACAGGCATTGTGGCTCTGGTTCAGCCACTGTGGGAAAGACAGTGAGACTGTGAGTTCATCGTAAACAGAGCTTAGATTGACTTTTCATCTGGAAAGACCAGAAAAACACATACCTGCCAGAAGATGGTGGAAGCAAATGTCTGATTGGGTAAAAGGAGGCCTACAACCTACAAATGTAGGCATAAGAAGTGATTTAAAGTTTACATCTGATGATCCAGACAAGGGAAAGTTGGTATAGAGAACATTTCACAATGACCTACCACAGGAGTACCAAAGGGAACAAAACCTGAAAGGAAAAGGAGATGATTTCAGGAGAAAACGAACCCTTGATCCAATAATAAAATCACACCAAGACTGTAATTTTGACATTCGAATAGGCTCAGGCCACAGAAGTACATTTCATATCATGTTTGGTTTAATGATCAGGATTATAGACTCTCATATGACATTATTACTGACCTTTAACACATTAATAAATTCATCATTACTCATAAAAGATAGCATGGTTCAGAGGCAGCCATCATAATTGTCAGGTAGGTCTCTCTCGGTCTGTTCTCTCTTTAAATAGTGGTGTTAACAGAAGACTAAAATACTCCTATTTCTGAGTGGCCCAACAACACTTCCAGACAGCAGGAGGGAGAGGGTTTAATCAGAGCCCAGCTGAGTGTGACCTTTGCCAACAGATCGGTCCAGAGAGACCCCCTACCACCTAACTCCAGTCTCCAGAGCTGGTAACAAGCAGAACACTGCCTACCACCCATGACACAGACACACACACAGAAAACACACTCACACCCTTACCTGACATGCGAAAGGGCATGGGGATCTTCTCTCCTGTGTCTGGATGGATGATGGCCTGAGGACATAATGAACCACAGACAGCAGACAGGAAACGAGAGAGAAGAAGAGGTGAGAGCGAGCTGATGGGAGAATTACCATGCTGAGGATAGCCGT
The DNA here is from genome assembly GCA_027564155.1 of Gymnocypris eckloni scoliostomus. Lineage (NCBI taxonomy): Eukaryota > Metazoa > Chordata > Actinopteri > Cypriniformes > Cyprinidae > Gymnocypris > Gymnocypris eckloni. The sequence goes on from CM050429.1 coordinate 13,336,390, forward strand.
AACTCTCCTCATTACACCACTATACAGAACTACAGCTTGTGAGAGCGTGTCACACTGCGCATGAAGATGTTGAGTGATTTGAGCAGGTTCTTTCAAAGCAACCTGTAACAGGCTTTCAGCGCTGTTCACACTCACCTGTTTAATCTTCTGTGCCTCCCAAAGCTATAGCGAAAAACAGAGAAACATGCAAAAGAGAGAAAGTATTACATCCTCACGTTGATTTTGTTTTGTAACCAAGAAAACCAGGAAGCTCTTTGCACAACACATGTGAATTTGAAATTTGATTGGCTGATGTTTGTTCCTCTACTCACATAGCTATATTACTCACATTACCTTTAATACACTCTTTATGGACATCTGTGGTTTCATAGAGAACCTTTAACATCAATGGAATCTTTCCATTCCAAAAATAGTCATTTTAAAAACTGTTCCCTGAAAGGTGCTTTGGTGAACCAAAAATGGGTCCCCTATATGGGATAAATGTGTAGCAAACATGACATAATGGGGTTTCCAAATGACCTTTTAATGGGCCCCAAACCTACCTGTACATTAGTCACATCTGGAGGCAGAGTCCCGTTTTTGAACTGATCCAAGAGTTTCATACATTCATTTAAATGTTTCTAAAAAAAAAATGAAAACAGCATTCACATACAAAATTATTTGAGGTTTACATTTCAGAAGACTTTCGCTTACCTCTGATACAAAGAGTGTGCGAGGGTCGATCACATTCAGGAAGTGTCTTAGTCTGCCGTAAAATGAACCCTGAAAGTACAGCTAAACTTTAAGAAATAGAACAAAATGTACTCCATTATCATGTAGGGAATTAAACAACACTCTCAGACATTCATAACATTGTACAGTTTGGTGAATTTGTGGCTAATTTGTCTGCATCTCAATTAAATGCTTGAAGATTGTTTATAGTTTTCTATCATTAAAGGTGTAGCAAATTGAGAGAAAGCAGCAAAGGAAAGGAGATCACCAGAAGGGGTAATTCCTTGGAGGATATTAATTCCACCTTAATTCTATAGATAATATAAGTTAAATAAGTTTATAATTTTATTTGCCAAACATCTAGTCTAGTGTACCTGATTTGTTGAGAAGGTTCATTGTTTTATGTAAAACATGCAATAGAAGTAAATACAGATTAAGTGGGACAAGAAGTGAAGTGAGACATTTAATTTTGTATTTAATGTCTTCGTTTTTTACTCTATATATAGTGTAGGGGAGATTTTTAACTGTTTAAAATGGCATCGTGTGGTTTGGAATCATATCATTTGGTATCACTTTAAAAAAAAATTAAGCTAGATATTTGTCTTAGTTGATTTATAACTAAATTAACTTCACTTATAGGCCTAGTTGTTGCTTAATGATATACTCGTTACTTTATTTTTGTCCGTGCAAATGATGATTTCCACCTATATCCAATCAATTAAAAAAATACTAAGTAACTTCTTGTCTTGGAGGCAGGTCTGTGTGGAACAAGAACAGTTCAGTTCTGTGATTAATAATCATGATTATGAATCATATGTTCAAAATTTCCGTAAATGATTCGCCAAATGATTTCTGAGGTTCCAGAAACGTTCTCCAGACGTGGGAGTCAGCTGCTGATGCAGACTCTGACACCAGGGCCAAACCAGTTGTTTTCACGCGCCAGGTGTGTCCGCCTCATTATGTGCGCACACCAACTGTCTGCTGGCTGATCTGTAGACCTAAACAATTCTTCCAACGCAATTAAAATGTTCAAATGTGTGTGTGTGCAAGGAGGAATGCAAGATTATAAAGCAGCACGCAACACATTCTCTGTTTATCACGTCTAACAGACGGTCCTTTACATGTATGAAGGACGGTACGGCTGGAGCAATAACAGCAGATGTGAATCACCTGTATTAAATAAATAAATGAAGGAATAAATAAATTGCATCTTCCCCTGAGGTTAAAGTTATTGAGTCACTAATGCATACAAAATGGTTTAAATAGTTTTTTTGTCACAGTGAATGTTCCAGTTTCCACATGTTTTAATAGAGAACGTTGTTAATGAACTAGCTTTGGCACAAACTAGTTTATAAATCAAGTTTTATCTTGATTCTGAACCTCTGAAATAATTAATTGAAGTGGTGCTAATTATAGGCGTCTATACTAAGTAACTGAACCCCTAAAGAATGTCAAAAATTGTTCTCAAAAGGTCTCTAAATATGTATTTTTCCACATACAAGTAACTATGTTTCAACAAACCACAAAAGTTAGATTAGATAGAAGTAACGTGATGACGTGACATTAACCATAACAACAGTAACTTAGGCCTACAGCGCTCGTTACAATCCACATTAAACTATTTATCAACATGTTTTGTTAAAATATATGTTAAAATATAACCCGTTCTCATGATTGTACATTAATGGAACATGTTTCTAATTCTATTTGGCGTAGCCTACTATTTATACGCAAAAATGGACTTTGGCGTGCATGATACGCAATTGGTAGGTTTAGCGGTGTGGGGTAGGTGCGTAGCGGTAGCCCCTTATATGTACGCCAAAATGCATATTGCACGCCAACAGCGTATCATATGCACGCAAAAAACACGTATTATATGCACGTCAAACACGTGCATATCGTAAGCACGCCAAAGTCAGCTTCTGCGTATAAATTGCACATAAAATACAAAATAACGTGCTATTGATACGCATTTTCGTGAGACCTGGGGGCTGTTTCATAAAACATGTTTACCAAAAAAGACAGGTTTATTTATGTTAGTCTGACTTATTGTCACTTGATTTGGTTCAAAATAAGTCGGACTAACTTAAATAAGCCTGGCTTATTGGGTAAACTTGTTTTATGAAACAGTCCCCTGGCTTCATACATCACGTTCTGGGTGTTAGTAAAGAGAATTATAACTTTTTTTCCCATTTAAGGATTAATAAAAAATGCTGACCCACCTTATTTTAGGCTATTTAGGCTATCACTATTGTATGTATGCCAATAATCTAAATCAAATGTGCTCGATTTATTCTAAGCAACATTAATACTTATCACATTTTGCAAAGCAGTTATGTCACCAACAGAGGTCACTGTTAATGCGACTTAAACGAGGAGTGAGGGCGGAAGAAGCAAACACTGCTGCGAACTGTTTTGGTTTTAGGAGAAAAGTAAACTGGAACCCTTTTGAGCAGCAAAAGCCGATTCCTCTCAAACAATTCAGCGGACATATTCTGTGTCCAAACCCGTCTGCAGTAAGCCTAGAGTAATCAACCAGATGCAAAAGCACAAGTCTCACATTCGTGTGCTGGGTCCGGCGGTTGTTTACCTGATCAAACCGAGACTCGCCGAGTCTAAACGGAGGGCACTCAGTCGATGCAGGCATGGCAGGTGTTCACTAATACACAGTGCAGTCTAATGAGGCGGTTTTACTGAGATCTCAAAGAGTTCCCTCAGAGTGGTCGAGTCATCGATATCGATGCATTTTGGGTAATGTCGTTTTCTAACAGGTCAAAGGATATGTGTGATTAATTCACTTTAAAGAGCAGCTTAAACATTAGCCATGAACGTCAGTGAATCCTTGTTTTTCTTTTATTAATACATTTTGTATTTCCTGCCGTCTTAGCCGCTTCATTTCAGTTTAGTCATTATGATGACCTTGTTACTGTACAGCAGGGGTGGCCAAACCTGCTCCTGGCCATCGACTGTCCTGCAAAGTTCAGCTCCAACTCTAATCAAACACACCTTTCTTTAATTTCAAGCGATCCTGAAGAGCTTAATTAGTTGCTTCAGGTGTGTTTGATTAGAGTTGGAGCTGAACTTTGCAGGACAGTCGATGGCCAGGAGCAGGTTTGGCCACCCCTGCTGTACAGTGTGATTTGTGCCATATTAATTCTGTTGTAAATTATGCTCTCCTATTAGTATGCTCTAAAAATATCAGAAGGACCTAATTCAGTGTGAGCAAATCTCAATCTATTTAGCACATTTGTTTGACTAATAGTGTGACTAAAAGCTAATTCTGTCATCTAATTATTACTGCGGCAAATATCATTTGGGTTTAGTTTGAAGCAAAAAAAAATTGAACAACTACATTTAATGCTCAATATACTAGTGTTGAAATAGTGGTTTACTTTTGAGACCCGTGCGAGCTTTGTCTTCACGTCAAATAAGGACAGAGATGCATCCCAAAGTGAAAAGTTTATTTTTTCTTTAGCAGAGATGCTTAAGAGCACACCAAAATACAATTGAACATCTCTCAGATGAGGCATTTGATAAAAAGAATACATCACAACCTCCAGTGGACACTCATGTTACTACACCCTGCACATCCAATCAAACTGCACCTCAGGGAAGCACTTCTAATATTCTGCACCCAAGACAAATGTTTCCACTGAACCGTCATGTCCGGTGCTTAAATGCTACTTGATACGTGAGGTTATTTAAGCCATTCTTATTTTGATTGTGACAGGAATCCACTGAAATTTACACCAAAGGAGGAAGAGTTGAGCCTATAGTGTTAAGAATGAGGATTCGGTTACCGATGCATTCCTACAACTTTAAAATAAACCCTCTGCAATTCTTTAAAAAAATATCTAACTTTTAAATGACCTCAAAAGAAGGAAAAAAAGACATTCCAGACTTCTAAAATATAAAATGAAATGTAGCATAGTAAACAAAGTTTTATTTGCAAGTTCCAGAGTTTGTACTACATAAAATGTAGCTTTGATTATCATCTTCACCATTAAAAGCATACAAATCTTCTTCTACACACACATCTCATGACATCTCATGATAACATTCAGCCAAGGGCACTTGAACACACCTTCTTACTAGGCAGCAGGCTGTGTGTGTGTGTGTGTGTTGGTGAATATAAACTGCAGTTCAACACAGTGGCAACCTAAGCGCATATTTCAGATTACATTCCATCTGTTTAGACCTAAAAAAGTATGAATCTCTTAATTTCTGCAAAAGCCTGGCCTTCACATCTATTGCTTTCTGTTACTACTGACCTTAATGATCACAATGTACACAAACAGCATTTAAAGGAAATGAGGAAATAAATGAACGGATTGTACAGACCTTCAAACCACCCAAAAGAAAAGGTGACAGAAGACCTGGCCACAAAGCAGAAAAACAAAACAATACAAAACATAAATAGATATTTGCATGATTAAAATGTAACACATTTTTGAAAGATTATAAACTTTTACATTAAGCCATAATAAATGAACATTCATTAATCCACCTTCAACAGTCCGAGCACACAAGTCCTTAAGTGCTTCTACTCAGAAATATGTTATCAATATATCTTGAGCTTTCTAGCAGGGACTAGAACTGAAACACCATGAATATCCTGTGTCTAGAGAATGATTAGTTTGTGCAGTGAATATGTGCGTTTGCCTACGTGCACTTCCTAAGAGGTTGAGAAAGAGCAGTTGTAAATGCCTCATTTGTGAGGTTTAAAAGTGCTGCGGCTTACGCCTCTATTACACATCTACATATAGTGCTACATTGAACACAGACAGTGGCAACACTGATGGTGGCGACATCATAGAAACACCAGAATTACGTTACAGTAACATTAACCGAGCCATTGTGGAATTGAGAATACTGTAACATTAATTTAGAGTAATTCATTTCTGGCATTTGCCGTTTTCATGGCTTTCGTTCTCTCTTCAGATCCATTTGTTCATCTCGATTCCTAACAGTCTTGTGAAAGTTTAACTTGAAACACTCCATTATTTTGTAATAACATTTTCAATCTAATTAAAAGTGATGAGTTCAGTGAGAACAGAACAGAGAAAATACTATATGATAAGGCAGCATTTGGCATTTTATCAGAGTGGCATATATGCAATGAATACAGTATATATCCCATTCATTACACCTGAAAGCACTGGCAGCGATGTATGTGCATTGGCTCAAGCAAAGGAAGGGAGAGGAAGGACACTGATCTAAGTACCGACGCGAGAAGGTCAGTTGGTGAGAACCCCTACCCTTAAGCTCTTAAGTAAAGTGCGGAAGACATGTAGGGAGGCACAAGCAGATTCCAAACTGGCTGATTCTGCTTTCTTTTCTATGTCTCACGCTCCGCTCTCGCACGCTTTCAAGTGATCTCAAACTCGCTCTTTTGTTCTCGGTTCAAGCAGCAGAATTTTACATGTCAGAAAAACATGATAGAAGAAACTAAATATAAATCGATGTTTTTCTTCGTGCATTAAAAACCATTCACACTAGCACTAGAAGACTGGTATTTCAGTCATGCCTTCCCTTCGATTGACAGGTGGGTTTGGTACATAGCTGGACTGGCGTGTGTCTTAGTGCCATGTCTAGTGAGTGAATGTCAGTTGACATGTTAAAATGGATCCTACCAGCTTTGAAGTTTAGCAGCAGAGTGCCGACCTTTAACCATCAAATGCAAACCTGCAGTGCATACGGACCCCGGTAGAGGCCCAGGTATTTTTGGACACACTTAAGAACATCAAATCTACACCCTCTCCTCCATGCCCATCACCTAGCGCCAGATAGCTCTCTAAATGTATGTGGTTGCTGTAGCAGTGCAGGGTTGTGACGTCCGCCCAGGATTCGTGGAGGCGTTTGTTGTATCATTTCATCTTGGAGCGGACCTGCAGCAGCGTGGGGGTCTGCTCCATGATGCGCACAAGAAGCGTGTCGATGTAATCCTCTAGATCTCTGATCACAACCTTCATCTTCTTTAGCTCTGTCTCGCGCTTCTCCAGCAGCGCCCCTCGCCTCTCGTACTCCTCCCGCTCCTGCCTGAGCTTAGTATCCCGCTGAATCAGCATATTGACCAGCTCGCTGTGGTTCAGGTGATAGTACGTGCCTCCTCCCTCCACTAGCAGCTAAAACAAGAGACAAGAGATTTACTTTACAAAAATACTTTATACTATTTTACAAAAAACACTTCTGGATTATGTTTGATTTGTGATCATGTTAATGAAATAATTATTATAAGTAGTGCTAGTAGTAACTGAATCCATAGAGGCTGATTTAATTTCATTTGTATTTAAACATGTTGATTTTAGTCAATTAAATTTACCAAAACAAATGTAATCTTAATGTTAATAAAGTATAAAAATATCCTGTCTGTGCATAATACAAACGTTTTCAACAGTAATAACTAAGAAATGCACCAAATCAGCGTATTAGAATGACTTCTGAAGGATCATGTGACACTGAAGACTGGAATAATGATGCTGAAAATTCAGCTTTGCATTGCAGTAATAAATTACATTTAAAAATGTAATAAAATAGAAAACCGTTAATTTAGGAAAATTGTTCTGCATTTAGAAGCCAATAAGGAGATCAAGTGCATGACACTTAAAAGCTGACTTGAAAGTGTATGAAGTGGAAGTTGACTAAATAAATGTAAATAAGATAAATGCTATCTGTTTCTTTCTCCAAAAGCAAATTCATTATCTACAAAGTGGACTGCTTTATACTCATGCAGTACCTTCTTGTCAGCAGCATCCTGGCCTGTTCGTCCTGAGTGGATGGTGGATTTAAGCTTCTCTAGTACTGTGCGACCCTCTGACCTTTTCTCATCAGGAGGTGTCAATGGCTTCACTGGATGTGGACTAAAAGACATAATGACACAGCAAGATTAGATGGGAAGACTGATATAAACAATGGTGACAGCTTCATATAATGAGTCAATTAATTTATTCACAATAGCACACCAGTTAAGACGTTTTCATGAAAATCCTTAGCTTTGAGAGAAAAGAGGTCTCAAGAACACAATAAATTCTACCTCTGTTCACCATCCTACAACCCCTTAGACAAGATGCATTAAAGATAAGAGTTAAAAAATATGCGACAAGCCCCTGAAATCATAGAAACTAAAATTTACTTAGGCAAGCTTCCTGTGGACTCAACAACACACACTCACAGCTCACTAGGTTAACACCTGCTAATTGAAGCGAGGCTCCCCCATCTCTACTGTAGGATCCACAAGAGAGTGTGAGCTTATGTGTGACTGTCCATGGAGAAATCAGGAGACATGCTGCTACCACAAACAAATTAACAAGAGAGAAGATGTGGATGAAGGGGAAGAGTCGCCTGCAACCCGAGAAAGTGAAGCGCATTGATGGCTGCATATAATAAGACATCCCAAAAGACACCGTGCCCAACCCCATAACACCATTTTCACAAGAAGTATACCTCACACCACATTTGCAAAACTGAAATCTGTAGTTATTGATACTGGCAAGATATCAATGGTAGATGTATGCTGAACCTCAGTTTGAGATGCTGTAGCCCTTATGTAGTCAACACCAAAATAATTTCTCTCATGGATGTACCATATATTTTTGGTCTTATGTGTATTAGCCAATAAATTGTACTTTTTAATGGTATCGATGCAATATATTTAAGCTAAATATAAATAATCGGTTATTAGCATTGGCCAAAATTTCCATGTTGGTTCAGCACTAATTTCTAGAGTAGGGCTGGGCGATATGAGCAAAAATTCATATCTCTATTTTTGGCTGATTTGCGGTATGCGGTATATATCTCTGTATTTTGTTTTTGGATTAAAAAAGAAAGTGAATGTTACCATGTAGGCATATATTGTGCAAAATATGGTTAAAATCACATAACATTCTAACATTGTGATCTAAAAACAAAAACAATGCTTTTAAAGCAGTTAAATTTAAACTAAAAATGAAAGTAAAAAAAATACAGACTAATTGAGTAAAAAGGCTATTTTGATTACCCCATTACAGTTAGTGCTATCATACAAATACACTTACTTGTAGGTTTAAAATTCTACACAAGTCACATTTATATTTTCCAACTACAAATGTTTCAGCAAAATGTATATTTTAGTCAGTGTTATTGCGCTCCTATTTCATTGAGCTCCGTCTGTTTGGCGTGCATGTGCACATTCTGAACCAAGTCTGTGAAGTTAAGCAGAGAATCGCAAAGCAAAAGCTCATGCACTTCTGACAGCAAAATTCACATATTTCCATGGCTTTCTAACATTTACAGATGGAGAATATACCTGTGAGATGCAAGTTATGCATTTAGGAAAAGAGCACATAGTATCTTTTATAGCCCTTCATATAAAGCTTGTCACATGTTTAGAACAAAGTGTATTATGCACTTTCTCCGCAGCAGTTCAGTCCGTGTCCTCCTCCCTATAGATATTATTTTTCGGATGTGCTCGTATCAAACTCGATATTAACGGTATTGCTTCATACCGTATCGCTTATAAAAATATATTGATATATCGTACAAACTCGATATACCGCCCAGCCTTATTCTAAAGTAGAAATTTTCTGTTTCAATAATTGCAGATTTGACCTTTAAACATCACATAAGGCAAACCGGTGATTTAAAAAAAAAAGACCAGTGCAAGATCAAGACCTTGAGGAATCAACCTCAGTCTCCCTTGACAACTACAACAAAGCTGGAGACCTCACCTGCTCTGATGATCAGATGTCTGTATTTTATCCTGGAGAAAAGGATTGTATGCTGTAGAATTCACAGCCTGCATAGTAGGAAGAGGAGCAGCAGGTTTTGGACGTGGCACCTCTGAGGTACGGGGAATTGTGGGGAAGGGGAATGGCTGGGGCAGCGCATTAGTGTTTACTGCTACATGTGGTGTTGAGGAAGCTACAGGTGAAAGGTCGATCAAAGATGGTGTAAAGTTAAGGCTATGATCATGCCTCGAAGCCAGCATTGACTGGCCGAAGGGTGAAGGGACTGATGGCTGGGGTAAAGTAGGCCATTTCACTGGAAATAAGTCAGGTGTCACAGAATGTTGTACAGCTTGAGTTGTCCAAAAATCAGTATTTATGTCTAGATTCTCGGTTTGTTTAGGATCTGGTTCCAGGTCATTATGAGTTTCTGCAGATTCAGGGTTTGCAACAGGACCTTTGCTAGTACTAAGAAGGTGCATTTCAGCTGGCTGGGGTACAAATATGTTTTTCAGGTCAGACTCTGTAATGACAAGGTCCGGAGTGATACTGGACGTTTGTTCTGACGAACAATCAGATACACACGCATTAGAATCAGCCAACTGGACTAAATGCAAGTTGTCCTCTGATACAATCCCAAAAGTTTCTATATAAAAGGATCCATCTTTTGGGCAGGTTTTACTCTCATCTACCAGACATGTGTCTGTATCTAACTGTGCAAGCTGAGCCTCAAGTTCTGCTATCATTTCTGAGGTAACAACAATTTGCGACATATCTTTGGGAAAGTTCTCAACAATATCCCTTGAAGTGTTGCACTGTAGCACTGGTTCATCAAAATCTGACTTTATCATGTTCTCAGATGAATTATTGAGTGAGGGGCTGATTTGGGGGAAAGGAATGCGTTTCTGTCAGGAGGTCCAATAAGGAATCATTTGGTAGAACATCCAGAGGAGATTCTTGTTTTGGTAATTCTTCTGGGGAAGGATTAATGCTTTCTGCTATGACCTCATCTTGATTACAACCCGTTTCTGATATGCCTTTTGCAGATATGTTATCTTGTTGCACAACTTTAGGGATATGGTTTGGCAAGGATTCAATTTTTGAAGCGTCTTCCTCAGAAAGATCATGTCTTGGTTTTACTTCCTGTGTGAGCTCTAAGCTAGGGGAAACTGGGAAATCCTGTTGAGTTACACAAGTAAGATAATGGTCTGAATCTGCACTCTTGTACATGCTGTGGAGAAGCACGCTACCAGGTGAGAGCACGGAGTTTAGATCTGATGCATCCTCGTCTGTCCCTGTTCTAATTCCAGTGGTGGAATGGAGATGTCCTACAGGAAGTGTCGGTCCATTAGAAGGCATTATTTCTTCCTCTTCACTTATGGTGCTGAGCTGACTTACCAGGTTATCTTTCTTAAATGGACTAGTTGGCAATTCACTGACTTCCTCTTGTTTGTCCTCATGCATGTCATTAGCTTTGGATTTTGAGAGTACTGGAAAGGAAGAGCCATCAATAAGGTTCTCAGAAACAAAGTCTTCAATTTCAGAACAGATATTTTTACTACGGACACCCTCTAAGAAACCATTTCCTGATTCATTCGGGAGCATGGTGTCCATAACTGCATCCGTTTTCTTTCCATTCTTCACTGGCAGAGGAGTTGATAGGGAACTCTGTCCTGATTGAACATTGAATACTAAAGGCTCAGTGGCTTCAACTAGGGACTTTCCACTTACAGACACATTTTGAATGAGTGAGGTATTTGATCCCCATAATTCTTCATCGGATTGTATTATATTACTTTGAATGATGTCAGACTGTGGAGAAAGACTGTGCTTAATAGACTGGTGGTCTAGGTATCCACCTAAGGAATCAGATATCACTTTTGACTGTTCCAGGGTGTCACCTGAGCTGTTGTCTCCACAGAATGGCATAGGATCTTCATGGAATGTCACAGACTTAATATCTTTAGCAAACTCTAGCATTTCAGGCTTCTGTGATGTTTCAGGACTCAAAGACACCCCCTCGGAGAACTCAAAAGAGATACTAGGAGGAAGTTCAACACTGTCTGTTTTTGATACTGATGGCTGCGTGACATTATGTTTGGTCTTTGGGTGGTCTTCAAGAGTTGTGTCATCAGCACTTTCTTTATTCTTGGAGTGAGGTGACAGTGCAGGATAAGGGCATGCAAGTGTATTCAGTTCAGAAAACTCTAAACTGGAATTTTCGGGCAAGGAGATTTCAGATGAATTGTGATCAAATTCAGTGAAGACATGCACCGCATGAGCAGTGAGGTCTGGCTTGTTAGAACTAGAGAGAATATAATTGACATCACTTCCTGAAACTTGAGGTGTGTCAGCAGCAGTTTCCTTAAATGTCTCTACAGTACTTGCTGAAGCAGTTCGCCCTAAATCAGTTGGGTAATTTGTATCCAACACCATTAAACCACCCAATGCACCTGAGGGCTCTTGATTATTTGTTTTCATGAGGAGAGAAGGGGGTGTAACCAAATTCGTTGTTTCATTGACATCTTCTGACTTCAATCTGTCCTTAGCAAAATGTTCAAAATCATACTTTTCTGTCGGCCCCTCGAAGTGAGAAATTAAAGGATCAAATGAGATATCCATTTGGAAAGGTCCTTTTTGGTTTCCAGTCTTTAGCAAATCTGGGGTGGCATTACCGTCAGACTGCAAGTGGGTTGAGCTAAAGAGAGAGGGCACATCAGGAGTTAAAGGAACAGAAGAATGAAGCTCCTGAATGAATGGATTCTGCTGTGTGTGTGGGAGGAACAGATTGGCGTCAAATAGGGGTGGGGGATAAGTGAAGGGATTCGTGTTTTTGTCAGCCATACTCTGTGAAGGGTCATTAAAGGTCAAGGGTACAATGGGACAGATTGCAGTGCACTTGAGTGTGACTGAGGAGACACCAGTGGGCTGTGAAAGGAAGGTATATAAAGTGCACACCATTAGTGACCGTGGCCTCCATTAAACCCATAATAACGGCGAGAAACACTGATGCCCATAAGCAATGACCAGTGACCTTCACCGTCCAAAATGTGAAATCCTTCAGACAAGAGAGAATATTGTCCCACAGCACTACATGAGTACTAATTGTGCACAATGCTATTTTAAACAAAAATAATAATAATACAAATTATAATTAAATAATATAACCCCAAAATAAGAAACACCAAAACAAATATATAAAGACAATTAAAAAGACTAGAACTTCTAAATAGAGGACATGTTGTGGTCGAAATACTATACTATCATATTTAGCAACATACATACTCTGGATAATATGCCTTTTTATATGTGATATATTGATGATATTTACGGTGAAATATACAGTATAAAATCAGAGCACACTAGGCTCAGGTAGATTCCCCAGAGTGCAATGACAAACATAGGTCATATGATAAATTCTCAATTTACTACTACAGTTTAACACATTTTGTGTCCTGTATCTTTTGCTGTTCAAAGAAATACCACTGCAGTAGTGCCTTGTCATGTGGCAGGTAGTATGACGTAAGATAATATTTCGAACACAGTGTCTAGATCTGCTCTACTGTGAGAAACGTAGAAATGCTGAGTTTGAAAGGTCATAACAGTCACCCAACTATATCAGAAAGAAAGGAGAGAGGCAGAAAAAAAGAAAGACCGAGCAAACAAGATAGACTTCTACAGAGTGACATGCCCATATAGTTAAGTTCACAAACAAAATCACTTTTTGCTTCAAGCAAGTAAACATAAGAGCATGTGATTGGTTGGGTGTTTGACATGTTCTAGTAACTGAACGTCAATGACATTTGTATGAATTCATTTGAATTGGATGTCGCAGAGATAATAAAAACATGCTAGAAGACATTTGCTTGGGAAAAGATTAACAATAGTTGTGAGCTAAACAGCATTGTAAATGGTGATTGTGAAAATAAAAAGTTTTTATGTTAGGCTTAATATGTATCCATTTAATAGGTCATTAGTCAAATATTTAGCCTGTTATGGGACATTTCATGGGTGAATAATAACTCAATCAGTATAGAATAGATTAGATTCTCTTTGGTCTATTTGTGTAAACACATTTATCTCACTTCCATCAGGATTTCAAGGGATGCAAATGATTGAATTAGCCATGCTATTTACAGAATTTTTGCTGTGTAATCCTACCATAAATCATGGTCTTAGCATTTAATTTTTTCATACTGAAGTTATCAAAAAGCAAATTCCAAAAGGTATTTTTGCATCTTTGACAGACGCAAAAATGGTGCATTTTGTAATGTCATTACAAACAAATGTAAGCAACTAAATACTGCCAAAAAGAGCTCTTTCTTAAGGCCATTAGCGAAATATACAGAAGATGGTCATTCCAATGAAGAACTTTACAGTTTATGATAACACAGTTTATAAAGGTAATTTTAAAGTCTGAGGTTTTTCTAATTTCAAAACCCAAGATACAAAAGGGCAATACTGGAAGAAAAAGTTGTAAGCTAGGCAATTTCACGTTCATAATCCAATGTGATTCATCTGCAATTATGAACGCGATATTGCCTAGCTTGTTAGTGAACTACAGCTTTTTGTATTAAATGCCGCTCCATCTGAAAGCAGATGATGACGATTTAGTGCCAATCATGGAACCGGCTTTACTGACGAGATGCGCATGAGAATCGCATCCGATTAATTGCACAACCCTACGTTTATCATCATATGTGTGCATGAATCAGTTGAGGCAGCATGAAGAGGTGATTCCCTGCTTTACAAAAACCCAAACCAAAGCTCTGAAAAAATAAAATAATTTGAACAGAGTGTGATCTACCATCACCCATGAAAAAAGAAAATATTTACCAAACAATGGACAGCATACACACCTACAACAGAAACAAGAATGCAGTTATACTGGTTTAGGTCAGTGACAGAATTAAACTGAGTGACTCCTCCCATTCATAGCGAACACAAACACTCCCACACACATTCAGATCCATCTGTCTTCAATGCAAATATAGCACTTGCTGATTAAAATGGAGAAATCAAACCTTGGTATTAAAAGGAGAACAAGTGTGAAAGAGGAAGGGAGAGAAAGAGAAAGTTAAAGGAAACAACTCAAGAGTTCCAGAAACAAGAATGCAGTTATACTGGTTTAGGTCAGTGACAGATTAAACCAGATCTATGGCTGCAAAACACACACACACACACACACACACACACGCTTCTATTTAGCATTTCTATCATAAAATCGGCTAAGATAAGTTTACCTGGGTTTACTGTGCGAGTCCTTGGAGCTGAACCATCCTTTATGTTTGACTTCTACAAGTGGTTGAGCACGTTCTGCTTCCTCTTTGTTAGCGATTGGTCCTTTCCCAGACGAATCACCTTTCCCATGTGAGAAGAGACCCCGCCTTTTCTTGTTCCGAGTCTCTGTCTCTCCAGCAGGTATCACTGTTTCCATATCCACCTCATCTGTAACTCTTCCAGCTTGCTCTAATGCTGCTACGATGGCGGCTTTTTCTTCCTCTCCAGGTTTATCGAAGGACCAGCGACGGCCATCCACAGGGCCACCGCTCTGCTGGTCTTCCCCACGGCGAGAGAGGTTCTGCAGGGAGAGGGAGAGAGAGCCCTTCTGAAGCACCCCGAGGGCTGGGAGCAGGGGCTCTGGCCTTGGCTTTGACTGGGACTTGGGACTTGGCTGTGTCTCTTGGGATTTCGGCTGAGTTGACTGGCTTTTCTGGGGCTTGGCTGGCAGCGTGGTTGCCTCTGTTTGACCGGACTGAGTTACTGGTTTGGTTGACTCTGGTTGAGGTTGCTGTAGTATGAGTGAAGGTGGGTGGTGAGTAAGAGGAGACGTTTCCACCGGATTCCCGTTCACCCACACCGAAGGAAGTAGAATAGAGGTGTCCTTCTCTGACGTCACAGAATGAGGCACTGGTAAGCTGATGTCGTACATCACATGTCTGACAGGAGACACCTGTGGTGAGGGAGCCACTGTGTTTTCTGAAAGCGAAAGAGCATTGTTGTTTTCTTACATTTGTGATTCAGATGTTGGTCCCACTTTATATTAGGTAGCAGGTTTAAGGGTGGGTTAAGGTGTAAGGGATGGGTCAGTAGTGTAATTATAAATGTAATAACAGAAAGTAATTACATGCAAGTATTTTTTAAAGCTGCAGTCCATAACTTTGCGTTCAAAATGTACAACATTTATATAATAAGCGAGTACACCATTTTCCAAACCATGTTTTTGGCTTTTCCTGAATCACTACGGTACACTTATAATAAGTGTTTATATTCTGACTATTTTAGACTGGTTCGGGTAGGTACCGCTGCGGAGTATTTTAGAGAGAATTTAACCTGCGTGATTCATCATAGACAAACAGACATGGAGAAGTAACTCCGGCTACAATTTTCGCATTTCTGTTTATTAACCGCTAGAGCGCAAAAGTTATGAACTGCAGCTTTAAGTACAATGTAAACACTTAAATGTACAAAATAAGTGCATTGTATCAAATTATTCATTTAAAAAGTACATAGTTAAGGCCACCTAATATAAAGTTAGATCTCAAATTTTTGTTCCATATTTTGACGTATATCCGAGTAAAACAAACCATCATAACCAGAGAGGTATGTAGTTTCACTGAAATGTTGAGTTATAACATTTTGATAAAAAATGATTACATTAAATAAATAAATAAAAAGGGTTGAATCTCCCTTTCATGCAGACCTAAGGAATGTTTTGGGTTCAATATAATTTAAGCTCAGTCAGTGGCACTTGAGACATAATATTGAATCTTCACTGTAACCTTGATTTATTTAATTATTTTAAGAAAATGAGGGATCAGTTTAAATTCGTTTTTAACTTGTTTCTCGAACTTTAAATCATGTAAATATGTTCAAGCAGACTCCAAAAATTAAATAATAAACTTGAATAAGCATATTAATAGCACTTTAATATGTGTATTATTTCAGCTGTAAAATGGTTTAAATCAACTTTTTTTCTTTCACTTTAGTGTTTTAGGATTTACAACATTACATTGTCATGACAGCAAAGTCATGACAGCAATTTTCTCCACACTAAAATCATGTTAACATACATTTAGTTTTGTTCCTCAACTATTGACACAGAAAGTATTCTAACGTTTATAGATTGACCCCATTTAATTCCATTGCAAAAACCTCACTATAACCCAGATTTTAGGTTTTAATTTTTTTAAAGAAAAGCAGTGAAATTCATTTTTGTGAAATGAGTTTAACTTGTACTGAACCCGGAATATATATTAATAAAATATATATATTTATACAGGTGCATCTCAATAAATTAGAATGTCATGGAAAAGTTCATTTATTTCAGTAATTCAACTCAAATTGTGAAACTCGTGTATTAAATAAATTCAATGCTCACAGACTGAAGTAGTTTAAGTCTTTGGTTCTTTAATTGTGATGATTTTGGCTCAAATTTCACAAAACCCCACCAATTCACTATCTCAACAAATTAGAATACTTTATAAGACTGATTAAAAAACTTTTAGTAATTGTTGGCCTTCTGGAAAGTATGTTCGTTTACTGTATTATGTACTCAATACTTGGTAGGGGCTTATTTTGCTTTAATCACTGCCTCATTTCGGCGTGGCATGGAGGTGATCAGTTTGTGGCACTGCTGAGGTGGTATGAAGCCCAGGTTTCTTTGACAGTGGCCTTCAGCTCATCTGCATTTTGTGGTCTAGTTTATCATTTTCCTCTTGACAATAGATTCTCGATGTGAGTTTGTTGGCCAGTCAAGCACACCAACACCATGGTCATTTAACCCACTTTTGGTGCTTTTGGCAGTGTGGGCAGGTGCCAAATCCTGCTGGAAAATAAAATCAGCTTCTTTAAAATGCTGGTCAGCAGAAGGACGCATGAAGTGCTCCATAATTCCTTGGTAAACGGGTGCAGTTACGTTGGTTTTCAAAAAACACAATGGACCAACACCAGCAGATGACATTGTACCCCAAATCATCACAGACTGTGTAAACTTAACACTGGACTTCAAGCAACTTGGGCTATGAGCTTCTCCACCCTTCCTCCAGACTCTAGGACCTTGGTTTCCAAATAAATACAAAACTTGTTCTCATCTGAAAAGAGGACTTTGGACCACTGGGCAACAGTCCAGTTCTTCTTCTCCTTAGCCCAGGTAAGACGCCTCTGACGACAACTGTAGCCAAATTCCTCGACACGTCTGTGTGTGGTGGCTCTTGATGCCTTGACCCCAGCCTCAGTCCATTCCTTGTGAAGTTCACCCAAATTCTTGAATCAGTTTTGCTTGACAATCCTCATAAGTCTTCGGGTCTCTCGATTGGTTGTGCATGTTTTTCTTCCACACTTTTTCCTTCCACTCAACTTTCTGTTAACATGCTTGGATACAGCACTCTGTGAACAGCCAGCTTCTTTGGCAATGAATGTTTGTGGCTTACTCTCCTTGTGAAGGGTGTCAATGATTGTCTTCTGGACAACTGTCAGATCAGCAGTCTTCCCCATGATTGTGTAGCCTAGTGAACCAAACTGAGAGACCATTTTGAAGGCTCAGGAAACCTTTGCAGGTGTTTTGAGTTGATTAGCTGATTGGCATGTCACCATATTCTAATTAGTTAAGATAGTGAATTGGTGGGTTTGTGTTAAATGTGAGACAAAATCATCACAATTAAAATAACCAAAGACTTAAACTACTTCAGTCTGTGTGCATTGAATTTATTTAATATACGAGTTTCACAATTTGAGTTGAATTACTGAAATAGATGGACTTTTCCACAACATTCTAATTTATTGAGATGCACCTGTATATAAAGTATTTTTTATATATATTATTAAAAAAGAAAAACACCCAGATTTTGCTGTGCATACCTGGACTGTCTGCAGTCAGGTTGCTGCTGTTACTCGGAGAGTTGGACAGATCTGAGACCACCACGCTGATACCTGCCGTCGGGCTGAGGCTGCCGCCCCGCGATGAAGACTCGCTGCTCTCAGAGCCCAGTGACGTGCTTGAACGCGTGTCTGAAGACTTCCTCAACCTCCCACGCAGGAAAAATTTCTCAGTGCTGCGTATTCACCAGGGACGATGGCGGAATCTTCTGCTGCGTTCTCTGAGCTTGTCGAAAGTAGAACGAGGTTTGTCTTTTATGGAAAGGTCATACATGCTGGCCGTCAGGTTGTGCCGAGTGAACTGCACGGTCAACTGAAGCTCACCTCGTTCTTTCTCCTTTTTGCCAGTTTTCGAATACAGACGGTACCACCTATGAACAATAATGAGTTAAGAAAACTGTGTTAAACGGATGCACAAATGAAAGTAAGCAGAACTTCATCTTCTAACTCTTTATAGCAGGGGTCACGAACTTGGTCCTTGAGTACCGCTGTCCTGCAGTTTAGCTCCAACCCTAATAAAAGAAAACCCTGAAGCAGCTAATCAAGGTCTTGCTAGGTATACTTGAAACTTTCATGCAGGTGTGTTGAGGCAAGTTGGAGCTAAACTCTGCAAGACACAGGCCGAGTGTAGTGACCCCTGCTTTATAGTAAACAGTATTTTATACAAGAGAAATACAAAAAAGGGGATCAGCACAATGCAAAGTATCAGCCATCAAGAAAAGCATATCAATTTAAGTCATTTAATTTATGAATGCTGACCTTGCATATCTTTTCTTGCTGTATTTTTATTTAATATGTACATAGTAAACCTTTATTTTTTTTCTATATTCAGAAATAAGAAATTCTTTATTCAATAATGTAAATGTTTTTAAATACAGTTCCACTCGAAACCAAAGCCAAACTTAGGAAGACACATATCTAGATTAAAAATGGAAAATTATACATTTAAAATGAATGATTTAGATTTCTTAAGGTGTTTCATTTGAAACAAAATACACTGAATTTTAATACCGGCCATTTTTCAATTATTACATAAAATATATGTGCATTTTATTACACCAAAAATGCCTCTGTCCTTTCTATTGGTGGAATTGTGAGTGGAGCTTCATATTTCTAGCAGTCCGAGAAGGCTGAAGGATACAATCATTGATCTGACGCGGTTGTGTTTGTCAAGTGCCCTCTCCTCTACATTCACATTTACACATACAGTTCTCATTTTCAAGCACAAATACACAAACAATGCAAATAGGCTTCCTGCCTGCTAAATCAAATTGAGGATTTCCTGATACTCTGTTTTCTCTTCATGTAAACACACAAATAGCTACACACAAACTCAAACATGCTGACAAAGGCAGAGCTGGGACAAGAGGGTCAGCTTTCTTCCATCAGCATTATTGCTTTTCAAGACACTTCACACACACACACACACACACACACACACACACACACACACTAATAATTCAATTTTCTTATCGTTAGAAACTTGGCTGTTTAAACAGCCCTTTGACAACACATTAAAAGAAAACTATTAACCAATTAACAGATGAACAGATAGGCAGATCCACCCACACAGGAATGTCTATGAATTATTCACATTTACTAATAAACACATTTGGCATTATTCCAGTGCACTGTTGTGTTGCTATGGTAGCATCACATTGATGTGACACTGGGATAGGTTGTTTCATATTGCAATTAGTAAAGGTGACATGCATTTTTATCATTAAAACATTTGTTCCTGTTCACGTTTAATATGCAGACAAAACTATAGGTTTGGTGAACAGGCATTACTTCAGTTTTACTTGGACTGTGGGTTGAAATGGGGGTAGTTTATGTTACAAATCAGATTAAAAAGTAATCAGTGCATCTGGGAAACACACATATTCACACATACACAAACAGAAAAATATATCAGCCTTGTGATCGTCATGGCAAAGTATCAAAAATCACCAGCATCATCACATTCTCCTTCCAGGTTGTACATCTACAGCCCTAAACACAGCACAAAGTCCCTTCATCCAAAATGAACACCCTTGTCAATTATAGATGTGCAAGCAATTAAGTACCTTCACTTCTCATCTTTTAAATGTCTAATCACTGTTGATGTCAAAAATGTCTTTAAAAGCCATATATTTCTCAAATTTTCTTAAATTAATGCATAGTTCCATTGACCAATTTATTCGCAATCGCAAGTGATGAATACTATTATGCCCACGCTTGAAATATGCCAACAGGACACTCTCAAAATGCAGAGCATGATCAAAACTTTGATGAACAAACTGTTGTAGACAATTTACTACATGCCTTCTATCAACAACAGGTACATCTAAAACAATTAGAATATAATGAAAAAGGTCAATACTTTTTGTCACTCATTTCAGAAAGTGAAACCCATATTTTATATAGATTCATTACAAAGAGTGAAAGATTTCAAGCCTTTATTTCTTGAAATGTTGATGATTATGGCTTACAGATAATGAAAACCCAAAATTCAGTGTCTCAGAAAATTATAATATTACATAAGATCAACAAAAAAAGGATATTTTCAACAGAAATGTCAGGCTTCTGAAAAGTATGTTCATTTCTACTCATCACTTGGTTGGGCCTCCTTTTGCATGAATTACTGGCATGCGGCGTGGCATGGTAAGTAGTCTGTTGTGTTGTTATAAAGACCTCCTTGAGTTACAGTAAATTTATCAGAATTTCATCTTACTTTTCAGATGTAAATATCAGCAACTGTACAAAATCGCTTATTTTTGCGCAGTTTCAGCTGCTAAATAAAACTGAGGCTTTTTTCCTCCTTAAGCCCCATATTCTCATTAAATCATAGTATATTAGTCTGATGAAAGTCTGATACGATAAATACGATCAAAAAAATCTTAAATGTTTAAATGTTCAATGAACTGAAATTTCAAATAACTTTAGTTTAATGACTATTATTTTATATGTCAAACTTTACAGGGTTAAGTGTCTGTAATGCTACATGATGTTTCTAAAGAACTGCATACAACCTGTTATCTCTTTAATTTACTTAATTTACTCCATCTTTGAGGCAAAATACCTTCTCTGCAAATGGCGATTTACAAGAGGTAGTCACATGTATTGTAGCTGTATGTATTATGTACAATTGTGTGCTCAAACAATGCCTAGTCCACTAAGAAACATAAAAGCAACATGAACGTAGTAAACTAGAAATTAGTAACTGAATTATTTTGTCTAAATTTACTTGTGTGTGAGTAAAAAACATAACGTGCAAATAAAATGTGACTGTGTCTTTGAAGAGCTTAAGATTCAAAAGCAATTAGTCAGCAAGTCAAATGAGTCATTTTCACTTTCACTGTTTGTTTTATTTGTAGCATCTTTTATAATCACCACATTAAACCAATGAGCCTAAAACACCCACTAGTTCCAGTATCAATAACCTAGTTTCAGCACTACAATCATTTCACCTCTATGTGAGGTGAGCAGCAGACTCCTGCCCTGTGTGGTTAGATGTGGGCTGTACTGCTCAGCATCCAGCAGAATGGGTTTCACAGTGTGGTCCTTTCAAAAAAATATGCTGGAAATAGATGGAAACCCACATTTCGTGCCAGGTATAGAAAAAGACAGTTTCCCATCTGACTAAATGCTACAATCATGAAGTGCGGAGTCAAGAGTGATCTAATCATTGTCTTACAATGGTAATTTGCCAACCCACACACTAACTACATGATTCATCTTTACCCGATTCACCCACCTACACAAACAAGGGGATATACCAACACGCAATCTGGAAATCACCAGGTACCAAGAAGTGAGCAGCACATTCAGCAAATATCAAACCCTGAGTCAATCTTCAGTGCACTTAGTATATGAGGGACTACCGGAGACCGATGGGACCCATAGAAACTATCAGTTTAGGGCCAGGCCAGGATAAAGTGATTTTCCATGTATAACTTTGAGTTTGTGTCAAATGGGGATTGCAATTATTAAAAATGAAATAAATAATCTTTAAATCTTTATTTTGTGTTTATCTTATGTATTTATACACTAACTTCAGAATGTGCATCAGGGACCAGCTTTACAAGTTACATCTTAACCTGTAGTTTTGATATAAAGGGCAACTTACAAGGTTACAACTTACACGCTAATAAATATTTTTGTGCTGTGTTAAACTTAGTTGAAACATAGCTCTACATATAAATGTAATATTTACAGAAGTCTCCAACCAGGAGTAATGGTTGGAATAAAACAGCTCCATCAATAAGCTCATTTACCTGACTTCAGTCTTTAGACATATGTGATAATGTGGACATATACACGTGTTTACATTTGATTATGTTAGCAGTAATTTAACATGAGCCCAACCTACACAACTCGCCTCTGTGTGTCTGTCAATAAAATCAGTCATAATAAATAAATGCAACTTCTGTTTTTGCAAGTGTGTATATTTCAAGTTACTGTTATTTTCATATAAAAATGCATATGTTATTCATGATTATGTAGTATCGTATTTTAACAGAAACATATTTTTACCATTAGTTAAGAATAACTAATAGAATTCCGACGATGAAACAAATAAATACATTTCTTCAAAATGTTCAGCACATTTGTATTTTTGGGTGTACTATGCCTTTAAGAACAAATGGTGTACTCAAAGAGGACATATACAAGGAGGGTGAGCGGTTTAATATATTTATAGCGATTTATCTTCAAATTTGATAGCACCAGTTGAGTTGAGTTAAAGAGTGTCAGTTAGGCTACCATTTACTGTCTGCGTGTAGTGCATACCTCTAATTCAGTGGTTCTCAAACTGGGGGTCGCGACCCCTTCGTGGGTCGCGGAATAATTTCAAGGGGTCGCGAGAGGGTTAAACAAATTAAGTGTAATTTTTTGTGATTATAATAAATATTTTTCAACATTTCAAGTAAATGCTACAATAAATATTTTCTTATTTTAAAAGATATTACTGATTATAGTGTTTTGAAAAATATTATGTTAAAAAAAAATTCCCGACTCGAAGATGACATCACTGTGCAGCGACTGGCTCGCTATCGCTACAGCGCGTATCTGCACGTGAAAATTGCAACTGCAGAGATGGATAAATTTGTAATTCGCAATTCTAAAAATTTTGAGAAAATTGTGGACAGTTTGCTTGAGTCATCGGAACCGTGTACTTCGACTAAGCATAAGAGCAAGACCCCGTCAGACCAAAGTAGGAAACGTCGGAAATATCAGGAAGAATTCATAAAGTATGGATTCACTTGCTCTATTGTCAACAACGTAGATTTTCCTCAATGTGTAATCTGTTCAGAAGTGCTTGCCCATGAAAGTATGAAGCCCGGCAAAATGCAAAGGCATTTGGAGACGAAACATCCTTCTTTTATTGAAAAGCCTATAGACTTTTTTCGCCGAAAAGAGAAGGAATTACAGGGTCAAAAACACATGATCGCACAACAAGCCAAAATTACATCTAATGCTCTGGAGGCATCTTATGAGGTGGCGTACTTGATCACACAAACCAAAAAGCCACACACAATCGGGGAAACCCTGATAAAGCCCGCTGCTGTAGCTATGTGTCGGGTCATACATGGTGAGAAAATAGCAAATGAGCTTATGACTGTTCCGTTGTCGAATGATACAGTCGCTCGCCGTGTACATGATATCGCAAAAGACATTACGAGTCAATTGATTGATAGGATAAATGGAAAAAAATATGCACTGCAAGTCGACGAATCCACTGATGTGTCTAATTCTGCTCAGTTGCTGGCGTTCATCAAATACACATTTGACGAAAAACTGCATGAGGATATGCTCTTCTGCTCAGCACTCGAGGGGACTTGTACAGGCAGTGACTTTTTACCAAACTGGACACCAAAATAAAAGAGATGGAACTTTCATGGGATAATTGTGTTGGTGTATGTACTGATGGTGCTGGTACAATGGTAGGTAAAAACAAGGGACTCAAGGCAAAGGTTTTAGAAGTGGCTCCTCACGTAAAGTTTACACACTGCATCATACACCGCGAGTCTCTTGCTAGCAAAACACTTGATTCTGAACTCAGTGTTTTGAAATGTGCAATCGAAATTGTTAATCACATAAAATCTCGTCCAGTAAACAGCAGACTACTAGCCACACTTTGCAATGAGATGGGCTCACAGCATGAAGCATTGCTGTTTCAAGGTGGTTATCACGAGGGAAGGCACTCGGACGTCTTTATGAACTGTGCGAAGAAGTGCACTCATTGTTGAAAGACTCTAAATTGGAATTCGCCCACTGCCTGACAAATCCAGCTTGGTTGTCAAAACTTGCTTATTTGGCATGTATATTCGAAAGGCTTAACATGCTTAATCTGTCATTACAAGGGCCAAATATCCTGACAATGAATGACAAAGTTGATGCGTTTATGAAAAAGCTGGAAAGATGGGCTGAGCGAGTTGAACAAGGAAATGTGGAGATGTTTCCTGAGCTTGAGGAGCATCTGGAGGAGAATGGACTGAGTCTCAGCAGCCTGAAAGAACACATCACTGGTCATCTCCGCAGCCTTTTGGAACAATTCAAGAAGTATTTCCCAAAAGAGACGCAACCAGAACTGTATGACTGGATACGGCAACCATTTTCTAAATCTAGGAAGCATCTTCCCACAAATCTGGAAGATGCTTTGCTGGAGCTGTCCAGTGATCGAACATTAAAATCTTTATTTTCTAATTCCACACTCCCTGAATTTTGGATCGCAGTTGCAGACGAATACACAGAGTTATCCCGTGCGGCAATGGATGTACTGCTTCCATTTGGATCTACATATTTGTGCGAGTAGTCTTTTTCCGCTGTTACATACATAAAGAATAAATACCGATCACGTCTTGAAGTTGAAGATGATTTGCGAGTAGCTGTATCCACCATCAGGCCACGAATGAAGCTTTTATGCAGCCAAAAACAAGTACACCCATCCCATTGAAAGGTAAGCCAAAATTATTTTGATGTATAGTAAATATAGTTAAAATATGTTTAACAGCTAAAATAAGTTACGTTTATTTTTTGTGTATGCCTTAGTGGGGGTCGCGAGTTCTTGTCGATCTTACATTAGGGGTCGCTGGCTTAAAAGTTTGAGAACCACTGCTCGAATTGGGTGGATTGTGTAGGCCTTTCACTGCAGTGCATGGTTGCAAAATAATTGCAACATTACCTACTCTTGACCCGGTCAGTCTCACTTGTCTCATAAAAAAGTAACTTCTTCACATATGTTAAACACATTAATTACGGTTCCATCTCTACAGCAGTGATACCAGAAGAGCTAGAGAGCAGCACTGAAGAGCCTCATAACACAAATAAATTATTTCTTATTTGCTTGCCTGTCACAGGAAGTGGGGTGTATACAGAGAATAAACCTCTCACAGTTAGTGTTAGAGTCTAGATATAGAACCTCTCACACCCACAACTACTCAGGAAGTTTATTTCCTCAGAATCAGACACATAAATATATGCACACTCGACTACAATACATCTTGAAACACTTTCCTTTGCATGCTGCAGTGAAACAGATACAAATGTTTTATTTTGCCTCGGATGAATGAGAAATTAAGAAGTCGTACTCCACTGGTCCGATCAAACGCCCATCTTGAGCTATTCTGAGCTTCTGTTATCTGTTATCTAGCACCACAGCTGCTTCTGGTGTCACTCAAGAACTATTGGCTACTTCTGGAGAACAATATCTCAATATGAATGGCCAACAGATATAACAGCAAACCTGTAGATGGGTAGATGACAAATAACATGGACATTCATTTTTATTCAAAACCAAAATGTTGTATACATCTATAGGTTCACTGGTCACCATTTATTTAGGCCATTTTAAAGCACATTTTTTCCTTTAATAATTTGTATTTTAAATGAGGCTGCAATATAAGAAATATATTTTTCAGGTAAAAAAAAAAGCTTTTTTCGTATGGATTGTGATGCTACAAAGAGTAGCATGCAGGACACTGCTGTCAAATCATGCCAACTGCCCAACTATTGTTGGTGAAGATGTATCGCAATTAAACAGTGCGCTGCTTTTATTTTATTATTAAACTTCCATCTTAACCATCTTTGAGTTTCTACACTGTACACTAAAAAATGCTGGGTTAAATACTACTCAGCACTGGGTAAAATATGGACGAACCCAGCGATTGGGTTCCTGCCCAGAAGGATGGGTTAAACATTTAACCCAACTGTTTGTTGAAAACAACCCAGCATGTGTTCTGTCCAATATTTACACAGCACTGGGTTGTATTAAACCCAGCATTTCTAAGAGTGTAAGATTCTAGCATAACCTAAAGAAGAGGTTCTTTGAACTCCCTATTTGTATATGCTTTATTTTGTATTAGACCTTAATTGGTGGACCTATGAAGTCAACTTCATCTCACAAGAAAACATAGCTATTTTACAAGATGGCAATTTTGTATGCGAAAACATGCAATTTTTTGAAAAAAGTTAGCATGAAGATTCACCCCTAAACATCACTGTCACAGACTGTACAAAAAACATTTGAATGAGATGATATGAATTCATACAAATTATCCAAAATATTAATGTAAAATAGCTGTGAACTGCTAAAAGACTGGTGAAGCACAAATAATGTTACTTTTAAAGAGAAAGCACATGATCCAAGCCTTAACTTTCCTGCTTGTGCCTTAGTCTTACATAATCATAAAGGTGGCAGAGCAAAGCTAATCTGAGCATACATACGTATAAACAATGACACATTCCACACTTTGTCTGCAACTTCAACTTCCTAAATCAGACAGATGTGAAAAATGCAGACCATCGTTAAAGATGCTGGAGGCCCCCCAGAATTAAATATTTTGGATGTCTCCCAGATGGGACACACCCATTTCAGGTCTTGAAGCCTCTACTAATGAGCTCAGGAGTATTTGTTGAGAAAAATGTGTATCGAGAGGAGAAACAGAATTGGGAAACACTAAAGAAAAATTCCCCTACTTTGCTCTGTCAACATCCAGGCCCGTTTAAGAGGGCGTGACTGCAGAGGAACAGATTGCAGCACTGCTAATGACACAATGTTAATTTTCATTCCTGTATCAAAGTAAAAGCAGCACAACTGCTTCTTCAGACTGACAGTAATAACAACAACAACGAATACAAAACAGCAAACACAAACTTACTCATTTCTCATGTATTTCCGTTCCTTAAACGCTTCATCCAGAGGTATGACAGCCTGGCCCAGAAACCCATCCAGTCCTATGAGAGCTCGGTGCATCACGGTGAGGGTCAGGTCTCCAGCACCGGCTGGGTACGCGTCTCGCCCTCCCTCCTCCAGGATCCCCGGCTGAAGCTCGAAAGAGCACTCCTCGTCCCATTCCGGGTCCGTGGTCTTCTCCATCACGCCGGTGGAGTATTTCTCCTTGCCTAGCTGGATGATGGTGTAAACGTCGCTGGTGCCGTGTTTACCCTTCGCGCGCAGCCCTCGGGCCCGTAGCACAGTTACCTGCACGTGCGTCGGCACCCATCTCTGCTCCTCATCACTCTTCACCAAGGACATGGTCACCGGTGCACCGACAGTGGGGCAGCTCGAAACGGCTGTTCTCCCGGTCGAGCGTCGCTTGGTAACCGCCAGCCTATCGTCGTGGTCCACGGTAAAACATTTCGGCACGCGCGAGAAGTCTGTGTTCGCGCGCCGGCGTGGGTCGTTTCTCTCTGCGGCGGTACAGCCGCCTTGCAGACCGGTCCACCGACGTCACTGCTTTCTCCTCTCCGCAGGACAAGGAAGTGACTGTTAGCGGTAACCAGACTACAGCATACTGCATTCGTGCTGCTCTAAAATACACGCTCTTTCGTGTGCATTTAAGAATAACAGCTTCACTATGCAGCCTGCGATTAAATAAACAGTCGTTCGGTGTAGGAATGCTTATGATAAATGCTAAACTTGTACCTAGTCGAGCTACCCCGCGTGAGAATCCGAATACTTACGATGACATAATATTGCAGATACCGTGATGCGTGGACTTTAAACGGGGAAGCTGCTGGTACAGGGCAGGGTTTAACCCTCGTGCTGTCCTCTGAAACTTCACTAACTTGTCAGTTTTTGCCCACATCGAAAACCATTAAAAATTCATGAATTTTTAATAGTTTTCAATGTGGGCCAAAATTCATGATTAGGGGTGCATTAGGGTGCAAATTGGTCAAAAGCCTTTATCCATCTATAAGAAAAAAGTGTTTGCCATGTTGAACACTGTTATATTTGATGTTAAATTATGTTAAGAATATAAAGCATTGAATGTTAATTGAAAGAAATGTAAAAAATGTCATTTCATTATAGCCCATGTATTTAATCCCACAGTGTATGTATTATTTTGCTTTAAATTTATGAATGGTGTGCGTAATTTATAAATAAATCTGTATAATATAAATCCACTTTGCACATTTCTCAGAACAAATGCAAGGGCTTTTTACCCCAGACCCTTCATGTACCAAGTCATCAGAATTTCTGATCGCTGACTGTCGGATTTATTCTCCTTCTCATACTTTTCATACTTTTTCTGTCCCTCAGATAGCTTTAAGCTTTGGCACAACTGAGAATTTAAGTTAAGCTTTATATATAGGTATAAGGGCAATACTTTTTTAGATTTTTAATTTCATCAATTCAGATTTAAAAGCTTTAAGGTAGTTTTAAATGGAGTGTAGTGTACAGACGGTCACTCTGACTGCAGGACATTTCATTCAACAGATTTGAAATATTTTTGAAATCATTCCACATAAACACTACTCTCTTCCTAGTTTACAAGCTTGAAAACGTCTTACTTCCTGTTGGGGTCCAGATTAGTAGGATCAAGGACACCCAAGAGATTGCCCATTTAAACATTTATTTTGCGAGGATTTCGACAAGACTCAATTCGTGACAACTTCTTACATTTAATGCGTATTATGAGATATAATGGTGAAATGTACATTTATGACCAGCCATTTTTTAAATAAAACCCCTTCTATTCACATTGTTAATTTTCTTATGCTGTCATATTTTTCAGTTCACAATAAGGACACCACACACTAAAAGAAAATAAGAAATACTATGTAGAAAAAGTACTGGTAAATTTGTACAATTTTGCATTGTGTTGTTTTAACCCTGAAAACAACATGC
The DNA here is from genome assembly GCA_027564155.1 of Gymnocypris eckloni scoliostomus. Lineage (NCBI taxonomy): Eukaryota > Metazoa > Chordata > Actinopteri > Cypriniformes > Cyprinidae > Gymnocypris > Gymnocypris eckloni. The sequence continues at coordinate 13,365,793 of CM050429.1, forward strand.
AATCAATGCAATGAATATTCCTTCATATCAACACACTGGGCCCTAATTTAACAGAATTTTCTTAGAATGCAAGACAATTTCCACATTTTACTTCAAGCACACATTTTACTGATGCAAACAAGCATCGGTTTAACTAAGTATAACAAAGTAGGTGCTATTTACAGTGTAAATAGTGGTAGGTCATGTTTGCACTAAAAAAGCACCAAACAGAATCATGTGTACAGTAAGTACAGTGATAGATGATATTCACATGAAGTGGAAACAGAAGTAACATGCTATGTGCACTATGGTTACATTGTCTGAGCACTAGTAGGCGGAGTGTGTGAAATTATCCTTGGCCAGTAACCTCTATGTGCACTTAATGGATATTAAAGCAACAGATTTTAAAGAGTTATTCAATGGTCAGTCATGAACTGAAATTTTCAGTTATTCCTTTTTGGGTGAACTATCCCTTTAATCCATTGTTACACTGAATGGCATTTTAGTCTTCTGTAAATCATGGTGAAAATATATGACAGTCATTATTTTTTGCTCAGAAAAACAGTTGTAAACAGTACACATTCTCATGTATATGGGAAAACTAACTTTAAAACCTTCATTTTTATGCTTTGGTGCTATGTGTCTTTGACCCATAAATGTCGATGTAAATGCTTCAAGACAATATAAATGACAAACAAGTCAACAAGATAAGAAAACAATTGATAACACCAATGTTACATTACCAGTTTCACAGCAATCTAACAATCTCTGCTTTTCTTCACATTAATGACAATTAAAAAACTGAATAAGCTGCCTCCCTAATGACTATGTCTTACTTTAAACCTATTCACTTCTAACTATGCAGTTCTTAGAGGTAAGATGTCAATCACATCTTATGAGCTTCTGGAGCCAATTCTCTATTCACAAGAATCCCTCACATGTATTGTCCTCGGTTTGATCAAACATACTCACTAAACACTTGTGTGCGCTTGTTAAATGACAGCGGAGACAGTGCGTTTATGAATGTCAGCTGCACCTCTATCTAGGCCAAGAGAAACACACCGCACACACACTTACACATGGACACTCACACATACTAATCTGGAAAGGGTTCAATTCCAGCACCAAAGTGCAAATAGACCACTTACAGTCTAAACTGGGTAATTAGATCCTTAATCAGGGATCAGAACCACAGAGAGGCTTCTACGTAATGAAATTCCTCATTCATCTAAACTCATACACAACCTGACCCAATCTAACTCTGCCTTGAACAGCTGTGACTAACACACTTCCTGTCACTCAATCAAGCGTGGAAATAAACTTGCACGTACACTATTATTTTCCATGATCTATCGGAGCATTTCTAACAAACAAAATATAAAAAAGTTATATAGCAGAGGTCAATATAGTTTGGAAAATACACTTTTTCAGCATCATTACTCCAGTTTTCAGTGTCACGTGATCTTCAAAAAACATTCTAATGTGTTGCTATTTCTTATTTTCCTTGTTGAAAACCATTTTTCAATATTTTGTGGAAATCTGACTTAAAAGACAGTGAAGCCTCAGAAGTAGGCCTGCAAGAACCTGGCATAGGAAAGGTACGCTATATGTCCCATTGTCTTGCTGACTCTACTATTTATGTATGGACTGGTGGTCTCATGGGAACAACCTGAATTTTGATATCCCCAAGCAGAGTGGACTGATAATATGCGGTGTTTCCGCTCGGTCAGACGGATCTTACCCTGTCAAAACAGCTCGTGAGACTGAGACGCGCCTCGCGGCCTTGTCCTGCACCAGACTGGCGTCGTGCTGCTCGGTGCTCAATAAGCGCACACTTGTTTGACACAGCTGGCCGCACGCTGCGCTTTTCTGTGTTCTAGGGCTTTACCCGAGGTGTCGACTTACAAACTAGAGGCATCAAGATTGTCTTTGAGTGGTTTAACTCGATTTAGAATTTAATTATCCGCTAAACTGCGCGCGGAAGCGTCTTGTGGGAACAAGCGGCACTTCACAACCTCTCATGTCAATCATCCGATAAAGAGGGAACACAACTCATCTCAGGGCAAGCGATCACGTTACCCAGATCTTACACTTAAAATAGATCTACTATTAAATATACATATATATTTTGGATTTTCTCATTTTCTTTTACTATGTTTAAGATGGTGGAATTAAATAAAATAAACGGCCTGTTTGTATGCTTTATAGTAGTGATTTGACCCATAAACTAGGCTACTCAACACAAAACGGTCCTTTTGAAACTATAATTTGCTATAACTATAATAACAATTTTCAGCAGTTTTTCCTTGTCACTCACATATGGCTTCTTAAATTATTAGTTTAGCAGCACAATTCAATACATTTTGTCACAGCATAGTTTTATTGCATGCAATCCACTTAGAAATAGAAGTTGAATGGATGCGTGTTGGACTAGATTTTGTTGGCATCAACTGTATTTTGGCAGGGGATTGTTAGTTCCCAGCCTGCTTTGCATGGGACTGGATGAGAAGAGTAACTGTTGAAGGTGTCATTTTGTGTTTTGAAGATGAGATTAGAAAAGTTAGAGTTTCATGGACTTTTGCGATTTAAAAGAGTTTTAAACATCACACATAGGCCTATAGGAAAATGTACGATAGGCCTAGATACTAGCTACTAGCCTAAATTAAAGAGATTCAATTTGAAACATTTGTTTTGACACATTTCAATGTATTAGTTTACTCAGTTTGGTTTATGCTGCACAAGGCTTTAAAGTGAAAGTGAGTGATGTGACCGTGGCCAAAAGTGGTTACTTTTTTCACCTTGTTTTTTTGTTAGATGCAAGGTGCTTCCTCTATCAATGTTAAAACATGTTATTCAGTCACATTGCCCCCCACTGGTAGGTTTTTAAATCAAAACTGTGTAGACTCCAGATCTGGCTCAGCACTGAAAAAGTAATTTTTTTATTTACAATAACTGTAAATGAATAATGATATATTTTATCAACACTCAAGGATACTTCACAGTATAAAACAACAATTACATAAAAAACAAAAGCATAGATTTTCATAAAATAAAAATAACAATACAAGAGTAACCTAAAACACGTTTATCAATTATATAAAAATAGATCATTTGAACAAATGTTTTAATCTGAGATTTAAACTAAAATGTTACATATGTATATAGTTACAAGTTACATTTACAAAGTTGACCCCATGACAGGCCAACTGTGACCCACTACAGTGTTGAAAGTCTCAAAACCACATTTTAATTTTAAAACCATAGCAGATTGTAAACACCAAAGAAAGAAAACTGATTTAATGGCCTTCAATATTGAGAATAAAAAGAAAAGAAAATATTCATGAGTCATTTCTTGAGGATACTTTTCCAAGTATCTCTGTATCATTCTACGACAGATGGCTCTTTAGAATATAGCTCACTTAATTTCAATCACGAATGATCTTTTGTAAAACAGAAAGATTAGAGATTGAATTAGCTTTGGGTTTTTGAGCTAACTGTGCTGTGGAGTTTGAATGAGGGTCCGGGTTTGAATCATAATGGTGCAATCTGTCAGTGATCTTCAGTGTTTATCTAACAGCTTAGACAAGGCAAATAGACACTTGGGTTTGATCTTGAGGTCTATTGTGATTGGACACCACAATGAGCAGACACATTTGAGCAGGTTAGGGGTGACAGGTCAAAGGTCGCTGGGTCTGGTCATGATCATGGGTGGCATATCCCCACAAACATCATAAATTGTGATCCTACTGGCCATCTGTGTGCATTTATGTGTAAGATGAGTATAACAGGAGATCATTGGAAACACAAAGCACACACCAACCTTCCTCCTCGTCTCTGTTTCAAGGTCTATTGTCATGGTCACTGCAAGGTCAAGGGAAATGAACATCAGCTAAAAATATTGATTATGAAACTGTTGAAGATTCTTTGCCCTTGAGCAAAAGAAAAATATTTGTTTAACTAAAAACTAAATATATATAATCAGCAATACAGCAAAAGTTCTTTGAGTATCATCTATATATAAATGCACATTTCCTAGCTTTAACTTTTGATCAGAAGTATTCTTCCCATGATCATATTGACCCACAGACATGCTTCACTTCTGTGTGACCCTGGATTAAACTCGGGAGCTAATCGAAGAGCGTCTACAGGTTTAGGTGTCATTTGTTTAGTGGAAGGCCATCATCTCCGAGAGCCCCCACACTGTGTCAAAGCTAAAGGCGGATATCTCTGTGCATTAATCAAAAGGATTATAGTTCATTTATGAACATGCTCGTCTGGCATCACTTTCTTAATCTGAGTGAATTGTGTGTCTGCCGTTGTTTTGGTCTTTGCCCTTGACTATTGATTGATTTGTGCTCAGACAGGTCAGTAGTGATGCATCTGCTAGCGGTGTGAAAGCTAAACGTCATTAACCTATCTACCCACAGCCTTCGATTTTTAACTGAGCATAATCTGATGACCACAGAGAAAATGTTACTGTTATCAAGACAGTCTTTTTGCAATTATAATAAAAAATTAACATTCATTAAACAAAAACGGGCTGTTATAGTACCATATATTGTGGTATATATTGTATACAGTTATAGAGATGAAAATCATATTAGTTAGTTTGATTTTAGCACAATGAAGTGACCATAGAGGTACATTCTGAATTGTTTCACTACTTTGGGTTTAGTGGATGGATTTTGATATGTTGCATGCAATTTGCTAAGAAAAGTTTATTACGAAATTATGTTTTTTCCTCATTTTTAAAAGGAAGTATTTTCTTGCCAATTTTGTTTTAATTAGTAATTATCTTACAGGTTTTTCATGTGTGTTCTATTTACCTTCCATCATTTTAATAAACAAAAGTTAATTCCTCAGCAATTCCTGTCGGAAGGGAGCGTTGCATGTCCTACTCACTCTGAAGAGAACAGGGCAATTGTGTCTCATAATGTATATGTTTGGAACACACTTGGCGAAAGGAATAATGACAATGTCATTCTGGAATGACCCTTCTTGTGGCGTCCCCTTCCCGAAAACATCATTTTTGGAATTTGTCCAGGCCTCACCATCTTCCAGGAAGGGACAATTTTGTTAGGAAATCTACAGGACCAACACAATCAAGTATTAGTGATGTTTTGTGCTTGTGAAGTTGGTTTGCCTCATTCCAAAACATTCCTTTCCTTTACACAAGAATTTCAAATTGACACCCTGTAAACATATAAAAGAACTAACAATCATGATGGCAAACTTAAGATATATTTATATCCTTTTAGGTTACACCCTGTTTGGCGTCCTGTTCATTTTCTTTCCATTATGCTAAATAAACTAGCTAAAGTTTAAGTGCTAGCATATTTCTCCACGTCCAGTGTGAGGGTGCTATTATAGTAGGCTAATATGGAAGGGACACATATAAGTATCAGCAAAAATCGTTAAGCTTCATGGATCACAGAAAAGCCTCTGTTTTTATGTAGAGGACGTGTAAAGCAACAATCAGAGAACATTCAAAGAGTTTCAGGAAACGCTTGCAGAGCGCTGAAGGGCAGACAGCAACAGGAGAGGATTAACACAACGGAGCGCAGGAAATGACATTTAACTTGTTAATATTTCTAGCTTTAGATTAATGATAAATTGTCTATTATTTTTCCTTAAAAGAGAAAGATAAAACGGGTGTTTGGCCGAGGGCTCGAGCGCCGTCCGTATGCAAAGTGACAGGCAATTAACGAGCGCTGAGTTGGGCTAATGACGTCATGCCCTTCAGCGTCTAGTTTGGGGTAATGACTTTCCAATGAATCTACTGATTGAAATGTAACTTGCCTGGCCTCGGGCGAGCAGCTAGAAATGGCTTCAACAGAGGCAATCAGAAGATGGTTGAAGACAAAGGATACTCCGCTCCTACAAATCAGTTTCTCTCTATAGAGTTGCAGTCGATGTTGTGAATCTGTATGCATATATTGATGGAAAACATAGGCCATAGACTGCTTGCAGCAAACATGCATTAGCATATTCATAGTGCAGGCTATTTACGATAATAAGGTCGGATTATTCAATTCAATGAATGTTAAATAGACGAGCAAATAGTCTATGCGTTATCTACAATGACTTCTATTTATTCGTCATTGCTTCCCAATTGAACTCTTCGTTTCATTTAACTTTTCTCCTTTTTAATTTCAGTCAATTTCTGTTTTTTTCAACCTTACGTCCGGGTTATGTGCTGAGTAGTTTATTTGTTGGAGAAATCCCGCCCTGCGGCCAGCGCGCGGGATAAGCGCGTTTTATTATACACCACAGATAACCGAGGAGATTAGCGCGCGAATGCTATGCATTAAAGCATATGCGCGTGAATCAAGATTAAAAAATGATGCTATTTCCGCGCGCATGGCGTCCCACGTTCTGCAGTGTCCCTCGTACTCTGCGCGTGTGTAAAGTTTTTAAAGCCAGGGTGTTAAACTCAACTTCTGCATGACCAAAGTCCTGCAGAATTTGGCTTCAACTCTAATTAAACATACCTAATCCAGTCGAGAGCCTTTCAGAATTGCTTGAAAAAAATATGACAGGTGTAGGCTAGTGGACCAGGCTTGGAACACAATTTTGCTATATATATATATAGCTTATATAAAGTGTCTTTTAAGTAACTGTAAGTGTTCTTTTGCTAGAGAATGTGGCTAGGATGTGGAAAAAACGCCGCGAGCTTAAACTACTTTTGGACTGAATATTATTGTTCCAAGAACAAATTCACTCATGTGTGAAACAACTTGATTCAGAGCATCACATTAACATTGAAAGCTGGGGATCTCTGTCAGAAGAGGATGACCCCTTCATTTAACTATCCAAAATAATTTCACAACAAGCATCATTAAAATATCTAGGTGTATAGTCTGTCTTATAATTAAGTTGTATTATAGTAATAAGTAGGCAATTTTTTTAAGTAGTCATGGTATTTATCTTTATGAACTTTGCTGCCCTCTTTCGGAGAAACATATGTATTACTTTTCATTCAGATCATGCAAAATTTAGATTTTATACATTCGCAAATGAATGCATATTTTTGTCATTTAGCTTGTTACTGATGTATTGGTATTTAGTTTGTGTAATTTGATATTTATTGAACTGTTGCAAAATGTTAAATTACATAGAACATAATTTTCAAATTGCACAAGAATTTGTTTATTCACATCATCTAAAGAGAATATTAATTATCTAGAGAAAATGAAACATTTAGTTGCAAAACATATAGACATTTAAAAATACCCCCAAACACATTATAAAATGTAATACATTACAGAATTACAAAACAACAATAATAACATTTACATTTCACATTTATCAGACGCTTTTATCCAAAGCGACTTACAGTGCATTCAGGTTATACATTTTTTAATCAGTACATGTGTTCCCTGGGAATCGAACCCAAAACTTTTGCACTGCTAACGCAATGCTCTACCACTGAGCCACAGAAATATGCTTTAGATAATAATAATACTTCAGTCTGAATTATGAAATGTGATTGTATTTGACAATACAAATAAAAAATAAAATGGTAATACTAACTATAATACTAATACTAACTATACTATATTCTAAAATGAAATTCTAAAGCTAAAAGCCAGGGTCATTCACAGTTTTCAAGTGAGTTTGACTCTAGATTTCCCATTTTATTCAAACCCTGGACCATTTTAGTTATTGTAAACATTAGGCTACCACTAATAAACATTTTGGGGTGGTAGCATTCTGTTGCAGAAGGAGGTTCTGGAGGTTCAGTCCCTGGTTATAGATCACCTTTAGCGTAAGACAAGTGAGAGAAGTGCCATTAAATTCAGTTAATATTACAATGCTCCACGCATGGGAAGTATACACACTTCAAATTATATTTTGCATTGGAAAGAAATGGACTGGCCATCCATGCAGGGATGGATTCCAACATCCCTGTGTCCCTGCTTAGCAGTTTGTAGATAGATGGAAGGTTTGTTTATCTGTATGTTTGTCTCAGTCAGAGATAATATTTTGATGTTTTCTGAATGAATAGGAACATTGTCACTGATGTCCTGCTGAGATTTCACTCCATCAAATATGCTGCCCTGATTTTTCACATTGTCAATGTCAAAGAGTGTTATTAAGAGATTTCTAATGACCCAGGGGCATGCAATACATGCGTCTAAAAGCACTGGCTGATAGCAGAGAGAGAACAAGATTGTGTGTGTGAATGCCACATCTTCTATAAAAGTTGATCCCTCAAGTAAAAACAGTACTTTCACCATCCGGGAAATTGTCCAAGAGAAATATAAATAACTGCTTCGGCTGACCTGCGTACATTAAGCATACATTTTTTGCTCTTTCTTTGTTGTTAGAAATTGCGAGAGCCAAGCCAAGGGCACTATGTCACAAGAAGAAAGCTCATATACACACTGGCCCAGAAATGCAAAAGCACCTCTGATAAAGTGACTGTAGGGGCTCTGAGCCACGAGATGCTTGAATACAGACAGAATAAACATATTGATGTACTAATAAAATAACCATATAGGTATATTAACAAGACACTTTTTTATTTTATCTTTAAATTACATACTTTAATTTTGAAGTTCCCCCTAACTTAACAGTATAAATATGTATTAATAATTCTTAATAATTAATAAATGTATTCATTATAATAATTAAGTCTTTTAAGGAATAGTTCACCCAAAAATGAAATGTTGCTGAACATTTACTCATCCTTAGGCCATCCAAGATTTAGACGAGTTTGTTTCTTCATCCGAGATTTAGCGATACATCAGTTGCTCATCAATGGATCCTCGTGAATGGGTGCCATCAGAAAGAGAGTCCAAACAGCTGATGAAAACATCACAATAATCCACAAGTAATCCACACAAGTCTAGTCTATCATTTAGTGTCTTGTGAAGCAACAGCAGAGTTTATAGGAAATATCATAAAGACGTTTTTAACACTGTTGCTTCCGGCTAAAATAAGAGACTTCCATAATATTGCTCAGAGAAAAAGTCATCTCATTTGAATCTGGAGAGAAATATAAACATACCACGCGCCATTTACAAATGAAAACAGCCCAAAATTGTTCTAAACAAACATGTTGGTTGATTTGGAGGACAACACGGGATGGGATGGACTTTTTCACTGGAGGAAGCATTATTATGGACACATATTTTGGCCAGAAGTGACAGTTTAAAGTTAAAATGCATTAATAATGGATTTGTTTCTTAGAAAACACACAGCCTTTCACCTTACAAGACAGGTTACTTGTGATGTTCTTATCAGCTGTTTGGTCTTTCATTCTGACGGCACCCATTCACTGCAGAGGATCCATTTGTGAGCAAGTGATGTAATGCTGAACGTCACCAAATTATTTCCTATGAAGAAACAAACGTCTATATCTTGGATGGCCTGAGCATGAGTAAATTTTAGCAAATTATTTTGGGGTCATCTATTCTAAGTAGGGAAATTTACAATGAAACAATATGTTTTGATAATTATCTGAAAGGTTTTCCCACATATCTTGTTTTTATGATTAATGTCACCATTTGCACTATAGCAAAACACAATCCAGAAGAAGTATGAGAGGAAGATTTGTCCAACTGTAGTTGTTGATTATGTTTACTTCATTCAAACTGTGCTGTGGAGATAAGGGGAAACGCCATTGTATGCTTCAACGCACAATAGACAAATCTGGGTTTGTGTTTCCCTTCAGCTACGATGACGTTGATGCTTGACGACACTGAATGGCATCTCTTAAAACATCTGCAATCAAGCGTGCGCAACTAAGGGAATTCAGCATAGCAAAGTGCATCCACACTAGAGTAGTTCCCACAGGACTGCATCTCACGGAGTTTGACATGGCAGTGAACAGCACCTTTGTGAGTTTTGATGGGGGCATTCAACAGTTAGAAGGGGAAGATACTAAAATAATCGTACCAGCTATTCTCAGTACAATCAGTGGGCTTGGGATCGGTGGGAATGTTTTGGTGCTTGTGGTACTTGTCTATGTTTTCGCCAGCCAGAGCGCCACCGAAGCAAATGTGATGCTCGCCAACTTGAGCGCAACTGACTTGATGATACTCTCTGTGTGCGCTCCGGCACGCACGGTCACATACTACAAGCGCACTTGGACACTCGGACTACTGACTTGCAGAACCACAGAGTGGATTCAGCACAGCTGTCTGGCGGTAAAAGCATTTACACTGCTAGCTACGAGCCAAGCGCGTCATCACTTTTCCAGTCATCCCGAGGAAGAGTCGAATTTGCGTCAAAAGAACGTTGTGATCACCTTGATGATCATATGGACAGTTGCGCTCGTGCTTCCAGTTCCTGATATTGTTTTTTCCAGGTTAAAAGAAGAGGGGAATATCAGTCTGTGTGTATCCGAATTCACTTTTCACTCCCAAGATGCAATGCGAGTTTTCAGTAAGATGCTACCGTTGGGCATCTACGTTCTTCCCATCATCCTCTCTGCCGTGTGCCACATCAGGACCATCTTCCTCATCAAACCGAGCTCCCACGAGGAGTCTCTTCTAACACGTCAATATGAGAGTTCTTTGATGTATTTATGCGTCATCGCCCTGAACACGCTGATGATGCTCCCTGAGTGGGTTTCTTGGGTGTGGATGCGCCATAGATCCGGAGAAAGCTGCAAACCCTCAGACGGTTTGCTGATTTTCGCTCAGGTGTGTGTTTACTTGAGCAGCGCGTTCTTTCCCGCCATTCTTCTGACCATGCACGTGCCCCTCAGAGAAAGCCTTAGCAATCTGTGTTCACTGCTGGCTTGTCGATGTGATAAACACAGGCTAAAACTTGAGGGGAGTGGAAATGAGATGCGCACAGTGGTTATGAGGGTGTTGGACGAGCGAGGATGTGTGACCATAATAGAGAGGCAATTAGATGGATCCTGTCAAACCATCCCGGATCTCGAGCACTTTTGGAGCGAACGGCGAAACACTACCGTCACAGCGGACAGTGACCCGTTACCATGGGAACGACTGAATCAAAGCAACGTTGAACTCTAACCTTTGACCTCTGTTATACTGTATCTGTGCTGGTCCAAGCTTGTAATAAACTGTGCAGTCCTGTATTGACTAAATGTATGTACTGAATATTTTATCTTATATATATATATATATATATATATATATCTTATTTTCACTTGTCTGCTTCTGTTTTGTCTGTTATATATTTTATTAATGTATGTTCTGACTCAAAATCACTTTCACTTAGAAATGTTACAAGTATATGTAAACAATAAAAATATGCTGTAAAATGTGTATTGTTTAGTCCCTTTTTTAACGATTTGATTTCAAATGCAACCTAGAAGGTGCTAATATTTAAGCATATATTGAATGTGATTTGTTGAAAATGTTTCATAGAAAAATGCTTGCATGCTTAGATTTTTTTACTATATGTGACCCTGGACCACAAAATCGTAAGTAGCTGGGGTATAGCCAAAAATACATTGTATGGGTCACAATTATAAATTTTTCTTTATGCCAAAAATCACTAGGAAATTAAGTAAAGATAATGTTCCATGAAGATATTTTGCTAATTTCCTACTGTAAATATCAAAACTTAATTTTGGATTAATAATATGCATTGCTGAACTTCATTTGGACAACTTTAAAAGCAATTTTCTCAATATTTAGATTTTTTTGCAACCTCATATTCCAGATTTCCAAATAGTTGTATCTCCGCCAAACATTTATAACATTATAACAAATCATACATCAATGGAAAGCTTATTTATTCAGCTTTCAGATGATGTATAAATCTCAATTTCGAAAAATTGACTCTTATGACATATATACAATCTATAATACTATATATGTAATGTCTTAATGTGGTATCAAAAGATTATAGATTGAAAGAAGAACCATGGCCCATGAAAACCACGTGGACATGAAATATCGTCATTCAAGTGCTCATAGTGGATGCTATTTTAGTGTAAGCTCTATTAGTGCCAAATGAATGATTAGCTTTAGGTGCTTTTTGCAAGAGGTGCTTTTAAAAGATCAGTTCTTTCAACTAAAAGCCTCCTTGGTTACTACAAAACACTCTCTAACATTTAACATTATGGGTGAACATACTGTGACACGCATGCAATATATAGGCCAGCAACGAATAATATCCACAAATGAGATTGGAATTCACAAGTAAATACATATGTGCATCTAGGAGCCCATTATTTGGAGTCGATTAACTAAGCTAAACATACTGTGTACAGCTATCTATTATTATAGCAGCTTGGCAGTAGTGCTGTCAAACGATTAATTGCAATTAATCGTATATCCAAAATAAAAAAATGTGTTTACGTAATATATATGTAATAATAATATTTACATTGTATATATATAAAAACACACACATGCATGTATATATTTAAGAAATATATGTTTTTTATATATTAAATATTTCTATATAATATAACTATATGAATATAATGAATACGGCACGACTGGTCTTCAGCGAACCCAAAAGGGCCCATGTCACACTTATCTTTATCTCCCTGCACTTGCTCATGGTTGCAGCTCGCATCAAGTTCAAGACACCGATGATTGCATATAGAACAACCACAGGCTCAGCACCCCCTACTTCCACTCACTGGTGACAATCTACATCCCCTCCAGAAGTCTGAGATCTGCGAGTGAGCGATGCCTCGTGGTGTATCACGGAGAGGCACAAAATCACTCTCCAGAACGTTCTCGTTCACCGTTCCTGGCTGGTAGAATGAACTTCCCACCCTCATCCGCAATGCTGAATCCCTGACAATTCTCAAGCAACACCTGAAAACTCATCTCTTCTGTCTTCACTTGACTTCATCTTAAAAAAACTACCTTAACTCTCTTTCCCTAAACCTCTCACTGTCTGGCTAGAATCTTCTCTAAACAATACCTGGAACTTTGTATTACAAGTACTTCCTGTCTGTTTGCCTCTTTATAATGTATTGCTTATTGTATTCCTCAATTGTAAGTCGCTTTGGATAAAAGTGTCTGCTAAATGAATAAATGTAAATGTATAAACATGTAAATATTTTCAAAATATATACTGTATATGCGTGTATGGATAATAAATATACACAGTACACACACATATCAATTTATTTTGGATGTGATTAAGTCTCTATGACATATATAAGCACATGATGCCACTAATCTAATACATTCACAATATCATAATTATTACATAAGTATAATTGCCATAAGTATTTACAACTATGAAATGTACAACTATTTATACACTCAATATTATGCATTTACTTTAGACTCAGAGAGTATGAAAAATAATGGTTTAAAAGTACAGTATTGTATTTACTATGTTCGAGCTAAACATAAGGCCAGTGATTTATCATGCACAGTATTCTGCTTTCAGTGGCCCATATACTCACAAACCTAAGAGATTGGCTGTAGCCTTAGGAGATATGCTCATATTATGTATTTTCTTTAGCCATTACCTGTGAAGAGAGTGAAAGATGCAGTCATCGTGGGAATTGAGGTGGATAGAAACAAGATGGTGAAGGAAAAAGTGGGATTACAGCTTCACTCTGTACATACAGGGCCATCTACTGGCCAAAGAAATTGAGAAATATATATATATTTGGAGAAACATACACTTGACTTGGTGACTTGATGAATTGGCCATAAATGAGGGCAGCTGTATATAGCCAAGGACCAAATGTTTCTTCAACATAAATAATCGAATGTATTATTATTGCTCTGCTGCACCCGCTTTCTCTTTTTTAGGTTAGATGACATGACAAAATATCTCCTTTTCCGTTTCTACCAGGGATATTCAATTATAGAAAGCTTATGAGGCACAAAACAGGATCCCTCATAGCATCGGGGCTGCACACAGTACATTTTATAGTAGTTAGGCTATTTTATGTAAATAAGGCTAATGTGTGTTTGCAGAACATGCTGTTAACTTAATACAAGGACATCTTAGTAAAACAAGAATAAAACAAACATTTTATGGGAATATTTCCAATGTGTTATTAGTGTAAACGGTTAAAGCCTTTACTTTACCATATGATCACTCTCTTTGGGGTTTTGTTTAGGTTAGTAACGCAAATCACTAAAGAATGTATTTTTGGGAGTAGACATCACTTCTTTCTGACATTACTGCAGATGTGCATGTATGTAATGCGCATGTCTGAGAGCGCGCGTCTGCGCAGTGTGCACACTGTCCACTCGCAGGCATGCATGCTAACTCTAACTTGACAGAAAATGTGAAAATTGATTCCATAATTACGGTTGAAATTGGACACAAGATTTGTACACATTTAATATTTATATTTTTATGGTGGCAACATAATTGGGCCACAAAAACGGTGGCTCGAGGGTCTTAGACCCATAAAATGAACTTAAGTAGCCTATTCAGTATGTAGCATACCGCCCTCAGAGTTTATCAGCTTTCAGTGGCGTCTTTATCGGTTTTTACAACTGCCATACCTTTATCAGCTGAATAATCAAATAGGTAATTATGCATTTCAAAGTCTACCTGACCTAGGATCATTTTAGTTTATTTTCGACATCACAGTTTGTCCCCTACACCAGCTGCACCAGCCAACAAAATGATACAAATAATAATGATTGTGGTTTTTAAACTTGTCCTACTGCAAGATGATACGATTCCAAAATATTTTTTTGCTACACGGAAATATGAGAATTCAGTGACGTAATATTAACAAGTTGATACACAGTTGCGAGATCCAATGAAAAATGTGTGATGACAGGAGAGGGTTGTGCTTTAAACGCTGAACGGAAGACGGGAATATCGAAACTTAGTGTGTTCAATCTGCCAAGGACCTCACGGACTGACCTTCCTCTAAAGGGTAATTCAAACACACTTAACATTTCTAGTGTTAGTTGTTTTGTGCGTAAATTAAACTGTACTTGCGTTTCGTGTACTAACGTCTGTCCTGCATAAAGCTCGCGCACCAGTAAAGTTAGGTGACGATTTCACTTACAAACAGGCGGACTGTCTCTTGAAAATACATATTATGAACTCAAATTATACTAATTTTTGACGTTTAAATGCGCGTTTTTATGTTTCTGATCAGACTTAATTTTCCTGGTAAATCGACTTGAAAAAGCATCCTCAAATATTGATGATACAATTCCTCAAAACTCTTCGTAACCACTTTTGCATGTGATTCAAAGTATGCTCAGTCGTTCTTCTTCATTTACGCCAGGCACAGTGCATGGCATACTTTAAAGTAGGCTATATGCTGTATATCAAGACAGGTAGGTGCTTCCTGGTCACTTCTAAGCACTTGACAATGTTTCCTCGAGATTTTACAGGAAAATGGTGCGGTCGTTTAGAGGACATTCCACGTGAGAGCAGGTTTGCCCGTTTCCTTGAACAAAAGCCAATTAAGCAGTCTGTCATTATGACCTCAACCTCGTGCTTTAAACCCTGTAATAATTTATTACAAACTGTGAATAGTCGTGGACTTGGCTGGCTGCCCATTTGCTCCGAGGAAGGACAGCACTACCCTATCTAGTTATCATTCAAGATGACAGATAATAACTCTGCTCCAGTTAAACTATGTCATGTTTGACCTTTAAGGGCCGTGAACTATGGATTAACCTGCAGTGCCTTAGTTTAGAAGAGCAGTACGGTCATTGAAACTGACAACAGATTATCATTTTTGAGCTGTTTAGGTGAAAACAGACTAAGATTCAGACTATAAACCGTCTCTGAGGATTTTTGGGTCCTCCGTTTCGCTGTGAGATTGAAGACTAGATGTGTTGCGATTCGTTAATGCTTTACATGTGTAGTTATGTGGCACAGATGCAGGTGATGTTTGTGTGACTGTTTGCTTTGGCAGTCCTGTAAGACTGGGCTGGATTTTTGAGCTTGGCTGAGCTGGCTTTAGGGGGCTAGAATATTTAGTTTGAATACAGGACTGAATTTATCATTCTCATGTCTCATATTAGGAAAAAGTAGGCCTAAATACTTGTTTAAATGCTTAAAATGTAATTATATAAACATCTGTACAAAACTATATATATATATATATATATATATATAATTTAAATTTTAAATGGATGAGTTTCTAGCATATACATGTTTGTCTTCAATATTGTAATGAAGAGTTTCAGCATTTTTTAATCAAATTCATATTGTTTCTATTCTATTACAGTTTATATAAAGTGGTATTAAACATTAAAAGTACTATTATACTGTATACTTTTTTCTCCTACTTTTCTATTATGGACAACGGCAGTACTAAATTACAATAATGAGTAGGTGTTTTTGCCACAAATAATGTTGTATGGAGTGTATTGAATGGAAATATTTCAAGTGAATACCGAATTGAACAGGTCAAATAACATAGGAATCCATTGAAAAGCAGGGCTTCACCATTGGCTTTTGGCATTTTACAGGTTTGTACATGATTTCCCTCCTTCTGAGAACAGCAGATATGTGTGTAACTGAACATTTTGAGGGAAAGAGGAGCAACGGTGCTTTGAACTTTGGAGATCATTAATTTCTGAACCAGTAGAGTAATAGTTTACATCAGTTTTGTACTCGGTACCATACAGAAATACTGAAGTATTCACTCCGAAGCTTAGCATACACTAAGTGAATAATATCAAATGTGTCTGCAGGAAAGCAGCTCTGATCTGTCTGTCACCAAATGAAAAATGTATGTCATCATTACATGATTGCAATCACTGCATGATTACATTATACAGTTACATTAAACAGTCATTAACACATTAGCCAAACCAAAAATGGACAAAGCTATGATATATAATGAACAATGTTTCCTGTGAGTTTGGGAAAGAATGCGAATCGTTAGAAAAAACAGAAATTCATTAGACACAACTGGTGGGACAAATGTTTTTAAAATGTAGGGCAGATATGAGAAATGCCCATTCAGGGATTATCCCAGTATTGATGAGTCAATGTTGCAAAAATAATGGACAATCTGCCTTGTGTTCCTCATATCCGATATACATTTTACAAACATCAGTCACACCAGTTACATCTAATACATTTCTGTTTCATCTGTTGTTTAAAAGTGTTTTCTAATGAAGGCCAAATGGAAACTTAAGGATTTCCCCCAACTTTACATGCATACACCAGTTTTCACTTTCACTTTCAAGGCTTCCCAGATCCAGAAATGCTGAAGCTGGATGGATTATATGAGATGATGCAATCATATTTCTAGCATTGTCAGTAGACTGCATTCTCCCTAGCTGATTATCTAACTCTGTAGACCAGTTTTAATGATAACCCTCTCAAACTTTGAAGATTACATTTGCCATAATTTTCTCTAATTCTTTTCCCAGGTCTGATTTGTAATCCAGGTTCAGGAAACAAAGAAAAAGCTGTTGGATTTTGCCATTTAAAGCAAGTAGTAATTTTCAAGTATGTGTTTTTATTTAGTGCAGGGGTGTCCAATCCTGCTCCTGGAGGCCAAAAAAGCTCCAACATCAATTAAACACACCTAATCAAGGTCTTACCAGGCATACTAGAAACTACCAGGCAGGTGTGTTCAGGCAAGTTGGAGCCTCCAGGACCAAGTTTGGACACCCCTGATTTAGTGTGATTAATAACAATAAACCAATAAATAACACTGTTTTTCTGTCATTCTCTCTTCATAAGTGCAAAAATGTCATTTACACGTGAGCAATTTTATAACGAGGCAATAAGGCCGAATTTGGCTCGTTTTTCATCAACGGTCAAAGTGAGAGTTATCTTGGCTCACCTGCCATGCCTCACACTCACTGATAGGGTAAGCAGTACTACATTTAACATCACAATTATATCTTGATATGAAAAAGTAAATTGTCACTAAGCACTCTGATGTCGTTCCAAACCCGTTAAGACCTTCGTTCATCATCGGAACACAAATTAAGATGTTTTTGTTTGAATCTGAGAGCTTTCAGACCATCCATATACAGCAACACAACTGAAATGTTCCCATGTCCAGCAACATAGCAAGAAGATTGGTAAAATAATCCGTATAACATCAGGGGTTCAACCGTAATTTTACGAAGCCATGGGAATAGTTTTTGCGCAAAGAAATAAAAATATAACGCTTTGTATTCCACATTTCTTAATTTGTGTTCCAAGATGAATGGAGGTCTTACGGGTTTGGAACGGCATCAGGGTGAGTACTTAATTTTTGGGTGAACCAACCCTTTACGTAAATTATTTTTTGTTTACTTTTGCAGGAAGAGGTTGAAGCCAAGAGAGAAACTTCTGGAAACTTCACTGCTATGCAGACACTTCTGGACAATCTACGCAGGCGTGAGAAATGGCCTGATGAGTTCATCAGTGCACTCCGGAACTGTGAACATAGGGAACTGGCTAATGAGATAAGTGCTACTTATGACAGGATCAGGGGCATCACAAGTAAGAGCTTTCTTGCTTGTGTTCAAAGCAAATTATGAAAAGGAGGGACGTTATTTTATGAATGCCTTTTTTATGTATCTATAGATAATGCTGCTCCTGCTGCTCCTAAACCCAGACCAGCACCTGCTCCAGCTGCTTCTTATACTTCATCTGGTTCTACAACAACCACAGTGACAGTTCATGCAGTCCCAGAGACCTCTCCTCCTCTGCTGATTCCAGCCTCAGGGGGAGCCCCAGAAAGTTCAACTGCCCCTTCCAACACTGCAGACCCAGAACCATCTCCTGCTCCTGTTAAACCTCCTACTCCAGTTCCAGCACCTTCTCCAGAACCAGTTCCCCAAGCTGAAGTAGTACCTCCTGTTGTAACTCCTTCCCAAGCACCTCTCCCTCCCGAAGTCTCAGTTTCTAAAGTGTCTTTACCTGTTCCAACCCTCACTGGGGCAGCTGAGAACAAAACACCTGCTTTAGATAATTCAGATGGCTTGGCTTTAACAGACCAAACCACCATCTCCTCATCAGCTGGTGAAGCACTCCTCTCCACCTCAAGTGCTCAGACATCCTCCTCAGACACTTCCACTTCTCAAAGCCAAATAACAAAGCCTTACACCACCTCCCAGACTTCTCCGAAGTCAACGAAGACCCAGGTGCCAACAGCAGACAAATATATTGACACTTCTGAGAGACTCCCTGTCCAAGACTCTAATCCCCCATTGAGAATGGAAAGGACATTTCAGGAGCCGGAAGAGATCTCTGACCCAACTGCAATTGAGGTAATGCTCAACCCAAAGCACTTTACTGTTGTTCTTAGGCAAAAACTGTGACATAGCAAGTTCATTATTAAAAGGATCTGGATCAACTCTTTTTCAATGGTTAATCGGTTGTTTTCAATAGCTTATTCTTGTGTTTTCTCTTCAGGGGGTTCAGAGGAACAACACTGTTGGGTTGCCAGTTTTTAATAATGCTCCAACAAATTCTACCACAACATCTCAGGCAACATCTTCTGCACCTGCTGAGGTGGTTACGCACTCTCCCTCTTCCATCGACCAGGAATATTTCAGCAAGCCTGGAGTCCTTCAACATCCAGAGCCCCAGCAGAACAGAGCAGAGATTCTACCTGTCTTTCAAGAGGAGCCTTGCTCAACGGTTTCAGAAGATTTGGAGATCAGCAATGCAACAGTCTCTTCCACAGAACCTGGACAGTCTACTAGTCTTGCAGACCAGAACTCCGCTTCCCTTGATTCTGCTACTCAGTCCTTTCAAGACCCTCCATACACTGCTGCTCCCTTGACCCTTAACCAGCCCGAGGAGGACCACTATGAATCTTTCCATGAGAGTCAAATACAGATACATGCAATCCGGTTTGCTGAAGAGCCATCAGCTGAAAATATGAATGGGCAGCCACCAAGCATCCTGCAACGTAGCAGAGTCATCTCTGAGGACCAGCATACTCCGAACTATGTTGGCACAGAAAGTGTAGGTCATCTTTCTGAGTCATCTGGGTATGACAGTAAGAAGTCAACCACCATCAATGTTCGAGAGGAACAATCCATTGCTGCTAGGCCAGAGCAGAGAGGAGAGGGGCGCCCAGAGTTATTCAAGATAAACAACTTCCAACTTTTTGCTGCTGCAGGGATTGGTCTTTCTGCTGCGTTCTTGGCCTGGAAGTTCACACAGAAATGAGAATTTTGTCATTATGTACGCACTCTTGTGTTGCATGAAACCCCTATGATTTTTCTTTTTCAATGAAACACAAAGGGTCTTAAGTAAAATGTCAAGGCCGTTCTTTTCCATGAATAACAGTGGATAGTAACTGGTGCTGAAGAAAAGGACAAAACGTACAATAAAAGTAGTCCCTGTGAGGTTTGTGCTATATACCAAGTCTTCTATAACCATTCGATAGCTTGTGTATGAGGAACAGACTGAGATTTTAGCTGTCTAACATGATCTCTTTCGCCAAATTCTCAGTGATTTTATCCTCATGTATTATTTCCGGTGTGTACATATAGGCCTATAAGTAATCATGGTTTGCCATGTGCCTGAATTTGACTGCCGTTGCATCTATGAAATCAGTTTCTCTAATAAATGGAGCTATTAAGTAATTTGAAAAACCCAGTTAGACTGGTATTGCATTGTACAACAATTTTATGTATTGTGAATTGTGATAAGGTTGCACGAATACATCCTGTGTGTGACAGACCATAAATATAAGGAGCTGTTGCATAACCTATTGGACATTTATGAAAAACTAATTTGGAACATATTACATGGACTGGACAATTACTCCAACCCTCACTTTAAAGAACTCTTTATCCATCCCTGTCCCATATTTTCTGGCCAGTTGGACCCCTTTAAGAGTTTCAAAGTGTACACACACACACACACACACTGCCCACTTTTGACAAAAATATAATGTGTTCTCCTAATGCTTACTATAAAAGGCACCTATAGTGGTGGAGTAACTGTTAACATAGATCAAGCTAAATGCAAACATAACCAAGTGCCCCATGCCCCAAGATTATATTGTGTATATTGCTGATATGTAAGTGTTGTGTCTGCAGAAGTCTCCAAGTCCAGTGCACAACAGTAATACATTGATATGTAGTTTAAAAAGATTGTACACTGTATTCTATGTATATTTTTAAGTTCAAGCATTCTCTGAGATTCAAACTCGTGTTCTTTGGGATTGCTAGTGGCATTGCTCTATCGTTTTAGCTGCAGAAACAACAAAGATTCACGCTATTAACATCGTTGTCTGTGTAAGGGTAAACTGCTTCATGAACAACATTGTAAATGACTCTGAAATGAACTATGTGTACACTTTAAATGTAATTAAATTCATGTGTCATTTTTAATCAGCAACTGCACTTTATCCACACTTTCTGATGCAAAATGAGTTAACCTGATTTTAAATGCACTGTATGTGTTAATGTTACTGCTGATCTTTAAGTATGTTATCTGGGCCTGTATGTTTGCTAGATCCTGTATTTCAGGGGGATGTTTATTCTTACGATAAACTGTTTTGAGTTTGAAACTGTGTCACACAAAAATGATTTCTTATAAATGTTTCTGAAATAAAATGTCCTACCTTGAGTCTTTCTGGTCAGTCAGAGCATAAAAGGAGGTAAAGATTGTGAACAAATGAAGCCTGTAGACCAGTGTTTCCCAACCCTAATCCTGGAGGCACACAAACACAGCTGAATCAACTCATCAGCTCGTTAGTAAAGAATCCAGGGCCAGAAATATATTGGTCAGATAAGGGAGTCATCCCAAATGTGCACTGTTGGTGTGCCTCCGGGAACAGGGTTGGGAAACACTGCTGTAAGACTGTGTTGTTATGTGAAGCGCGCCATCTACTGTTGAAGAAGTAAAAGTGATCGGATGCATGAACCGAACTGATAACCTGATTGGCTCGTTGCGATTTCAGTTGACAGGAGAAGAGCATTCATTGGTAACTCGAGTAACTGTCCTTGTGTTATAAACACAGCGACGTAAACATTTTCTATGGATATGTGAATGACAATATGAAATACAGACAATGCATGTTTATATGTTAACTGTGATTTTTCTCCTTACCAATCGATGCGGAGATGTTTGGTAAAAGACATAATGGAGCTGAACGGCTTCCACTGTGACGGCGAGGGATGTGCGGAGGAGCAAGAGGAAGAACCGACAGCGCTCAGGATACCTCGATTAAAGACGGAAACGTCCTGTAGCACGATTGCTACACCGGGTGCAGACAGCGCAGAGGCCGGTGGCAGTGCACTCCGAGAGCAGCGGATGTCAAAATCGACGCCGGCGATGCTGAGGCTCGATTCGCTGAAAAAGAACAGGCCGCGTAGGTGAACCATCTTGTTATGACGCTAGGTAACACGGTTAACGGAGCTGATGCCACAGTGAAATCACAGTGATAATGGTATATATATATATATATATATATAACCAATAAACCTACGTGTTATAGCCGTGCTTGTAAAAAATACAAATTGCGCTCGCGGTTGGCATCATATTAACGTTACGTTACATACTGACTAATATGCAAAACATAATACACTAACGTTACACTTAAATGTTAGAAGACGATAGATTACATAAGCATTAAAGGTAATACAATTCATATATTTACATATGGTATAGCATTAATACGATAGTCTTCAGGAATCTTAAATATCAAAAGGCGACCCTAGTACAATGGTAACGTTACATAGTAATAACATTTAATAACAAAACAAATGAATATTTAAGTGTGTTTCACGTTTTTTCTCAATTTTGTCGTGTTGACTTATTCGTCAAGTTCAACCATTCAATCATGCTGCTCAAGTTATTGTGCAAGGAACAAATATTTATTTTTGATTAATGAGAAATGTTTTTTTCGAAACCAGTTAAAACTATATTGTGTATTTGAATTCATAACTCTTTTATTTTTAATGCATAATAAATGTTTTATTTAATATTTGATGTTTACTGAAGTCACAAATTTGGATTTTAAACTAATTAGAAATTATCCACATTTTCACTATTTAGATATGTCTCCGATTTTACTTAAAAGGCTGAAAATGTGCCAACCTCAATGATAATTACAGAAAATAAAATGGCTCATATGTAGTTAACGGTGAACTTTTTCCTAAAAAAGTGCAATGAGCTTAATATTTACTCACAGAAAATGTTTCGAAACTGCACAAGGCATTGAAGTCACTTCACTATTATTGGTCCCCAGCTTTCCCATGGTTTGGCATGGACATTGGTGGCACATTGGTGAAGCTGGTCTACTTTGAGCCCAAAGACATTACTGCAGAAGAGGAACAGGAGGAGGTGGAGAGTCTGAAAAGCATCCGCCGCTACCTCACCTCACACACCGCTTATGGCAAAACAGGTATACGAGATGTTCACCTGGAGCTCTCTGACCTCACCCTTTGGGGCCGCAAGGGCAACCTGCACTTCATCCGCTTTCCCACACACGAGCTACCTGCCTTCCTGCAGATGGGCCGAGACAAGCATTTCTCCAGTCTGCACACCACCCTCTGTGCCACTGGAGGTGGTGCATTTAAATATGAAGATGACTTCCGTAAGGTGTGTCCAAGCTCACATTGCTGCAATTATATATACTTTTTTATGTGATCTGTTTAAAGGAATAAATAGACCAAAAATGAAATGATGGCCTCTGGGGTTGGGCGATGTCTACCAAATTGGCATCAGACGATGTCTACAGTGAAACATCGTGATGGATGATGACATCAGAGGGCGGGGTTGGGGTGTGCCCGAAGCATGAATCCGTATGCAGAAAAGCGCAGAAAACAAATAACGCGTTCTACTGAGCCACTAAAGCAGCAGTTCTCAATTCCAGTCCTTGTGAAGCATGAAGTGTGATATAATATACCTCTGTAAATAATACAATTTCAATTTACTTCTTGCTAGAGGTCTGCACAGGCTTAAAATTGAAGCCCGAACCTGGCCCGTACCCGAGATCGTCTGACCCGACCCGAGCGGCACAGTTAAATTTTGAGCCCGAACCGAAATATCCCCCACAACGAATAGCCAAAAACAAAAAGGCTGCATTTCACGATTGCGTGCAACGGTCAGTAAACAAATACACAAAGCAACAGATTCCTCAAGGCTCGGCCATTTCACAAGGCAAAACTAAAAACTTACCAGTTATGAAAGTTTGTGAACATCAGGTGCTGCGGTCACATACATTCTGCTGAGTTTATGAATGGTTGTATGGACAAGACGATAATTCTTCCACCGCAAATTATGGTCATTTTTGTCAGTTAAGGCTCGTTAGCATTCGTTAGCAAATCAGACACGGAGATGTAGTGCGGTAGGATCGTATTTATTTGAATTAATGAATCATTTCTTTGAATTAGCCGGAGAGAGGGGGGTGAAAGTTGCGCGTGCATGTGAACTTGCGTCTGTGCGTCTCTCTCTACAAGCAATGAGGCTTGTTTACTTCAAAAACAGCAATTTTACCCCCTCATTGCAGAGAAATAGAACGTTGCGAGTCAGTAGTCTATCGAAGCTATTTTACAAATACAAGTTTCCATGCTGTTTGTGCGCTGCGCGAACTCTGATATCTGTGTGCAATAATGTGTGTGTGTGCGTCTATGAAAGCAGCGTAGCCTCTGCATATAGTTTTGGTTTAGCTACAAACCCGAGCCGAGCCCGAAGCTATCCATTAAACATTAACCCGAACCCGACCCGAAACCTGAAAGTATTTTGGGACCTGCAGGCTCGGATCGGGTAGCAGACCTCTACTTCTCACACACTTCAATGCCCTTTGAATGAAACCTATTCATTCGCTGCGAACTAGAAACATGTTGGAATATCCTGTGATGTGATGTCCACTTCATAGGGCACTTACAGTCGAATAAACGTCTGAAGCGATAAGAGAAACGTACAAAATGTGCAGAGCGGGGGTACGCGAGGACTGGAATTGAGAACTGCTGCACTAAAGGGGCATGGTTAGCCGCTTGCTAGCAGCTTATTACAGTACATGACAGTTGTATATAGAGTAAGGAGAGATGACTGATAGGACAATGGTGAATGATTTGCAGATACTGAGCATCACTGACAAACATCTAATCTTATAAAATGTATGGTACTGCTTCTCCATAGTATAGAGTCCGTGTATTCGCGAATCTCGATAGTAAAATGAGAGGCGCATTCAAAAGCGGTTTTAGTGCCCTGCATATTAGTAGTGGTTCCCTAATGCCTGCAAAGTATATACAGTATATTACCCAATGATATCATTGCCAGAGAAAATATACAAACAAATTAAGTAGGATTAAAAATGAGGGGGATCTGTCTGTCAGCCATCGGCGATGGACTATGACATCGTCTTATCGGCCCAACCCTAATTGCCTCAGGCTGGTCAAGTTGTTGATGAGTTTCTTTCTTAATCGGAACAGATTTGTAGAAATTATGCGTATAGCTTTAGTTCTGGCTGGCCACGTGAGTCAAGCTTGCATCGGCTGACTCTCAGCTGATCACATCTACCTATAGGAATACAGAATCTATCACGGCATTCCTATATAAGCTCTATTCCTTATTATTCTGCTTATTATTACCCTCCTTTATCCCCAACTCCTCCTGTCGCCACAGTCAGAATTTGGCTTTCTGATATTCCTCATTGAATCAAATCAGACTCTTTTTATCTTGAATAACGTGTTACACATAAAATTCATTAAGCACGTTAATGATATCTTCTTTGTTCTGTTCTGTTTACCCTTGGGGGTTATTATTGCTGCTCTCCCTGCTCATTCATGACCGGCTGCGTGGATGGGCAGGGAGTTTTTGCCCAGAACAGAACCATACCGTCAAACCAAACTGTATGCTACAGTAAGTGTCAATCATTTTGACGATAGTTTTCCTGAAATAAATTTTTGCATTACATCACTTGCTTTACAAATGGATCCACCTAACCCTAACTCTACAGTGAATGGGTGCCATGAGAATGAGAGTCCAAACAGCTGATAAAAACATCTACAAGTAATCCACACAACTTTAGCCCATCAATTAACATCCTGTCAAGTTAAAAGCTGCATGTTTTTAAGAAACAAATCCATCATTAAGATTTTTCTGTACCTATTTAAGAAACTCATCTACATCTTGAATGGTCTGAAGGTGATTTTTGGTTAACTATTCCTTTGACTAATTGGTTCTCTGTGCTGTCTTTCCTCTCTTAGATGGCCAATCTGCAGCTGTTGAAGCTGGATGAGCTTGACTGCCTGATAAAGGGGGTTCTGTACATTGACTCAGTGGTCTCAAGTGGTCCACCTGAATGTTACTATTTTGAGCATCCAACAGACCCTGAGCGCTGCGAGCAGAAGGCATACAACCTGGAGAACCCTTATCCTCTGCTGCTTGTCAACATCGGCTCTGGTGTCAGCATACTGGCTGTATACTCCAAAGACAACTACAAGCGTGTTACTGGAACCAGGTTGGTCATGACTTAATGATATTGCAGCAGTTTAACAAAATAAATGGGCATTTTAATGTAAATCTATAGTAAAATGTTCTGTCTCCCCTTCAGTCTTGGTGGTGGTACATTCCTTGGACTGTGTTGCCTGTTG
Organism: Gymnocypris eckloni scoliostomus; assembly: GCA_027564155.1. NCBI lineage: Eukaryota > Metazoa > Chordata > Actinopteri > Cypriniformes > Cyprinidae > Gymnocypris > Gymnocypris eckloni. The sequence continues at coordinate 13,392,183 of CM050429.1, forward strand.
ACTGGATGCTCTACCTTTGAGGAGGCATTGGCAATGGCCACAGAAGGGGAGAGTACATGTGTAGATAAACTAGTCAAGGACATCTATGGTGGCAACTATGAACGATTTGGCTTGCCAGGATGGGCTGTTGCCTCCAGGTACAGGCATATGCACTAACGTTTGAAAGTTTGGGGTCTTTTTAAATGTTTTCAATGTTCTTAAATCAATCCAAATTAATTCAGGTTTCTTTGATGAATATAATAGAAAACTTTATCAACATGAATGTTTTTTCTGACATTTTTTTTATTAATTGAATGCATCCTTGATTAAATGCTTTTTATCCCAAATGTTATTCCTTAAATGACCATGTTATCATTTTAAAATGTTTCTGTTATGACACTGATGATAGACATGAACCGATTTAATCAATATAATGTGTGTGTATGTTTTTGCAGCTTTGGCAACATGATATGCAAGGAGAAAAGAGACTCTGTCTCCAAGGAGGATCTGGCTAGAGCGACACTTGTCACCATCACCAACAACATTGGTTCAATCACACGCATGTGTGCACTCAATGAGGTACACGTGCACATCCACATTATAAATCACCAGCATGTTGTCCTTGCCCTTGTCTGTCAGCCTCTTTACGGTGCTGCCTTGTGGAATCTGGATCAAGCAGCATTGTACAGGGCTATGAGAGACCAGGCGCCAATCAGCTCCTTGGAAACTCCTCTTAAAAAATGACATTTTCAGAATCAATGTTCATTATGAGTTTCTTCCATTTAGAACATCGAAAGAGTGGTATTTATTGGGAACTTTCTGCGAGTGAACACATTATCCATGAAGCTGCTCGCTTATGCTTTGGACTACTGGAGCAAAGGACAACTCAAAGCCCTGTTCCTGCGACATGAGGTGTGTGTGAGTCTTTGTAATTCCTCCAAAACTAAATCATATCTAAACAAATCACTCAAAGTCATTTTGTGTTTTTCAGGGTTATTTTGGTGCGGTTGGTGCACTTTTGGAGTTACCAAACCCATCCTGATCTACTACTCAATCTTAGTTCACAGCTTTTACCAAAAGACAGAACTATTTATGCAAACAGACCAAAATTGCCTTTAAATATCAGACCATGCCCTCAACTATGCAGACCAAGCTCTGACTTGGTATTAATAAGATGTCATCAATTCTGATTGTTTGACCTGACTGTATAGCACATTATTAAGAGATTGTATTAATAATGTGCTATACAGTCAGGTCAAACAATCAGAATTAACCACACGCCTATACTAGTTTACAGAATTACTGCAGACATCGGAACTGTTTAGAGCCTGCAACTTTTGAAAACAGTCTTGTGTAAAAACAACCTCTTGATATGAGAACAAGCCAGTAAGATCTGATACTTTACATAGATTAAATCCCAATCAGGTGATTAGATATCATTTATAATGTGTCAGCTGTCATATACTATACTATCATTACTGGTTATGAACTGGTATTGCATCAAGTAGAACAGTGACTGAAACTTGTATTGTTTATTGTTGCTAGTGACAGTAATCATTGTAGTACATTGCTCTATTTTGGGGCACAGTCATTTACTCAAAAGTAAGCTGATCAGTCAAGCACTTTGCTCATTGTGCTCTCTTGTATATGTAACTGTTGCAACATAAATGCAAAATCACTAAATATAATTTTTGTTGTAGATGTCACAGTGAGTTCAGAATCAGAATTTTGTGAATGTTATGTAGCCCATATTATGTTTGTAGAGAAACAGTGTTGTTTTGACCATTTTTGCACAACTGTGTGAGTGAGAAAGGGACCAGGCAAATTGTTTGACCTATTTTCAGGGAGGGGAACAAGACATTTTACACTATGGATAAATCTCTTCAAACCTGAGAACTGTTTCTTCTTCTTCTTTGGAATAACTAGTGTCCCTGTTGCATAAACCAACACTAAAACAACATGTGTTCTGTTGCCTTCCCTTTATAGTCTGTGTATGTTACTTACTTAGTCCCGAAGTCTGTATAAGTTTGTTCCTACACCAGCAAATAAGAAGTGCCTTGCGTTTTGTGTTTAAAACATGGAAAACAAGTATTGCTCTTAAAAAAACGCCATTGTAAAATAAAAAAAATTGTAATAAAATATATAAATCACAATATAAAAAGACTTCTTCGTGCATTTGACATGCAGAAACAATGACTTGATTAATTTTAACAGCACGTTATTATTTTTATTTATTTAAATATTCCAGCAAATTTCACAGAGATCAGAATCCCCCAGCATGCATTTTTACAAACGTAGAGTACGTGCCTGAGCAGAAGAACGTTCTGTTATGCAAGTAGGAAAATCTTCTCCTGAATTGTGAAAGGGCTGTGTGTTTTTCCTCAAATAAATCCTGCCCCTTTTCATTCGTGTGAAGTCGTCCACGAGTCAGCTCCACCTCTCCCCCTGTGCCCCGTCTTTCCCATCGCTCTCTCTTCCACCCACACGACTGTCCAGCTGGCAATCCACTGCATTACAGCCCGTTATCTCTGCTCAAGACGCGTTTCTTTGTTTCGCACAAGGTCTGGGTTCTGCAGAAGCTACTCGAGTCTTTTCTGGAGGCTTTTCAGGTTCTGTGCATAAATATAAACTGCATGAAACTGTGTCAAGACTGAAGAGACCGCTTAACTTGAGGTAAGGGTAAAATACAAAAAAATATGATTTTTATTCGTCTGAGTATATTATTGAATAGTTTTGTCTTTTTGCCAAAGTGTCATAAATATTGTCGAATAGAGTATACTTAGACACAGATATGATCTGAGATAAAAGCAGCTGGACGCCTAGCCTGCACTTCCTCTATCACGTCCTTTTATTCCTCTCAGTTTCGCTGTGAAGCTAATAAATGATTTCAACGCATGTGCAACACTTTTATGTTTTAAAGAACACTGATAACATTATTAGAACACTATTAGAGTTTTGTCGAAAGTTCCTTTTCTCCTGCTCCGCTTGTATTTCTTACAGAAGTTGAGATGCTTGAAGTACTTTTAAAGTCACTTTAAATAAGTAAATAAACATCTGTTTGCATTTTTTCCCCACACATGTTTATTAACCTGATGTTTAATAGTGAATTTGTCCATAATTTCGACATACCTTGTGGGGTCCAGTCCTGACTGCGTCTCGACGTTACCTCAGCATTTCTTTTGCCTGTTTATAGGCATTTCATGCCTATAAATCATGATATAGTTACAGATGATGTGATAAATGTGTAAACTATATTTACCGTAGAAATACCATGTGCTGGTGAATCATGTGCCCCTGAGCTACTGGATATCTGTTTTCAATCGCATGCCAGTCTTACCTTGTATAATTGGATCCATCCAGGGAGAGTTATTGATCTATTCAGTTTGACATATTTTACATATTTAGGTTTTACATGTGTAACATTCTTGAAATTACTTAAAATGCTTGTCTTATGCAATTATGCAGATGTATTTAATAGCCTGATATGAATTAGTTGGTGTACTTTATTAGAAAGGAGACAAAGGAAATATTGGTCATGAAGAAAAAGTAAAATGAAGGTAAATATATATTTGTCATTTCCAATCAAGCTGTTGTTTTGTCAAGTGATGCTTATTTGAGATTCTAGATAATTCTTAAAATTCCATCTATGATTTCCTGAAGCCATTTAACCCCCAAATTAAAATTCCATCACCTTTCCACAATACCATACATACATAATTAAAGATGTGATGTAAATGTTAATTAAATAAATGAAATAATTATTATGGGATGTATTCCCAGTGTGGGACATTGTTTAAAATTAAGTAAATTAACAAACAAGAAAACTGTGTTCTCAAAGAGTTTATTTTCTTAAAAAGTGGCTGTATTTAAAGGGAATATTCAGGAATCAACCTGATATGCATGTAAAGGCCAAAATATTGTGCTTTTTATGGTTGCCAACATTTTTACATGGATTAAAAAGATTGTATTATGACCTGATATTCAAATGAAGGCATTTCAAAGATCCAGTCCTGTCCACAAACTGACAAGAAGGCCATGTGTTTGGGTAACGGGTCTGTACTCGTTCATAGTCAGTGGAAAGGGCACTCAAGATTTATATTCCTCCGTGACCCACAGGCACCAGAGTGATTTGTCTGTTAAGCTATTGTTGCATTGGTGAAATACCATCGCCGCACCAGTGAGGGGCTGTTATATCATCAACACAATTATCTGTGCAATGTCATACTAACTATATACAAAGGGTTTTTAAGCACTTAAACCCAGTGGGTGGTTGAGGTTCAGTGAAATGTTTTACGGTTCCTCTAAAATCAATATCATGCCAGCTGCTATTGCAGGATGGCTACAGATCATGCTGTTCAAAATATCAAAATAGGTGCATGCACATGAGTTTAGATTATGTGATGAATGAGATGTCTGTGTCAAAAGCAGTTATTGTTAGTTTTTCCTACTCACTCATTCTGTAACAGTGGGTGCCGCAGGGTGTGTTGGATACATGCACAGACATTTGATCTGTGGGTGAATCTCAAGAAAACATATCCCAGACACATTTTTCTCCGAAATCAAAAGAAAAGATAAATTTTTTTATAAAGAAAACTAATAAATCTTATTTTTTAGGACCATTAAGATGTTTTGCTTTATTTTATAACATGATAATCATTACTGTAATGCTTTTTTTTGTAATAACCATTATTCACGATGTGATTGTAATTATCATATTCTTATTACTGTGCACTGTAAAACATGCTTTTTTCAAAGTTGATAATACATTTTCTTTTTGTTTTGATTTTAAACATCTTAAAATTGATAAAGTTTTTTATTTTGTATTACGGTAATGAGAAGGGGTGATGGAGGTTAGTTGCCTTACTTAAAAAGTATGTCGCATAGCAGAAAGTCTTCATGGTCCTAAAAATATGATTAATCGTCCTTTAAAAGTAGATTTGTGGTGAAATGTGACCCCAGAAGTAAAATGACAGTAAATGTCTCTTGTGAACAGAATAGTTTTAGTTTAGTCTTTTTGGAGAATAATTATTTACAGTAAACTGCAAAAAAAAATATGATTATTGCAGTATGTATTATTACTTCAGTCTTTCTATACTTCAAAATGTCACATTTAATTTAATTATTTGTGACATTTACTATAAAAAATAAGTCCTATACAATTTATTTTAGTGTCCAGTCATTTTTTATAATACAGTAAAGACAAATCGTGTTTTTGCATTACGGTAATGAGAACTGGTGGTGGGAGTGTACTTAACATGTTCTGTGTGAACACATGATAGTGCTCAAATCAAAACATACTGACATTCACACAACAGTGACCACGTTTTTCAGTATTTTTCAAACCTTCCCCTCTTTGTTTCTGTTCCCTGGCACAGAGCCGCACATGGAGCTGTGTCAGTGGTGGCGACACATTGTTGTCTTCCTAATTCATGCTTGGATTCCATCATGCTTTGCCCAAACCCCACCGCCAGTGCGCTCGAGCCCCACACCGACCCCTCAGACAGCAGAAGGCCCAGAGACTCTGAAGTTCCGTCTGTCTGGCTTCCCCAGGAAACACAATGAGGGCCGAATTGAAGTGTTTTATAAAGGCGAGTGGGGAACCATCTGTGATGATGACTTCTCACTGGCCAATGCCCATGTCCTCTGTCGCCAGCTGGGCTTCGTGTCTGCCACGGGCTGGACTCACAGCGCCAAGTATGGCAAGGGCACAGGTAGCGTTCCTGCACACATCCGCACACTCAATCAGAGCAGATAAACAGCCGTTTCTGTGTGTGTTCAGAGAGGTTTTGTTTGTTCCAGGTAAGATTTGGCTTGACAATGTGCAGTGCAGTGGCAGTGAGAGGAGCGTGTCAGTGTGTAAATCTCGTGGCTGGGGTAACAGTGACTGCACTCATGATGAGGACGCTGGAGTGATCTGTAAAGATGAGAGACTGCCGGGATACACGGACTCCAATGTTATAGAGGTAAAGGACCCTACACAGAAACAATTAAGAAAAAAATTATTCAAATCTAACCGCCGTCGACAGAAAATATGAGAGAAAATATTTTACAAAATGTATTTTAACTACTTAAACCATTATTTTTGTCCATTTCTAAATTTCTACACTCATTTTAATTTGTCTTTTGTTTGGCCAGTGTTGTCTAGCTTCTTTGTTACCTTTTACTGCTACTGTACCACTTTCTAACAATATTATTATTAAGTGTTCTACAAATATATTTCAATTTAGTTTAAAATAAGTTTCTCTTATATTGTATAGTAAGTATTGTTTAGTGCAAATGGGCAGTTTCGATGTGTCCTATGGTGTGACTGAAAAATGTAAAAAAAAAAAAAAAAAATAGTAACATTGACGATAAACCTCTCTCATGGTATTTGTAACTCTAAGTATGAAGATACATTTTCTCATGTAATTTGTATGTTAAGTTTTTATATATATATATTTTGGCTGTCACACCATAGGACACAGTCCAATTTTTATTTGTCAACTAAATGGATTAATCACAGAAACCTATGTGCCTAACATTGTGAATCAATTCATGGCCTTAACTCTGATATTTTAATTTCTTTCTAGTTTTCCAGTCATTTTAGTGCTTCAACTTAAACTAAGTTAGTTCGACAAGGCAGCATTGCAAATATTTTTGTTTAGTTTAAAGTTTTTTTCTAATATTTGTATTTGTAAGTTTTATTTCAGCCTAATAAAAAATATGTTTTAATAGTTTTAGTTAATGATAATGACTCTGATGTAACATGCAGCAAACACTCAATGACTGAGCTCTGCATCTTGTTTTGTCCTGCACTGTCTAAAGGGGTTAAATACACTCCCATCTCACAAGCTTGTTCACACTCTGTTCATGTTTGGTTGTCCATATGGTTTTTATTTTTTGCATCATGTGTTTCTCAGGTGCAGGTAGATGAGCATAAAGTGGAGGAGGTGCGTTTACGTCCTGTGTTCACCATAGCCACTAAGCGGATGCCGGTCACTGAGGGGGTGGTGGAAGTCAAGAATAAGGACGGATGGGCTCAGATCTGCGATAATGGCTGGACACCCAAAAATTCACATGTTGTTTGCGGCATGATGGGATTCCCCCACGAGAAGAAGGTCAACAAGAACTTCTACAAGTGAGTGTTCATGACATGTTGAGGCATGGATGTAGGGAAGGGATAGATTTTATCCATCAGGAATTGATTGGATTGTGGTTGGCCATGGAAACATATTTACACATTTTAATATTACTCTATTTAGACTTTGTGTGTGGCATCTCACGTTACTGTGGCAGTTTAGCCAGTGTGAGAGGAAGTTTTGTTTACTTTCTCAGTCATCTGTGAAATGCAGCAACATACACACAGTTTAAGCCACAGACAAACATCCGGACAAGGAAACTATTGCATAGACGTAGGACATTCATGCACACCGACTGGTAGAAAATACACTGTAGGGTCTTATCCCAAAAATCCAATGGAATGTTACAAGAATGTTCCACTTACATGAATAAGCCCTATGCAGAATTCAAATGGCTTTACACACATACACTTGGACAAACCAACCAGTGAACAATAAGAAAAAACTGAGAGGAAGTCTCTTATCAACGTCTGTCTGTGTTTATTTCCCATGTGTGGTTTAAAGCTTCCATTTCTCAGCCCGTCTCCTAATAAGCCACGTACGCACCATTACCTACCCCACATTCTTAAAACAGTGGCACACTGTGACTGATGATGTTTCCATAACCCCACTTTAGTTGTTTTTATAGTTTTTGGGATATTTGAATGGAACTTAGGATTCCAGCATATTAAAAGAAGCCTGTATTATTATTGACCAGAAGGTTTCTTTCAGGAAAGCTTCGACTTTATCATAGTTTAGGTCAAAATATCCCACAAAATACAATCACAATCAAATAACAACATGTTAGTGTAAATATGGCCAAATATGATGGCTTTTTATATAATATAATGATATATATATATACAATTATATCAGCTATAGCTGTGAATAAGATATAAACTTTCTTCAACTTTAATGTAATATTAAATAACATTACAGCTAAAATTATAATCGAGTACTTTACAAGTGCTTTAGTATGTTATGCAGTACATTAAAATATGTGTACTTCTTTGAAGCATCACTAAAGGTTATTAAAAAATATTGCTTTAAAATGTAAAAGTCAAACATTTAAACAAGTGCACTTTTTAAAAGTGTTTTAAGAAACAGTAATGAAAGTGTAATCTCTTTAAGAACACTTAAGTTGCCTTTTATTTCATTCAGGTTTTTATAAATGTATGCTGTGAAGTAAAATACAAGTGCTCATTCAATACAATTAAGCACACAATTTTTTCCTATTTAGTAAGGGTTAAAAGGTTTGTTCACAGAAAAAATATTAATTCTGTCATTAATTACTCACCCTCATGTCGTTGCAAACCCGTAAGACCTTCATCATCTTCAGAACACACACACAAAAATATATTTTTGATGAAATCCGAGAGAAAGGTACTAAGGAGATTGTTAAGATAGTCCATGTGATATCAGTGGTTTAACCGTAATTTTATGAAGCTACGGGAATACTTTTTATACACAAAGAAAATAATGACTTTATTAAAAAAAAATGATCTCCTGGGACAGTCTGCCACCATTATCAAGAGTACCACGATGCATGCGTGTGGTTCTGCTGACGAGCTGTACTCATAGCTTCATAAAATTTTCAGTTGAACCACTGATATCACATGGACTGTTTTAATGATGTCCTTACTATGTTTACGTGCCTTGACTGTGGTAGTACCCTCGCTGTCTTTGCAGGGTCAAAGAGCTCTCGGATTTCATCAAAAATATCTTAATTTGTTTTCTGAATATGAACGAAGGTCTTATGGATTTGGAACAATAGGAGGGTGAGTAATTAATGACTAATGGGTGAACTATCCCTTTAAGGGAATATGGTGATGCCACACAACCTCTCCCATCTCAAACGGTCTAAACTGTCCTGAAGTGGACAGAGAGAAATAAGAGAGATAGAGTGTACATGTGTGTATGTGTGCTTGACTCCATTTCCCTGTTTTCATCAGGCATCTCAGAAAGAGATCTGCTGAGCCAAGATCTAAAGTTAAAGTAACCGCGGCCAGGTACTATCTGAGGGAAAGAAACTAGTAGTGTTCTTTCCCTAGATGACTCAAGCAAATAGTGTGGCTTTAGTACACAACACTATTAGTGTTAGTCAACTAACTGCAGTTTCCAAGCTTTAGGCAGTTATCCTTGTTTAGTGATGGGGTTGTGTTGATATGCTCTCTCAGCGATGTGTGAGTGTGTCTGTCTAAGAGAGGAGGATGAAACATTTCCCCATGAAGAACTTATTACCATCTGTTAGTTTTACTCACATAGTTTTGAGATGAGGCTGTGCTTGTGCAAGAGTAGAAGCTTTCTGAGAGATATCTTGAAACAGATACCTCATACTAACACAAATCCCTCCTTTTGCTTACTGCATGTTCACCTCAGATATGTGTGCTTCAAATGAATAACAATCATGGGAAAGTGAAATCATTATTAACATTTTTCCTTTTTAATTGATGTGGTATTTTGTAGTTCTCATCCCAAAGTATCTGTTACTGACATTTCTGGTAATTATTATTATATATCAAATAATTATTTGTTTAGTTAGCTTGTGCCTCACAGCATCTTGACAGTGTTAAGTCTTAATTAATCTTATTGTCCTCTTCCCCATGCAGCTGGTATGTATATGTATATGTGTGCATGTGCATGTTGGATGTTGCAGTGGGCATTTGAGTGTTTCTGAATGCTTAATGGATGTTTGCATTACAGGCTGGAGCCCAAAGCTAAGGCTATCACTAAAACTAGCACTAAGCCTAAACCAGGCAAATCAGCTGCAGGTAAAAGGTAACCTTGGTTAAAAAAAAAGGGAAACATTACCATTTTGGCTCAGACCTTTCCAACTTTCTCTTTTGTTCTCTAAATCTAAATGTTTTCAGTCAGAAATGCTGCTTTGCAGGTGATTCTGGGGCTTAGACAAAACCTATAGATTATAGAAATCAGTTAAAAGACAAATACATTTTCTCAAATTATTATATGTGGAAATATGCTACCATTCAAAAGTTTTTTTCTTTTTTAGAAAGGACACATTAAATTGATCTAAAGTAACATGCATAATGTTACAAAGATTTCTATTTCAAATCAATTCTGTTCTTTTGAACTTGCTATTCATCAAAGAATCCTGAAAATGTGTGCACAAAAATATCAAGCAGTACAGTTTTTAACATTTCTTGAGCAGCAAATCAGCATATTATATGCTTTCTGAAGGGTCATTTGACACTGAAGACTGGAGTAATGATGCTGAAAATTCAGCTTTGCCATCACAGGAATAAATTACATAAAAATAAATAAAAAATGACAACCCTTGGTAAATATGAGCAAAGTGAAAAGTGAAAATAAATCTGCATTGTTTATCCTTTTTATCTTTCATTTAAAAAATCACAAAATTCCAACATAACATTGAAGTAAAACAATTGAAAGTGGGGAAAATCTCATTGTGAAATAAATGCTTTCTCTAGTTTATGTTGGCCACAATTATTGCAACATTCTTTTCCCAAGATAACAGCTCTGAGTTTTCTTCTATAATGCCTGATGAGGTTAGAGAACACCTGACAAGAGATCAGAGATCATTTCTTCATCCAGAATCACTCCAGACCCTTTAGATTCCCAGCTCCATGACAGTACATCTTCTCTTCAGTTCACCCACTCATTTTCTGCAGGGTTCAGATCAGAGGACTGGGACAGCCATGGTACAAAAATCATTTTGTGCTCAGTGACCCATTTTTGTGTTTATTTTAATGTTTGTTTTGGATTGTTGTCCTGGTGTAAGATCCAAACACGGCCCATTGTAAGATTTCTAACAGAGGCAGTCAGGTTTTTATTTTTTATCTGTTGGTATTTGATAGAATCCATGATGCCATGCATCTGAACAAGATGTCCAGGACCTCCAGCAGAAAAACAGGCCCACAACATTAAAGATCCACCAGTATATTTAACCGTGGACATGAGGTGCTTTTTATCCCTGTTTGTACTAAACTCATCTTGAGTGTTTGCTGCCAAAAGCTTTTTTTTTTGTTTCATCTGACCATAGAAGCCATTTGAAGTTCCAGTCGTGTCTGACAACTGAATTTGCTGGAGTTTGTTTTTGGATGAATGAGGATAATTTTTCTTGAAACCCTCCCAAAAAACATGTGGTGATGTAGAGGATGTTTGATATTATTTTGATGTTCTCTATTTATAATCCTGTGATCAGGAAGTCATGGCTGGATAATTTCATGCTCTTAGTCTCCCTGGCAGATTTTAACATCTTTAGTTGATTGGAACCTCTTAATTATTGCCCTGATGGTGGAAATAGGGATTTTCAATGCTTTAACTCTTTTCTTAAAGCCACTTTCTATTTTGTGATGCTCAACAATCCATCAGAAATCTATTCTTAGGTTTTACTCCTTGTGATGGGTGATTAAGAATTTGGTCTTTGTGTTCCTCATATTTATAATCCTGTAGATCAGGAAGTCATGGCTGGATAATTTCATGCTCTTAGTCTCCCTGGTGTGCTAAAAAATAAATAAATATGAATGAGAATAAACTTCAGAGATATTTTACTCATAAGAATTTCTTGGGGTGCCAATAATTGTGGCCAACATTCATTGGAAAAAAAAGAAATTTTCATTATGAGATTTTCTCCCCACTTTCAATTGTTTTACTTCAATGATATGTTGGAATTTTGTGATTTGTTTGAGTGAAAGATCAAAAGGATAAACAATGAAGATTTATTTTCACAGCCGCCTTTGCTCATATTTATCAAGGGAGCCAAAACTAGTGAATTTATATATATATATACATTTCAAATTGTAATAAGACTCAAGAAATTGTACCAACCCCATACCTTTGAATAGTAGTGTACATTTGCAGTTTTGTTGTCCTGGTGTGTGTCTACATCAATGAGAATTAATTAGTTTATTAAATTACACAATTAGCACAGATCTGCTGCCATCCAATGTTTGTCCATAATTTGTGCATTATAAATATTATGCTGATTACATATGTGTATACAAGAATATCGCAATAGCTGTTGACCATTTAGACATCTTTCACCGAATAAAGGCTTAACCTGAGTATGGACCCTAATCTGAAAATAATGTGCATGTAAACATGGTCAGCGTCTCTATCACATCTCCTCTCTCAGGCTGTATGCTGAACGGCAGCAGAATCACTTCCTGGTTCATTCAGTGGCATGCTTAGGCACAGAAGTGCACTTGGCTGCATGTCCTCTGGAGTTTAACCATGCCAATGCCACAGAGTCGTGTCCTGGAGGAATGCCTGCTGTGGTCAGCTGTGTGCCCGGTCCACTGTACGCACAGAGCACTGCCACGAGGAAGAAACGCCAAATAACGGTAAACTGTGTATTTCATTAGTGCTACATACGTTTAGATTAGTTTATATATAAATGTATATACTTCTATTAACTGTTTCTTTCTCTGTTTGTTTCTCATCAGTCTACTATACGGCTGAAGGGTGGAGCGAAATATGGTGAGGGCCGTGTCGAGATGTTGAAGGGCAGTGAATGGGGGACGATTTGTGATGATCGCTGGAACCTGCTCTCTGCCAGCGTCGTGTGCAGAGAACTGGGCTTCGGCTCTGCCAAAGAAGCCCTCACAGGTGCCCGCATGGGACAAGGTGAGATTGCAAAAGAGAGACAAAAACTAATTAGGGGGATGGATGGAATATAATGGAACAAAAACAGACACTGTTTTTCCTGCAATGAAGGAATGCATGGAATGCTTTTATTACCTGATCAGTGACCTGGACTCTCATCTCTGAGGTTTTCAGATATTAATTCCCTCTTTTATTACCTCTTTTATTAACCAGATGTTTTCCCTAGTTTGCAGTTTGGAGTCAATAGTTGCTGAAAGTTATAGCCAGTCTTTAGCAAGTCAGAGTTACAGACTTGCATACTGTATGATGTGCACATACCTTTTAGCTTCAAACTAAGATTATTTGGATTAGACTGTATATACTTTATTATCCCTGTTAGGGAAATTAGTCTTGGACGTAGACAGCTGGCACAGAAAAAGACAAACATAAAACATCATGAGAAAAAAAGAAAACTTAAGTTAAAATGCACAGTTTAAGAAAAGGAGCATATGCAGTCAGAGGATATCAAATGTTCGATATTTTGTTTTTATGTGTCATGTATTTTTATATATTTCTTATGTGTGAGTATGTTGTGTACAACTTGAAAGTCTGGTAGTGTATTCCAGCCATACAAATATACAATGGCACCAAAAAGTATTTAAACAAACTTGAAACACTTCACTTTAAGGGATAGATAACCCAACATGAGCATTCAGTCATCATTTACACAGCCTCGTGTCGTTTCAAACTTGTACGGCTCTCTTTCTTCTGTAGAACAGAAAAGCAGGTATTTTGAAGAATGAGGGTAACCCATCAGTTTGGGTTCCCACTGGCTTTGATTCAATATTTTATTTATCCAAAAAAAATAATTGTGTTACTTTTTTAGGGCCAATGTCTTTGCCCTTGCCTTGTTAGTTACACAATTTTCTGTATTTTTGTCAGTATGAATTTTGCTTTGTGTTTTGTCTCAGGGTTGGGGCCTATCCATATGAATGAGGTGCGGTGCACAGGTCATGAGCGCTCTCTGTGGAACTGCCATTATAAAAACATCACAGCTGAGGACTGCAAACACACTGAAGACGCTTCAGTTCGCTGTAATGCTCCATACATGGGCTATGAGAAAACGGTCAGAGCAACACACACATACTCATTACATTTCTTCTTATGTGTTGATTTTGTTACTTAACTCATAGGTCGCATGTCATTCGGTATTTCCAGTGACTCTATATTACATTCATTTGCATCTATTGCTTGTTTCTCAATTCAAGAAGAACATAGCAATGATCAAATGAATTACATTTATTCATGTTGTGCTCAGTATTCATCTTGTCTCAAAATGGATGAATGAATGTACCTTAACCATTATGCACCTACTGCTTTAAACCTCTTATATGCATGTAGAAGACACTGGGGCTAGTTGTCACATACTCTTATGACAGAATCCTGAATCATACAAAAATATGAAGTATCACAACTGTTTTCAACATTAATAATAATAAATGTTTCTTGAGAAACGAATCAGCATATTAAATGATTTCTGCAAGATCACATTACAGTGCTAACTGGGGTAATCGGGGTAACTGAGAATTAATCTTTGCCATTACAAGAATAAATTCATTTTAATACCTATTTAAATAGAAAACAGTTATGTAAAATTATAATAATATTTCACAATATTGCTGTTTTTACTGCATTTTTCATCAAATAAATACCATGTGGGTGAGCATAAGATTTTCTCAAAAATATTTAAAAATCCTTCTGACCCCAAATTTTTGGACGGTACGTTCAAACAAGAGTCAACTATATAAAGACGGTAGCTTTTAACTAAAGAAGTCAAACCGTGTTCTCAGTACAAGAATATTGTTCATTAATGTCAGGTTTTAATATTTACAATTAGTTCTAATTTTATATAAATAGATTTTCATTTTTGTTGCCCAAAACAATGGTATGCTAGTTTTATTGGTTACCAATTACATTATTGCTGTTTCTTAATTATTTACTGCTTAAATTTACACAATATAAAATAACCCCACTATGTATCTTTCCTTTCTTTGGCAACTAAATATTAGAAGATTTTTTTGTAGCCAAAACTGACTTTTGAAATAAACTATCAAAAAACCTCAAGAAACTTTCTTTAGAGTAAGAAGTGTGACAGTTAGCCCCGATCTCCTGAATAGTTCTAGTTGAACTCCCTCTTACACCTCGTTCCTGGTTGTGCCCTGCTCAGGTGCGTATTTTAGGGGGCCGATCTCGCTACGAGGGCCGTGTGGAGGTGTTATATACTGAGACTAACGGGACGCTGCACTGGGGCCTGATCTGTGGAGAAGGCTGGGGAACTGAGGAGGCCATGGTTGTGTGCAGGCAGCTGGGTCTCGGGTACGCCAACCATGGCCTACAAGTAGGATGCTAACAGTAACAGCAACACACACTTGCATGCTAACAATGCTTGAACATTCTGCTACCATCGAAACAATCAGATGGTGCTGGCTTACGCACTCCCACATACATATTCAAAGTCTTGATCTTTGAAAACGCATCACATGAGTCAGTGCATGTAGTACAGGGATGGACAGAAATAAACCTGCTGAAAAGATCAGTCAGCTCAGGTTTGGCTATTGAACAGCTTGGTTAAACTACAGCAGCTAGACCTGCATAAAACTAGGACTAACCATTCATGCTGTTCTATACTAGAGCCTCATTTATAAAGACGTGCTTTTAATGATCCTAAATGTGAATGACAAGTTATTCATGTGAACATATATACCTACTATTTTATAGTTTTATACATGTTAATTACCATATTTGTTGCCCACAACAATGGTAGGGTAGTTTTATATGTTGCAATTTTAATTACAATCAATTTACTGATTACATTTACGGATATAATGTGTATATTTTCACAAACGATCAACACTTTTTTTCTTGGGCAATGATGACGAATATATATATATATATATATATATGATGAGATGCAATTGATTTTAATGATGTAATTATAAGAAAAAATATATTAGTGCTTTATAATATTAATACATACTGTGTCTTTTTATCTTTACATTTTACTAAACAATGACAAAAATAGTTAAAATGTTCTGGTATATAAGTTTGTATGCATGCTCTTATGTTGGTGTGCATAAGAACATTTTCAAACCAGTTTTTGCTTTTATAAATCCTGTAGAATGAAATCCATGGAGTTTTGATTCCATGAATCCCTGTGTGTGTTTTATAAATGAGGCCCCGGGTCTTTTCAGCAGGGTCGTCTGTCTGTGTATGTGGGTAAGCAGCGGATGGCAGGAGACAGGGTGAGCGGGGTGAGATGTGAGTGTTTGACGTGTGGTAGGTTGTGATTGCAGGTGCGTCTGTCAGGTGGGCGCTCGCAGTATGAAGGGCGAGTGGAGGTGCGGGTGGGGCAGCGGTGGGGCAGTGTATGCAGTGAGGGCTGGACCACCAAAGAGGCCTTGGTGGCATGCAGGCAGCTAGGGCTGGGGTTCAGCATGCATGCGATTACAGTGAGTACATGACATATGCACAATGCTCGCAGACGCAGCTCTATTCTTTCAACCAGGAATGCTGTTTTTTAGCCAACACGAACGTTTGTAAATTACTTTTGTTCTGGAATATAAGTGGAGCACTTTTGTGAGCTGTATTACAGCTGTATCGAACAGCCATTGATTATTTAATTTTTTAAGTTGGTCCACGTCTGGTCAGGTTACCCTGCAATATATAAATTATAGAAATGTTATTGTATGATCAAGATTATTAAATTAATAAACTTATTATATACTATATATATCTTTATTTCTAAAATATCTTTATTTATTTATTAAGTGTGACCTGGTAATGTTACACCAGAATAAATTAATTATAGATATTATATTTAGATTATATTTAGAATATATATATATATATATATTTTTTTTTTCGTTGTGACATTATTGTCATGACAGTTAGGCCTCGTGTCTACCAAAGTGTTTTTAGCACGTTGAAAACGCTCAGCTTTGAGCGCTTGAGAGTGCAGCGTGTTCTTTTTTTCTGTTGAGACGTTGTTGTTACTATGATTGAAAACATGGCAGACACGTCAAGAATTTCTCCAATCATTATTTTTCATAACAATATTATGGTAGTCCAGCAATTCGATATAGTAAAGAAAATAAATATGGAGACAAGCAATATTAACTTCTCCATTGTTGTTCAGCCGTAGTACAGTCGGTAGTCCCGCCCCCTCCTCCACTGTGATTGGTTGGTGACTAGAAAGTGACAGTGACGAGTGCGGCGTTTTATCCTAAGTTGAGCATTCTTCAACTCTCGGGGCCGAGAAAAAAACGCCAGAACGCTCAGCGCGAAAAACACGCTCAGCGCTCGGCACGCTCCTGGCGTTTTAAAAAGCGGTGATCCCATTTAGTACAATTGAAAAAATGCTTTGGTGGACATGCGGCCTTAAGGTTTAACGACCTATATTTCTCCCCAAATTAGCATTACCATGATGCAATAATAAAATAAATACATTAAGGTATTATTTATTTTATTTATTTTTCTATCTGTCGTACTTTCTTATTCTTAGGAAAAGTGTGGCTTGGTCTTTTTTTTTTTTTTGGGGGGGGGGGGCAAATTTCCTCCCAAATTCTCATTACCGTAATGCAACAATAAATATAGTAATACATTTTTTCCTCTCTGTTACTGGGGGGTGGGTGGGGGGTCGGGGGTGAAGTGACCTGCTCTTCGAGTGTTAGATGCTTAATACTTTACAATCTTTAAGTAGTTATGAAAATAGCATTTGAAAATGGCATGTTTACCATGTAGGTCTGTTGGTATAAGTCTAATGAATTTCTGACTGACAATCTCTTCATAATAAACTGTAAATCACTATCGCTCTGTGTTTGTTTGTGTTGCGTGTTTGCCAAGGAAACGTGGTATTGGGACGGCAGTAATGTGACAGAGATGGCTATGAGTGGAGTGAAATGTACAGGCGATGAGATGTCTCTCAGCCAGTGCCAACACCACAGAACAGTCAACTGCCAGAAAGCAGCCGCACGCTTCTCAGCAGGAGTTATCTGCTCAGAAAGTGAGTCCCCTTACACAATATGCACAGACAGATACAAAGAATACCTTGAATGTGTTTGTTTGATATGAACATTTATCTGGTATTTAGTCCAACAGCACTAGGACTTTTCACTGATTGTAGCACTCGGCCAGTGTTTGTGCCTTTCGGATAGAATGTCAGTCTTTATATTAATGACGGGGATTTTTCAGTGAGACTTTTGCAGGTTATGTTTACACAAGTGACTGTCTTTATAAGTGAGTCACTGAATCAATTATTCAACTGATTAGGTTAACAATACCGATTAATTCAGGAATTAACTAGGTGACTCTGCATCTGAATGTGCCTTCCAACCTACTATATGGTAGATGTGAAAAGCTACTAAATAATATATGTGAAAAGAGTAGATATGTCCAAATGCATAGTATTAATAAAACAGTAGGCGAACAATACATGCATGATGTACTACTTCTGGCACGATCCAATGGACACTTTACAATCCCATAAAACCATGGGAGTAAACGTTGTCATGTTGTCATTTGAATTTAACTCATACTATCTCCATTCGTACTATATAAAACACACTTTTTAAAAGATTTCAATGATGGTTCTTCAACAAATATAGTACCTACTCAGTAACAGCAACTGTCTTTATGAGTGAGTCACTGAAACATTCACTTAACTGAATTGTTTAAAAACCCTCATTCACTGTGGTGTGCTCAAAAATGCACATTAAACTTGCTTTGGCTTTGTTTGGAACTATTTTTGTTAGCTTTGGAAAAAAAGCTGTGTCCCAAACGATGCCCCAAACACTATATACTATACAATATGTACTCTACCCTTTATTTTACAACACTTCCACACTTTTTATTTTCTGTTAATCAAGTGTGTCATCCAAGCATTTGCACTTTTTCTTTTAGGAATTTTCAGTGTGAACACACTACTCAAACTATTCATACTAAAATGGCATATAATAGTGCATAAGTTTGTGAATTGGGAAGCAGCTAATTGGCAATATTGTGTTTAAAATGTAGGTCTGAGTATTACCTTGTTTATAGATCTGCTGTATAAAAGCAACACTCGGTATAAGAGTCAAAACTGACTGTTTCGCTAGAGTTATTCATGATATTTTTATAGATGGCTGTAATTCTCACCTCTCAGACGGTCAGTCTGCTGCTGATGAGAACTGTGGTTAGTCTGCTGTTTATCTTTCTCTGAGC
Source organism: Gymnocypris eckloni scoliostomus (assembly GCA_027564155.1). NCBI lineage: Eukaryota > Metazoa > Chordata > Actinopteri > Cypriniformes > Cyprinidae > Gymnocypris > Gymnocypris eckloni. Next base: position 13,411,082 of record CM050429.1, read on the forward strand.
ACTGGTCTGTCATTAGTGAACCTCACATGGCAAAGGCTTGACTTCAAATGACTTACACCTCTCTGGATTATGTATTCAAATGAGATAACATATCATTTTCTCAACTGTTGTGCGTTGAGCCTCAGACATTAAAACCTCAGACATCCAGTTCAGTGACCAACATGCGATGTCAAAATAGAAACAAAAATCTAAGTGAAATTCTTGGACCAAGACTATATTTTTCTTTGTACTTTCATTTTACGTTTCCAGCATGCGGTTTCAAAGTTTGTGCATATTTTAGCTCGTTCTTAAAATGTACAATGTTATTTCCCCAGCTGCATCTGATCTAGTGCTGAACGCACCGCTAGTGCAGCAGACGACGTATATAGAGGACCGGCCGTTACACATGCTGTACTGTGCAGCAGAGGAGGAGTGTCTGTCCAAGAGCGCCGCTAAAGCTAACTGGCCTTACGGTCACCGCCGCCTGCTGCGCTTCTCCTCACAGATACACAACATCGGACGGGCTGACTTCAGGCCCAAAGCAGGCCGTCACTCATGGGTCTGGCACGCATGTCACGGGTAACCATACTGTTCAAAAGAATTTCAATCATTTTTATTCCCGTTGTGTTGAAAATCTGGGTTCACTTTTTGTGTTGCTGGTCAATTGACTCCCACTGGTTCTCATGCAAAACTAAGAAAAAAAAGGAAAACAAAACTAAAGACTCATATAAAAACATTATAAAGACACAAAATAAAACATTTCATTTACATTTCCCTAT